>JAQFVV010012599.1:1210439-1842939 GCA_028023455.1 Epiperipatus broadwayi
CATTTTGTGATCTTTAGATTTCAAAAATGGCCATGAGTGCAAACTAAATCAACACCAAATTAAAGTGAAGATAATAGCTACTCTCCTAAGAATTGCTTTTTCTCTAAGATTTCATCATGCATATTTAAGCCAGTAGCATAGCCTTGCAAACAAACTATTGGAGAGTTATCTCCCACCCCCTAGAAGAGTTGCAATTATTTTTTCAGTTTGTTTGTTTTTTTTTAATTTTCCAAGTAAAATTTATGACCTCAATGAAATGTTCATTCACTGTGAAATTTGGTTTTGGAATATGCATCTAAGAATTACGATGTTGCATCTATCATTACTTTGTGAAAAATTTGTATTTTTTATTGAGTAAAAACAGTTTAGAGAATTTCGTCTACACAAAATCAATAAACTCTTGAAAATACCACAGTGAATAATGTACACATCCTTTTATATTTTATCCTCCTTTGTTGAATTTTGGTAAAATATTATGTCACTTTATGGTGTTTTCCAATCAATTCTGAAGCTTCTCATTTGAAAAGCTAAACTCTTTTGTGGATATCAATAATATTGTATCTATAATCCATTGAAGAAGTTCTCAATGTTAGTTATCTCATATTGAATTGGCAATTGTCTATATCAATTTTCTTTTAATAAATATGAAGAAATTTCCAAGTCAAATACATTTCTTATGCTCAGCATTAATTTTGTGATGAAGCAAAATATCATTCAACTTTTTTCAGTAATTATTTCTAGGTAAAAATCCTTTTTGTGCTAAATTGCTTAAGTTTTTGTTCCTTGGTTGCAACATATATGATATAGGAGACATTAAAGAATTTCTTTTCATGCATTCCATCTTAATGATGTTCATAGAAAATGTTATTCATTCTTTTTTTCATTTCCATATAGAGCAAAGAATTTCTAAAATCTTTATTTATATAATTTTAAATGAATGTGTAGTGCTGTGGAGGTTATTTAATACATGTATGGAAAAGAGAAGTGGGAATAAGTCTCATATGTCAAATGCATTGACCAGGAAGCGAACCCAGGCCAGCTGCTTGAAAGGCAGCTATGCTAACCACTAGGCCATCAATTCTCGACCAAGTGGGGATAAATCTATGTGTGTGTTGAATCAAAAAAATCAGACACTAATTTTTAACTGATATTTAATGTTTATATCTGAGTTAGAGATTAGAGGCAATCCCTAGTTTTAAATGAGATTTAATGTAATCTGAATTAGAGACAATCTCTAGTTTACAATATGATTAGTGATAATCATGATTATATTTATCTAGAGTGGATTGTGTCAAAGTTGTGGGTAAAGTAAGTTTGACACTTGTAAATCAAAATGTAATGATTTACTATTGACTAATAAAAAGCATGCTCAGCATACTATTTAAATGTATCCAGTATATTAGGATGTGCTTTGTATGTATTATTATTTAATGAATTATACTGATAAATATTGTGCATATGATAAAGATATATATGAGAGATGGTGATCTAGGACAACTGATGAGTGCTAGTTCAACACAAAATGCATCTTGAGAGTTGTTTGTTTTCTATCGCATCTTTATTCATATGTTTTCAAAATAATATGTGGTGGTGGGCAAAATGGGAAATTCTCTGCCATTAAGAACCCTTGGCAATTCATCATAAATATTTGGTAATTTTTGAAATTTGATAATTTGTACAACCTCTTATTAAATACCATGGTACCAGTTTCACTATGTTTTATGTCAGAGTTTTAATAAGATCTGCAATTGAAGCAATGACTGTATCATGATCTTTCACAATTATTCCTTTCTAAGATTGTCCATTTGCAATTATTTTTCCAGTTGCAAACATGTAACATGCATTTCTCCTTTGATTGTTTTTGAGTTTGTGATTCTAGCTGAGATTGACTTTATGTTTGGACTTCAATATCATCTTATTTACTATGATCAGTACCAGAAGATATATTCTTTCCAATTTTAAGATCTGAAAACTGTGATTATGGATTGATAACTTTATGATGTTATGTAAGGGTTATATCTATTTTATAATCTGAAAGAAAAAATAATAGTTAAGTTTGTTACAAACTCTTCTTCTTTGCAAGCAATTCTAATAAACACCATCGACATTAATATGAAATGAATGAATACGTAAACTAGCATCTGCTCCCTTTATTTCACTTGAGTGAATTTGGGGATAAGAAGTATTTTTGTGCTCCTCATAGGTTATGGCAAATTGTGAGTGAAACTTTAAAATAAAATATTAGATTTAAGTAAAAGTTATAAAACTAACTCCTATTTTGTTTGCAGAATAAATAAAAAGATGTTTATATATTTCCCTAATCAACTAGACCAGTTTTAATTCAAATCAGATAGGTTCTCCAATAAATCTCTGTGGAAAATTTTTAGCACCTTTGGGTCAATGTTATCAACTTAATAAATCGAAAGAAACTACTTCTTTAGTCAAATTTTCAGTAAATACTTCAGTTTGTTGTGTAAAAAAAAACACAACTGACAGAATAATTGTAGCATAAATGGCAATTTTCCTTAGGATAAGTCTTTTTATATTGTACATTTATAAAAATCATAAGAGAGGGTAATTTTTTTAGTGGCAAATATCATCTGAAAAGTCATTAAATTATCAAAATTAACATATCACATTACATAACTTAGAATACTGAAATAAATTGAGTTCCTGCTGAACCTCACTGCACTCGTTAAAATACGTATACGACAGCCAATCAGAATGTCATGATAGCCATCTAAATTACAATCAAATCTAAACATATAACAAAGATTTTACGAGAAAGGAGCAGCCACACCCTTATCTCAACTTTTCTTTCTATATATCTAACCCAGTCGTAAGTATTTAGATTTGAAAGTTTGAAGCTTTTAAATATCTTCACAAATAACTCACTTGGTCTAAATCATAAACATACAACATGAAATCCTATGATTTACTATGTAGCAGTTTTTAGAATACATAACAAGCAGTAAAGTATGTAAATAATATTTTAATTTGCGAAGCGCAGATAGTTGAAAATTGAACTATCTGCGCTTTGCAAATTAAAATATTATTTATAACTTAGAATAATAAGAGTACCTAATAAGTTTTATATGCACAATATTTTGAGAAGTATTATTCTCCTCTCATTTTCAGGTGTTATTGGCCTAACCAGAACAGTGCTAGCATGGGAATTGAACCTGGGTCCTAATATTCTAGAATTATGACTTTTAAAACTGATGGCTCAATTAGTTAGAATGTTATCTTAAAATTCAATATTCAAGAGTCCTTGACAGAACTTTAAATTTTAATATTTAAGAATCTAAGGGCCCAAGTTCTATTTCCATGCTAATAATGTCATTGGTTATTTCAGAACATCTGAAGAAGAGAGAAGAAGAATATCTCTCAAAACATTGTGCATAGCCTAACCTGTGTGCTATTTCTAACTGTTAAATTTAATTGGAATTTTTTAAATTTAAATTAAACTTTTCTGAAGACATTCAATACTTATATTAGATGATAGAAGTAGTTCAATATATATAAATACTATTAAAGCCTTGAGTAAATTGCTTTATTGTCATAGTACATATCAACTATCATTACCCCCCCCCCATTAATTATTCCTTATGTCTACTTTTATCCTTTATCAAGGCCTAGTAATTTGTGGTCATGAAATATTTTTACAAAAGAATTTTACAATTTCTAACATTTTTTGATATAATTTTCCAAATTTTTATTTATTCAATCTTAGCCACAGGTCAATGCTGTTGTCTATATAATTTTTGGATGGTCTTTACCTTCCATTTTCAGACAATAACAATTTATTTTTTCAAAAGGATATACAAATTGTCATGGTCATTCCATAATATTTTTGAGAGTTTCTTGGACCAATTAATGGACTAGCCTTGTCTAACCAATATTTATAAATATTAGTAACCTGGGTTTTATTTCATCCATGTAGTAACAATCTCTTTATTTATTATAAGCAAACAGAAATTATTTATACAATTTATACAATTTTCTTCTGTGTAAAGTTTACACCTATCTGAATTTTTGGTCATGTCCTACCTAGCACATGAAACAGCATTACCTTTTTCATTTTGTCATGAAGATAAGCTATTCATTTTTACATGATGTGAATGGTATTATATGAAACCAAAGTTGCACTGAGTTAGTTTTGATTAGTGATTTTAAAATAATGTCTAATATAGATATAAATGCTCATGATAAGCTGACATACCATGCATTTTTTTAGTAATTTTTTTAAATCAAGCTTAGAGCAGTATCTAATTATTTAAACCACTTTTAACCAATTAAGCGAGTTATTTTACTGAAAATTTAATTTGATCCTTCCCTCATCTCTAGATAAAAATTGCACTTCGATCTTTGTTTTGTTTCATCCATTTTCAACTTTGGAGTAACATTTTTTTAATTATTTTTTTTCTAAAAACATTTATAAATATGTGATAGATATAGTCCAATATATAATTACAATATATTAATTCAGATGTTTACAAAACAATGTGAATTTTTAACATCATATTATTTAATGAACGCTATTATTGAAAATACTATCATTCTTTTGTTATTTCATCTTTATTATTTCGTTACTATAATAGTTTCCATTAAATGATGCCTGATAATCATATAATTTAATATCTTTGTTTACAAATATAATGATCGTTCAGTTTTTTTATAAAACTAATTAGATAATAAATAGAAAGAATAAACCCCAAGAGTTATAATGTTATAGTCACATGATATTCTTCATTAAAATAAAAATAAGCGATTACAACAGACATCAACTTATTATATACAGACATCAATATTATATATATATGTAAAACAATGCAACATACATATAAATATATGTAATATTAAGTAATATTTTAATATTAAATAAATACAATGGCATCTGAAATTAGCCAAGTTTATTTTAAATAATAAGTGAAGTATTCTCTAGCGGGCATGTTCAGTAACTTTTTTCTGCATGAAAATGGACCAATTATCTAGAACAATATCAACCAAAGGGGCAAACTTAAACTAGCCTATATGTTTAAACAAACACTAAATACAAGCTATAAGATTATAAACTACTATCTAACACAAAATAATGACCAACAATCTCATGGTTTAAATTCTAACTCATTTAATTGCAAATATTCTACTTTATTTTTATGTCATCATCAACGATTATCAATCCACTGCAGGATGAAAGTCTCTCCAAGTTCAATTCATCTCCCATCTTGTTTCTGTTTTCCACATCACTCCTGCATACTTTCTTATTTCATCTATCCATCTCACATGTGGATTTTTTATGGGTCTTTTACAATCTCTTGGAACCTGGTTTAAGATTTCAGGAGCCATCTTTTATCATCTCTTCTAGAAATATGCCCATCCCAACTTTACTTCAGTCTTTTAATTTTTTCAATGAGGTCAGTAACATGTTTGTTCTCTTACCCATATATTGGATTTTCGATCCCTTCTTGTTACTCCTATTATGCATTTCTCCATACTTCATTGAGTCGTCTGAAGTCTCTGTATTGCTCTTCTATCAAAGGTCCAAGTCTCAGATCCATAATTAAGAACTGGTAAAATACATTTATTAAAAACTTTCCTTATTAAACACATAGGCATATTTCCTTTTACTATCAAGTTATTTTTGCCAAAAGCCCCCCAACCAAGTTTAATTCTATGATTAAGTTCATCCATTATGTTTTCATCTGTATTAATAATCTAACAAAGGTATTTGTAGCTGTTAACTTCTTCTAATTCATCGTAATCAATCCTTATTTTCATATTTTGAGAAAATTCATTGAACATTACTTTAGACTTTTTAACATTTATTTTTAGTCCTACTTTCCTACTTTCATCTGATAACTCCTGCAACAATTCCTGCATCTCTAAGCATTATTTGCAAAAACAACTACATCATCTGCAAAATCTAAATAACTTAAATAATCTCCATTTACTTTCACTCTTTTAGCTGTCCATTTTAATCCACAAAATATTTCTTGCAGCACTGCTGTAAAAAGTTTTGTAAATATGTAGTCACCCTTTCTTACACCCTTCTCAATGTCAACTTTCTTAGTATCATTATGTAATCTAATTGTTGCTGTTGCATTTTTATATGTATTCTTTAAAATATGACAATATCCTGGATGATGATCCAATGCCTTAATCACTGATAAAATGTTTATAGAATCAAATACCTTTTTATAATCTACAAATCCAAAACATAATGACAACTCATATTCATTTGTCTTTTCTATAACTTCTCTCAATACCTGGATATGATCTATTGTACTAAAACCACTTTTAAATCCAGCTTGTTCTTTTGGTTGGTGGAAATCCAATGTTCTCTGTAGACGAGTTGTAATTATCTTGGTAAAAATTTCGTATAAAACTGATAAATGGCTGATATGTCTGTAATTCCTAATATCTTCTTTATCACCTTTTTAAAATATTAATATTAATACTGCATTCTTCCAATCTTCCGGTACATCTTTATCATTTAGACATTTGGTATATAACTTTGCTAAAAAAATTATATTTCTTCACCTACTTCTTTTAATATATCAATTATAATTCCATCATTACCTGGAGCCTTTTCTTTCTTCATAATTTCATTGCATGTCTCACTTCTTTATTTAAAATTCTGGGCAATTCAGAAGATATAATAAATATAGGAGGTACTTGTTCTTTATTACAATATAATTCTTGATAAAAGTCTTCTACCCATTTCATGATGTCAACGCTCTTTTTAGTAATAATTTCATCTTTTTTTCTTATTACTGATATAATTTTTCTAACAGTACCAAAATGCTGTTTTGCACTCTTGAGACTTTTATTCTCTTCTACAGCTTTCCTTGCTAGTTCACAGTTATACTTTCTTATATGATTTTCAATTCTTGTCCACACCATTTTACAAAACTTGAGGTGTTCAATCCTTTTTAATGCATCATTTTTGTATATCTTACACAAAATAAAACACAGTTTATTAAAATTATAAAGAATCAATATTTTTCTTTAGAAATACTTTAAATCTATCTATGCTGGATAAATTTACATAACATTGTAAACAGTATTGAAACAAATACTTGATTATTTATTGTAGAAGTTAAATCCCCACTAGTTATAAGAAATGTAAAACGTATAGTAAAATCATTCTTATTTAATGAATATGTTAAAGCATATTTATATGTTTGAAAGCAATATCATCTTAATTACTATCAATATTGTTGAAAAAAATGACTTGCATTATAGTGCAAACCTGACTTCTCCTCTCCCCACCAATAATGTTCAAATAGACAAGAGTTGGAAAATACCCATTACTTTTTTTTTTCATGTGTCATAGCATCATCCAGAAAGCAAACCTGCTAACCCGAGACAACTGCTTGTAAGACAGCTGTGCTGACCTCTCGACCACCAATGCTTGACAATACCCATTACTCTTAATGTCCATATTATGAGAATATCCTGTAGTTGCTTAACTGGAGCAGGGTACTATCGTTTTTTCAGTTTTGACATGTTTTATACACTTCTTTTAAGATTCCACAATAAAGTCTTCATTCAGAAGATATAGAAAAAATAGTATAATTATTGCAATTATCCTTCAGTCAACTGGGGAAAACAATAAGAGAAAAAATTTATTTGTAATCCAGATTTTTGCATATGATAAAATTGCTTCTTTCTTAGCATTCACATGAGAAATACTGGTATTGAAATGATAGATTTTTTTCCATAAATAATATTATGTAAAGTTAATTATGGATTATTAAGGTAGGTACTACAGATATTTAGATGCACATTGATCCCTGCAATAATTTGTTTTATTGTTATTTGAAGAGTGAGATGTTTTCCACAATATCATCATTCTATTAATAAAACATGGATAAAATTTATGAATGTCTGAAGATTTGGGATGATAACCATTTTACTTGTAATTATATAATGTACTATTCACATCATCAAATTAAAACTGTTAAATGTTTCTAAAAAATGTAAACTTTATTTTTACTTCTAAATATATTTAACTGTTAATAATAACATACTCGTCTTTGTTGTTGGTCCTTCCTTACTTTTTCTGCTCTCTATCATCAAGATCATCATTGTTGTTACCATGTATTTTAAAAACCTTTCCAAGCAGTTGAAGCAACAACCATGATTGGCTAAAGTCACTAAAGAACTTCTTCCTGAATGTGGATCTCACAACTAGGATGTCTGAATCTATATATTGAGCTAACTCCAATGTCATGATAGCCAGTTAGATGTATATAACATCACAGCTACAACAGATGCATTTCTCAACTGTGTAAATTAACCAGTTTTAAGATAAATTCTAACCTGAACATGAAAACCCAATTGTGACCAAATATTTGAAAAACTGTCAGCAGTATATTTCACTAATGAACTACAAAAAAGCCCTTTTTCTATATCATGGCCAAAGTTAAAATGTACACACATTAATTTAATTTTCATTTCATATTTAAAACAATCTCTTCTCAACCATTTACGGACTTAAGGTAACAATTTTCCTTCTTCAAAAATATTACCAAAATCACTCTTTTCTTTATTTTGCTGTAATATCTTATATAAATACAATTTATGTACAAGTAAATGCTTTTGCTAAAATGTGTTCGAAGTGGTTTGGATAAATTATATTAAATTTTACTTATTACAAATAATAACAATTTAATAAACTTAAAGAAGCTGTAGTTACTGCAGACTAGTATTATTTTCTTCTCATTTTCAGGTGTTTATAGACTGACCAATAGCAGCTAGCAACAGAATTGAGCTCGTAATTTTAAGACTCATGAATAGTGAATTTAAGGTAATGTTTAACTAATTGAGCTACTGTGTAACAATTTTAATTAGATATGGGAGGAGTCTACTATATAAATACGAATATTAATGGTCTTTGTTCTCTCATCTTTAGTTATCATCACTATTGAGGTTGACAATAATACAATATTAAACAGTTTTATATTTTTTGATTCTTAATTTCCAGATAATCAGTTACAACAATAAACTCAAACATTTATTTCGTAAACTTAATCATTTTGTTAGAGATTCCTTATCAAATTTTTTAAATTATATTTATATTTTTATAATGTTTTATTTTGGGTTTCATGATTTTCAAAGATTATAGAACAAGGATTTCCATCAGCTATATCATGTTTCCTATTGTTTCTTTCAGCCTGAAAAACTGCTGTGATTGATTGCTATACTTTAATACATCTTGGTTGTGATTTTAATGTCAATTATATAATGGAGTTCCCATTTATTAAATAATTAAAATCTATATTAATTCATTAAAAATATTAAGTTTAATTACTTGACTTGCTGGTGGGAGATTCTTAATTTCAATTGGGATGCAAGAAATATTGCTATGCATTGTATCTCAACTCTTACAGTATAATGTACAGTTGCTACCTCATACATAACAGTGTCAGTCACTGATCAAAAGTAGTCATCTTTTGGTCAGTAATAGTTGGACAAATTTCCTATTGTTTCTTTCAGCTTGCAGAACTGCTATGATTGGTTGCTGTACTTAAATATATCTTGGTTGTGATTTTACGCTAATTTGTTAAATAATTTACATCTATATTAACCAGTTAAAAATACTCACTTTAAATGTACTTAGGTAGGAAAACAATCCATAACACTAGCTGAAATCTATATAAAATATTTCAAATGCCCCATAATTATATTATTCCAGCCATTCTCCCACTTTAAATAAAGAAAGATCAAATTTTTGCAGTAATAACATAGTTATGGGGCATATTACTATGTATATGTGTGTATATACATTGGACCAGTTAATTTCTTTTATTGCTATTTATGTAATAGTAATATGTAATAGTAAATACCTTAGTGGTTTGGGTTTGTACCCAAACCCATGATATACATCATATATACATAAGAAATTCAATGATAAACAAGCACATATATAAGGATAAATGTAAAGATATCCTATTACTTGTATCTGTGAGTCTCATAAATCCTGGTTTTAACCAACATTAAACCAATATAATTGTATTAAACAATGCATATGGTGATGATTTTATGATCCCAAACATTCTAAAAGTATTTTATTTGTTTTGGTTTCCATTTGAAGAAACTCCAGGTACAAATCTCCCCAAAAAACAATGTTTACTTAGAATACCTGTAAGGTAACAAGCATCATCAATTCAAAATTATGACCATGACACCCCAGCCTATCCCTCATTGGTTTGCATGTTCTCAGAGTTGTGGATAATTTATAAACTATAATATGTGTGTTGAAATTATAATGTTTAAACTTATTTAAAACAAACAAATGGATTAGTAAAACAATATTTGAACAATTTATTAATAAAGCAAAATGTACATAATTTATTTATATCTATATAATAGTAATTCTACAAATAGATATAAAATCAAGCATGTAATAATTAATATATTTTCAACAAACAATTCATTTCAATATTTTATATCTAGTGATTCCACATATGAAAATATGAAATGTAAATAGAAAAAATACATCACAATAATTAATGTCTTTTAATAGATAGATAGATAGATAGATAGATAGATAGATAGATAGATAGATAGATAGATAGATAGATAGATAGATAGATAGATAGATAGATAGATAGATAGATAGATAGATAGATAGATAGATAGATAGATAGATAGATAGATAGATAGATAGATAGATAGTTAGATAGATAGATAGATAGATAGATAGATAGATAGATAGATAGATAGATAGATAGATAGATAGATAGATAGATAGATAGATAGATAGATAGATAGATAGATAGATAGATAGATGATGAATGGATGGATGGATGGATGGAATAGATAGATAGATAGATAGATAGATAGATAGATAGATAGATAGATAGATAGATAGATAGATAGATAGATAGATAGATAGATAGATAGATGGATGGATAGATAGATAGATAGATAGATAGATAGATAGATAGATAGATAGATAGATAGATAGATAGATAGATAGATAGATAGATGGATGGATGGATGGATGAATGGAATAGATAGATAGATAGATAGATAGATAGATAGATAGATAGATAGATAGATAGATAGATAGATAGATAGATAGATAGATAGATAGATAGATAGATAGATAGATAGATAGATAGATAGATAGATAGATAGATAGATAGATAGATAGATAGATAGATAGATAGATAGATCTTTTTTAATATTATAGAATAAATATCTTACTATTAAAAACAAGTATTTAATGTCCTATATCTTGGGTTTTTAGATTTTGTTTTATTTTCTGTAATTATGGTCCATAGTCTTTATAACTTCTCTTGAAGTGTATATTTCTTTCTCTCACTTATTGTATATGTGAATTATAGTTATAGTAGCAGAGAGCATGTAGGATATTATATGTCTTTGGGAATTTAGCCACATAGTCCAGTTCTTTCCTTTCCTGGAATCTTATAGGTAGTACCAATATAATTTCTCTTACTGCATCATTATTTATTGGATCAGGCTACATACACAGAATCTTCCAACTACTATGTTATTTGTTTTTGCATAGCCTACCATAGCAAAAGATTTATTACTATAATAAAACATTTTTATAACTCATGATATAGGCATTGTAATTTTCATTAGTGGTAAGGTAAAAATCTTTTCTCCACATGGTTCACTTCAACACTGCTTTTACATATAACTTGCAGTTTGGAATCCACAAATGAATACTGGAGTGAAGTTGACTTCTGAATGAATGATTGCATACTGTCTGCATCATTAGCTATCATCCATATTATAATGTTGCCAATGTTTTTGTTATAGGGTAGCACCAACTATAATGTAAACTATTCTACCATCTCGGACCCAAGAGAAAAAATATGTATTTATTCTCTTCAACAACATTTGGGGAAATAAGCTTGTCTACATTACTATATTATTTTCTTCATCATCAGAAGAAAGAAATTGCTGTTAGATTTCTCTTATCATTTCTAATTTTTGAAATATTATTGATTAATATTCTTTTTCCTTGGATTTAAGCTCACCATTCTATAAGATTCGATAAGATTTTATTTATAACTCGATTCGAAACAGGTGAAAACAAAAGATCTCGTGACATCTTTCAATTTACGAACTACGTCTCCATTTGCTATCAAAAACATTTTGATTTTCTCTTTCTTTCTTTACAGTATATACACATGCATAGGTACACACACACACACATGTTATTTAAATCTGATTAATGTGGGATGCACTCAAGTTACGAGGGTTATTATATCTATTTTTATAATAGCTGTTAATTTATAAAACAACATTGGATGTTCATTTGATTTGCTATGGTCTGGCTATCTTTAAAAAACAGTTTTCAAGTTTACTCAGTCTAGATTTAAAACCAGATTATAGACAATGTAATTGCATGCAATATGCTTATATATTTGTATATATTATGTTTTTTTTTAATTTGTTTTAATACCGGTATATTTTTAGTTTTAATAAAACTATAGTGTTTTTTTTTTTTTATAATCATTTTACGCTTTATGTTTATACATTGATTAATCTATAATTTATTTTTTTAATGTTTGATAAATCTATTTTTATATTTCATAAACATTTATGTTTTAAATAATTTGTAATTTAATTGTGGTTCAAAATGTTTTTTTTTTAATTATTTTTTCTTCTTTTCTGCTCTTAACTAAAATTAATTAATTTTTTATTAAATATTTATTTACTACATTATTTAGAAAAGGAAATTAAAAATTACATTTACATTTAAAATAAAAATAAATAAGAATGATTTATTATAAAATAAAAAATATATTACCGTGACAAATGTTTAATTTATATACATTATTTTTTACATTAATTTGCCTTCGAAATTAAAATGATTGTTAGCAGTTAAATTTAGAGAGCCAGGCATGGGTCATCTATCGTGCAGGTGGTTTTTTATGATTTTCTGTATGAAACATAGTCAATTCATGACTATACTAGCATGAAAACTTTTTATTAATTAAACCTATATGTATTTTGTTTGTCACATTAACTGGATTTTTTTTAAAATTCATAAATTAATCTCTACTTTTTATTATATAACCTATTTGAATTTCTATTAAAATTAAGTTTATTTTATTATATATTTCATATTACATACATTTGTATTTTTTCTTTTAGTGCTGTGATCTGAATTACGATGAACAATATCTCATGATAATAAAGAATATGGCATGTGCCTCTTTGATCTAGGCCATAATCGTATTTGTTTTTAAGTTCATTTATTCAAGATGTCACTCTGAACTCGTATCTATTCAATTGACAATTTGTTTAATGCTCCAATCTTACCATTGAGAAAAATTGAGTGTAGGAAACAATAACTAAATAAGAAGCGGTAAATTATTCGGCAAAAAACAAACAAACATGGATGCGTTAAAAAGGTGGAAATAATATCTAAATGCATTATGGACTAGATGTAACTAGTTCTTAACTCTGTTCATTAAAATGGTTTTATATATAAGAAAGATCATTAGATTGTAGTTGTGGGAAGATATAGGTAGTATATTTATAATTCGATTTTGAACACAATATAGAATAAACAGAGGCTCATTTAAGAATTTAAATTCTTATCACTGTGATGGATTTTTAACAAGATTAAATATGTTATTATACATATGTATGTATATTATTTTGCCCAATTTACTTTCTAAAAGTGAAAGGTGGATACCATATCAATGTAATATATAGAAAATTAATATGAATAATTGGTCAATTTTTATATGCATATGATGCTATAAAATATACAATTTTAAAGACACATTTGTTTAGATGTCTTAAGCTAATGAATGATATTTTTTTTTAAATGTATTTCATAAAAATATTAGTATGGTCATTATGGAAAATACAGATCTCTTTCTTATAAAAATTTAAAGAATGGCAATATTGTTTTCATTGAAAAGATATGGCCAAGAATAGAGTAGAGTAAAGAATTAACAATATATAAGAAGATTTAAGGATAAACTGCATGATGTCCAATTAACAGGCTAAGACAATAAAGACAATTACTCAAGACTTTAATAGATTTATAAATGTAGATAACAACAATCAACTCTTAAGTTATCAACAATCTCAACCTTAGTCAAGATTGCAACTTGACCAGGGAGTGTGAGATTAATAATGCAAAGAAGTTTAAGCAAACCACATAATTTGTTCTAAAAACAGTCTAATAAATAGTCAATTATAATTTCCAGATTCTGAAAGCAGAATAATAAATAATTATTGTTAAAGGAGTTGCCTTGACTACAAGTTGAAATTGCTGATAAATTAACAGTCTAAAGATCAATATGTAGACATATTTGTAGACCATGGATAAATTTTATCATCATCGTATACTCAGAATGGGTAGAATATTGCATAGTGAAGAATACAAGTACTAAGGAAACTATTAAAAATTTAAACACTGTTTGTTCATGTCATGTATTATCTAGAACAATTGTGTCCAACAATGATGCCATATTCACCATGCAAGAAATTGAAAACTATTTCTCCAATAATGGCATAAAACACATATGCATGCCCCCTTATCAGTCATTGATGAATGACCTGGCAGAAAAGGCTGTACACCAGATTTAAAAAGTCCCTTAGAAAAACAAATAGCATAAACATGCAGCAGGTTCTGAATGATGCTATGCTGACAACAGTTACAGGAAAATCTCTGGAAGAATTGTTGATGGGCAGGGAATTACATATTAAGCTTTCATTGCTACTGCCAAATACTGTCGAACAAGTGCAAAATGACACCAATAAAAATGCATATGAAATAAGTGATAGAGTTTGGGTATGAGACCTGGTCAGGAAGAAATGGTTAAAGGGTATAATCACTGACAGACTATCCAAATAAATACTAATCATCTAAGTTAAAAATGGGAATAAATACAGATGTGAATTATGGCCACCATCAAGCCTGAAAAGATATATACCTTTCAGTTCCAATATCAAAGAATAAAACTCAGAAAAAACAAGAGATAGCTGACTTAACACTCTCCAAAGTATTGGTCAAAGATGACTAAAAGACCCAACTGGAAATTAGTAAAATTGAACGAGAATTTGAGACACTAAAGAAAAGAACTCTGAAACTAGCCAGCCATACTATAATCTGATAAAAAAATTAATCACCCAGGCCAAGATGACAGATCCAGATGCCCATTAAATTCCAAGAATATGCATAAAGCAAAGTAATTTCTCTGGAATAAGAGGAGAAGTGGAAAGTATTTAGTTTTTGTTAAATTCATTAAAAATAAATTTAGCATGTATTAAATCAAGTAAATTCTTCTGAGGAAAAACATCTTTAATTAAACTGGTGCTAGAATAAATTTAGCTTGTATAGGAAATAAATTCCTTTAGACAAAATTATTTTTAATTAAATTGATTTTAGAAATAAATTTAGATCATAAAGGAAACAATTCCTAGAGATAAAAAAGAAAAAAAATTAATCAAATTTATTAGGAAATAAATTTAATCTTTACAAGTTTAAATGATTTTCTAGTAGATTAAAATATCTAATGAATCCATTGCATTAACTGAAGTAAAGGAAAACTTGATAACAGAGTTTAATTAGTTCAGGGCGAAACTAATTAATGCTAACAAATTAAAAAATATTCTCACCCTGAATTTGCACTAAATGTAGTTACTCCAGAAAAAAAAGAGAAGAGAAAACACACAAAAAAAGAGATATAAAAATTAGAAATAAATTGTATCCTTTTCATTTCTCTTCTTGCCATCGCCTCTTATCCCACTCATAAAGCAGTGGAAGATCATCAATGAACATCACTGCCAGGGATTGGTTCCTGTAGGTAAACAAGCCAATTAGAGACTATGGAGATTTCTCAATCTTATTATTATTTTGTGAATACCTCAAGAACTTGTTCTGGGTTTAAGAGCAAGAGTTTAGCCAATGTAAAATACACTATTGTGTTTAACATGAAATAAATATACTTTTGCAAATATTACTCCAGAAATAGATATATATGTTAAACTTAAATTTGTGTAAATATAAACATTTAGAAATTCAAACTTTAATAATATGTATAATGGAAATAATTATAACATTTTGAAAGACAATATTAGGGTAATTGGAAAACATAAATACAAAGATAAAGAGACATTTAATTAAATGAGAAGCAGAGATTAAAAGGAACTGATAAAAAAACAGGTGGGACTATATAAACTGTATAAGAGAGGAGAATACAGTCTCTTTGCTGTTGTTTCCTGATTGAGATCAGAGCTAAGACTTTTTTTTAGCTGATCAGGACCTAAAGAGAGAGAAAAACCCAGATTATTGGATTTGAAGGTTCAAAAGTCCGACTAGGGTAAATATAATGGATCCTCCCGATCTTTTATTATTTAGTACACCTTCAGCGCCCTATGTAGGGTTAAGTTAAACTGATGTAAACATTTAATTCAAGTGACTAAATAAATCTTAGTAGTTACTAATTTTCGTATTGGTTGTTTATTTGCAAAACTAAGCTAATTCACATTAGTAATTTATTGTATGTTGTTTGTATCTGTTGTTTCTCTCAAGGGATGGTTACATCACATACACCTTTCATGTTGTTGAACATTATAGAATTGCTTAAGCAAAGAACTTGTCTGCTGGAAAATATAATATATTAAACCAAGATCATCTATGTAAAAGGCATATGTATGTTTATATTAATATATAGTATAATTTGTGTGTGTATTAATTACCATGTGGTACAATATTAAATTGAATTTGTCCAATTCGTTTGTGTGTGTCTTTATTTGGGTTAGCTATTACTATTTGCTAGTTGCTCAGCAATACTATTCAAGACATATCAATAAATATGAAAACAATTATTGTAGGAATTTTTATTTGTAAAATAAACTAGGAATTTATAATATAGAAACAATTAAGCTCCCAGGTTTGTGAAGAGTGCCTGGTTTTCAAATATTTACATATCAAGCTTGTATCCTGTCCATCCCTCTTATATGTATTTAAATGGATACTGTCCTATATATGAGGGGTCAGAGTGACTTCAGGTCAATATGGGCATGGCAATAATATTAGCATCAGCATGTGATTTGAGTTTTCATCATCAGATTTTCAATGATATGGATGGCTGAAAAGTTGGAGGTTGGAGTAGATTGAAGCCTATCCATTAAAATATGAAGATTTGCTATCTTAATATAAACTGAGCACTGATTATATATGCATGGGAGATGATAATCTGGACCAACTGATGAGTGCTGGTTTAGCATGAAATATGTATATTGGTGATTATTTATCTTTTCTACGTGTGTGTGGTCATGTGTATCAGTTATATGAGATTGTGTGGATAGTTGAAGGGTGCTTGAAAATCTGAGTTCAAATCCTCTATACTTAATATAGAAACAAAATATATTATAAAGCATAACTACAGATTAAAGATGTCAGATTATTTTAACGGTGATCAATTCAGATAGCATAATAATATAATACAAATTGTATTGTTGATTTCCAGTTTTACATTAAACCTTAATCTTCTAATACATCTCACAGATTTTTTTGCATGGAATTTGTTAATTAAAAAGTTTTTCCTAACTAAATCTTTTTATCTTAATAAAGGATCAAACTCTTATATAAAAAAAAATAAACTTTTATTTTTTTACTTTAAAAAAATAAAAGCACTTTTATTTAAATCTAAATAAAATTCTCTACATCTAATGTGTGCTTATATTTATACTAAATTTGAATATAAACTATTATATTATATTTAATTAGCATACTATCTTACTTACATGGAATTTGATGTTTTAACCTTAAATTAATCTCCCTTGGTTAATCCCTTGAAATGGATACTTCCATTTCAATATCGACATCGTTTTATTTGCGCCTTCTATAAATATTTCATGGTCTTTTTAATGGCAATGTTTAATAAAAAAAATTGACTTATTTCTTGCTGAAAAGGTGTTTCTATTAATAACCTAATATCATCAATTGCCCTGGACGGTAGATAAGATTCTATCAATCATAACAAAATTTTTATTTACTATCACCCTGTTCAATATGATTCTGTTTGGGCATAATTTAAGTGTAATTTAATCTCCTTTGTATCAGCTTAATGTTAAAAGCAATGAAAACATGTGATCAAACTTCTTTTTAAATAATCTCTTTTACTAAATATTACTGCTTAAAAGACTGTAAAATTTTTATAGCTGGCATAATTAAAAAAACATATTACTTGAAATATAAAATGTTCCATTTTCCAAATTTTGGATGCTTAGAAGAGAGGTGCATCTTAAATTCGAAATGAACATTTTTAACATCTTACATATTTTGCCAATGTTATAGTATTACACTCATTGATACCAATTCACACTTTTCTGAATTAAACCAGTAGCTGTTTGATAGCAACTGTGTAGAACTCTGTGATATCTGTGTACATTTTAATTTTGAGTTTTTTTATTACCATACTAATTTGAAGCAAATATATTTTAACATTTTATTTTTGCCTATGTCATATTTCCCAATGAGTGTGTTTTTTGCTTCACACATACACATGTGCATAGTAGTAATGCATTCATTAATATCCATTACATAATTTTTGTGGTATTTGGCCATGCTTTAATTTGAAGTTTTTTTAGTATCAATACTCACTAATGATAAAAAACAGTCTACATATGGTGCTGAATTTAAAAGAAAAGTTATTATGCACTGAAGAAATTGGAAATTGTGCAGCCTGCAAAAGATTTATTGTTAATGAAAGTAACGTTCATCATTGAAGAGCCTTGTAGAAAATACTAATGTAAAAAGAAGCAGAAAATCATTTTTGGTACCTAAAAAAGAAAGGTATACTGAAATTGATGCAAAAGTTTTATTTATATATGCCAATAAATTATACAATAAAGCAAACAGTAGAAAAACAAATTAAAATTTTAACTATCAGATATGAAAAACTGTTAATTACTGGTATGGTAATGTGGTCTATAACCATGATCTTTTACTACCTATTTTAAACAAAACAATTATATCAAAAAATTTTCTTCTAAGGGTGTTATAATTTGAACACAAAAAAGTGCATTGATGACAACAAAATTGATGAAAGATTGGTGACAAAATGTTTGGTAGAAGAGATTTGGCACTTTTTTAAATAAATGGAGATGATAATTATAGATGTATTCTGAGTAGATTTAATTGAAGACATTGAACATAACATGAAAAAAAACCTGTGTTATGGTAATAATACTAGCAGGTATGACTTTCATCCACTTAATGACACTGATAACAAACTCTTTAAAGTTAAAATGAGAACCCACTATGGAGCATGGTTAAATCAAAAAAATTATCCTTTGACTCTAACTGGTAAAATACAATGAGTTTCATCTTATACAATAGCTCATTTGATTTTGATGTCTTGGAAAAATATCCCTGAAAAAATTATCAAAATACATTGCTAACAACTGAAGATGGTGTATCCTGATGGATAATAAAGATAAGAATTTCAGTTCTGAAAATGAAGATGTCGAAAGTGAAAGTATGTCTGAAGAAGATTTGCAATAAATTAGGTGAGTTTATTGTATTTATTAGTTCCTATTTAAGTAAATAAAAGTGTTTCTTATTTTTCAATAAAGTCATTTTTAAAAAATTTTCTGATTATCCAAGTTTAAAATCCATTGTGTTTTAAATGGGGGGGGGGGTCTTATATTTAAAATAGTATTATTACATACTTCATGTGGTGTTTAATCAGTTAATTATTTACTTATTTAAAAGTTTATATAAAAAAAGGTTATTTTAAAATTAGTTTGATTAAAAGTTCTATTTTTATTTATTAAAATTAAACTGATACAAAAAAAGGCTTCCATTGAAATTCTGTTAAAATTGAATTTTTGTGAATGAACTTATAGATGAAGTGTGTTTTAATGCTTAATGGAGTCTCAACTTTTAGTACTGTTATTGATGCCTGGTTATTATATGTGCAGTGAAAGTTCCTTCACCATTTATTAAATGTTGTTGCTTCATCATCATTATTATCAACCATTATCAGTCCACTGCAGGATGGTCTTTCAAAGTTCAATCCATCTTCTCCAATCTTTAGCTTATCTTTTCCACATCACCCCTGCACACTTTCTTATTTCATCTGTACATCTCACATGTGGTCTCTTTCTGGCTCTTTTATAAGCTCTTGGAATCTGGTTTAAGATTTCAATTGTTCATCTATTATCATCTCTTCTAGCAATATATAAAGTTCAACTCCATTTCAGTTTTTAATTTTTTTAATTTTGTTACTCCTAACATGCATCTCTCCATACTTCTTTTAGTGGTCTGAAGTCTCTGTATTGCTTTTCTATTAAGTGTCCAAGTCTCAGATCTATAAGTTAAAAACCTTCCTTTTCAAGCACATAGGCATATTTCCTTTTAGTATCAAGTTATTTCTACCAAAAGCAATAACTTGATACTAAAAGAAAATATGCCTATGTGTTGTTGCTTAAAAGACCATAAATGTTTTATATAGGGCATTAATAAAAGCAAAATATATATATAATATATATATATATATATATATATATATATATATATATATATATATATGAATTTGATGTTTACTATAGATTACTATAGATGTTACTATTCCTAGGGGGCTGTAAAATCACCAACCAAGGCAGTGGTTGGTGGCCAAAGATGGAGGGTGCTAAGAATCCCCTGATTGTGGACCCAGGCTGCCATTTGATGACAACATTTTATGTAGGTACTTACAACTGCAGATCACTTTCAAGTGAAGGAAGATTGCAAGAATTAGAAGAAGAATTGTCTTATATTAAATGGGACATTATTGGATTTTGTGAAGTTAGAAGAAAAGGTGAAGAGACAATTGATTTAAAAAGTGGACATGTACTCTATTATAAAGGCACAAATATTGGAAATACAAGTGGAGTAGGATTCATTATAAATAAAAAGTGGAAGAACAACATTGTGGAGATTGATGGTGTATCGGACAGAGTGGCAAGATTAGTTATACAACTTAATAGCAGATACCAAATGCAGATAATTCAGGTTTATGCCCCAACAAGTTCTCATAGTGATGAAGTAGTAGAAGATTTTTATATGGATGTACAAAAGGCTTTTGATCAGAGTAAACAACATTTTAAAATTGTTATGGGAGACTTTAATGCTAGAATTGGTAAACAAATGAAAGATGAAAGTGCTGTAGGTAATTTTGGTTATGGTAATAGAAATGAGAGAGGACATAGACTTGTGGAGTTTGCAGAAAAAGAAAAACTTTATATTATGAATTATTTTTTTGAGAAAAATGTTAAAAGGAAATGGACATGGAAGCATCCAAATGAAGGTACAGCAGAATTGGATTATATTTTGACTAACAGAAAATACATATTTCAAGATTGTAATGTTTTTAATAAATTTAACACAGGAAGTGATCATCGATTAGTAAGATGTAAGATACGTGTTAATGCAAAACTAGAGAGACAAAAATTATTAAGAAAAACAATATTTACAGTTGATATTCCTAATCTTCAGAAACATTCTAATGAATTTAAATTAGAACTTACAAATCGGTTTCAAGTATTAGTAGATTTTGAACATGATTCAGATTTGAATGAAATTAATATGAAAATAACTGATACACTTTTAAAAACTGCAACAAAGATAGCTGGTAGAAAAAAGCAGCAATTGACCAATAAAATTTCTACTGAGACTAGAGAATTTATGAAGAAAAGAAGGAATATGAAGATATACAAAAATGATGCATTAAAAAGGATTGAATATCTCGAATTTTGTAAAATGGTGTGGAAAAGAGTTGAAAATGATATAAGAAAGTATAACTGTGAACTAGCAAGGAAAGCTGTAGAAGAGAATAAAAGTCTCAAGAGTGTAAAACAACATTTTGGTATTGGTAGGAAATTTATATCTGCAATAAGAAAAAAAGATGGAATTATTACTAAAAAGAGAGATGACATCATGAAATGGGTAGAAGACTTTTATCAAGAATTATATAGTAATAAAAAACAAGTACCTCCTATATCTATTACATCTTCTGAATTGCCCAGAATTTTAAATGAAGAAGTGAGACATGCAATTAAATGTATGAGGAAAGGAAAGGCTCCAGGTAATGATGGAATTATAATTGATATATTAAAAGAAGCAGGTGAAAAAATAGAATTTTTTTTAGCAAAGTTATATACCAAATGTCTAAATGATAAAGATGTACCAGATGATTGGAAGAATGCAGTATTAATATTAATATTTAAAAAAGGTGATAAAGAAGATATTAGAAATTACAGACCTATCAGCCTTTTATCAGTTTTATACAAAATTTTTACCAAGATAATTACAACTCATCTACAGAGAACATTGGATTTCCACCAACCAAGAGAACAAGCTGGATTTAAAAGTGGTTTTAGTACAGTAGATCATATCCAGGTATTGAGAGAAGTTATAGAAAGGACAAATGAATATGAGTTGCCATTATGTTTTGGATTTGTAGATTATGAAAAGGCATTTGATTCTATAAACATTTCTTCAGTGATTAAAGCATTGGATCATCAAGGTATAGATCCAGGATATTGTCATATTTTAAAGAATATTTATAAAAATGCAACAGCAACAATTAGATTACATAATGATACTAGGAAAGTCAACATTGAGAAGGGTGTAAGACAGGGTGACTCCATATCTCCAAAACTTTTTACAGCAGTGCTGCAAGAAAGTATTTTGTGGATTAAAATGGGAAGCTAAAGGAGTGAAAGTAAATGGAGATTATTTAAGTCATTTAGATTTTGCAGATGATGTAGTTGTTTTTTGCAAATAATGCTTTAGAGCTGCAGGAAATGTTGCAGGAGTTATCAAATGAAGGTAGGAAAGTAGGACTAAAGATAAATGTTAAAAAGACTAAAGTAATGTTTAATGGATTTTCTCAAAATATGAAAATAAAGATTGATTATAATGAGTTAGAAGAAGTTAACAGTTACAAATACCTTGGTCAGATTATTAATACAGATGGAAACATAATGGATGAAATTAATCATAGAATTAAACTTGGTTGGAGTGCTTTTGGTAGAAATAACTTGATACTAAAAGGAAATATGCCTATGTGTTTGAAAAGGAAGGTTTTTAATAAATGTGTTTTACCAGTTCTTACTTATGGATCTGAGACTTGGACACTTAATAGAAGAGCAATACAGAGACTTCAGACCACTCAAAGAAGTATGGAGAGATGCATGTTGGGAGTAACAAGAAGAGATTGAAAACACAATATATGGGTAAGAGAACAAACAGGTGTTACTGACCTCATTGAAAAAATTAAAAGACTGAAGTAGAGTTGGGATTGACATATTGCTAGAAGAGATCATAATAGATGGACAATTGAAATCTTAAACTGGATTCCAAGAGATTGTAAAAGACCCAGAAAGAGACCACATATGAGATGGATGGATAAAATAAAGTGTGCATGGGTGATGTGGAGAAGAGAAGCTAAAGATCGGAGATGGATTGAACTTGGAGAGACCTTTATCCTGCAGTGGATTGATAATGGTTGATGATGATGATGATGATTATAGATGTAAATTATATAACAAACAGTAACTCCAATACAGACCAATTCTGCTGAATGAAAACAAAATTAGCCAAGCTACTATATCAAGCATAATAATGTGAGTGATGGTTTAAATGTAGTCATCTTTTAGTCAATAGTAAGTTGAATAAGTTTTCTATTGTTTTCTTTTAACTAACAGAACCAGTTTGATTAGTTATTGCATTTGAATATACCTTAGCTGGGGTTTTAAGTTCATTTATATAATGGAGTTCCTATTTATTAAATAATTTGCATATATATATATATATATATATGACAATAGATGGCATTCTACCAAAAACACCGTCAAGCTTATGTTTTGTTTACATAATTGTCAGAGCAAGCATTCACTATCTCTAACTTTAGTTCCACTTTAAGATCATGATTTCAAGCTATTTGCTATCATCAGTAAAAGACAGGAATAAGAAACTAGATCTAAATACAAACTCTGAGCATTTATGAAACAGTTTCTATTCAGCTTGCAAGCATGAATCTTTTAGACATGTAATGTCTTCAAACTCAGCATAGCAAGCCAGATAGCTACATGGTCTGATATCAGTTCAGCATCACCACATAGTAGAAGCCTCTGCAATATATATCATTGCAAGAAAGACCTCAAAGGTACATTTATGAAAAACAAAAAAACACAAGTTAAAACATGCTAATGCTTGTATTTATGACAATAGATGGCGTTCTACCAAAAACACCGTCAAGCGTACATTTTGTTTACATAAATGTCAGAGCAAGCATTCACTATCTCTAACTTTAGTTCCACTTTCAGATCATGATTTCAAGCTATTTGCTATTGTCAGTGAAAGACAGGAATAAAAAACTAGATCTAAACACAAACTCTGAGCATTTATGAAACAGTTTCTATTTAGCTTGCAAGCGTGAATCTTTTAGACATGTAATGTCTTCAAACTCAGCATAGCAAGCCAGATAGTTACATGGGTCTTTGAGGTCTTTCTTGCAATGATATATATTGCAGAGGCTTCTACTATGTGGTGATGCTGAACTGATATCAGACCCATGTAGCTATCTGGCTTGCTATGCTGAGTTTGAAGACATTACATGTCTAAAAGATTCATGCTTGCAAGCTGAATAGAAACTGTTTCATAAATGCTCAGAGTTTATGTTTAGATCTAGTTTCTTATTCCTGTCTTTCACTGACGATAGCAAATAGCTTGAAATCATGATCTGAAAGTGGAACTAAAGTTAGAGATAGTGAATACTTGCTCTGATGTTTATGTAAACAAAACATACGCTTGACGGTGTTTTTGGTAGAACGTCATCTATTGTCATAAATACAAGCGTTAGCAAGTTTTAACTTGTGTTTTTTTGTTTTTCATAAATGTACCTTTTAGGTCTTTTTTTGCAATGATATATATTGCAGAGGCTTTTACTATGTGGTGATGCTGAACTGATATCAGACCCATGTAGCTATCTGGCTTGCTATGCTGAGTTTGAAGACATTACGTATCTAAAAAATCACGCTTGCAAACTGAATAGAAACTGTTTCATAAATGCTCAGAGTTTGTGTTTAGATCTAGTTTCTTATTTCTGTCTTTCACTGATGATAGCAAATAGCTTGAAATCATGATCTGAAAGTGGAACTAAAGTTAGAGATAATGAATGCTTGCTTTGACGTTTATGTAAACAAAACATACGCTTGACAGTGTTTTTGGTGGAATGCCATCTATTGTCATAAATACAAGCGTTAGCAAGTTTTAACTTGTTTTTTTACTTTGTTTTTCATATATATATATATAAACGTATGTGTGTTTAATATAAGAACATTTATTGACAGAGTTATTTCAACTATATGCTTACCCATACGTTAAAATATTAATTTACGTGACTAATATGATTAAAGGAATAGATCATCCTTTAATGATCAACCCTATATTTGGTAGTTACTTTTTAATATAAATTGAGATTATATATGATAAAATGATGATGACGAAAATTACAGAACTCCACAATTTCCTAGAACACAATTCAGATAATCCATATTTGAATTCACCAGAGTTACACATATGTACATAAAGGATTTCATAATAAAGCCTAATTTTTAGTTAACTTAAATACAGTTTTAATTTCTGTAAGAGGTCTATAAGCAACTACTTTTAGAATTTCTTACATAGTCTGGTAACATTATTTCTTGCTATTCTTTTAATATCATCCATAACTCAAATTCCCTCAATTTAAACCCAAGTCATGAGTCATAATTCTTGGATTATGATGTATCAGACAAACATGCACAAATAAAGGATATATGATCCAATATAGAATTGTTTTAAAGAATAAAGATTACATACCAGATGCGCTTTAATTTAGATAGAAATTAAAAATACATCAATTACTATTAACTGCAAAACACTATTACCAACTGAAAACCTATACAATTACATTGTTGTCCTCCAAAAATTATTAGGAAAACAAAAACAGCTAAATAAACTATTAAATTTGTATTGTTGATAGATGTTAATAAGTTAATCAAAAAAGAAAATAAATTATAAATATTGTAATTAATTTTTCCATAATGATTTTTTTTAAAATAACAGTAACAAAAAATGCAATTATTAAATGTGATATTTCTTAGCACGTATTTTTAATAAACATTTTTGGAGGGTGCTCTTGAAACTGCAGATTTATCAAAAATAGGAGCAGCCATCTTGGTTTACTTGAAAACTCACAGGCACTGCAAGTTTTTATGTATAAATATCTGAAAACATTTAAGTATCCATAGAAATTTATTCTTGCTTTACTACAACTATATAATAATATAAAATGAAGTGTTATTATTGTGATGCAAACTCCAATCATTTGAAATGGAAACTGGTACTAAACAAGGATGCATATGATTTTGAACAATAGTCTTTGGAATAATGTAAAGATGTCTTTAGAAAGCAAGTCTCAAAATACAACACGTTTCATAGTGAGATTTTTAATTTCAAATTTAATTAAAAGCCAAAACAAAAATATATTTTTTCTGACTCTAGTGACAACTCAAAAAAATGATCTATGGAATTTTTTTACTGTTCAAAGACCTAGGTCTTTAATCACCCTATGATTGAAAAAAAAATCTTGACAATATTTTGGTTTATAGAGCAATTTAATTTTTTTGATAGACTTTTTAGAAAAAAAAATATGTACTTAGACAAAAGTGTAACATAGATTCTACTGCTTTTTAATTTAACAAAATAAAAAATATGGTATTCATACATAGGACTGTTATTTTAAGAAATTCATTATATGAAGATGAAATATAACATAAAGGAATTGGGAAAACAACATTTAAGGATGCTTTATTGCAAGATCAAGAGACAATTATAATTTTACATCTTTTGGCAAAGGCAAAACTCTCCATACAGTAGTACCACTCAGTGCAAATTTTGCCTCTGTGTTATCAGCTTGTATAAGCATAAAGAATAGTGGTCATGTAATGTTAAGTAGATAAATGGTAAGTCTTCCCTAATTAATAACTTTTGTTATAAATTTAAGCATACTTTTTTATATATGAAGCAAATGTCTCTGTTTGTATTTAAACAAATGATATCAAAGATATTCTAAAAGATGCAATATTAATATTTGAATTAGAATAAAATGTAATAAAGAGCTTCAGTTAGTCATGGTGTCTTGATTCTTAATTATTTTTTTTAAAAAAATTCAAATTATATTTATACTTTTGCAAATACATTCAATTATAGTATTGTTTTTCTTTATTCTTCAGGTATTTGCAGGTCTTAACAATGAAAGAGCTAGCATGGGAATTAGTTTAGTAATCTTTAAGCTCATGAAGACTGAATTTAAATTCACTATTCACAAATCTATATATTACTAGTTGATTTTTGCATGCTAATATGCTCCTTCTATTCCAAATGTAAAATTATATATTAATCTGTACGTTATTATTAATAGCTGAATGTGTTTGGAAAAGTATAATTAAAATTTGATTTTTTCTTATTAGTTCAATTAATTATTAAATATCTTCATCACAAACATTTAGACAAAAACCAAAAGATATCAAATAAAATGAATAAAAAAATCAAAATGTGTGGTAAAATGGATATATATGTGTCTCATGAATAATTTGTGAAATTATTAGTAGTAACCCACAACAGTGCTTTATTAAAATTTCACTACCAAAATGTAAACAAGAAAAACAAAACAAAGTACTTCTAATTTTGCAACCACACAAACATTTTACTTTTCCTTACTAATCATTATTAAAAGATATAATGTATTTTTTTTTATTAAATGTTGCTTGACAAATAATAATAATATCTGGAGTAAATTGACCTTTGCTTTTTATTTTAATTTTTTTCAGGTAATGATAACTTGGAAAATATAATTTTATATATATTCTAACCTGTAATTATGCATCTTCACTTCCGGATAATATATGATATGAAATAAACGTGTTCTATCTCAGTTAATAATTAATAACTAAAATATTCAGCATTAAAATTAAAATATTCCACTAGCTCAAATTTTAAATACGAATAAGGTTCAGTTTATAAAAATAAATTAAATAAATATTTAATATTTTCATGAGACTTGAAGTGAAAATACAGGTGACAAGATAGATTACATTGAGCCAATATCCTACAGGATACTACCTCAATGGCATAAGAACACTATCCCCCCTTATTACTATTTCAAATAACAAACTCATAGTATTCTTACGACTTTAATAACTTCAATTCACTAAGATTAAACTAATAATTAAATCTTAATCTTCTATTTAATAATAATCTAGCTCGATAAAATAATCTCAGGTTCATAAAATTTATTCTAAGTTAATTTTAAAATACGGTAGCAAAATATGAGAAGGGATTTTATGTCATAATCTATTACACTTAAGCTAATAATAATAAATAACAATAATAATATTCTTCATTGTTTAACTAATTCTGTGTATCTTTTCTTTTTACTATAATTTTATTACCATAATAAAATAGTAAAATAATATAATATGATCTTATATCTTCAAGTAATGATATAATAAATACGTGGTAGCATTTCAATAATCTGACAAAGAAAATGTGTGTGGCAACTGATAGCATATAATTTAATATAATATTGTGATAACTGATTTATGACCAATAAAATAATGTAAGATTATGATTATTTAATTATAATGAATACCAATAAAATATTTAAAATTCTTAAAATAATTCTTTATTTATCTTTTGTGCAAAATTATATATTTGTTTCAGTTATTATGCATATATCGTGTTTTCATGCAGCGATGTGGAGAAATAAACAACTCTGACGCAAAATTTTTTAAATAACAAAATTTAACAAAGTTTATTACTAACAATAAATGACTAAACAATTTATTTACAGTGGATATCCTTAACCTTTTTTTTTTTACTTTACAGTTTGATTTACGAGTTATAAAAAAAATAATTTATACTTCAATCATGTCTTTATTTAGCTTTAGGACAAAATTTAAAAAAAATGTTATTATTTGGTTTCTCATCATGATTAACTTATTACAAGTATATTTATCTACTTTATTAGCAACAGCATTTTATCCTTAATATTATTAAACTATCTTATTTTTTAAAAAAATTCATATTTAGAACAAACATTCTATAGAAAACAAAATTTTATAATGAGTATGGATTTCTCAAAATATTAAAAAAATTTCATCTTGCAAAGTCAAAGATGTTACACAAAATATTATCCAAAATTCAGTACTAGATTTTAGTATTTATCACACAATGTTTACTAATCATAATATATTCTTCTTTAAGCCTTACTTTAATATGATATAAGTTTAATCATTAATACATGTCTGTTAATCAATAAACAAAAAAATATACTATGCATATTGTTTACATAATTTACTTTGTACTATTGTATTTTAAAATATGCAATACTTATTTTTTTCTTAAAAAAAAAATAATACTAAAGCATTTAAAATTATTATCACTTTAAAAAATATCTTTGTTTAGATACCTTATTTTAAAAAATTTAATTTCATTTCCGAAATAAAATTCAAAATATATTTTATGATTCTTTTCTTTCCCTAGGATACTTTGGATCTTCAATTTTAAGTTATAATATTCTGCTCCTTATAAGCAAATAAACTAATCTTATCCAAAAAACGATAGCATAACATAAGTTCTAAATTATTTATCATTTCTTTTAAAATATCTTACTAAACGATGCAGTTACATGAAATAAAGATAGCGAAAACAGATGCATAGGATTAAGGAAGAAAGCTAGAGTATTATTCTTAACATATCTCAAAATCATGGTACAGTGCGAAGAGGTAGAACATTTATCTGCCTAATATCCTCTAGTACAGGGACGATGTTAAAGCTATTTCTTCAGCTTTATTAGAACATCAATTATTTAAAGTAATATAAACACTGTCCAAATAAAATATGTATCAGTCGTAGGGCTATGTTAACTATGCTGATAACCACATAAAGACTAAATATTATTTCCATTCCTTATCATATCCTATTTAAATATACATCATCTTGGTTTCCTGCTAACTATAGTACTTCCAAGCCACTATCTCAACATTATTTCTCAAGATTTTTCTACATCTTACATCGATAAAATAACTGTCTGCATTTACAAAACAATAAATAAAATTCATTAATAGTTAAACAATCTAGCTGTTCCACAAGAAAAGTCTGCTTGCTTCATTATTCTATATGTCTAATCATATACAATCTACTTAGACAAGATTTGAATATCCCACAACATAAAAATTTTAAAAGAATCACATAATTATTTGTTATGTTGGATTATATTACTAATAAAAAAAATAAAAAATTGTCGTATGCATATTTTCAAATCAATCCTATCTCATAATGTTTTTTTTTTAATGTTGTATAAAAATGCGTTTCATATAATTAAAAAAAAAAAAACTTTTATACTTCATTCTTACTATCCATAGATGATCTAAAGAAAACACAAAACAAATATACATTATAAAATTATTAATAGTTATTATTATTACCAATAACCTTTATCTAGTCATCGTTTTCAGTAGGCTTTTCTTTATCCACTTGAGCATTGCAGATATAAAAAAAAATCACACCCATACACTTTATATTAAAATATTTTTTAGCTAAATTATTAGATTGTTATATTATAAAATTTTAATATTAATAAATTAATATTTTTATGTTTTTCCTAATCTTATATAAAAATTTAGATTTAAACTAGGTTAACAAAATAAAAAGAATCAAAACTATAAGTACATATTTTCTTGATGATAGTTCTTGATAAATCCAAAATGCTTATTATTTTCTCTAGAGTTTTTAAAAATGTTCTCCAAGCACATTAAAGTTTAAAATAAAAATAATTATTAATCCGTTTAGTAAAATTTAGAAAATAATCCTTGGTTTTAGTATTTTTAGGACGATAATATTAATTAATCCCGTGAAGCTTTTTAATCTTCTCTACCAATATTCTCTGTGTATCCGATGCATCAATCCATCTTATTTAATTTTAAAATATTCGATGAACTTTTAAGTACTATTTGTATTTCCATGGATCCATTTTTTTTTCATCTATGTGTTCACTTTTTATCTCTGTTTCCTTCTTGATACATTTAAACTTTAATTTGGTATTTTTTTATATATTATTTTAAAATAATAAAAAAATGTTACCTTCAGAAAGGATATAACATTTTACTCCTTTGAATATCATATTATATAAAATAATCCATGCAATATATAATTATCTTATTACCATTTAAAATAAATCTTGAATAAGCTTATAAATCATACATTTCAATACATTTTTAGACTCGTATAATGTCCGAGCTGTGGTTTTTATGTACCAGAACAGTTCTTCGATTAAATATTAATAAAGCTGTATCAATAAATATTTCAAATATTTTTACAGTATTACAATTTCTATCCATTTTATTTTGTAGTATATCCATTTTTTATTGCAGTAGTTTAGGTTAAACTTTTAGATAAAATACGACTGATAAAGAACTTTAAAAAAATTTAACAAAACATGTTGAACGAAATTATTAAAATATTTTTTAGTTTATACTTTCTTTTGCAAAAAATATTTTTTAAAATTATCAATTAGTTTTTTGCAGATAAAGTTATAAGAAAGTACTAAAAAAAATTGACTAAAATAAAAGATTTAAAAAAATACTATCTTTTGATAGTTATAATTTACCTTTCTTTGGTTTCAATCCATTATTAATCTCCCGCTATAACTTAGTTACAACGATAAATATAGTCTGTAAGGATACCTATTCTTATTGGCCAATTCTTACTTTAGCTTGAGAAAAAATTTACATATTTCCAATGTATAGTAGAATTGAATTTCAAAATTAGAAATTGTGATGTAATGAACTTAAAATATTATTTAAAATATTACTTTTAAATAAATTATTATTTTATTAAAACTATTTAAACATTTAAAATAACTTTTAAAATAACCTTAATAACTTATTCCATTTCTTAATATTCAATTTATCTATTTTTATTTAAATAAAATATTTAATTTTTATATTACAACTGTATTCGTCTTTATTACATTACTTAAACATTACATACGATAGTTAACTTAATGTTTAATACTATTTATTTTTATGATAGGCAATAATTCTACCCAATTCTATAATATAACTTTTAAAATATTTTAAACTTTGTTATTAATTCAAACACGCATGTGTGTGATAGTATACATTAAAAAATCACGTGATTATAACTTTGACAGACGATTTTTAATCTATTTCTCTGCCCAGACTAATAAAATTGATACACTTATTATATTATATAATATAATTATAAAAAAATTTGGAAGAATAATTTAGAAAATATAGAACTAGATATAATTTTCACCATCATAAAGTTTATTTTAAAATATACTATATTAATTTTTACTATTTAAATATGATTACAAATCTAAATATAGCATTTATTAAATCATACGTTTTACACTATTAAAATCGGATTTTTAAATATACTTTTAATTATTTATAGCTGTGTTATTTAATATGGCCAGCTTTTACAACCATATGAAACAATATTTTAAGCTTTATATAATTATTTTTAAATGATTTTATATACTAAGTATTCTCTTTAGCTTCAAATTGTACTTTAAAGATATAATTGACTTAATATAATTAATGTATTAAAAGAACATATTCTAAATTTAAAATTTTTTAGTAATTGACTGTTATGAATTATTACTGACCTATAGAAAAGAGCACAATATATATATATGGTTTTGCATTTTTATTTTTTGCTAGTATAGTGTTAGACAGTTTTGGTTTTATATATATATATATATATATATATATATATATATATATATATATATATATATATATATATATATATATATATATATATATATATATATATATATATCCAGCCCAACTACATTTCAGTCTTTTAATTTTTTCAATAAGGTCAGTAATATTGCTAGAAAAGATGATAATAGATGGACAATTGAAACCTTAAACCGGATTCCAAGAGATTGTAAAAGACCCCAAAAAAGACCACATGTAAGATGGGTGGATAAATTAAATAAGAAAGTGTGCAGGGGTGATGTGGTGAAAAGAAGATAAAGATCGGAAAAGATGGATTGAACTTGGAGAGATCTTTATCCTGCAGTGGATTGATAATGGTTGATGATGATGATGATATATTCAACACAATGAAAAAAAAAGTATTTGCTGCTCTAAAGAAAAACCAGAATAGAGAAATGCATCATGCTCAAATTACTACTGACACTGTGGCAGCATGCAACTTCATTAGAAAAGCAAATAAATTCTGGCAGCAGAAGATACTTAAATTCAGTGAAAATTATGTTTCTATGATGTAATATGATATGATCACTCCTTTATCAAAGTCAGGAATCTCTCAGTCACTGTGCCCAGATAAAGCTGCTAGCCACCTTACTTTCTCTTTCTACCCTACCCCCACCCTAATTTTTTTCCATATTCTTCTCATTCTGTCCCATCACATTTCCACACCATCATCTTTGTTTACTCCATGAACTTTATATCTAGATTCCCCCCATCTTTTTTCCAAATCCAGCATAAAAACCAAGAACCCACTTTCTGTTAAATCACTTAATTTATATTCTCCTACAATTTCATTATTTGTTCTCTTTCTGCTTGTAAGCACTTACATTCAATTAGCAGATGCCTAATATTTTCCATGCCTTCCTGCAGGTTAAAAGATCCACATTTTTTCATTTATGTATATATCCCCTTGTTGCTAACTATCCTATTTGAGCCTTAAACAGTAAACTACTTTCCTTGCTATTATCGTAAATTAACTCATACCTAACATTCTGTTTACTTCTATATATATTTAGCCTTTTTATTTTTCATACTAGTTCTCCAGCTCTCTATTTTTTATTAATCCATCTATTCTTCTATCCCATTCTTTGCCACTATAACACTCAAAAATCCTCCTAACACAATCATCCCACCTTATACTGATATAAAGTCTGATATTGTCACAATTAGCAGAGCTTTTGAATAAAATGTCAAGCATCGCTTAAAATAATTCTTGTTAAAAACGGTTTAATTAGTTATATTTACATAATAATTATGCAAAATATTGAAAGATTATAATATTATTGATATTTTCAAGCACATTTTTTTTCCTTTGGTTGTGCAGCGCCACGGTGCTTATTTTATCACATTATCTTTTTCCAGAGTTAGAAAATTCATGCTCATTTACAATTTAAATAAAGATAAAAGTAATACTAATTAATATCGGTTTGGATCTATACTCTTTTTTTTTTACTTATTATTTTTACAGTACCCATGCCAAAAGTATTCTAGGAGTCAACAAACCTGCTTTTAGCTGATCTTTTAATAACAAAACCAAAAAATACCAGACTTTTTGTGCTTGTTTAAATTAAACTTCAGTTAACAAAAATCGATATCAAACAGTAAAATGATTTTAAGATAAATGATTTTAAGCAGAATGCTTCTAGATGCGTAAAATATTGATTTTATTATTTAGCGTCTTTTTGATTCTCTGTTTATAAAAAGTTGATAATTTATTAACTGAGGAAATCGCGTTCTAAAATTTTAATTGGATTACAGTCAATTTTTTTTCAAAATATGTATTAATATTGTATTTATCAGAATAATCACATTTTTTTATTATTCCAATAGGATAGGATAATCCGTGTTTTTGTTTTTAAAAACAAAATTGTCTACGCACAGAATTCGGTAAAATTTTCAAAAAGCAAACTAGGGGAAAAAAATCGCCATTAAACTAAATCGTCGAAAAGATAAAAACGTAAATCTCAGAGACATCTAACAATCAATTGAACTTCTTGAGAAAGTTGTCAACATCAAAAGACTTATCCATCAATTAATTTTGAACAGTTGTGACATTTAATCAGAACGAATAAATCTGTTTTAAAGGAAAGCTTCCAGTTTTTATTTTTAAGGTAGTATTAAATATTATCTTTGCAAGATAAAACAAATAATTGACGTTTCTTTTTTTATTACATATAAAAAAAAGTATTAAAATACAACGAACTGCGTATTTTTAAAATTACATATTTCATAAGTCAACTTTTCTTTTTTTACATATAATAATATAACTTTTCTGTTCTTGCTTTAAATACATTGTCATCAAAACAAAGACTTGTAGCAATAACTGTCACCAAAAAATATTAGTTATATATATATTAGATGTCTTAAAAGAATTTATTGCGCATAAGTTGATTGGCGTACATCTGTTTAAATTTATAAAAGGTTATAAAGTATTCTTCTAAAATACAAGGATCATTTGTCTTTTATTGTATCGTTAATCGTGTGGTTTGAAAAGATGTGTGGTACATGGGACAGAGAAATGTCAATAACTTTGTGTTTGTGTGTGTGTGTGTTTAAATTTTAAAAAAAGAAAGTAGTTACTTCAATCTTTAACTAAAGTTTAAAGTTTATATCCGGGTTAGAGACAAATGATTAATTATAATCATTACTGGATTAATTCAGAGCGGGCGTCAAAGTTGTGGGTGGAGTAAGTTTGACATTTATAATTCAAAATATAACAATTTTTTTTTTAAAAAACTAGTACCTTCTTGGCTGTTGTAAAGAAATGTTAAAAAAAAAAAATCAATTCATGATATACTGCGTTTTTTTATTGTAGAATTGAAATCTTAAACTGGATTTCAAGAGATTGTAAAAGACCTAGAAAGAGACCACGTGTAAGATGGATCGATAAAATAAGAAAGTGTGCAGAGGTGATGTGGAGAAGAGAGGCTAGAGATAGGAAAAAATGAATTGAAATTGGAGAGACCGTCATTCTGCAGTGGATTGATAATGGTTGGTATTGATGATGATGATGATTTTTTCACAAGAAAAGTAAATTCATTTTTAGCTGCATTTTATAGTACTTTTTCGATTATACGTTGCCCTAATTTCGTTTAATATGATTTAGCAAATATACTGCAAGTATATCAGTTAGTAGAAAGTTTCAGTTAGGCTGCTGCACGAGCGCTAACACTATTGGAAAAACCTTTATCACCACTATTTAGTTGTAAAATTTATTATTTAAGACTTCAATACCGATTTCCGTTTTTAAAGTTCTGCTGTAACGTTTTTTAAAAAATCCCAAACACTGTGTGATCTAGTAACAAATTGATAGAGTAAAAACCAAGAAATTCCTGGTTCAAAGTTCAACCTGTCATTTCTAAATCATAAAACATCACATGACCACCATTCTTTATGCTTAGAGAAACTGATAACAAGATGCAAAACTCTCCACATAATTGTGTCACTCAGTGCAAGCCAGAATAATCAATGGATGCAGAAAGGATTGTGCATATTACCTACTCATCCAGTATTCTCAGATTAGTACCTAGCTTGTGGTTTTTTGCATCCATTGATTACTCTGGCTTGCACTGAGTGGCGCTACTGTATGGAGAGTTTTGTATCTGTGTTCATTTCTAAATCCTGAGGATCATAATCATGACGTCATGACTTCTTAAATGATTGGAGTATGAAGTGTGTTGCCAAAGGTTATCTAGCAAACTCTCTTCTGTATCAGGAAAAATATTTCTCTATGAGTGAAAATAATAATTAATATCCATATATTTTTCCTACCGTTTTGTTAAATCTTATTTTATGCGTTTAGAATTAATATTATTAAATATTACTTATGGAAATATCGATCCATTTTCAAATCAACATCCTGCCCCACTTGTTCTTTCAAAATAATGCACTTTGTCTTTACATTAGCTGCATATTAATCTATTTTATATCCCATATATATCTTGCTTATTCGTTTTAATTTAATTGCCTTAGTGTAGAATATTATTTTTTTTTATTTTTAAGATCTTTATCAAATGCTTTTGTAATTTAATTTTTTTTCTTCTCCTTAATACACCAATGAATAAAAAAAAAAAACAGAAATCCATATATAATACAAAATGTTATAAAGGTCTCTTTAATTACACCAATGTTTTACAAACAGTTACATCTTTATATGGAAATAATATAATTTTCTTCTTCCTTTTCTTGTGTATTGATTTTTATATTTACATATCCTACCATTTTTAACTTTCTTATACACTTCAACAATACTATTTTTCATATCAAAATTTTATTGATATAATTGTGGCTCTGATGATGACTGTAGAGCAGTCGAAACTGTAAGAATAAAGGTTTTGATATAAAATATAATATTGTAGAAGTGTATAAGAAAGTTGGAAAAGATATTATATCTTTATAGTGATAACGTTTACTTTGACAAATATAATATTCCAATATATATATTCTGCATTGCTAATTTTTACAAAATCCGCTTTCCATAAGTGCACCAAATTTTTAGACCACATAATTTATATTTTTCTCAATGGCTATGGAAAGCAAGTCTTATTAAATTATATACATGAAGACACATTTTTACTTCCGTTATTATTTTGCCCCTCTCTTGCTTTTAATCAAATTTTGATCTTTATTTTTAAAAAATACATGAGAAACTCTAATGATAAAAAATTTAACTTGTGTTTATTATTGTAGTCTTTCTAATTTTAAATAAATTAGAATTTTAATACTATTCAGAATTTTTACTCTCTTTGAGTTTTTCTTTCTCTTTTAGCTTTAAAATTAACGCATGTTTAGTATTGCGGTTTTAGATTATGATCCTGTTTTTAAATAATGTGATTTCAAAATCAAGTACCGATTTAAGTAGAAGATATACTTGAAAAACTTAAATACATGTACAAATTATACAACAAATTAAATTTTGAATGAAAATAATTTTGTTTTTCCTTAGGTAGTTGATATAATCACTAGATTTGTAAACATTCATTTCAATAGAACATTATTTTTAAAAAGCATTTGCGCAATATTATTATCTGTTTTATATATCAAATACTTTTATTTACTATTGAATAAAAGATATAAAATGCAAACTTATATTTAATAAAATTTTACCTTGAGATTGATTAACTACACAACAAAATTGCTTTTAGCGATAAAAAAAATCTATATATTATATCGTAACTATACACAATGTTGTTGTTTTTTCGTTTTAAAATGTAATTAATGCATTCTAACAATAACATGTATGTATAAATTACAAAAAATCAAACTGTAAAATAATAAAACTAAAGAAAAACGAATTTTGAAAAAAAATTAACCAACATGTATTTTATCTGCTCGTATCACACTACAAATATACATCAAACAAAATTAAATTACAAATAGAATAGTTATGCAAATATATAAATAGACAGATAAACAGACAGATAACTAAATGAATTGGTAAGTAGATAAATAAAAAGCTAAATAGAAAAGTAGATGGATGGTAGGTAAATAGGTACATAAATAGATGTACAAGTAGATAGATATGGATAGACTGATAGTTTTATAAATATATAGATAGATGATAAATAAATAGATATATCTAGATAGATAAACGAATGGATAGACAGATAGATAGACAGACAGACAGACAGACAGATAGATAGATAGATAGATAGATAGATAGATAGATAGATAGATAGATAGATAGATAGATAGATAGATAGATAGATAGATAGATAGATAGATAGATAGATAGATAGATAGATAGATAGATAGATAGATAGATAGATAGATAGATGTAAGGATTATTTTTATACATTGATATTTAAGTTATATATTTTACTAAATGAATGTTTAAATAATCTATGCCAATATAAACCTCAGTATCTCTATATAGTTATTAGACAATTTGATGTTTGATTCTAGAGTGCCTAAAAAGTCTTTGTTATAAAACAAATATATATTATGTCAAATCTTGTGTTTTGTTAATCTTTTTAAATGTGCAATGATTTCTTTGATGACGTTATAAATTTAATTTCCTTCCTTTAAAAAAAATTATATCCATCCACCTGTTCTATTAAACTTCCTCTGGAAGATATGTTTTACTAAGAGAAAAAATATTATCATAAATCTGCATGGCTCCTTAGTCACCAATAAAATAATATATTATTCTATAATTATCCCTAAAGATAATAGTAATACACTATTCTATAGTTATCAACTTACATAGTAGTATAGGTATTGTTTTGATTGTAAAAATTAAATGATGGTAGTAGTTAGACTAAAATAATTTGGAGAGATTCTATAATTATTCAGACATAAGTTTCATTAGTTGCAGAAATAATTTATAAATTAAAAAATAAATGAAAATAAACCCAGTTACATATTGATAATAAAATTTTAAAATGCTTTGCTAAAATGATGGAAGATTAGACATTAAAGAGCAAATCATAAGAAGGAAAATAATGTACATTCTAAAATATAGTTTTTGAACCACCCTCATCCTCCCACCCTCCCATTCCACTCCCACCCTCTACCCCACTTCCACCCTCCCACCCCACTCCCACCCTCCCACACCACTCCCAACCACTCCCATCCTACTCCTATCCCACTCCCATGCTCACCATCCCACCCCACTTTCCACTCTCCCACCCCACTCCCACCTTCCCACACCATTCCCACTCCACCCTCTCATCCCTACTTTTTACTCTACCCTATCCCCAATTAGAAAAAAAGAGAAGAAAGCAATGTTAGGATTTTGAGGTGTGAATTGAAAAGAAATGAAAAGAAGTATAAGATTAGCAAAATAAATTTGTTGCAAGAATAAATTAAAAAACATTATTTATTGCAAAAATTTTAAGGAAAAATAAATTGGATTAAGCATATGTTTTGAAGAAAATAAATTATGAAACATATCAAAAGAGATTTCCATGGGGAAAAACAGAAATAGATGAAAGAAGAAATTGATTAGTGAATCATATAATAATTAACAGTTATAACATATTTTAAAAAATAGTACAAAGTAAAAATAGAAAATTGCGATTTTAGTATGTGATAAATGAAATAGCAAGATAAATGAAATATATGAAGTTTCAAAAGCCTTGAAATATACATTCTTATATGAAATAATCAAGTATTTCAACAAATTTTATGTATATTATGTTTTAATAGAGAGTATATTTAAGAACAAAAAAATAAAGACAAATGATGGAACTAATAAAAATTCTGATCCATCAGAACATCACATGATCACCATCCATGGATTACTAAGGCTTGCACTTGGTGGCACTACTTGCTATTAATAAAAGTGGAAGAGATGGGAGTGAAAAAATTTGAAAATATATTAAAAGAAGGACTGTAAGGGAAATTACTAAATGCTGAGGAAAAAGAGTGTAGTGAGAAGAATTATAGATAATCTTAAATAACTATGTAATGGATATAGAAAAGTTGTCAGATGTGAAGGACAGAATGATAACAGACATAAAAGCACATAGTAATGGAAATATTAGCTTTACAAAAAATTAATTGGATGAGGCAAGGAAGATGTTGAAAAGTGAAAAGGCAAGAGGTTTAGCTGGATGGGCAGCAGAGATGATGATGAATTATCTTTTAGATAAATGCTTTGCTTGAGTTGGTTTTTTAGATCTAATGTCCCAACTCCTCACTGAAGAGACCCATAGGTCGAAACCGGTCTGGGGATGGGGACCATGATTTGAATGCCTTCTCTTGTAGTAGCATTTATCATAAATAAAAAAAAAAAAAGCTTGTTTAGAGCTATTAGCACGCTCTTAACTTTAAATCTATTATTATGTTTTAATAAGATGGCACAGAAGACAGAATTTGCAGATGGCTGAAATAATACAAGAGTAAGGCTATTATTTAAAGGAAAAGGTAAGTACCATAGAAAGCTAAATCATTATTAACTATTAGCAATAATGTCAGTGTTATATAAAAAAATTTCATATATGGTGGCTGGAACAGTGGCAAAATGGATAGAATAAAATAATATAGTGGGAGAAATGCAATAAGGTTTTAGAATGGATAGGCATATAGGAAATAGTTTATTTGTAATCCCACAACTTACACATATGAGTAGGAATAAAGGTAAATAGTTATATATAATCTTTATAAATATAGAGAAGGCATAGGATAGAATAAATAGAAATAGATTATGCACAAGTTTAGTTAATTTGGGAATGAATGGAGTTTTGGTGAATCTTATTATGTGATTGTATGTTAATTAGAAAATATAGAATGAGTTAAAAATGGGATGGGATCAAGGCAAGGATGTTCTATGACACCTATTTTGTTTTTTTATATTTGAGAGAAATGGAGAGAGCAATAGAAAGACTATGAAAAGTGGTAGAGATTAATAGATGGTCTGTAGCTGCTTGGTAGTCCCATAAGACTGATGTTCCTTCATTTTTATTTTTAACCCTGTTGTATGCATACCTGTGTTGGTAAATTCTTGTATTGAGCAGCTACAAGCCATGTATTCAAACCCAGTTCTGTCCAAATAATTTGTACAGAGAAGAGTGGTGCAAAAAAAAAAAAGTCAAAGAAGCTTATAGCAAATGATCTCTGTGCCATTAGTAGAAGAGAGGCATGCTTTGCTCTCTCCAAACAATGGACTAACTAATTAAAAATTCAAACTCATTTGCATATGTGTACAATAAATCACAATAGTCTTTATTTGTAAAGCTATGAGTATGAGATTTGAACATTAAATCTCGAAAGCGCTAAGCAGACATATTACACATTATAGTATAATTATAGCTTCACTAATGTATGCGAAAATAGTCGCATATTTATAATTACAAATTTTTACTGGTGAAGAGAAAAACAATTTATTCCATTAATAATATTTTGTGCTGGCACTAGTATAAATGTGGATTGTTTTTTTGTTGCATATGTGTGTTTGCTTTTATTTTAAGACTGTTGTGAATCTCTATTCTAGATTACATGGAAGATTAGACTAATACCATAATTTTTTCAGCATTCATGTTTTGTTTTGTTTTTGTATTAAATAAAAATTAATGATAAAAACTACAGGATCAACTTAGCCTGTAGCTGATGAACTTTTTTTAATATTTTTTAAAAAAAAAAATTCACATTTACTTTATAAATAAAATTAGTTGAATATATACATATATAATTTTAAATGAAATACTAAATTTATTAAAATTAAATAAATTTTTATATTAAGTAAATAAAAGCTTGCGAACGTATGAGTAAATATAAGAAATTCATCTAATATTGATTAATACAAAAGTATATAGGTATTTTTATCTAGAAGGTAATATACGGATTAAAAATCTCTTTACTAACAAGAAATTAGAAACCTAGTGATTACTGTCTTATAAATTATTTATTTATAATGAATGTTTGGGGAGTACAGTGGAGTATTCAACGTTTGTTATATATATATATATGGTAATGAGCACAGACTTTCACAGCACCCATATATATATATATGGTAATGAGCACAGACTTTCACAGCACCCACCATTCACCACTCTATCTCATATCACTGATCCACTTGAACACATATATGTCGATAAGATAAATAATCACCAATATATGTATTTCATGCTAAACGAGCAATCATCAGTTGGTCCAGATTATCGTCTCCACACATATGCAATAAGTGCTCAGATATATATTAAGATAGCGATCCTCATACTTTAATGGACAGACTTCAATCTATTCCACACTCCAACTCTTCAACCGTCCATCCAATTGAAAATGTATGTATTGTGGTACTTACGTATTAGTCCAACGGTAAAATTTTAGTTTTCATTTTTTATGATTATTTATGATTGCTAAATATTTGATATGTTCTATTTAATTAATTAAGAATACATTTAACATTCAAAAAATTAAAGAATCATTTTTAACAAAGTTGTAAATAATAACTCAAATTTATTTACAGGCAAAAGATGGCCATCTTTAAAGCATAAATAGGACAGCGGTAGCTAAAAGTTAGAAAGTATAGTAGATATAAAAATTCTCTAGAGATCTTCAACAACTTACTTTTGAAAGTTAAAATTTACTTATTTAAATAAATAAAACATACTATCAAATATCTAGCAATCACAGATAATCGTAATGAATTTAATAAAGTCTAAAATTTCAATGGCGAACTCTTTTTTAAAAAAACATATTAATATTAATTTCGTATGTAAACTTTTCTATTTCTATTATCAAAAAACACAGAACTTTTTTTTTAGTTTTTATTATTAGATTTCTATTGTTTTGACCTTTATTTATATATAGGGCATCTTCAATATTTTAATATAGATGCATATTAAAATTAAATATTTAACAGCTGGGATGTTTTAATAACGATATATAAAATTTTAATACTCATGTATATTGTAAATTTAAAAATAAAAACTCAAAATTTTCAGTGTTTTTAATAACAGAAAAAGTTTATATACAGAAGTAAAATTACACTATGTTTATACCATTGAAATAGGTGCAAACCAATACTTTTCAGCAAGTATGAGAAAAATAGAAATTAATAAAGAAATTATTGCTGTACCTATATGCATGCATGAATGTCTGCATCATTGTGGTGAACATTGATAGAATGTAAATAATGTAAATTGTGCTATACTAAGTTAAAAATAAATAAACTAAACTAAAATTATTTATGAAAATTAAAAAAAAGTTATAAATGTTTAGTAAACAACTGAAACACACAGACTTATTATATACCTATGTCTATGTATATAATATGTAGGGTATACAGCAGAATTGGATTATATTTTGACTAACAGGAAATACATATTTCAAGATTGTAATGTTCTTAATAGATTTAACACAGGAAGTGATCATCGATTAGTAAGGTGCAAGATGCGTGTTAATGTAAAACTAGAAAGACAAAAATTGTTAAGAAAAACAATATTTAGAGTTGATATTCCTAATCTTCAGAAACATTCTAATAAATTTAAATTAGAACTTACAAATCGATTTCAAGTATTAGTAGATTTTAAACATGATTCAGATTTGAATGAAATTAATATGAAAATAACTGATACACTTTTAAAAACTGCAATAAAGATAGCTGGTAGAAAAAAGCAGCAATTGACCAACAAAATTTCTACTGAAACTAGAGAATTTATGAAGAAAATAAGAAATATGAAGATATACAAAAATGATGCAGTAAAAAGAATTGAATATCTCAAATTTTGTAAAATGGTGCAGAAAAGAGTTGAAAATGATATAAGAAAATATAACTGTGAACTAGCAAGAAAAGCTGTAGAAGAAAATAGAAGTCTTAAGAATGTAAAACAACATTTTGGTATTGGTAGAAAATTTATATCTGCAATAAGGAAAAAAGATGGAATTATTACTAAAAAGAGAGATGACATCATGAAATTGATAGAAAATTTTTATCAAGAATTATATAGTAATAAAGATCAAGTACCTCCTATATCTATTACATCTTTCGAATTGCCCAGAATTTTAAATGAAGAAGTGAGAAATGCAATTAAATGTATGAAGAAAGGAAAGGCTCCAGGTAATGATAAAATTATAATTGATATATTAAAAGAAGCAGGTGAAGAAACAGAAAATTTTTTAGCACAGTTATATTATACCAAATGACTAAATGATAAAGATGTACCGGATGATTGGAAGAATGCAGTAATAATATTAATATTTAAAAAAGGTGATAAAGAAGATATTAGAAATTACAGACCTATCAGCCTTTTATCAGTTTTATATAAAAAAATTTACCAAGATAATTACAACTCATCTACAGAGAACATTGGATTTCCACCAACCAAGAGAACAAGCTGGATTTAAAAGTGGTTTTAGCACCGTAGATCATATTCAGGTATTGAGAGAAGTTATAGAAAGGACAAATGAATATGAGTTGTCATTATGTTTTGGATTTGTAGATTATGAAAAGGCATTTGATTCTATAAACATTTCTTCAGTGATTAAAGCATTGGATCATCAAGATATAGATCCAGGATATTGTCATATTTTAAAGAATATTTATAAAAATGCAACAGCAACAATTAGATTACTTAATGATACTGGGAAAGTCAACATTGAGAAAGGTGTAAGACAAGGTGACTCCATATCTTCAAAACTTTTTACAGCAGTGCTGCAAGAAGTATTTTGTGGATTAAAATGGGAAACTAAAGGAGTGAAAGTAAATGGAGATTATTTAAGTCATTCAGATTTCACAGATGATGTAGTTGTTTTTGCAAATAATGCTTCAGAGCTGCAGGAAATGTTGCAGGAGTTATCAGATGAAAGTAGGAAAGTAGGACTAAAGATAAATGTTAAAAAGACTAAAGTAATGTTTAATCGGTTTGCTCAAAATATGAAAATAAACATTGATTATGATGAATTAGAAGAAGTTAACAGTTACAAATACCTTAAGTCAGATTATTAAGACAGATGGAAACATGATGGAAGAAATTAATCATAGAATTAAACTTGGTTGGAGTGCTTTTGGTAGAAATAACTTGATACTAAAAGGAAATATGCCTACGTGTTTGAAAAGGAAGGTTTTAACAAATGTGTTTTACCAGTTCTTACTTATGGATCTGAGACTTGGACACTCAATAGAAGAGCAATACAGAGACTTCAGACCACTCAAAGAAGTATGGAGAGGTGTATGGTGGGAGTAACAAGAAAAGATCAAAAACGCAATGTATGGGTAAGAGAACAAACAGGTGTTACTGGCATCATTGAAAAAATTAAAAGATTGAAGTGGAGTTGGGCTGGACATATTGCTAAAAGAGATGATAATAGATGGACAATTGAAATTTTAAACTGGATTCCAAGGGATTGTAAAAGACCCAGAAAGAGACCACATGTGAGATGGGTGGATGAAATAAGAAAGTGTGCAGGGGTGATGTGGAGAAGAGAAGCTAAAGATCAGAAAGATGGATTAAACTTGGAAAGACCTTTATCCTGCAGTGGATTGATAATGGTTGATAATGATGATGATGATGATGATATGAGCACAGACTTTCACACACCCCACCACTCTCCACACTATCTCATAACACTAATACATTTGGACACATATATGCTGAAAAGATAAATAATCACCAAAATACATATTTCATGTTAAACCAGCAATCATCAGTTGGTCCAGATTACCATCTCTACACATATATGCTACAAGTGCTCAGATATAATCCTCACACTTTAATGGACAGGCTTCAATATACTCCACACTCCAACCTTTCAACCATCCATCCAATTAAAAATCCAATGATGAAATGCTCAAAGGCCACCCTGAGACCGAGATTCTTGTCACACCCATGTTGACCTAAGGTCAATCTGACTGGCCTCAAGGTGGCATTTGAGCATTTCATCATTGGATTTTCAATTGGATGGACAGTTGAAAGGTTGGAGTGTGGAGTAGATTGAAACCTGTTCATTAAAATGTGAAGATTGGCTATCTTAATATATATCTGAGCACTTATAATGTATTTGTGTAAAGATGGTAATCCGGACCAACTGATGATTGACGGTTTAGCATGAAATATGTATATTGGTCATTATTTATCTTTTCAACATATATGTGTTCAAGTGTATCAGTGTTATGAGATAGTGTGGAGAGTGGTGGGGTGTGTGAAAGTCAGTGCTCATATACCATAAATGTTTAGTAAAGTAAAAGTATTTCTGATAAGATAGATATGAATAGTTAATGATTTCCATTAGTAGGAAATAATTGTAATTAAAAAAGTAACTCAATGTAGAGAATAATTAAGCTGATATAATTAAAGATTGATTCCTTTTTCAAAAATAGAATAGCATTAATAGCAATTAGATTCATTTAGAAATTTTTATGATTGTAGCATTGCTATCAGGAAATGGTCTGGAAGAAGATAAAAGCTTACCTGTGAGAAGAATTGGGTTCTTGCACACACTCACACCCTCACATTGTAGGAGCTGATTTATGTTATAACCAAGATACTGCAAGGCTTCAGTGTTCAAGAGGACTATGTATGTACCCATTGAACTCCACCGCTGAAGATTCAAAAGTGGACCTAGAGATTCTAGGGGCCACACTTGCCTTATTTTGATTTAGTACAACTGTATGGCTGAGTATTTATAGCATTTAATATTTCTTAATTAAATGTAAGCATTATTCCATATTATATGTAAACATTCTAGCACGTGTGCGTGTGTGGCGCAACTGTTCCCAAAAGCTATTAATATAAAATAGATAACTAAAAACAATCGAGCTGAGCGCTTTCAAAGGATCTTGCCTTCATAATCATAGCTTGCTACTAATTAGGCAGCAATTAATACAAATAAGCAAGGATAATGGATTACCATTAATGATAATTTAAGATTGTTTCCTATATCTTAATTTATTCTAGCATTTTAATTTTAGAATTACAGCATAACTATCCATGAATTTCTAAATTAAAATGCAATATATATATATATATACTAAATTAAAATGCAATAATATATATATATATATATATATATATATATATATATATACTACCTGTACCCATGGCTCTGCCTACATTAGTAGAATAAAATAATGTAATACAATATACAGCCAGTTCTGCAGCTTCTATATTTATATACTAGTTAAATTAAATAATAATACACGAATTATCAATAGCTAGATAATAAAAAAATTAACGTTTTATGATCAGTTATATATTACTCAATAATTAACTTTTAGTATTTTATTTTAAATATATTTCCACATGATAAAATAATTAGTAAAGTTTATATCTGTGCTAGAGATAACCTCTAGTTTCGATAATGATTAGTAATAATCATTAGTGTATTTATCTGAAATGGATGGCGTCAAAGTTGTGAGTGGAGGAAGTTTGACAGTGGTAAAGAAAATGTAACAATTTACTCTAGATAAATATTTTGCATATAATAAGGATGTATATGAGAGATAGTGACCTGGGCCAACTGATGAGTGCTGGTTCAGCACGAAATGCATCTTGGGGTCATTTGTTTTTTATTATATCTTTATTTAAGTGAATTTAAAAATAATAGGGAAGTATGAAGGTGTTTATTATATCTATTATTAATTATTAAATCCACACTCTGATATATATATCCAAGACATAACAAAGTCGATTAATTACAAATAATAACCATTTGTAAATAATAATTAATTTCATGGAACCTGTTTCTGGCATGCTATTTAAAAGTTATAATATATTTAAATATGATTTTTTTCCAGAGTTTTATCATTCTTAAATTTTATTCTATTGGTCATAATCTTGCATTTCTCGTTTGAATAATTGAATATTCATTTATATATGGTAATTAAGTTTTAAGAACTATAATTCCTGGCATTTTATTTGTAATATATATGTATTTATGTGTTTTTGAATATACTGAATATATACTGATAAATATATACTGAACAATGTTAAGAATATGTATAAGATATTGTGGTCTAGCCTACTGATGAATGCTGATTCAGCACAAAATATACATCTTGGGGATCATAGATCTTTTTTACATCTCTTGTCATATATTTATGATTATATACCTCAACAAGGTGTCAAACATGCATAGAAACCAATCCCTACCTTGCATGAGAGATGTGTAGTGAAAATTACATTATAGGAGTATGATTCATTATGTATGCTATTACTCTTAATAAATTTTAAATAAATATTTTCCAATATAATGTTTCTTATTCAAATAAAATGTGAAAATAAAGATTGATTATGATGAATTAGAAGAAGTTAACAATTACAAATACCTTGGTCAGATTACTAATACAGATGGAAACATAATGGAGGAAATTAATCATAGAATTAAACTTGTTTGGAGTGCTTTTGGTAGAAATAACTTGATACTAAAAGGAAATATCCCTATGTTTTGAAAAGGAAGGTTTTTAACAAATGTGTTTTATCAGTTCTTACTTATGGATCTGAGACTTGGACACTTAATAGAAAAGCAATACAGAGACTTCAGACCACTCAGAGAAGTATGGAGAGATGCATGTTGGGAGTAACAAGAAGAAATCGAAAATGCAATGTATGGGTAAGAGAACAAACAGTTGTTACTGATCTCAGTGAAAAAATTAAAAGATTGTAGTGGAGTTGAGCTGGACATATTGCTAGAATAGATGATAGTAGATAGATAATTGAAATCTTAAACTGGATTCCATGAGATTGCAAAAGACCCAGAAAGAGACCACATGTGAAATGGGTTGATGAAATAAAAAAGTGTGCAGGGATGATCTGGGGAAGAGAAGCTAAAGATCAGAGAAGATAGATTGAATTTGGAGAGACTTTCATCCTGCAGTGGATTGATAATGGTTGATGATGATGATTCAAATAACTAATGAAGTATAAATGAATCTGGGTTTAAACTAAGGCTAACAATTTTAAATATAATGTTAACTAATGATTTATCTCAAGTTTATGAATCAATTATAATTTTTTACATAAAATAAGAAAAATAAATGTATGTATATAAAGTTCATTCAATAACTTAAGATACTATAAATGTAAAAAGGAATTTTATGTACATCATCTTACTCTAAATCTTTGTATGTCAGATGGTAACAATAACAATAATAATATAGCCAATCCAAATAGATTTATGTATAATCAAATATCTTAAAAATGATTTTTATTTCGTAAATGATGTTTCTTAAATAATGACAAAATAAAAGTGTTAAAATTAACAATTGCTTTATTATACAATATAAATAAATAATATAAAAACTTTGTCAGATATTAAAAATTATTCTACACGAATAAAGCATGCTAAACAGAGCACAAAAACATTAATGATAAACAACAATTAGCCAAGCGCTTTCGGTACTGTATACCAGAATCATGGCGACATTCAGTTCCAGTATATCGCCATGGCTCCGGTATACAGTATCAAAAGTGCGTGGCTAATTGTTGTTTATAATTAATGTTTTTGTGCTCTGTTTATCACGCTTTATTCGTGTAGAATAATATACAATATAAAATAAATTATAAAACAAATAATAACAAATGTAATTAATTATAAAAATTATATAAAAAACATAATAAATATTAATATTTGTTCTTTAAGTCTGATCTAAGCTTGGGATATGAAAGTGTGTAATCGTAGAGTGTTGCAAAGACACTAACACTCAGTTGGAGTAGGTTACATATTACTTTAAAAATCTTCAATTTAAATATTGAATGATAATAATAATCATCATAATAATAAAGGTTTTATGCTATCTTTAAATAGTTTGTTCCAATAACAAATCAATAATTAATTAACCTCGCTTAATAACACTAGATAAGTTTTTTACCTTTTTAAAAAACACAAGTGAAATTATTGCTTAACATCTACTAACCAATGACTTTTTGACATCTAGGAGAGAGTTTTGTAAAATTGAGCCTACATGCTTCATCTGTAAGTGGGAACTGGAGATCCTGCCTCATGTTTTGAATGATTGTTGAGGATTAAATGATGCAAGACTAAACTTATTTAAAAAAATTTAAGCTTAACTGGTATGAGCTTTTCAATGTAACCAGTTGTAATGTATCAGGTAGATTCCCAGACATCAAGAGAGGAATTTAAGGCAAAGCTTTATACTTTGTTTGACTAATATTTATGTTGAATTTAATAAACTTTAAAATTATTTATAATTATTTTTGGCTGCTATCTCCTGTTCCTCAATTGTCTGAAGAATGTTAAAGATCGCTTTCTCTCCCTGAATCTAGCTGTCATCATCAACTTTTGATCACCATAAATCAAATTTTTTAGGTCAACAGTGACCTGGTGGAATTCTTGGTGATGAAAAAGGGAAATGAAGCATCTGGTACAACATATTTTATGCTGAACTAGCACTCTACAGTTAGTTCGGATCATCATCTCTCTCTCTCACACACACACACACACACATATATATATATATAATCAGTGAACAATTTATATTAAGATAGCAAATCTTCAAATTTTAATGGACAGGTTTCAATATACTCCATCCTCCAATTCTTCAGTCATGTATTCCATTGAAAATCTGATGAAGGAATTCTCAAATTCCCCATTGACTCCAATATTATTGTCATGCCCATGTTGACCTTAAGTCACTCTGATCCCTCGTGTATAGGAGCTTATTCATTTAAATACATAGAAGAGAGATGGGCAGGATACAGGTTAAATTTGTAATGTTTGATTGCTATCTTAATATAAACCAAGCATTGATTATATACATATATGTATGTGAAAGATGATAATCTGGACCAACTGATTTTTGCTGGTTCAGCACAAAATATGTTTATTGGACATCATTAATCTTTTACACATGTGTGTGTGTGTGTTAGTTGTATGAGAGAGATTGGATATATGAAGGGAGTTTAAAAGTCTGTGTTCAAATCTCTTATATAATTACATAACTCCAGGTATATAAATTATACTTGTATTCAGTCAAACATTTAAATCTTTTGTAATATATAGAGTATATGAGCACAGACTTTCACACGACCCACCACTCTCCACACTATCTCATAACACTGACACACTTGAACACATATATGTTGAAAAGATAAATAATCACCAATATACGTATTTCATGCTAAACCAGCAATCATCAGTTGGTCCAGATTACCATCTCTGCACATATATGCTATAAGTGCTCAGATATATATTAAGTTAGCCAATCCTCATCTTTAATTGGACAGGCTTCAATCTACTCCACCCTCCAATTCTTCAACCGTCCATTCAATTGAAAATCTGATGATGGAATGCCCAAAGGTCACCCTAAGGCAGAGATTCTTGTCACACCCATGTTGATTGACCTAAGATCAATCTGACCCCTTAAGTACAGGACATAATCCATTTAATACATATCCAAGGAATGGACAGACATCTCTACTTATGTAATAACTGAAAAACGTAGGCTTATTATATACCTGTGTCTATATATGTAATATATAGGGTATATAAGCGCGTGTGAAAACCCTATATATTACATATATAGACACAGGTATATAATAAGCGTGTGTGTTTCACTTATTAAATCTTTTGTGTAAAAATTGTACCACCAAAAATAAGATGATGTACCATTAGTTGAGAATAGGAGATGTTTACACTACTAACTAACCTATCTGACAATATTTGATTCCGATAGACAATGTAAATCTATGTAAGATAGATTTTTTATTTCACAATGTGATGTCTGGTGTTCTAATTACGCATTCTTTAAAAAGTGCATCAGTCGCCCATATTTGTAAATATATCAAAGCAAAAAGTATAAAACTTTTTTCCAATTAAATGTTTTAATCCAAACTATTTAAAAAAAAAACTAATCAACTCTTTTTTTATTATTATTTAATAGTAAAATACTGATAAATAAATATTTATTTATTATATATGTGTGTGTGAATAATAATGAATATATACGAGAGCCCAGATCTATTCCCAGCTGTTGCTATGTTTATAAATATCAACCTCATATATTCCATTAATAAACGAAATAAAATTTATATATAGTAAGAGTTTTGTTTTTATGTTTTGTTTGTAGTGGAAACTAAGTTAGGTTACTAAAAAATCTTTTACAGATCAAAAAGATGTTTTGACATCCTTCCAAAATCATATATCACATGACCTGATTATAGTATAGGAGCTAAAAAGGAAACAAGTGCCACCGCCCTTGCTTAAAATATATAATAGAAGTAAAACTTTTAGTTTGTAAAAATATTTATATATTCAGACTTTAAGATTCACTGCATCTGTGTATCTTTAGAGCGTTCGGAATAATTAATTCTGAATCATATTAAAAAGGAATGAAATACTGTTAACAACCATAAAAAAGACAATATGAAGTCGCAGTTAAAGTTTTCATTATATGGAATTATCTTTCTGTTTCAAATATCTACGATATTTGCAAGTAAGTAAATGTGCAAATTTTAAATATTAAAAGTTTATACCTTGTTAATAAATGCTAAAAATGTTATTTATGGAAATGTGAAAAGTGAGATCAAATATCAATTGCTTTGCTTAATGTTATTTTTATTTTAAAGTTGTTATTTTTTTTTATTTGCTATCAATTATAAATGCTACATACGTTGGCCTGAGTATATTTTAAATAAAACTTTGGTTGTATCATATATATATACTTAATTATTTGCAAAAAAAAAAAAAGCTTAACACATATATTAACAATTTTAACAGATGACGGAAGCAAACAAATAATAAGAAGATGGCAACTATGAGCTGCTTAGCTATAAGAAATGATCTTTCCCTCGTCTATAGAGAAGAGTGCATCCTGTTATAACTATTTTTCAGTACTATTCATTTTGCAATCATATTTATTTGATTAACCAAGATAATCCTGTGGTGTTTTTTCTCTAGTAAAAATCAATTAAATATCCATTTATCTATTTTTGCTTAGTTGGATTAGCTATAATCTTTCTATTTGAGGAAAAAAATCTTGAGCAGTTTATGATCTCAAAAAATCTCAAGATTCGAAGAGGAATTAAACTCCTAGGTCATAAGTGTGGCAACTGACGCACTAATCATTTACACCATGAAGGCTACCAATAGTCAACATTTTATTTTTATCTTTCAACTTATTATATTTTACAAATCCAATTCAATACATAAAAGTTTATAAATCAAATGAATTTGGGTGGATGGTAGAACCTTCTGAAATTTTATTTCTATGAATATAGATGTTAAACAAATTTTAAGTAATGATTTTCAAATAGATAATTTAACTTTTTCATATCTTATTGTTTATTTCCAAAATATTATATTTTGTCATCGTTATTTAATTGACAACTGGGGGCCCAAATTTTTATATAAATATAAAATTTGCATTTGGAGATTTAATTTATTTAACTAAGCATTTGAAAGTACAGTATAGTTTTTTAAAATAAAACAATATATTTTTGCCATGAAATTTATAAATAATAACAATGTTCATTTTATACTTAAAAATGAATAATTTTAGTAAAGACCAAAAGATCAAGCAAGTTGAAGATGTAGATTTGGAGATTTAATTTATTTAACTAAGCACTTGAATCTACAGTTCTTTTGAAGTAAAACAATAGATTTTGTTTATATGTCAAAGCATTGACTGGGAAGTGAATCCAGGCCAGCTGCTTGGAAGGCAGCTATGTTAACCACTAGGCCATCAATGCTTGACAAAACAATAGATTTTTGCTATGAAATTTAAAATGATGACAATGTTTATTTTATACCTTAAAAATGAATAATTTTAGTGAAGACCAAAAGACCAAGCAAGTTGAAGATATATTTGAGATCAATCTGTGGCTTATATATTTTATAAATGCAGTTAAATGTTTTGTGAAATGACTATAAAAGTCTCATTAATGTCTCTAATTGTGACATTGATTAAAAATTCATGTTTAGATCAACTCAAATGATAATCTGCATTGTTCATGATGCTGGCATAGAGCAGAAAAGTCTGGGCTTTAAATCCCTCAATTGTGGTTCAATTATATATAGTGCCCAAATTTTATTTATTACATTCAAACTGTCAATGCAAGCAAATTCATGCACTTACAAAGTTCTGTGAAATAAACATTTGGAATTAGAAGTTGTTATTTACAGGTGTATAGGCAGTACTAGTATCTGAAAGAAAAATTATTAGCAATAATAATATATATTCTGTTATATAATTGCAAATAATTCAGTATAAACAAATCTGGACAATGTATCCAATTGGTGAGCTTTATGTGAAAAGTGAAATTAAAAAGTAAATAAAAATTCCAAATATTATTCCTGGCTAAATAGTTTTGTTCTGAAGTCTGTGAGATTTTAAACCAAAAATCATAATATTATTTCAAGACCTTAATATTTGCATAGCAAATTCTAACCTTGGTAAGTTAGCATAGATATATTATTAAAAAAACTTTGACTTCTTTTCCAGTTTGTTAAATAGCATTTTAATTCATAATCAATTTTTCTTAAGGGAATTAAGTGGTCAGTTAAACACAGTGCTTAATGGGATTTGAAAGAAAGATTTTCCTACTAATAGTTAACTGGTCAACTAATTTTGCACACTAGATAGTAGAGACATTCTGCACTTGGACATTTTCAGATGTATGGCTAATACAATGAATATTATCAATTGTGGAAATATAATAAGGGCATAGAGTTAAAGATATTGGTTGATATTTCTAAGAAGGCTAATCACAATCTTATTTCTGAAGTGTAATTTTTACTATCCCACTCTCACACAACATATGAGTATTGGTTCAGCACAAAATGGGATCATAAATCATTTTCCATCTTCTTGGACATATATTTATGAATACACCTCTCTACAAGATGTTAAAAGTAGATAGAAACCAGTCCCTACCCTGAGTGGTGCTGTGAAAATTACACTACAAAAATATTATTCATTAAATGGATAATCTCTAGACTAATGGATGATTAATACAAATTATTAATGGATAGAGTTCATTGTAGTACTTATGTAAAACAATGAATAAGAAAAGGTACATTGTTTGTCACCATTAGTCAAATACTTTTTTATTATCATAAACAAATAAAAACATTATTATATAAGGAATTTAAAGAAGATAAAAAAGAAATATCAAACAAGGAGTAAAAAGTAATTAAACAATTGTATTTACTTAACAGGATTTTTTGTTAACAATATTTGTGTATGTAATACTTTTTCATCTTTAATATTGTGTTTGAAGATAAAAGATAGAGATATTATTCCATCAAATATTTTACATAAAAATTTTGAAATCAACATCTTTCAGACCAGCATCACAGTTCTTCAAGTGTTGCAGAGTAGAATGACATTAAGATATGATAATAATTTGTAAATGACAAATAAATAGTGCTGAAGCAAGAATGTCATTTGCTTTTATTTATGTTAGAATGTTGGTTTATCAAAGATTAAGTATTGTTTATGATTCAAGTAATCTCTTCTGTTTATCAAAAATTAAGTGTTTGTTTCTGATACAACCAATCTCTTCTGCCTTCTTTCTTTTCTTATTATCTTCAGTTGGTTAAATTAGTACAGGCTTGGTTATCAAAGACTTTTCATGCTTCCAGTTATTTTTTTATACTAATTGTGATAATAGGATAGTTTACGTAACTACATTTCCATCCTTCTGACTCTAATTCTTATTTTTTAGCTCAAGCCTTTAAGAATTAAGAAAGCAATGATGTAAACAGATTTAGTAGATAGGCATTACACCATCAAAACATCTCATCATCACCATTTCATATGAATAAACAGGCTGTTAATAACAGTAACAAACTCTCTAAGTGCATTCCTCAGTAATCAATGCATGCAATAAGGTTTTGTGCATAAAATCCCTATTTAGTGCTTACTCACCCAATAACCCCATACTACTAGGGATATTAGATGAGTAGGCACTAAAGAGGGATTTTCTTTGCACAAACCTTCCATCCATTGATTACTAAGGCTTGAATATGGTGGCACTACTGTATGGAGAATTTGTTACTGTTAAATTGGCATTACTTAAATGTGATATTTGTTCTTGGTAGTAAATGTAGTAAATCACTAATGAATCTGGTACAATTGGATTTGGGATTTGAGACAAGAATTTCAGCTGTACAAAAATTGTATGTCTAGATAGCTATATGTAAGGATCTTTCTGCTTATCAGGAAAATGAAACAGACCTAAAAAATATCTAAAAATCATTTAGTCTAACACAGTCTAGCTGGGTTGTCATGAGTGATCAATCATTAAAGAAGAGGCATTAGTACTACTAAATTTAAGTACTATAATTTAAATTTTTTTCTAAATATAATTATTTCTTGCAATATGAAATTTACTTGAGACAAACTCATCAAGACATGAAATGTGGATAATGATGATGGTTAAAAAGTTGATAAGATTAAAATAGCTGTTAAGTTGACTAGAATAGATAAAAGGCTTTAAGATTTTTTGGAAAGGCAAATCAGTCCATAAAAGAGAAACATAATATTAAATTTATTGTAATTTTAATTTAATATCGCAACATTTTCATTTGTAAAAACATTGTTTTATAGACTATTAAGGAGAACTGTGATAAAAAATTAGTATATCTATTTACTTTTGTCTCGAACTGATGTTTAAATTTTTGTTTGCAGTGATGAAGTCATAGACAACTTAATTAATTACCTTACAAAATTGATCAGTAAATAGGTTACCACCCAATATTAGAGGTTAAAGATCAGGTTAATTTAGCTTGATCAGATGAATATTAACACAATTATCTTTTAAAATAAAATATGATGTAGCCTTTGTCACTAGTAAAAAAATATGCCATATTCTCATGCATGCTGTTACCCATAGTTGTTTTATTCATATAAGATATTGCATAAATTATCAAAATTGTATTAATTATATTGTTCCTTTTTTATAAAATGATGTGTGAAAAAAATTTTAAAATTCTTATTACAATATGTTAAGGATCATTTCTGCAAAGTATTTACATAATGTCAAATCTTAGGAGTTATAATTCTAAAAATTGTTTGTGAGAGATGCTTTTGGATACAGAAAGTAATATTTCTCATAATATTTTGTATAATTTTTTTCTGTCAAAATATAACTATGCACAAAAAATATACAAGACATTTTAATAAAAGTTTGAACATAGAAGATATAACATAGACAGAAGACAATGTTATATGCAATTTTTGTTTTTAGAATTTCATTTAGAATTTTTTATTTGGCAATTTAATAATACTATTATTGCTACCCTTTCATGAACACTGAGTGACATCTCTTGTAACTGCTTTTAATTCATGAAAGACAATATGTATCTGATACCTCATTTCAACACTGGGTGGCACTACTGTATGAAGCCACAATACATCACATCACATCACATTACAAGAGAATATACATGAATGGAAAAATATGGGTGATTTATTTTTTAAATTATGTAAGGAAGGAATAAAAAATATTGGGCATTTGTTAATTGAATGTAAATGTTTGAAAACAGAAAGGGTACAAATAATGAAGTTATGGAATGAATAAATTTGAAAAAAGTGATTATACAGAAAGTGAATTATTGGTTTTTATGCTGGGTTTGGGAAAAGATAAGGGGGAATTTGATATTAAGGCTATAGAGTTGACAAAGATTATGATGTGGAAATGGGATGGAGCAGAATATGGGAAAACTTAGAGTGGGGAATGGAAAATTAAGTAGCTAACAGGTTTATCTGGGACTTCGTTTAAGGAGAAGCCACAGTACATCACATCACATCATCACATCACATTAGATAATGCGGTATGAAAAAGATTTGAATAAAGAATTTATATCAGTATACTTGTATAAAAGGTGGGATGATTGTATTAGGAGGATTGTTGAGTGTTATAGTGGTAAGGAATGGGATAAAAGAATAGATGCATTAATAAAGAATAAGAAATTGGAGAGATGGAGAACTAGTATGGAGGGTAAGAAGAGTTTAAATATATATAGAAGTAAACGGAACATTGTGTGTGAGTTAATTTATGATAATAGTAAGAAAAGTAGTTTATTGTTTAAGGCTCGAAAGGGATCTTTAGCAACAAGAGAATATACATGTAAATGGAAAAATATGGGTGATTTACTGTGCAAATTGTGTAAGGAAGGTATAGAAAATCTTAGGCATCTGTTGATTGAATGTAAATACTTGAAAGCAGAAAGGGTACAAATAATGAAGTTATGGAAGAATAAATATGAACAAAGTGATTATACAGAAAGTGAGTTATTGCTTTTTTGCTGGGTTTGGGAAAGGATAAGGGGAATTTAGATATAAAAGCCATAGAGTTGACAAAAATTATGTTGTGGAAATGGGATGGAGCAGATTATGGGAAAGCTTAGGGTGGGGAATGGAAGGGGGAGATAAAGTGGCTAACAGATTTCTTTGAGCATAGGTGCTGAGAGATTCCTACTTCATTTAAGGAGAAGTTACAGTACATCACATCACATCATATATTGGTAGTAACAGAGCTTGTGTAGGCATAGGAAATAGTGATCATGTGATGTTTCGTTGGTTTCACACTTCCATATTCAGGATTATAAATATGTTTCATAAATGTGTGGTGCTATATTATTAAGGTATAAAATCATTTTTATTAATTTATTTACACAAATGCTACCCTTTTTTTTGAAGATCTCAACTTATGGAAAAATTCTGATGTACATTCTAAATGTGCAATTCATTGCCTATATTGATTCTTAGTTATGAAGTTTTAGTTCGAGATATGGAATATAAAAAATGAGATGAAGTCATAATTAATAGTTAAATATCTGGTAACAAGATATATTAAGATGATCTGAACATTTGTTCTTAAAGTGAATTATTGCTGATAAGATTTATTGTGTCTATAATCAAAAATCTCAATTCAAACATGTTTCAAACAATAGTCAAATATGTGGAATTTCTAATACTCCTAACAAGGATTAGTCACAATCAAAAAAATAGTTCAGTCAAAGACCTAATACTGAAGATTATAAAAATAAATCCATCTAAAGTGGTAGAGAATTTTTAGAGAATGCTCATAACCTGCTATTTCCCACACAAAACTCTACCATTCCTTACCTCGGTGGTAACAATCAGGTGGTCACCAGGTTTTTCAGGCATCTCAAGCTGGAGCCAAAGTTCCTGGACTTTCTAGTGAAAATCAACCTAAATTCACTCCAGACAAACTGGTTCCTGCACTACAGGACATTCTTCAAGAATATAGATTCTACGTGTCACAACTGCCATAAAACCTGTGAAACCTTTGATCATATGATAAATAATTGCCCAGCATATGACAAAATCAGAACTTTCATTACTCACTACTGCCACATTTCTCTGAACAAAATCTTAAATATCAAAAGCTGCTTCTTGTCCAGGGATTTGTCACCACAAGACTCTCAACCTTTCTCACTTATGCCATCTGGATGGCCAGATGTTGCAACAAGTTTACTTTTCCTCATCCCAAGCCTGAAGACACATTCATTTCCAAGCTGAAGGAATTTCACCATAAGGACAAAATAATCTCATCCAGATTTTTATTTGACAACACGTGGAGCCTGATTAAGTTGGATTAAACAACACCAGTGATCACATCAAAACATTTGGTTGCCTGACTAACATGGATAACTATTATTTTTGATTTACAATTGTATCATTATTACATATGGTTTTTCAATAAAGTTATTTATAAATAAAATATGTATTAAGAATTACAATGCATTTTCAATTTTATATATCTAATATTTCAAAAAAATAAACAGCCTTATTGGAATAGTAATAGTACATCCATTTACCCAGCTCATGGCCTATCTTCACATTTGAACTTTAAATTTTTTCAAGTGCTTATCAAGTTTAAGATTTTTTTAAATAACCAACACAGATAGTTATTTAATATTGATTGCTAAATAGATTTTCAAATAGTTCTAAGTTAAAAGTAAGTCAAGATGAATCTTTATTACCCAGAAATTATCAAGTACTGCATTTAAAGCTACTAAAACATTGCATGATTACCATTTCCAGGGATTACTAAGTTTGCACTGGATGGCAGCACTGCTTGCTATCAAAAGTAGTTTACTGTTTAAGGCTCGAACAAGATCTTTAGCAACAAGAGAATATACACATAAATGAAAAAATATGGGTGATTTAGTCTGCAAGTTGTGTAAAGAAAGTATAGAAAATATTAAGCATCTGTTGATTCAATCAAGTTCTGGTGATGATGAGCAAGCATTATAAATTTTGCACTCTCAAACTTTGTGAGATTACTTCAAGAAAATTTTACAATCCATGAGAAAATATTACAATGGTCTAAAAACTTGATGTTTTGGAAAGTTTATGATTATATTTGTATTATAATTGTGTAATAAATATTAAAAATCAAAAATAAATGTCATTACATATTTATTTTTTACAGAAACGTTTTATTTTTAAATATAAAAGAATATTTTCTTCTGAATATTGTTACTATATAGATTACTGTCCTGGGAAACACGGCTGTGTAGAAATGAGGTCACTCAGCAGATTGTTATAATATCTAGCAATATTGTAGAAATTATTAAAAAATTTAAACTTTAAATCATAAATTTATAGATGTAGTACTTATTAAAAATAATTCATTTAGATTTTTAAAACAACTATCAACAAAGAAGATTTCATTCATTTTACAAATTAAATCTCCTCCACCTGAAATTTTATGATATGATAGCATTTTGTTTTGATTAAAATATAATTTTTAAAATAATTCTGAAAATCAAATGTGATTTTTTAAAATTTATTTAATTTCTAAACAAAAATATTTATCAAATGAGGTCAAATTTATTATATTCTGATAAATAATAATGGTTTAATATCAAAATAAAAGTTGATGGTTAAATGTTGGCTTAACAAAAGATTATTGTGTTAATTTCTTTATGCTTGCTGAGCATGCTTTCAGCCATTGAAGCCAAAATTGTAGCACTTATAAGCCAAAGGATTAGTTGTGGTATTTTGATGGCAAAGTAATTATTTAAATTACTGATTTAAATAAGCAAGAGTTTGGCCACACTTTTGACTTAATAAAGGTCAGTATCATTTGATCTGAAGGAAACGACAAAAACAAAAGATAAAAAATGCATTTTCTGAAGTTTTATGATGGTGGTGTTCTAGTTGTATTTATATTGGACTATTTCCATCACCTAATATATGTATTGAATATCTTTAGAAAAATTTAACTTTATTTAAATATTCCAAATACATTCAACAGTTAGAAATAGCATATCAAACAGGTTAGTATATGCACAATGTTTCAAGAGGTATTAGTTACCTTAAAATTCAAAACTCAAGAATCTAAGAACCCAGATTTGAATCCCATGCTAGTACTGTCACTGGTCAGGCCAGGAACACCAGAAAAAGAGGGGAGACTAATACCTCTCAAAATGTTGAGCATATACTAACCTGTTTGATGTGCTATTACTAGCAGTTGAATGTATTTGGAACATTTAAATAAAGTTAAATTTTTTTAAAGACACTTGAAACATATATTAGATGATAGAAATAGTCCAATATAAAAATACAAATAAAAAAGGCATAGTTTATTTCTAACACTCATCAAACAATCAACAAGAAAGAGAATAATGTTCAACTATCTAAAAAGTAGAATTTTTAAATCAGTAATTAAATATTTAGTTGCCATTTAAATACTATGTTGCATCCTGCAGTTTACAAGAGCTATAATTTTAGCTTCAATGCCAAAAGAAAGCTTAGATAGTCTAAAGAAATTAACATTAATTAGTCTTCTCTTAAACTAATGTTTATATATAAATAATCTTTTATAAAATCTGTAATTTTTGATTATCGCCATTTTACTGTGTATTTTTTTCTTTCTGATGAAAACCAGTCCTCTGGTTGAAATATAATATTATTTATTGGATTTATAAGTCTTTTTTTTTGTTTTTATATATATATTACTATAAAAAAATTTATAAAAAATATTTTTATTTTCTTTGGACTAAAAACTAAAAATAATTCTTTCTTTAGCCACTATTAGAATTTTTATATTTAACTTAAAATTAAAGTGTGCTGAGAGAGGGGGGGGCAGAAATTAAGTAATTCAATCCCTTATTATAAAACATAGGGATAGAATTAATTACTGAACTCAAAGTTAAATGTAAAGCCCATTTGTAGTTGAATAAACAATTATTTTCAAATTTTTTAATCAACAGTAAGTAAAAGGGTTTATTACAAATATTATTTTTATGTACTATTTTTACATTTTTAGCATTCAAATATTTTTTACAATTATTCCAAATATCAGCTTAATATTTGAATATAAAATAATGCATATTAAAGATTGTTAAAAATATAATTTTGTTTATTTGGAAAGTATTTTTAAAAAATTAACTTTTACAGTAAAAAAAAAAATTCATGAATTTTTTAAAAAATTAAACTTTTAAAATCCAGATTTATTTTTACTTCCATTTTAAAAGATCATTAAAACACTTTTTAGTGAAATCTTTTTTGAAATATATACACATACTGCCCTCTTGTGCACATTACTGAAAACTTATTAAACCAATAATAACATATAAGGTTTTTAACAAATGTGTTTTACCAGTTCTTACTTATGGATCTGAGACTTGGACACTTAATAGAAGATCAATACAGAGACTTCAGACCACTCAAAGAAGTATGGAGAGATGTATGTTGGGAGTAACAAGAAGAGATCGAAAATGCAATGTATGGGTAAGAGAACAAACAGGTGTTACTGACCTCATTGAAAAAATTAAAAGATTGAAGTGGAGTTGGGCTGGACATATTGCTAGAAGAGATGATAATAGATGGACAATTGAAATTTTAAACTGGATTCCAAGAGATTGTAAAAGACCCAGAAGGAGACCACATGTAAGATGGATGGATGAAATAAGAAAATGTGTAGGGGTGATGTGGAGAAGAGAAGCTAAAGATCGGAGAAGATGGATTAAACTTGGAGAGACCTTCATCCTGCAGTGGATTGATAATGGTTGATAATGATGATGATGATGAACATATTTGAAATTCAATCTGTCAATACCCTTAAATAAAGAAACTAGAAAACCTATCTAAAATATTTCATTGTAATATTGCATTGTCTATGATTTATAATACATGCACTAAATTTGAAATATATATATTTAATAGAAATATTTTAAATTTTGATTGTATTTATATTGGACTATTTCCATCATCTAATAATATAAGCATTGAATGTCTTTAGAAAAAACTAACTTTAATTAAATATTCCAAATATATTCAACTGTTAATAATAGCCCATAGGTTAATATATGCACTACACTTCAAAAGGTATTATACTCCTGTCTTTTTCAAGTGTTGGTAGCCTGACCACTAACAGTACTAATTTACCAACCAAACAAACCAACTAATAAACAAATAAAGAGTTTCTAGTATAAATAAAAATAATCTTTTGAACCCGAGATTTTTGACTGCTTAGTGTTATTGATTAGAATTGATTTTTTAATTATTTAATTAACCAAATTCTATATTTTGGAGAAACATTTGATACCATAACAATAGAAATTAAAATGATCTACTTATTAACAAATAATAAAGGAGTTTTCCAATTTAAAATTAGAGATATATTTTGTTGTAATTAAGAATTACTACTGTGTTCTTTGAAGAATCTGTAAGAATATTATAGAAGTTAAGTTCTTGTATTTTTTCTGATTGTTTGAATCATTTAAAGTATTTTTTGAACTAAGGATATGATGTGTTATTAATAAAAAATGTTACATAAGGCATTCTGGTTTATACTCTTTAAAATATTGAGCAAATAAACATTTAAATATTTAAAAGTGCACAGGATAATCTTGTTGGGATTTAGCTCATATATCCATCATGCCATTATATTGGGTTTAAATGTGATCTCGGTAAACCCCAAGTTTTTTAAGTGACAAGCAAGCATAAAGCTTTACTTTAAGTGACAAACAATAGAAAACTCAGTTATCCAATAATGTTAATAAATGAATATTCAATTATTTTAAGCTAGATATTAAAAATTACTGATTAATTTGGGTTAGGTAGATAAAGATCGATATATAGAATATAAAAATTTATGATTTTGATATGAGGAGATCTTTATTATGATGATTATGGAATATGTGGTATATATCTTAGGATATTGAATACCTAATTATCTTTATCTTATCTGTTCAGTAAATGTACCCAATGTTATTTTTAGGAAGTTTTGTTATATTGTTTTTAGAAAACAGGTTTTCTACACTTAATTTATTAAAGCAATGTTATAATAAAATTATGTTTTTTTAACTTCATACTGTCTGTTCTTTTATAATAAGATAATGTTCTTTGATCTGCATACTGGGATCTTGTATAATAACATGTTATATGAGCTTCATATCATCTGTATTCTTATAAAAATAATATATTCTAACTTTATACTGTCATTTTATTATAAGAATATGTTTCTATCTTCATACTGTCTATGTTGTTATAAAAAAATATCTTTCCTGAGCTATGTACTGTGATCTTAAAATAAGTATGTTCTAGAATTTTCGTACTATGATCTGTGTTAAAAATTTCATGGAACAATGATGTCCATGTATGCTATTAGAACAATTTTGGAAGCAGATTCTAAAAAAACCATTTGTAAATAAACTTGCAAATATGTTTATCCATTCTCGCATTCATACCAATATATTCTGTCTGATAAAGGTGATATCTGTATCGTATTTCAGATCTTAATTACTTTGATTATTTCTGTTTAATATTTTATGATTTTTTAAATATATTTAATATTAAAATGATCTAAAATTTGAAATACCAGGCACTCTTAAACCTGGAGCCTAATTGTAAATATAGAGGATTTGAACTAAGACTTTCAAGCCCCTATATTATCCACAATATCTCATAATGCTGATACACATGATCAGAGACACATGCAGAAAAGATAAATAATCACCAATATATTTCATGCTAAATCGGCTCTAATCAGTTGGTCCAGATTACCATCTCCCATACATATATATCTTACATATTAAGCCTGCATTCTGCCCATCCTTCTATATATTTAAATGGATACTGTCCTATACATGAGGGGTCAGAGTGACTTGAGGTCAACATGCGCATGACAACAATATTGGCATCAGCATGGGATTTGGGAATTCTATCATCAGATTTTTAATGGTATGGATGTCTGAATAGTTGGAGGTTAGAGTAAGTTGAAGCCTGTCCATTAAAGTGTAAAAATTTGCTATCTTAATATAAACTGAGCACTAATTATATATATATATGTATGGAAGATGGTAATCTGGACCAACTGATGGGTGCCAGTTTAGCACGAAATACGTTTATTGTGATTATTTCTCATTTCTGCATGTGTGTGGTCAAGTGTATCAGTAGTATAAGATAATGTAGATAGTGAAAAGGCTTGAAAGTCTGAGTTCAAATTCTCTATATTAAAATGATCTGTACAGTTTTTTGTAGGGTTTAACTTAACGCTAAAAAAATTCTTTTTTTTTTTTTGGTATTGTACATAATAAATAAGCACTGAATGTTGTAATAGTTGTTTTATTTTTTTATTTATCGATTTTATTAATAAAATTATTTTTAAAAACGTTTCATTTCTTTTTGTGTGTGTGTGTGTGTGTGTGTGTGTGTGTGTGTGTATTTAAATCCAATTTTATTTTTGCTTTTGCAGTTGAAATATATATTTGTAAACATTTTATCTGACTTTTGAGTCTCATTTAGTTTGTACATTTTTTTATTCAGTCGCATTCTAAAATTAACTTTTTGCTTCTGGAAGTTTAAAAAAAAAACTATTGGCTTTTTATATTAATAGCATTTTTATGTCTTTCTAAAAGCTGTGCGTCGCCAGACTTATTTAATTCATTACCCTTTTTTTTTTTACCTTTTTTTTAAAAAAAAAAAAATAGTATTATTTCTCACCTAAACTTTTATCAATGTCATTATTAATTTTATTATTATCATCATTAATTATTTATCAAAATGCAACTCCAACATATCAAACATTTTTGCTCTTATGCTAATCATGAAAATACGCATAATTACTCCCATCATAAAAATGGCATTCAATTTCTTCCTTCTGCCTCTTTTTTTTAATTCTTTACAAACTTTTCCAGCATATTATTTATAATTTCTTTACCTTCAAATTTCATGTCCTATAATAATTTCTCCTTGGCCTTCTAATTTCCTTACTAAATATATTTTCATTTATTAATAATTTTTATTAGTCATTCATTAGACTAAAGATTATCCAATAATGAATAATATTTCTGTAGTATGATTTTTATTGCACTACGTTATTCTACAGTAATATTATTTATTCATTATTGGATAATCTCTAGTCTAATGAATGACTAATAAAAATTACCAAAACACTTCCATTAAGTGGTTTGTGTCAAAGTTGTAAGGGCAGAAAATTTGACACTTATCAATTAAACTGTAGTAAATTTCTATCTATATATACTGTACAATGATAAAAATATATGTAAGAGATTATAATCTGGGCCAACTGAAGATTGCTGGTTCAGCATGAAATATGCATCTTGGGTATAATACATCTTTTTATATGTCTTTGGTAATATGTTTATAATTACACCCCTCCACAAGGTGTTAAAAGTCAATAGAAACCACTCTCTACCTTGTATGAGAGTGATGTAACACTAGAAAAATAGTATTCAACATTCTCACATATTCTTTTCAACATATTACCATGTAGTGATTATGTTTTTCTAAATGATTTCCTTCATTTCATCAGAAAATCTATATCTCAAAAATCTTTAATTTTTTTTTTACTCTTTTTGGCCATGTCTACATACCCTATAAAATGATTCCCAACCAAAGCATTTAACAATCCCTTTCATGAATCAATTTCACTGAGCCATAAATAATTAGAGAAAGTTATTAATCTTTATCTTATGCCACCTTCAACATTTATAATAGTCAAACAATGTAGTCCTTTTTTGACTGTAGAGGGACCTTTCAAATCTCAATATAAGATAGCAACTTTATAAAGATAAGAACAGCCATATTATCTTTATCCTAAATTCCCACTTATATAGGCATTCTCAAGCATCTTGACTTGAGAGTGTGAAGATGTTAGTCTCTTCATCTTTTATGTCCACTATTTCCTTTACAAATTAACTTCCAGGAAATCTTGTGATTTATAGCAAATTAATATTATGATATTTTTCTAATGGAAATATAGAAACTGATCTTTTCCTAATGGAAATATAGAAACTGATATAATGTTCTGATTATTTATAAAGTTGCTATTATATGTTGAGATTTGAGAGGTCCATCTATAGTCCAAAAGAAACTACATTGTTTGACTACTATAAATATTAAAGGTGAATAAGATAAAGGCTAATGTCTTTCTCTATTTAATTACATACTTCCTATGTGCTTAATAATTAATCAGAACATTACATGAGCCATAAATAATTTATAACTATTAATTAAAAGCTGTAGAACCCATCATTTTCTTTTTTCAACATTTTTTTTTTTTACTTTTCCTTTATTTACATCTATTTTTACACTAAATCTTCTCACAGTTTTATCACTTCTACAAAACATTTTGTTAAGCTTATTTTCTCTGTACTCTATGCTACTATGTAATCACTATACCAATGTTACCAAATCAACAGTCATTTAACAATTTATCTAAACATAATCATGTTTTATTTTAAGTGATCACATGATCACCATTTTTTGTTTGCACAGGCTGTTACAACAGTAGCAATTATCTTCATACAGTAGTGCCACCTAGTGTAAATCATAGTAATCAATGGATGCTAGGAGGTTTATGCATCAAAATCCATATCTAATACCTATTCATCCAATATTCCCAGACTAGTTTCTATGTTTTGGCATTCATCAATGAGGAATGAGACTAGTTTCTAGATTGTAGTCTTCATCAGTGAAAAATGTTAGATTAGAAAGCAAAGATCTGGGTGCAATGCTTTCAAATTTAAAGCTCCTCACTGATGAATTCCACAAGTTAGAAACTAGTCTGGGTATATTCAATGAGTAGGCACTAGACAGTTGATTATGATGCACAATCTTCCCATATCTTTCAATTACTATGACTTGTACTGCGTGGCACTATTGGATAGAGAGAAGTTTTACCATTTTTAATGATTACTGTTCTACTAGTCTCTCAAAGTATAATACAGTTTCTCCAATTCATAACTTCTCCATATCACAACAGAAATTTTTTTTATTTTATGTATGTATTTCATATCCGCTCTCATTGTAAATTTTTTACAATCTCTTGAGATCCAATTTAAAATCTTGTCAATCTATTATTATCTTTTTAGCAATATGTTAGGCCCAGCTCAATTTTAATCTCTTAATTCTTAATACTTTATTGGCTGGTATGCTATTCTGGTAAATGGTCCTGTCTCAGACCACAAGCAATAATTGGTATAACACATGTATACCAAGAAACCATTCAAGAAATGTTTTTTTAATCAAATAGATATATTATTTACTTCTAAGTTATTTTTACAAAAATCACCTTAAAGTTTAATTCTATGATTAACATCATCCATTTTTTTCATATGTATTAATAATCTGAGCAAGGTATTTTTAGTTATTAACTTCTTCTAATTCCTGATCATTAATTATTTTCTTTTTCTGAGAAAATTCATAGAACATTACTTTAATCTCTTTAGCATTTAGTTTAGTTCTATTTCTTTACTTTCATCTGGTAGCTTTTACAACATTTTTTAAAGTTCTGAAGTATTATTTGTAAAAACAACCACATCATCTATAAAATCTTGATAACTTTTATTCCCTTAGCATGCTATTTAAATCTATAAAACAGTTTTTTTTTAAAATTTATGGAGATATGGAATTATTCTGTTATACATTATTTTCAATATTAATGTTGTTAACATTTCTGTGTAATTATTTAACTTTACATTCTTTTCATATCCAAATGAAATACTCCAAAAACTTGAGCTGAGTAAAGCCACTATATGAAAAGCTATTTTAAAACTATATATATATAGCACTTAATAGTACTGAATTAACTTTCAACGACATCTCACCGGAATCATAATGCAAATTTAATTAACTAACAAGCAAAATATATAATATATAAAATGTGCAAATTATTGCAATGAGTAAATGTAAATTATAAAAGTCAAGTGTTCCATTTTTTGACAAATGGATGCAAGATTCCTTTCTGTTAATTGAATTTGGTCTCTTGCAATAACCCATGCCTCTAGTGAGAAGTTGCCAAATGTTAACTCATTGTTATTAAGTTAGTACATATTTGGTTTAAAAATACCCTTTCATAGTGGCTTGACTCAGCTGAAGTTTTTGAAGTATTTAGTATTACTATATAATGTAATCACTGGTGCTGAGTTTTGATAAACATTCTTTGGAATATGATAGTATCCTTAATCTATCTCTTGATGATCTGAAGAATTAATTACTGTTGAAGTTATTTGAAAATTTTATTTAAGTTAAAGATATTTTTTAATGTTAAAAATATCAACTGCTAATACTGAGTTTGTTCATAGTTTTTATTTTTCTACTTTTGCATTAACATGTATCTTACATCTCACAAAAAAAGATGTTTTACAAATATATATATATATATATTGTGCTGGACGAAAGATTTTTGTTTCGTACATCCTGACCATGAGAGCGCCACTAGTCCGAAAACCGGAACTAGACATTTATTTTAAGGGTGGGCAGGATATACGAACATGAATGTGCTGGACTAAACCCAGGGAGAGCAAAAGCTAATGAAGGTGGTTCAGACAATTGAGAAAACACTGAGACAAACGTCAGCCAAAATACTTATAAGAACTTTGTAAATTTATTAAACATAATAACAAAATAAACATGAAACTTGATATACATTTTCTTAGCAGATCTTAACACTGAGTGTATGCGAGCAGAACTACATTAAATACCCAGGCAGACATGTTCATTTCTTATCTATGACAAAATAATGGCTTATATCTTCTTGCTAGCGGTTCACCCAACCAATTCCCTTTTCCCTATAGAGATTTAGTAAGATGGATGTTTGTGGAGAATAACGGGACAGCGCAGACGAGCTTTTCTTAGTCCAGAAAAGAAATGTTGGAACCAAGAATGTCATAATTCTGCAAAACGCTCATGGACAAGTACATTGAAATGAGCCAAGGTTAGTCTCACACAAGAAAGAAACATGAATTACGCAATCTGAATTATAGCAAATAAATCTCTACCAAAAATAAATAAATCATATATCCTCACAATCTAGTCAAAGCCAAGTTTGATTTAGTTTACGCCGAAGCAAACAAACAAGCAAAAATAAAAGAAAACTACTAAGGTCAGTCTGAGCATTTAACAAGGGTTAATCATAAAACTGAGAAATTATTAAGCACATAAAATATCACTCGCCCTACACTCTCGAACAAGCAACATTTTAAGATTGAAAATCTTGCTACTAAGATTGTGCTGTAAAATAAACAAAAATACATTAATATTTAAATTGATAAATTACACATCGTAAATATAATTCCCTTTTAAGATTAAGCTGAGATCTGTGAGAGACTTAATTAGAAATTTAGCCCTGATTTTGACATGGAAAGGTAAGTTACCTCGAGATAATATTAAGTTCTGTTGTTCACACAAAGCTCGGTTTATGGAGTCCTCTACAACGGATGTCATTTACTACAGGTTCAGAAGTCTGGAGGCATTATCGGGATCCACTCTGGACTTGACAGTTAGGTCATGATGAAAGTCACAATTTGGAGCTCTGGCGGTTCATCTTTGGAAAGGCTCAGCCCATCATGTTGTGGAGATTCTTCGTGGCGTATATTACAGGCATGGCATCTGAATGACTGCTATTATCGCGGCAAATAGAGTTATTGTCGGTCAACAGAAATTCAACTTGGTGATTCCCGTAGCACCAATATCAAAAAAAGAAATTTTAGTCACTTTCACAATGCAACAGTTCAATAACAGCTAAAATCTGGATCGATCCTCAATAAGAAGAAAGTGAGCAATAAAAACTGAATGAACAGAATAGTCTCTTTGAATCCTCCTCTCTAATCAAACCAAAAAAATAAATTACCCAGCTATTTATGTCCTTCGTTATCTCCCACGCAATCTCCATTAGAAAACAATATCTTACAGGGCTTAATCTTACAAAAATGATTATTTTTTTTTTTTATATAAAAAAAAAATACGAAACTAAATCTCAGCTTTAAAATACATCAACATTAAATTTTTTTTTTTAGTTTAAATAAAATACATATAAGAGCACTAATTAAACTTTGTTTGCGTTTAATTATTTTAAAAGAAAACACGCGTCATAAAAAAAAATATTTTATACTAAAATCAACTTAGAATTAAAAAGATAAGATTTCAAAATAAATAAGTATGTGTGTTATTGCACATATAAAACTTGGGGTTTTTTTTTTTTTCCAATTTACATGATAGAACCCTTGAATCGGATAAAGTATCCAGTTCAATATATATATATATATATATATATATATATATATCATTGAAAGAAGCACAAACTTCAAACTTTCTCCTTTGCTGCCTTATCCAAAGGCTTTGAAAAAGGTTTATTCCCATTAATTAGAATATCAATCTTTTTAACATTCACCCGTTTGTGTATAAGATGTCACCTGTATTTCAAACAGTTCTCTGGCAGATTGGATTCAATAATTTACAATAAAATTGGAAAAATTAAAAATAGAAACCAAGCAATTACCCCTCCAAACATAATTGAGGCCACATGGAGCCTAATCAAGCTTTAAACCCCAATATAACAGCAATGTTGATACTAGTGGAGGGATAAGAGTTTAAGGTCTATCACAGTGACAATATAATGATGGATATAAATTCTGAGACTTAAAAATGGACAGTTTAAAGTAAGTTTTTTCCAATGATAGTGTCATGAGTGTGGGCTTGACACTGGTCTGTGAATACATTGTAATCATTGTGGTGTGAAGGTCGTTGGACTGTATTCAGATTTAAAATATGTAAACACATTTTGCATCAATAAAGATTCTGTTCAAAGTAACCATATGATGACTTTCCGTGTTGAATCTATCATGAACATTACCATCTTGAAATATATATTTTCTCTTGATCAAAATATAATCCAATTTTTTTACTTTCATTTTGATGCTACCATTTTCTTCTAGCATTTTTATCAAAGAAAGATTCATTAAATACAATTGTCCTTCATTTTTGGCAAACTCCAGAGTTCTGTGTCATCTCTCATTTCTATGGTCATAATCAAATTCATCCACAGCATTTTCATCTCATTTTAATAACATTGTCTTCCATGACGATTTTAAAACATTGTTTAATCTGATCAAAAGAACTTTCTATGTGTATATAAACATTCTTTACTTTTCCATTACAATCAAAACTTGTTGCAGCATAAACTTAAATTATCTTAGACCTTTTTCATTAATTTCATTAATTACTCTTGTCATTCTATATGATATATCACCCATCTCTTTAATGTTGTTCTTCCACTTTTATAGTAAATCGCATTCCAGTTTTGCTTCTAATATTTGAACTTTGTATAAAATACATGACCATTTTTTATATCAGTTGTTTTATTTCAACTTTTTTCCCAACCTTCACAAAGTCCATATTAGAGAATTTCTTCCAATTCATGCAAACTTCTTTTTCTTGAAAGTGATCTGCAATTGTAGATGTCCAAATAATAAGGGGTATTTTAACATTTTGTGCTTTCAAGCACTAATCACTATTATAACTGGAGCCTTTAGACCACTTTGGGGTCCAAATTTCGCCTGATATGATGTAATGATTTATTTTAAAAAGAAATCATTCACACATACCTAAAAACTTTGCCTGAAAAGAAAGACTGTGATGTTTTTGACCTTAAACTCAGAAGCAAACATTCAGTAAATTCACCATGCTATATATTATTGAGCAAATAATCACATGATGATAATAGCTGCAACAACATTTGAAAGTGATATTATAAATTTGCTCTATTTGTTCATTTACTGCTTCAAAGAGAAAACATATATTTCTTTTCAATTCACAACAACTCCTTTCTGCAGTTATCTAAATATATATTAAACAAAATCGGAAATAATTCATGCATTAATAAATATTTTTGATATACTTATATATATATATACACACATTTTCTAAAAACATTTAATATATTACATGATAAAAATAGTCCAATATACAAATACAACTAAAATACCATCATCACAAATCTTCATTAAAACACAACATATATATGTAATAATATTCTTATATGATATCTGTAGTTCTTCCAAGTTATATACGTAATCTTGTAATTAAATATACGTAATCTTGTAATTAAATATTAATAAATACATTAATATATATATATAATATAACTTTAAAAACTTTTATCCACCTAGGAGTGCTTTTGACTCTAATTCATTTTTAACGTATTTTCAAACACGCTTTCAAAGTCTAGCCTTCCCATAATTCACTAATTTTAACATTTTCCATCTGTCTATTTATTAAGTTATGCTTGCATTTATATGTTAACATAGCTTCCTTTATTTTCATTTTATCATTGTTTCTTTCATTTTCTAATGTGAAATATATTATTATATTCAAAATCAAATCCATATACACATAATCTATTATGATCATAAAGAACTGATGTTTAAACATCATTTCCATTACAATGTTGTTTATTTTTTGAACTCTTTAAAAACTGCAAGTGTTCTTTGGTTCTTTTCTCCAATGAACATCTTGATTCCCCTATATTTCCACTACCACGTTTATATCTCTATTTATATATGATTCAATTTTGATTTATGGATGAGATTTTAGCTTTTGAATTATTTGTTATTTGACCTAGGAGGTAAATGCAATTTCACATATATCTTTATATATTTCCCTTATAAAATCCATAATAAAATCATAATAGGTTATGTATATATGGTTTTGATTTTGATTATAATAATGTGAAAATATTACAAATTGAAATAAACAATAATAATAGGAAAATAAAGGAAGCTATGTTAATATATAGATGTAGGCATGATTTATAAATAGACAGGCGGAAAATGCTAAAATTAGTCTAAAGTGGGAAGGCTAGACTTTGAAAAGGTGTTTGAAGATACCTTAAAAAGAATTAATGTTAGTTGACAAAGATGCGATGCAAAGCACTGTGGCTTCTCCTTATTTGGAGTCAGGAATTTCTCAGCCACTATGCCCAGAAAAACTTGTTAACCACTTTGCCTTCCCTTTCCATTCCCCCTACATTTTTCCCATATTCTTCTTTATCCTGCTCCATCCAATTTCCACAATATAATTTTTGTCAACTCCATGATTTTTATATTTTAAAGCCCCTTATTTTTTCCCCAAACTCAGCATAAAAATGAAGAACCCACTTTCTCTATAATCACTTTGTTTACATTTATTCTTCCAGAATTTCATTATTTCTACCCTTTCTGTTCCTAGATAGATAAAAGTTTTTAAAGTTGTACTTTATATATATATATATATGTGTGTGTGTGTGTGTTACTGTATTTATTGATATTTAATTACAAAATGTATCCACTTAGTAGTGCTTTCAATTATCCCAGTAATCTTTGTCAACTAAAGCTTTGAAATACAGCCATCGAATAATATATATATATATATATATTGTGGCTTAAATTTTATATCTGGGCTAAAGATAATCTCTAGATTAATAATTGATTAATTATAATCATTATTTAAAATGAATTATATCAAAATTGTAGGTGGATTAAGTTTAATTCTTATAAGTCAAAATGTATTTTATATATTGGCTAGCAATTAACTAATGGCATATTTATATAATCACACATTTGTGGATCAGATTATGAAAAGGAAATGGGTGTATTAACTTTTTGATCAAAATAGATATCATTTATTAAATTATTATCATAAATGATTGTCATCAAGAAACTATTGGTACAATGACTGTATTATAATGGGATGGGAAAATATGGGGTGAACCTTGGATGATAGACAAATCATCATCAAGCCCAGGAAACAAAATATTTCAAATAAAATAAAATGATTTAATATAATATATACAATAATTTCAAAAATATATATATAATATTTAAGTAAGATATTAATATCTAAAATATATAAGTAATGTTATATATTCAAAGAGCATGAGAAATTTTGAGAATTCTTAGAGTTCAGCCCAGTTACCTCAGTAGAGTAACTGTAAGTATAATTAAATATATTTACTAGCATTAAAAATAAGTAAAAATCATCCATCATCATGAATGATCAATAATGAAATAAATCAACAGTCAATCTGGTGACTGGATTTGAAATGGGTCTACTATAGATCAGACCAACTATTTAACCATTGCCAGTTTGGGGCAATTATGTAAACATTAATTTGGATGCACAAACTTAAGTGCTAATCCATAGAATATACAATCATAAAAGCAATAATGCTGGGATATTAAAACATGCTGATCATCATTCATGATCTGGCCATTTCATACCATTTGTGCACTGGCCAACTATAAACTTAAATTCTAATAGAGACTAAAATAAAATAAAATGTAATGCATGAGCTTTAAAAAATATTTTTTTGCAGCAACCAGGGTGATGATGATCATCATCATTATCATTATTGATAGGAATATTATCATTACTGGATGCCCATACACTAATGTGCATTCCCTTTAATAAATAAGAACATTATGCTTGTATTTACTTCAAAGAAAGTAAGCTCTATAACTTACTGCGATCAAAAAATGATGCAACATATAATGTTCTAAAACTTGAGAATTAAGTTCAGTGAAATAATTTTAACAATGGAATACAAGTTTATTAATAACAAAAAAATGAAATTAATGTCTTTAGAATATGGCTATACACATAAATTAAATCTTCTGATTTTGATTAATATACAATGTGAAAAAAAACTATCACATTGTTTATTTACAATACCTTATAAAGGGTTTACATAAAATGCATATATATAATAAAATAAGCTTGTTTAGAAAGATTTGCTCTTTATTATACATTAGTAATTACAAGCTATATAGATCATGTGATTTATCACTTGGTTTTATTACTATTATAATTTTGGCTATTGAAGCTTTGGCTATATTAAATTGCTAAGGCTACTAATATATGGAGTATCTGAATTTAGTTCAAGCCTGTATAGTGATTTTAGTAGGAGAGCTAAATTTGAAGATGTCAGATTGCTGAAAGTTTCAGATCTTAATAGTTTAAGTATTAGATAAATGCTTGATTAGACTTGGTATTTTTGAATCTGATGTCCTAGATCCTCACTTAAGAGAGCCATAGATCAAAACCAGTTTGGGAATGGACAATCATAGATAAAGATTTGAATGCTTTCTCTTATAGCATTTTTTTATAATAAAAATAATTATAATGGTCATATTTTTGCATTCACACAACAAAATGCAGAGTTCTGAAAAATTATACTTAAGTTGATCCAGATGAGTGGTTGAGACCTTGAATCTGACCACACTTCAACTCTTTTACCATTGTTCTATGATGTAATACCCTATTGATGACATATATGATGTTACATCAATCTCAATTTAATTCATGGGTCAGTAATAGAACAGGGTGGAGCATGAGACTTAGAAATGACCAATAAATTACTAATAATATTAACTAACACACTTATGGCTAAATAAATGAACATATCTAAATTACATGCTAATGCTAAATTTGGACTGATTTGGAGTAGTTTAGAGTAAAACAGAATTACAATTTAAATATCTTTAATAATTAAATTAAGCAAATTAAATAATATAAAATGCACAGAAGTGCATTAGTGAAATCTTACACATTCAGGTGTTTTAACAATGATGAGCTAATTTAATTACAGGGATCTTATCTTTTAGAATGCACTTTTAATAGTTCAATGATAAAGTTTATTATAATTTAATATCTGCAATTAATATTCATGCCTAGCATACTATGTCATCTATTCTGGGTTTGCTAGGGAGAGTTAAATCTTACAAGGATGATATATGGTAAATTATAACTTATTCTAACTAACATATACATAATGAGCAAATAATATGCTCCCTATGCAGATTTCTTAAGTAAACTAGATTTGGTGTTCAGATCAATGCTGAACTATGCAATAATAATATGATGGGATGAACTGGTGATTGTAGTGAAGCTTCAGATACTATGGCACTATATTAATAAATAAGAATTATTGTATGGATGTATAATTTAGTCATGGGATTCAGTACCAAGTACTCAGTTCTCTTGGACTCTACAACTTGCTAGCATAATATGAACCCTAGTTCAGGAGATCAAAGCAGCTTTACAATTGATTTTTGGACCCTCTTGTTCCAGTTCTAAGGAGGCTCTCTAAACTAAATAATGGGGTGTCATTTCACCATAAGCCCATTTTACAAAAAAGCATAGCAAGACATATTGCACATATAGTGCTTTGTAAAAACACATTTCCAACACTTACTAAAGAACATTAATTATTAAAACTAAAACTAATGTGTGAAACATTATAGTTTCATTCTGCAAAATTACTTTACCTCCAGTTCTCTAATTAGCATATGTTAAACATGTTAAGAGGTGTTTCATAACAATAATCTAGTTTACGAATACAAAATCTGAATAGATTATCTAATAAACCAGGGAGAAAAAAAAGCATATTCAGGGCTTAATTAATTATTATTATTATTATACCTTTTAATTATCATCCCTGCTATTATTTAACTATTCATATATTATTAATATGCAAATCTTTAAGCTAGAACATAATAGCTTAACTAACCATACATATATAAGACTAGATTTAAAAATGGAGATTTATGTTTGCTGGAAAAGCAGCATAAACCTTCTAATCAACTCTCTAAAGTTACTAAATTATAATCTCCATTTATAATTATGGCATATCATAAAATATCAATATAATAATACAAATTAGAATAAATATAAAATAGGCATGACCACAGATTATAAAATACAGATAATAACTTATTATAGATATTATGTTTGAGAGAATTATTTAAATTTATAATTATTCATTAAAATAGGCAAGAGTGTTACAGTTATTAAATTTAATTTAAAGTGACATTAGATGTTATAACATAGTTTATTTTACTGAGGAATTATTAATAAGTTTATAATTTATAAATGTCCATTAAAATAGCTAGCTTAGGAAACTTTAAAAGTAATTTATTTAAATATTTATTTAGAGAGCTCTGTGGAAAGAAATATTACCAATCTTCCTTAGCTGAATCATCTGGCATGGTATTAAACAATGGCACTCATTATAAGTTGTCTCCTGATGTCTTCTTGGCAACTGGCAGGATAATTTCTTCCATTCTGTGGTTATGATGATGATTTGCAGTGGGAGGAATGTTACTGCTCTTCCAAAGGAAGATGGCAAATCTGTTCTCTTTAGCCATTGTCTTCATTTTTAAAATGGTTATAGCTCCTGACAGCAACTGCTTCACTTATAATAGAGAGGGAATCTTGAGTGTTGAAATTTGAGGATTGTAATATGTGTCTTCTGATACCCCTTTCACAAACCTATTAATTTGTGTACATTTTTATGTTTTAATCCTTAATTTTAGCATTGCTTTATTAGCTTTTAAAATCAGTATTAACATTTTAATAAGAACAAAAGAAAATTTTAAATGAATAACAAAATAGTGCAGCTTGAGTGATTTTGCTTTGTCCAAGTTATATTTTAGACTTATTTTAAAATCTGTTTTGATCTCCACACAACTTTACCCAGGTGTATGTGGCATGGTATTTTTCAAGAATTATTCAATCTTTCAAAACTAATTCTGTTAACATAAACATTCTATATATTGTAACATTTTTCACATTTTTTTAGGTTCTGGTATGCCTTCTTTTACACAGTAAATAATAAAAGTTAACTAAGATATAGGGAAGGAAAATATCTTGTTCCTATTTCCAAAAACATAGCTATATTTTCTGATTAACTGGCCTACTAATTATTGCAACTTACACTGCCAATGGAATCAGCTTTTTTATTTATTTTTACAAGAACACCAGGATTCATACAAGAATCTGCTGAAATCCGTCACATCACATATTGTAAATTAAGAAGAAAATAATTTAAAAGATCGAGATTATGATTTCCCATAACAATGATTTTTTATTTTGAGAATATTTCTCCCAGGATTTAATTAACAAATATTGGCAAAGGTAAATTACACATAATAGATTATAAATAAACTAACCATAATAACACACAATGAAAAGTTGATAAAAGCAAAATATTTTATTCAAACAAATTAAAATATTTAAAAGATAAATTACTAATAAGTTGGAAAGAATACATGCATGTTAATCCAGATATGAATCAATTAATTAAAACAGTTTAACAATTAAAGTTCACTTTCAAGTTTCTTTTATAAAGCTGTAACTGAAAATCTCTTAAATAAAGAAAAGTCTCAATCAGAATAATATTATCAGCTTATTGGAGAATGTTTTGCAAATGCTTAATTTAGTCCCAATCAGGATATGAATAATCTTATGGTAAGTTTTGTAGTGTGCATTTTGAAGAGCTCACTAAAGTTATCTAGTTTCACTCTGTCAACATTTTTGTAGATTTTTGGCCCATCCTAATGGCTAGACTCAACAGTTTTTTTAAGGGACCTATATGACAAAAGGTATCTGTAAATGCATCGGTTCCACTTTGCATGACGATTCACTTCAGCATATGAGTAATGGTAGTTCTGAATATGAGTAGTTCAGGATAGGATATTTTCTCTATCCTGGCCCCTAATGGATGCTGCTAGTTAAGGAAAACACAAAGCCACGGTTTGAAGTTTTTTCTGACCTTTTTATATTCACGATCAATTTTTAGACTTCTCTGCACATCTATTTTCTTTTGTTCTTTTATTAGCATACAAGATAATAATATTGTACATTCTTTCTTAAATTTAAGTTACAAAGTCTTTTTGTAACATAATTCCACCATCTTCAATTGGAGTTAGAAAGATTTTACTAATTGAAATCTGCATGTGGAATTTTTTTTTTTTTTTAGTTTATCTGGATTAGTAATCTGCTGTCTTTTATTCTTTCCAATTTTAACTTTTATTTTTAATTAAAGTAATAACTTGAAACAACAAAATTAGCTTTCATTATACATTTAAAATAAATAAATTATACTAACTTAAAATAAATCTAAAATGTGTCTTTTAAATATGGTTAAATTTACTTTTTCTTTTAGCTTTTACCAAATGCCAATATATTTGTACCATATATAAATAAATGGTACAATATGTATCTCAGACACCTTGGAAATTGGGATTATATGTGAGTTTTAAATGAAATAAAAGTAAATTTATATGTTAATTTTATAACAAATTAAAGATGTACAATAATATAATTTCATTGCAATGCTTATTAAACCTAATGTGTAACAGCTTCACTCACATATATATGTAGGTATGCTCATACATATAAAACAATGTTTATACAATTTACATTTAATCTATTATATAAATTACAACTAGATATAGGCATTATGTACAGTTAACACACGCAAATATACCTAAATATACTCAAATATACATGCATTTATTTAAATATACATGCACTTGGTTAAGTTTGAACCCAGAATGAATACTATGTATCATAGTAGGTGAAATGGGATGCATGTCAATAAATACTATTTCATAATAAAATAATCTTGTTTAGAAATATTTGCTTATATATATATATATATCAGTGCACATTGTACCGTCTACAAGTAGATTGTCCAAAGATATCGGCATTTAAAATATTTAAAAGCCAAAAAGTAAATTTAAGATTTTTAAATTGGTGTATTTTAAATTTTTTTTAGTTTGTGTAATTTTTTTTTTTTAAATGTACAATCAGAATTGATTTTTTGTTTCAAATTGTTACTTTGATTTAAAAAAGTAAAAGTTAAAATTGAAAAGAACAAAGGGAATTCCACACAAAGATTGTGATTAAGAAAACATTAGGATATTAATTAAAGATGGCCAAAAAAATTGTTATAAAAAAAAAGAACTTTGTGACAGAAAAAGAAAATAAATGTATAAGATTATTAACTTATGCGTCATGATAAGAATAACATGTGCAGAAGTTTCAAAAACTGGATCGAGATATAAAAAAAAGAGGACAACTTCGATCGAGGTCTTTTCTTTACTTTCTGGTTGTGGGTCTTAGAGTTAGAGGTTTCCACAAGCATAACCTGTGGCAGTAATAAACTTCTGCACAGATACACCATTTGCTGTACCAAGCTGTCATGCAAGCATGGAAACAGAGCCTTGTGAATAACACTTTGTGCAATAAAAAGGCCATCACAACAGTGCTTTCTCCAGCTATAGAACGGACCAATAATAGAAGATGCCAGCAGGAGAGACCAATTGAAATTTCTATGAGCTGGGGATTCCTTAAATCTACACAAACTTACCAGAAAGCTTAGCTATTCATACCACAATAGTGACTAAATTGAGTTTGCAAATAATTCTTAATATAAATGTGTGATATAACCCGATAGAGACATTCCCAAATTAGGACATTTTAATCCATGGATTGTTTAAAGATAGAACTGAAAGAAATGGACTGTATTAATTATATAAAATGATTACCCTGAACTAATAAATATGGTCCTTTCTAAATAATGGTAACAATTTATTAAGTATTTTAATAATATAATAAAATATTTACCTTTAAGATCACTTTCATTTGTGCATTATTAATTTTAGTTACTTATTTTAGTTTATTAAAATTTGAATGTATAACTTACTCTTTGCCAATATTTATTAATTATGCCCAGGAATAATATCTTGAAAATAATATTAGTTATGGTAAACTATGACCCAGACTTTTTAAAAATCATTTTTCTTTTTAGTTTTTGAGGTGTAATGTGACAGATTTCACCAAATTCTTATATGAATCCTGGTGCCCTTATAAAAAATAAAAAACTGATTCTGTCGATAGCATAAGTCGAAATAATTGGTAGGCCAGTTAATCAGGAAATATAGCTATGTTTTTGAAATAGTAATCAAATATATTTCATATCCATAGCTTGATTAACTTTCACTAAATTTATGGTGAATAAAAGAAGGTCTAGGTCTACCAGATCTATTAAAACATAAAAAATATTATAATATATATCAGTGCACAGATGCATGGTATATTATCACATGAATATAGTTGAATTGTCATTTAATAATGAAATTAATGATTAAAATTAACATATGTGTTTATCTGACACACATTAATATATACACACATAAACATGTGGCATAATCATTTCTGAACATATTTGAAATGTCATAATCTATATGTGAATTTCAGTTTTTATACATGTTTAATATTATATTTAACATATGTGTGTGTGTGCATACACTTTCATACACACACTGATGTCCATATATATTTCAACATGTCAAAATAATAAAATTATTAAAAATATATTTTCACAATTCATTTTTTGTTGAAAGTAGAGAAAATCCATTGTTATTTTAATAGCAAGTTTTTCTCTTTGCTAAATTACCGGGGGGGGGGGTTAAAAAGTACTATCACTTTTTTGACAGTTGATAAAAGTTTTTTTTTTTGTTTGTTTTTGACAGATTACTCTAAAAAGGTTTGTTTCTGGTTTTTGATTTCTTTTTTTTAAAAAAAAATAGGATGGTCAATGAATTCTTGACTCTTAGCTTTTTAATCCAAAAACTATTTACACCTGAGTCTCATTTTATGTGATAGATAGGTTTCTCAGAAAACACGCGCAAATGAAATCGTGCAAAAATAGACGTAACATACATTGAAAAAGGGGGGATGCAGGCTATGATTTTTCAAAATTTGCATAAAAGCAAAACACCAACATAAAATTACTTTAAAATTCGCACAAAAAAAAAATAAGGAAATAAAATATGACTAATAAAAAATTTCAAATTTGAAAAAAATTGATACAAGACAAACTTTTTTAACTATAATATTTAATTTTATTCAAAATAATATATTTTTATGCATAATTTGCAGTACAGTAATTTACATTTTTATACATGTTTTAATTATTATAGCTATTTGCTGAAAAACACGTTTGTTTGCAAACAACTAGTGCCAACTTCACACTCATGTTGTGTCAATGATTTTCTGATGACAGTGTAATTAGTAATTAATCTTTGAAACCATGATTTTATTAATTGTTTATGAAACTAACAACTAAAAATTAAATTTTTATTTTTGTCTTTAATTTTCAATTCCATTTAAAAATCAAATTTCACATCACATTATTTCAAGTCACCGTAAGTAATTTTTAAATTGTTAATTACAATTAAAAATCAGATTTTAATTTTTAATTGTCAAATTTAATTGTACCCACTGCTATTACTGACCTTTTAAAAATAAACTTGTGGACACTAAATGATTAATAATTGATTACATTCTTTTTTAAAAAGCAAAAACAGAATGTGATTTAAAATGCAAAATTAACTCACACAATGTTTGAACAAATTTACATTATAATCTTGTAAAATTTAATGTGTGTATACATAAAATGTGGAAATCATGATTTTAATTTCATTATTGCGTAAAATCTTACTATTATAAAGCACTGAAAATATTGAAATTACTAAGTTGAAAATCGAATTCCAATAATGTGCTATTACTTACAATATAATGTGAGTGCATGAAATTTATTATTTAAAGTAATAGCACAATATCGGAGTTCGACTTCCTGTGAAACACGAATCACATAACTCCAAAATTGTGTTAAATAAGACCACGTAAAAAGAAACCCAGGTGTATTTATTTTATCTTCAAAATGTCTGTTGTTCTTCAATAAACAATTTAAAATAATATTGTTTTATATATATCCATCACTTTTAAAATGTCATTTTTACTAACAAATATATTTAAAATTCCATTCTCATTATATATAACATTACTCACAGCCAGCTATATATACACTTATCTGTGCTTCTCTGCAAATAGCTGAAACAGCATACACATAACTAATTCTTCATCAACTGGTGGTTTATTTTGATGGGCACCAGTCCAGGATTGTCGTGATCAGGAAATATATAATCAGGTAACTGTTAACATTCAATTTCCTCCTCCTCTTAGATTTCTGGACAGAAAATGGTCTTTTAGAATACAGTTGTAGATATGAAACTTAAAGTTGACCCATATTCTTTCATGTGAATTCAAATTCCACCATCATGAACTACAGATCAGCTGCTGGACTTGCCCTTTTGCCTTTCTTTAGATCTTCAATGAAGCTCTGTAAAACTCTCCAAACATCAACTACTGCATCTGGATATTCTGGCCAGCTAATTAATGCTAACTACAACAAACTACAACAACAAACTAGCTAACTCTTCTATTCTTTTTATTAAACCTTTTATAACTAAATGACAAAAATAAATAAATTAAAAACATTTCTTAATTAAAAACTTTTTCTTATCTCTCTTGATTGGAAAAAGTTAATTATTTCAATTCCTTTTAATTAAAAGGTACTTTTGGAATTATATCACAAATATGATCTACAAATTTTTTAAAAAATAGATAATAGAAATGTTTACAATTATTTTAAATTCAAAATTAGAATTCTATAAAAATATTTATTAAATCTTTTTAAGTGTTTAATTTATAATAAAATTTTATTTTAAATTCAAAATTATTTAATCTTTTATTATAATTATTCCAGGGAGAAGTAGAAAATATTTACAAAATTTTTGTCTGTGTTTATTTCTACTTTTTCTTTCAACTTTATATATATATGTGCACACACTATGTTATTGTGTGCCATGTAACAAGTGTTCCAATATATATATATATATGGTAGCAACCATTGTCACTTATTTTCTTTTGATCTTGCAAGAATTTGATAGCAAAAAGTTAGCTATCATTTATTTGCTGAAATGAATTCTAGCTTTATTCAAAAGGTAGTATCTTCTAACTTTATAAAAAGATTAACATCACTTCATTTAATCCTTTTATAAATCCTTTTTTCTTTTGTTATCTTGTCTATGCTTTTAGTATATTTTCAGACATTAAGATTAAACTTCCAATCGTCAAACAATCACAAACACACACAAATATATATATGGAATTATTTTTTCTTAATACTAACTTACATAATTGTTATAAATCAGATTTAAAAAACCATGTTATTTAAAATCAAATAAATGGATTAATAGAGAGATAAGAAAATTTAAATATCATAATCTACATTTGCTAGTGACAATAAGATGGAAGGAAATTGTAAATGATTTCTACTTTATTAGAAAAAAATATTATTAAAATATGACAAAAATAAATAGTTTCTTTATTATTTGATTTTTTTCTGTAGTTTTTATGTAAGTCAAATAATTTGTAATTTTTAAAAAGAGAAGCAGAAAAGATTGTTTTTGACTTCAAGGAAATGTTATAAATTATTAATTATTACTATAATCAGTGTAAAACTTAGTTGATTAAAGTTGAACCACTTGTTGAAATGTAAATTATTGAATAAGATTTGAACAAATGAGGAGATATTTTTTCAAGGTTTCGTTATTCAATTTAAACATATTAGAAAATCAATATTTATAACTATTAGATGTCAAATATAAAATTTAATAGTCAGAAGTGAAAAAATAAAAATTTTGTTTAGTTTTTTTTTTTTTAAAAAAAATAGCAAAAAGTGAAGTTGTTTTTCTAATATAATTAAAATGCTGTATTGGTATGGGTATAAAATATCGAATTAATCTTTGGTGAGAATTAAAGATTGTTTAAAAAGTCAAACAGATGATGGTGATGGTGATGATGATGATGATGATGATGATGGTGATAATAATAATAATAATAATAACAATAATAATAATAATAATAATAATAATAATAATAATAATAATAATAATAATTAGAATAAGCATAAAACTATACTGGAAATAAATATAAAAAATATGACATCACCTATCATTAAATGTTTCTTAACAGCATTACCTGTGTTACAAAAACAAATTAAATAGCTTTGTGTGGCAGGTTATTTTTTAAAAATTTGTAACAGGTAATGCTACTGAAAAAATGTAATGATAAGTGATCATTATGTATATATATGTGTGTGTGCATAAATCCTAGTATTCTCATGGATAAATGATGAATTCATAGTATTATTTCTAGAAGCTTCTGTGTTAATTTAATGATATCAATTTTAATAAAACACATATTCTGGCAAAAATTAAACAGTATGACCTGAGATTACTAAGGAAAGATATAGAGATAAATGAAAAGTGTGAATTAAAAAAAATTGCCAAATATTTAGAAAAAGCTTTAGATGCTAAAATATTTTTTAAAACTTCTCAACCAACAGAATTTGAGAATGAGGAGAAAATAACAAAAGAAAAAATTAATGATTTTAAATCTGATCACACACATTCTTATGACTTGAGGAAGAAGAAGCCCTGAGGAAGGTAATAGTTATATTATATATATATAAAGGTAATATATATATATATATATATTCATAGCATTATTTCTGGGAGCTTCCATGCTATAAAAATATAATAGCTAAATAACTGATATATATATATATAATACAAATAAAATGTCTGTTGAAGAGGGCTATGTAATTAACCACAAGTACTTCTGTTAATTGAAAGACTGTATATAATAGTTTTGTTGTAATATATATATATCAGTTATTTAGCTATTATATTTTTATAACATGGAAGCTCCCAGAAATAATACTATGAATATATATATATATATAAAAACACAGAATTACTTCTCTATAAAACTGCTTTAATATTTCAACCAGAAGTCTGGTTTTCATCAGAAAGCAAAATGGCTATTTCCAGAATTTAAGCGCTAAAATATTACAGACAGTTACATATCAGGTAACAAAACTAATTCCTATAGGCTAAAAATCTTTAAAAACTTTGTATAAAATATATATATATTTACAAAACTTTGTATAAAAAATACTAAAAAAATTCTTTCACAAAAACTTATTTTAAAAAACTAAAACCATACATAATTATTATATATTAAAATATATCAAAAAACAATAAAAATATACCATTATATATATACAAACCAAAAAAACTGTGTATATATATATATTCTAATATATGTATTTTACTATATACATATATATCTTATACATATATATTTTTTATATTTATTCCACTTCGTGCTAGTCCACCTATAAAATAATTATCTAGAAAACAAAAAAAACGAATCCCTAGGACACCAGGTAATTCAAAGATGTGATAGTACCTATATTCATATTCATCCCATGAGGATGTAATGTCTTAAATTTAAAAATAAAAAACTTTCCTTCTATTTTCTTTTTCTCATAAAAGAAAAATTATCTTCCAATATAACCACTCTGAAATCATCAATTGAGTGATCAGGTAAATTAAAATGTTTAGAAACTAGTCTATCTTCATTTTTATGTAAAACATCAAACTTATATATATATATATATATATATAATACAAATAAAATGTCTGTTGAAGAGGGCTAAGTAATTAACCACAAGTACTTCCGTGAATTGAAAGACTATATATAATAGTTTTATTGTAATATATATATATATATATATGAAACAAGGCACAAAATCTAGAAGAAAAAAAAGGATACAAAATAATTTTTTACTAACAATAATTTAATAACGTGAGAAAAATGTAGAAATAAAAAATATGAAAAATATATATTACAGAAATGCTAAGTATATTGATATTTTTTTTTCTTGTAAATATATGAATTTTTTTCTACAGTACAGGCTTTTTCATGCCTGCACCCAATATGTAATATATAGGGGATTTGAACTCAGACCTTCGCACGATCCTCAACTATCCATGCTATGATTATTTATCTTTTCAACATGTGTGTGATCAAGTGTGTCAGTAGCAGGAAATAGCATGGATAGTTTAAGGTTGTGTGAAGATCTGAGTTCAAATCCCCTATATATATTTTTGTAAAGTAAGTTTGTATCTTATTCTAGAAGCTCATCACAGTTGATAAAAAAAACTGGGCCTGTAAGGTTTGCATTGTTATATTTTACCATTTTGAAATTGATTCTTGTATATATATATATCTATTTTTCTTAATATATAACATTAGAAAAGTACGCTTCAATCTGTATTACTTCTTAATATATTAAGACTTCTTGTTTATTATAAAAGATAGTTTTAATATTTTTAATTACAATTAAATTCCCATAAATTTCTAATTTATTACAAATTTTCTTTTTTCCATACTTTTCAGAGCAATTATCATTTAAATTTGTCAAGTATTGGTGGTCGAGAGGTCAGCGACAGCCGCTTTACAAGCAGTTGTTCCGGGTTAGCGGGTCCGCTTCCCGGCTGATGCTATGACACATGAGAAAAAAAATTTATCATTTAAATTCATCAACAATATAAATAACTCATATAAACTTTTAACAACCATAACCCCCCCTCCCTCAATGCCCACTGGATTACTGACACGTTGTTTTTTTATCGTAGTCTTTGATTTTATAGTAAATACAATGAGCATACTAATAGCTCTAAACAAGTCAAGCAGCGAGTCTTAATCTTATTAAGATACACTTTTCTCTACATTGACTTTTTCAAGTTTCATTCTGAATGCTATGTAAATTTTTATAAAGTTTAACTGTATATTACTATGTTACTATGTTTAATAAATATATTTTAAAACTAAACAAGCTTTTTTTTTTGATATCACGTAATGTATGACTTTATTTCCTTACTATTGATTTTACAATTTATACAGTAAGTTTAATACTTGTGCTGATGCTGAAAAAAGATAAATTAAAAATGACAATCCTTTTTACACCACAGATCAACAAAAATTAATATGCATTTATTAAAGGATGGAATATTTTCCAGATATTTTTAGTTTTTTTTCATGTGTCATAGCATCGGCCGGGAAGCGAACCCGCTAACCCGGGACAACTGCTTGTAAGGCAGCTGTACTGACCTCCCGACCACCAATGCTTGACAATAGAGTTGGACCTTAATTTATAATACTAATTTTAAATCTTCTGTGTTTTAATTATTTGTAAGATTTATGGTACATAATTTGTAATAACATAATAACTATTTTATAAAAAATCCACATTAAATTTATATCATCATTTTCAACCATTACCGATTAACTGCAGGATGTAGGTCTCGCCAAGTTCAATCTACTTTCTCCGATCTCTAGCCTCTCTTTTCCACATCACCCCAGCACACTTTCTTATTTCATCCATCCATCTCACATATGGTTCCTCTCTATGTCTTTTGCAATAGGTTGGAATCCTGTTTAAGATTTCAACTGTTCATTTATTATCATCTCTTTTAGCGATATGTTCAGCCCAATCCAGTTTCTTTTATCTTTCAATGATACATACCAGTAGCACCAGTTTGTTCTGTCATCAATGTATTTTGTTTTCAATCTCTTCTTGTTAATCCTAATATGCATCTCTCCATATTTCACTGAATGATCTGAAGTCTTTGTATTGCTCTTTTTTTAAATGCCCAAGTGTCAGATCCATAACTAAGAACTGATTTATATATCACATAATAGCTAATAGTAGCTATTATTTGTTATATAATATATACGACATATTTTAATTAGAATCAAAACGATTTTTATGTAATATTTTGCCATTTCAATTTCAAAATTATTGAATTTCTAACTGTCATAATAATAATGGTAAAATAATAGAATTAAAATAGATGTAAGGTTATTTTTGCTAAGGGAATGCTGTGATGTTTAAGCACTCAAAGATATTTTTTATTTTATATAGTTAAGAATAAATCTAGTAAATTTTAATTATTTATCCACTAGTTTATTACTGTGTTAAATCATACGACAATTTATGAATCAATATTACTGCTAATAATCAATCAATATTTTCACTCTCAGATTATATTTTTTTATTTTGTTTGCTTTTCTAGAAAGTATAAAAATTATACTTGCCTTCTAGCATTACAAATGAATTAATTGTATAGTGAATTGTAGACTCATAATAAACTTGTATTGGAAAAAGATATTTTCTTCTTGGTCTCGAAGATGGATGTAATTAGCTTTAAAATAATAAAACTTCAAATAATAAAGATAAAATAATATTTGTATTATGAAATCAAAAAAAAAATGGGGGTCATAATGCAAGTAGATAAATATTTAAAGTTAGAAGCAAAAGAGCTAACTACTATATATTATTTAGTTTATAAAAAAAAATTTTTTTTCAATACAATGTGATTTGTTCACAAAAATCTTCATATTAACTTTTATTATGCTTATAAATCCAAGATTAAAACGAGAGCATTAGCATCAATGGAATATATATATATATATATTAAGAAGGTGGGGTGAAAAAATAATTTGAATTGAAATACAAAAAATGTTATTAATAAAAATAATCAAGTATTATGAAAAGGTCAAAGTTGAATTTCAAAACTCTTGTAATGCACTATGCATTCTTTCAGCACATCTTTTCCAGAATCACAATACTTTATTAATTTTTTTTTCTCATGTGTCATAGCATCGGCCAGGACGCGAACCCACAACCGTCTGCAACCAACTACTTGCTTGCAAGGCAGCTGCGATGACCTCTCGGCTAACAACGCTTGACAATACTTTATTAATTTAGCAAGTGAGAATTACGTAAACATATGGATGTAATTTATTATGCAAATGAGGCTTAATATGTAAACGTGACATTTAAATGTTCCATTTTTTTGACTGAGTAATGCATGAATCCCTTCTGTTGATTGCATTTGGGTCCTTTACAATTGCCGAAGCTCATAAAAATATATATCTATATAAACAGTTATAATACAATATATGCCAAAGATAAATTTGTTGACCACAGTTTTAATAAGATATTGTAATAAGGCATATACATATTTTGAGTATCTATCAATGTACCCTCAGCAGCCATACCACTGTGCATGTTTGCAAATATCATATTATATAAAGATGGCCAGCCATGTAGATTCATAATAGATTTTAGTGGATCATACTACTATAAGACTGCAAAGAAAATATGAGATTGTTTATTTGAGAGCATTGGTTTCCATAACTGCACGGTAAAATTTTCTTTTGAATGCATGCAGAAAATTAAAGAAATAAAAATTAATAAAAACCACATTTTAGCTTCATTGGATATGAAAAAACTTTATAGTTATGTGTCTCAAGATCTTTCCATTAATATAATTCAGGATGTTTTGCAGCAAATGAACTACAATTCAAATAAAAAAGATTTTATAATAGAAGTATTACAATGGATTGACAAGGATATAGTAGCAGTAGCCAACATGGGATTTATAAAATGGACAGTGGGTGTTTTATGGTGCTTTGACTAAGTGGAATAATTTGCAGCATCAGACTCCCAAAATTTGAAAATAATATACCTAAATATTTAGATTCTGAGTTTAATAAAATTTACATGAGATATGTTGATGACATTTTTATATCCTTCATCTGAAACACCCATTAACACTATGCTCTTAAATCTTGAAAATACATTGTATCTACAATGGTCTATAAAAATGGAAGATCGAAAACCATGGGATTAATTTTTTGGATCTCTACATCCAAAAAAACAATCAGGAGCTCGATTAAATTGAATTTAAAATCCATTCAAATTAGAGGAGCTATTGATCCCAAATCGAGAGTTTCTTTAAAGCACAAACTTGCGAGTTTCAAATATCTCTTATACAGAAACAGAAATTTATGTAAGACTGAGACTGATAAAAAAAACAATGTTGATGCTTATGACAATGATCTTACAAGTCTTTGATATAATTGGAATATGCTAACAAATACAATTGATGAATTTTACACTAATTTAAATAAAAATAAAATTAGAAATGTTGCACCAAAAGCATGGATGAGCCTTCCATATGTCCCTAGAATTGCCAAAAAACTAAGGAATATATGTGCAGACACTTATAGCTTTAGATCACCTCAATCACCAAATAACTTATTCAATAATTCAAAAGTTAACACATCAGTGGAGCATGCTGCTTCAGTTGTTTATAAAATTACATGCAGTGTCCCATATTGTAGTTCTATGTATTACAATGAATCTCGGGTGAATAGATCCATGAGGATCACCCAACATGCATAATTATACAACTTACAACAGAGAAAAATAGAATAATGAATATAAATCGATTTTCCTCAATCACAAGTTTGCTATGGGTCATACTTTCAGTCTTACAAATATGATGATGATTTGTGCTGAAAGAGGCAATAGGAAAAAAAATATAAGGAAGCTCAGGAAATTGCAAAGAATCCAACTGCAATCAATAAAAAGGATTCATTGTCGAAAAATAGAACATCTTATGACGCATTTACATATTAAGCCTCATTTAGATAATAAATTACGTCCATATATATAGGCATAATTTTTAACTGCTAAATTAATACAGCAGTATGATTCTGGCAATGGGCTGAAAATGCTTAGTGCATTATAAAAGTCTTGAATTTCAACTTTTACCTTTTCGTAATATTCGATTATAACGAGTTTATAAAAAGTACATTAATTAAAGAAAAGAGAATTGAATATTAAGAATTAATGATATCACTGGTAATTATATACTCGACTATTTGCATCTAATTTAATTGTTAAATGAATTTTAGAAATATTCCAATTTTATTTATATTTTTCTAATCGCGTCCGATTGTTATTATTTGACTTATGCATATTAAGATATAAATTAACATGTTTAGTGGTATTATTATTCTCTTTTTTACTTTCCGGATTGGAGGGGGGGGGGTATTTTCAAATACATTCAGATGTTATTAATAACTCAATTTAGCATATTACACAACATATTTAGTGGTATTATTTTCATTACTTTAGTCAATTAACATAAAGATCAAACATTACATTTAAGATTGGCGCTTTAATCAACTAGGCTACTCTGACAAAAACAACAGTCTTTTATAATAATAAAAAAGATTAAATAAAAATAATAGCTTACAAATTAGAACAATTCCTCTTATTGTTTAGGATAATAATATTCTTAACATTCTTCCAACAAAATTAAAAACTAGTTATGGGTTTATTACTATTATCTCTGTTTATCAATATTTATGTTGAAGAGCATGGAAGCCATGCCATGAATGTTGTTTCTCTTCCATCAAAAGTTTGACTTGTTATAGTAATAAATCATTCATAATATGGTCTCATGGTAAAGCACTATTATAAACATTTCATATATACCTCAACAACATATCTTCAATTAAATTCAAATTAGAATTTTTAAAAATTCTTATAATACGATTTTCTCATAACAAAATAAAGACTACAGATTACAGAATCGTTTTACCAAGACAAGGTAATGGTACACTACCATTATGAGACACAGTAAAGAAAGTGTGTTCAAAAACCAGTGATTCAAAAAAAGATAAGTCCAATAAAGAATAAAGTTTTCATAAAAAAGTTATTTATCAGCTCCCATTAAGAAATTTTAAATATATAATAATAAAAAATATTGAATGAAAAAAACAATAAAATTTAATATAAAATGTTTCTTCATACCAGAGATTGCAGACAAATTTAAAAATATATCTGCAATTAATATAATATCGGAATAGTTTTTGCAAGCCATATTATACTGTTATGAATGCTAACTTCAACAAAACCTAAACTTGGAATGCTGAAAAACATCCTCTACCATGTCAATGTCAAAATGCATCTATCAATGAAGTTAGTAATTTAAAAAAATATAAAGTAATGTTTAAAAAAGAAATGCAAAGTAATAGATTGTGCATGTACTAATGAACGTGTGTTTGATTGAGACTACATAATAATATTGGGAAGAGAGGAAAAGTAAAGGAAAACAAGAAACTGTTCCTATGACCACGACAAATAATCCCGTATGTCATCCCATTGTGATAAGACATTGCATTTGAAAGCTATTTATTAATCTTGCTTTATGAAAAAATGAAAAAATCAAAAGGACTCTCACAGATCTATATATTGTAATGGTATGGTCGGATATACCCACATGTTCTGGTCTGCAAATACCCTTGAACACACAGGTCAACTTTAACAATCAGCTGGTTCATCCATAACATATAACCAACTTACATCCAATCTAAAAGTGCTGGTTCACTTATCTGCCATATCCCAAAGTTGAAAGTGCCAAATGCAACAGTCTGGTCCATCCACATACATAGGTGAAAGAGAGCAAGCTTGCATCTAACTACTGTTGGACCTAGGGTCTTCATGTAGGATGCTAGAGAGAAAACAATGAAATACCTGACTCATGATTACATCCATCTTCAATAGACTAGCCTAAGCATTATCCATTAAATCTATATGCAATCCAAATCAGTTCATCGCACATCTTACCACTCTTTTCCAAAACCGTTGCATCAGATATTCGAACTCAGGAAGAATTCGCATTCGACTCTTTTAACAGGTATGTATCTATGCACACTATTAATTAATAACTAAAACAATACATCATATCTATTAAACAAAATATAACCTCTATTTAATGTTCTCTCTCATGCTTATTAAATAATAATGTGGATGTGTGCATGTGTAAAATATTGGTTATAAGATGCACTGTAAGTGCTTAATTGAATGTAAATGCTGGATCAACAAAACTACAGAGATCTTGTTAATTGACAAAACTTCATAATATTTATTTACAAACAAAAATAGGATATATTTAACCATAAAATAAATTCTTAAACAATTTAGAAAAGAAAAAATTTCAATAACGAAAAATATTTAAAAAATGTGCCCATAAATTACTTAGATATCTCTATGTATTTACAGTTTCTATGTCTATGATGATAATAATAAAAAAATGTTTAATTAAAAGTGAGATTGCTAACCCTAAGTAAATTTAACTGCAACCTCAGATATAATTTGCAATTTTAATTGTGGAAAAATATAATGATCAAACAACCCAGAATATGATAGCAAATAATAAAGGATACTATTTTAAAAAAAGGGTTAGTCATTTATTCATTATATATTAAGAAATATGATTAGTAACATATATATATAATTAGTCATGTCATGTGGCAAACATATTTTATATCAGTGGCTTTCAAAAAGAATTAAAAGAAATAAAATCTCTTACCGATAAATATTTTAGTGAAGCACTTAATTGTTTTGTGCATATTTCAATCCCACATCTCTCAATAAAAAATATACCATCTAAACTTTATTTTTAAAAAATAGACTTTTCACCCTATCCCTTCTCCTCTACTCTCTTGATATTTTCTTATATTGGATTGTTCTCTGTATAATTAGCAATAGCTTTTGCCAAATATAAGATGAGCTAATAAATAAAAATACAGAATACAATAGAAAACAAAACAATTTACAATTTCCCCTTTCTACAAAGTTCTTACAGTTAATGTATTTTTAAATAGATGTTGAAGAACTCCAGTTTAATTTGATAGAGCATCCTGAAAGTATTTCAGTGGTCAGTCTGTATGTAGTTTGGTGTTACTCATCCCATAGATTTTCATCCTGTGTAAATCTCAACTTCTCAGGCAATTTAACTGCAGACAGTTATATCTTTATTTTTATATGGCCATAGTGGATAAAAAAAATGTTTCACCCCGATGACAATACAGCTCTTTAGCCAACGTATTCCATACTTTAACTATATATATATAACATTACATAAATTTATATGCAGTTTGCATATAATAAAATATTTTTATAGACAGAATAAAGCTTAACTCAACGGTTCTGATTTTTTTTTTAGTTACTTTTAAACACAAATCAGATTACTTTTCTTTTTTTAAAATTTAGATTGATAATTATTTCCACTTATCTACTGAATAAATCAGATTAATGTTCTATTCATTTCTTTTACTTTTATCCAAATGCCGAATTAATTAAGGAAAAAAATGTCTATTTTGTAGAACAATATAAAAATAATCCCTATAAAACTAGACTTGTCCTTTTTCTCTTGCCAAGCAAGAAGAAACAGATGATTTTTTAATTGTTTCCTTTTTATCTTGGCGCTATTTCTAATTTTTGAAAACCAGCATTTCAGCTTTTAAAATATTTTTTTACATTGATTCATTAAAAAATAACAAAACAAGTTATAAAATAAATCTACAATATTACACTCTTATCCTTCTTATATTTAAATTATTGATTTACTTTCTACTGTTATAATTATTGGTTTTTTTTTATTTAAGTCATTGTCAATTTAATGCAATACAAACGATCAACATATATATATATAACTATGTACAATTTTTTTTATATTAAGATTGACATTTTCTTACTAATAAAATGTTATTACTAATATATATGTGTGTGTGTGTTGTTGTTTGTTTTTACGGTCAATTACCCATCATTCTTAAGTACTTAGTAAGTAGTTATTATACTGTTTAGAAAAAAATATTAAAAATATAAAAACATTAATCTTCCTTACTTGCTAATTAAAAAAAAAAAATTCCATTATTTCAGATTGCTTAGGTATTGTTGTTGGATAGCGACTTTTAGCTACGTTCACAATATATAATCTTACTATTTTCTTTGACGTAATCTAATTCAAACATGGTAAATCTATGGCAAACATGTGAAATATTATGTAGAAATGTTTGCTGGCTTTTGAATAATTTACAGGTTATATCATTTTATGCACTTATAAATTATTCAATTGTTTTAATTGTTAAAATAAGTATAAATAATTTTTTTTTTACTTAAAGAAATTTACCAACAAACAAATATGATTTTTCCTTTCATCTTGTTGACATGTGATAAATAATTCATGTTTAGGATTCTAAGATTTTTCCCATCTCTGAGCACATGTGTACTGATAATGCAGTTTATGCTGCACAGTATCCAGTGAGCAATAAAAAAAATCACAAGTAGTTGTAAAAAACCAAACAAATCCATGTTTCTTTTTACTTTTTCAATATTTATTTTATTAAATTAAAATTAATCTCTCAGACAGTTTCGATTGCTCAGTAACCATCCTCAGAACTCCTTATTATTCAGCTTGACAGTAATTTCACTTTTAATGATTATTTTATTAAATTGAAATTATCCATCTGACAGTTTTGATTATCCAACAATCTTCCTCAGAACTCCTCATTATTCAGCTAACTCTGAGGAAGATTGCTGGGCAATCAAAACTGTCAGATGGATTAATTTTAATTTACTAAAATAAGCACTAAAAAAGTGAAAAAGAAAGGTGGATTTGTTTGACGTTTTATAATTTTATTAATGCATAAAGATAAGATGGTAATATATTTCATGAACAAGTTGTGCACATTTATGCATTGTTTTAGTTTAAATTTTGCTGCATGTATGATTATAAAGTTAATTTAATTTAGGCATATAATACCAATTTTTAAATTATACAAAGTATATTTGGTTTTATTTTTGAATAAATTTGTTAAGTTCTATTTCACATTATTAGGGGAAAAAACCTAAGAAGTTATCAGAGTTAAGTAAAGTTAGTGAATGAAAAAGAATCACTGGATAACATCAGTAATAAAGTAGTATGTTTTTATGTTCCAGGACAGTTGTATGCAAATCATCAGAAAAGAGAGCATGATGAGACAAACTTCTTGCAAACCACGAAGAGAAATAAAAAGTATTTATTACTTCAAGAATTAAAAATAGAAATATTCAGTTAGAATCTTTAATAAAATTAGTTAACATTCATTCAAATATAACTGTTGCTAGTTTTTTTTTTAAATATCTCAAACGTAAATTCCAAATATGGAAAACCTTTATTTATAAGTGAATGCATGAAAGAGACATGGAAAAAATGCACACTAGTATTTTTGGACAAATATGAAAACAATAAAAAAAAATTATTCAAGGAATAAAAGATAAAATCTTGGAAATGGCTAAAAATGTAACTCATCAGCAAAAAAAATAGTTATAAAATTATTTGGAAGTATATTAATAATTTTTATTGGTCATTTATTAGAGGAAAGATTATCTAATAATGAATAATATATCTGTAGTTTAATTTTCATTACGGTACACTCACATAAGATAGAGATTGGTTTCTATCCCCTTTTAACATCTTGTTGAGAAATGTGGTTATATGTTTATGACTAGATTCTTCTACAAGGTGTTAAAAGTGGATGAAACCAGTCCCTACCTTGCATGACAGTGGGGTAGTGAAAATTAAACTACAGAAATATTATTCATTATTGTATAATCTCTAGTCTAATGAATGACTAATAAAAATTGTTAATATACTTTTATTAAGAGATTTGTATCGAAGTTGTGAAGACAATAAGTTTGACACTTATTAATTAAAATGTAGTAATTTATTATCTATCTATATAATGAACATTGATAAAGATATGTGTAAGAGATTGTGGTCTGAGCCAAGTGATGAATGCTGGTTCAGCATGAAATGTGCATCTTGGGATCATAGATCTTTTCAAGTGTTCTTGGTCATATGCTTATGATTACATCCCTCCAACAGTGTGTTAAAAGAAGATGAATCCAGTCCCTACCTTGCATGACAGTATTGTAGTGAAAATTAAACTACAGATATATTATTCATTATTGAATAATCTTTAGTCTAATGAATGACAAATGAAAAATTAATATACTTTCATTAAAAGATTTGTATCAAAGTTGTGAGGACAGCTTGTTTGACACATCAATTAAACTGTGATAATTTTCTATCTATCTATCTCTACATATAGATACATTTATTTATTTGATGGCTTTTGCAATGCTATATTGCAGAGGATATTACTATATGGTGAAACTGAGCTGAATTCAGACCCATATAGCTATCTGTTTTGCAAAGCTGGATTTGAAGACATTTACATGTCCAAAATGTTCAGACTTTCAAATTGATAGAAACATGTTTTATAAGTGCTGACTATTGAGTTAGTATTTTAGATCTAGTTTCTAGAGACCCAGCCCTACACTGAGGTAAGCCATAAGCTTAAAACCAATTGTTGTGGATGTAGGGTTTTAATGGTAGAGATTTTGAATTCTTTCTCTTTCGGCACTTATAAAAATAAAGCTCGTTTAGAGCTATTGTTAAGCTTCGTCTAGTGATCATTTAAAAGCAAGCTTAAAAGCTAGTTACAAAATTTGTAACTTGTTATATATATATATATATATATATTGTGATGATCACACATACTGCGATCACACATGTGTACATTTAATATATAGCATAATATTAAATGTGAGTTTTTATGTAAACTAAGTTATAGAAATTGGATAATAAAGTTAGAAAAATAAAATAAATTTATTTTAAGTTAGTTTTAATTAAAAAATCAAAATGGTAGTTGAGGAATGCAAGTAATTAAAAAATCAATTATGGTAATTAAAGAAAGTGAAGGGAGGTAAGCAACCAAGATCCTTATCTTTCACCTTCCAATGTCAGTTTTTTTTTTTTAATTTTAAAATTAGTAAAGTTAAGCGAATAGTAAAATAAGATCATCGAAGTTGATAATCAAGTCATAAAGGGAAAAGTAAATAAAAGGGGTTAATGATTGTAGAATTAGCAATCATAAAATTTCAGTCGCAATTATAAATAAAAATAAATAGATTTATAAAAAGATAAAGATCACCTCTTCAAAATACACATGTGAATGCATGAAATATATGTATGGCTATGTGAAGGTAATAAAGAATATGTAAATAAGAAAATTATTTTATTAAAAAGAAATGGAAGTAAATAAAATTAAAAAAATAAATAACTAAAAAACAAGAAGAAAATTTTATGTATTTAATGAAAGTAAAATAAATGTGTGAAATGTAATTAATGACATTCCAAAAACAATCAGGAAGATAAGAAAAGGATTCTGGGACAATTAAGGGAAGTGAAAGAAGTATCCATGCAGGAGTTCTTCTTGAGTCTTCTGAGCTGAAAGACAGAGTAGTTCGAGAGCTGTGAACAAAAATGTACCAAGAAGTTGAAACACCGAGAATCCAGGGCTAAGGGGCCACAAACGGACACCAGTTGATCCACACTCATCTTGGGTGTAAAGTCATCTTCCCCATGAAGTAATAGTGGAGATAGCGCCTGCCTGATGGTTCACCTTCCCTGTCCTGGAAGCCTCAAGAATACGACTTAAATAAGCTGCAAGAAAGAATCCAGCCGGATCCCAAGAATTTCCATCTCTACAAAAGAAGTGGAGTAATCCACAGGATGGATAATAATTCCCTTGTCAACGCCCAGAAAACCTAGGTAATTAACTTTAATATAACATGCGTGCACACACTTTCGTAAATGGCCACATAAATTTTAAAAAAATGCAATTGCAAATGTGAATCTGAATGAACCAAATAATTAGTAGTTTTCTGAAGAAAAGACTATAAGCTATAAAATTTAAATGTTTAGTATCAAAAAATTATCATTTTAGGTGAAGGGTTAATTAAATTAAATATAATTTGTGTTATTTTAATGATTGCTTGTTTTATGTTGAAATATTATATTTTAATGTTTTATGAATGTATTATATTAAACAGTATTTATTTATGAATAGCTCTTTACGTCTCGTCTTTCCTTCTCCACCATACTAATTATAATGAGATACCCATAGGGTTTATAAAATACTAAGTAGACATTTATTCTAGTAAAAGTACACGTGTCGATATAGTACAGTAATATTAAATCTCGAAAAAAAATTATAAATATTTCAAGCACTGGATTATTTTAAATAAATCATTCTTATGAATGAATATCCAGCAGTCGAAGAAGTGTTCTGATTGGGAAAGATAATACTGAAAAATTCCATTGGTAATCTCAGTATTCGATCAGGAATATAGACTTAAATAATGAGTCTATATTGGCTTCTTTGCTTGACGTGACAGTCATGTCGATCGTAAAAGTGTACATTAAAACATTTTATTACTCGGTCGAAAAGGTAATTCTGTTACAATATATATATATATATATATATATATATAATTCTGTTACAATATATATATATATATATATATATATATATCTGTCTTGATAGAAGTACTAACATAAATGGATCAGCATTTGTTATTGTGTTGGGAAAAATATCAAAAAAAGTTTGACCAATTTAACATTGTTATCAACAAAGAATTAGATGTTTGAATTCAGTTGGCATTTGCTAAACAATAGAGACCTTTCTAAGTTTCACTAAAGAGGCAAATGATTTTGTAACTAATCTTACTGAACCAATACAATAAAATCAATTACTCAAGGCTTTAATGAGTTTATTAATGTTGATCATAACAATCAATGCTTAAGCACTCAACAATCTCAACCTGTAGTCAAGGCAACAACCTTTAACAATAATGGTGGTACCACCTTTATCTATGGTATTATAAGTTTATATAGACACTAAACATTGCATTACTAATCTCACACTCCTTGATCAAATTGAAATCTTTAGTGACTATATAAACATATAAGATCATATAAAAAGATGGTGCCACATTCACTGTTAAAGAAGGTTGCCTTGACTATAAGCTGAATGCTTAAGCATTGATTACTATTATTACTTACTGAACTATTTGTCATTATGTTTCCATCACATTGCACATTAGTTTCAAGTTTTTTGAAAGATGTTATAATACTTAAAATAAAATGCGCACCTTTAAAAAAAAATTAAATTTATTAAAGGATGTTATCTCAATGCACAATGATATATAATCATAATAATAAATCATCATAACTTAACTATGTAAATGTCAACAAACTACAATAGAGAGAATGATATCACTCTACTTGGACTATTTTTATCATCTGATATTAAATATTGAATGTCTTTAGAAAAATTTAACTTTACTTAAATATTCCAATTATATTCAACTGTTAGTAATAACACCCAGATTAATATATGCACAACATTTCAAGTGATATTATTCGTCTGTCTTCTTCATGTATTGCTGGCTGACAAGTGACATTTCTAGCATGGAAATCTAATCTGAACCCTTGAATTTTAAGGTAATGATCTAATCAACTGAGCCATCCTGCCTTTAACAATCAGTAGAAGTTTCATATACTTATCTATGAGGTTCCTACTGATTTCTCCACTTTTTCCTAAAGGCGAAGTTGATTAGTCATTTTTATACATTATATATAGTCACACTACGTTGACTTATGGGGTTATTTCACCATTGTCATGTGAACAGATTCTTTGAATTTTCTTCTTTGTACCTTTTCCTTACTATTCAATATTTTTGTATTTTCCCAATTGAACATATTTCATTTGTACATACATGACCTGCTACCTTACACACATCTGTGTTTCTCTTCTAATCTTTAATTTGTGCTCTTGCAATCATTTTTTTAATGGGACAACTGGTCTCATCATTATACATTCTTTCACATTCACAGGGTATTTCATAGATGTAGTTTTTGCTTTTCAGCACAAAGCTTCAGGAAAACATATTCGGTCTTTTATCTCTGTTGATATATAAGCTTAGTTTATTGTATACCAACATGTGATGATTAAGTTTTGGAAAAGTTTTTTAAAAATTCATTGAGTGATTAGATAAACTTAGTCTATTTTTTATAAAATAAGAAATGAAAACATATAATTAAATAAGAATTGCTTCCCAAATTAATATCTTAATGATTTGTGCATGCCTTTTAATGCATGGAATGTTTAAATTGAAAGAAAACAATAAAACAGCCATTATGATTAAATCAAACAATTTTAAATTTAATTAAAATTTTTAATTTTAACATTATTTCCAACTTTTTTAAATATTTTACAAGGCTAAAGTGCAAATTTAGAATCTCATGAAAAACCAAATCAACTAAATTAATACGAGTTTTTCACAGTTATTTAGTTGGTAATCAATGAAATTTCTTCTGATTTATACAGTTTAGAAAATGTACAGAAAGATCAAAATTTATTTTACATCTATTGACAGAATTAGCGGTTAAATTCAATTTAACAATTTGTGGAGTCTGAATATGGAAGAATTAAGGAAAAAATTAAATATTATGTGTGGAGTGTAACTATTATATGGATGTGAAATGTGGACAATGAGTAAAACATTTATAAACATATTGAAAGCCTTTGAGATGTTGTCATGGAGAATGATAAAAAAATGAATTGGATGATTAAAATGGTAAATGATGAAGTTGTGATAAGAGTAAATGGAAAAAAAAGACTGTTTGAGAACATTCGAGACAAAAAGAGAAACAAGATGTGACATATATTAAAAAGAAAGAATAGTTTAATGACAGATGTTTTGGAGTATATTATGAGTAGACACAATAAGATGGAAAAGATTGACTTGCTAAATGATTTAAGAGATGGGAAGAGATATGTGGAGTTGAAAATCTGGGTAATTGAGAAAAAAAAACAGAGTGGAAAAATTGATAAATTTGTTATGTGATTGTGCTCTGGACTTGTCTATAGGGCAGAATACTATTGATGATGATTATGATGAAAACAAAGTTTGTGATTTGAAAAATGACTTGAAAAGCAGATGTGAAAATAATGAGATCTTGGAATGTTATATCAAAAACCATTAGTTATTTTTTAAAAAAAATTAGTGATGGCTATCAATTTTCTTATCTATATACTCCTATTAGTCATTATTTTCCACAATGAATTTTATAAAATACAGTTTATGAAATAGAATATCTGATGAATCTAGTATGTATTACCCTTTGATGCCTCTTGGAGGCCTTAAAGGAACCAAGCAGGGCAAATTTCCTAAATGTCTACTCCATACGTTCTTGTCGTTGCAGCTGTTATTACTATGTGATTATTCATATAGTATACGAACATGGATGGGCTGCTCACCAACATGCATTAGCCAGCATGGTGAGTTTATTGGCTTTTTACCTCTGAGTTTAAGATCAAGAAACACCATGGTCTTTCTTCTCAGTGCCTGATAAGGCAGAATGAATGTTTGTGTAAATGATAAATATTTTTCCAATACATATATATACAATTATGACAGACAAAAATAAAGCATGGCCCTTATTCCCAGGAGGCTGTAAAGTCACCAACCAAGGCAGCGGTTGGTGGCCAAAGGCGGAGGGTGCTACGAATCCCCTGATTGCGAACCCAGGCTGCCATTTGATGATGACTTTTTATTTAGGTACTTACAACTGCAGATCACTTTCAAGTGAAGGAAGATTGCAAGAATTAGAAGAAGAACTCTCTTATATTAAATGGGACATTATTGGACTTTGTGAAGTTAGAAGAAAAGGTGAAGATTTAAAAAGTGGACATATACTCTATTATAAAGGCACAAATATTGGAAATACAAGTGGAGTAGGATTCATTATAAATAAAAAGTGGAAGAACAATATTGTGGAGATTGGTGGTGTATCAGAGAGAGTGGCAAGATTAGTTATACAACTTAATAGCAGATATCAAATGCAGATAATTCAGGTTTATGCCCCAACAAGTTCTCATAGTGATGAAGTAGTAGAAGATTTTTATATGGATGTACAAAAGGCTTTTGATCAGAGTAAACAACATTTTAAAATCATTATGGGAGACTTTAATGCTAGAATTGGTAAACAAATAAAAGATGAAAGTGCTATAGGTAATTTTGGTTATGGTAATAGAAATGAGAGAGGACATAGACTTGTGGAGTTTGCAGAAGAAGAAAAACTTTATATTATGAATTCTTTTTTTGAGAAAAATGTTAAAAGGAAATGGACATGGAAGCATCCAAATGAAGTTACAGCAGAATTGGATTATATTTTGACTAATAGGAAATACATATTTCAAGATTGTAATGTTCTTAATAAATTTAACACAGGAAGTGATCATCGATTAGTACGGTGTAAGATACATGTTAATGTGAAACTATAGAGACAAAAATTATTAAGAAAAACAATATTTACAGTTGATATTCCTAATCTTCAGAAACATTCTAATGAATTTAAATTAGAACTTAGAAATCGGTTTCAAGTATTAGTAGATTTTGAGCATGATTCAGATTTGAATGAAATTAATATGAAAATAACTGATATACTTTTAAAAACTGCAACAAAGATAGCTGGTAGAAAAAAGCAGCAATTGACCAATAAAATTTCTACTGAGACTAGAGAATTTATGAAGAAAAGAAGGAATATGAAGATATACAAAAATGATGCGTTAAAAAGAATTGAATATCTCGAATTTTGTAAAACGGTGTGGAAAAGAGTTGAAAATGATATAAGAAAGTATAATTGTGAACTAGCAAGGAAAGCTGTAGAAGAAAATAAAAGTCTTAAGAATATAAAACAACATTTTGGTATTGGTAGGAAATTTATATCTGCAATAAGAAAAAAAAGATGGAATTGTTACTAAAAAGAGAGATGACATCATGAAATTGGTAGAAGATTTTTATCAAGAATTATATAGTAATAAAGAACAAGTACCTCCTATATCTATTACATCTTCCGAATTGCCCAGAATTTTAAATGAAGAAAGCAATTAAATGTATAAAAAGGGAAAGGCTCCAGGTAATGATGGAATTATAATTGATATATTAAAAGAAGCAGGTGAAGAAATAGATAAAATTTTAGCAAAGTTATATACCAAATGTCTAAATAATAAAGATGTACCGGATGATTGGAAGAATGCAGTAATAATATTAATATTTAAAAAAGGTGATAAAGAAGATATTAGAAATTACAGACCTATCAGCCTTTTATCAGTTTTATATAAAATTTTTACCAAGATAATTACAACTCGTCTACAGAGAACATTGGATTTCCACCAACCAAAAGAACAAGCTGGATTTAAAAGTGGTTTTAGTACAGTAGATCATATCCAGGTGTTGAGAGAAGTTATAGAAAGGACAAATGAATATGAGTTGTCATTATGTTTTGGATTTGTAGATTATGAAAAGGCATTTGATTCTATAAACATTTCTTCAGTGATTAAAGCATTGGATCATCAAGGTATAGATCCAGGATATTGTCATATTTTGAAGAATATTTATAAAAATGCAACAGCAACAATTAGATTACATAATGATACTGGGAAAGTCAACATTGAGAAAGGTGTAAGACAAGGTGACTCCATATCTCCAAAACTTTTTACAGCAGTGCTGCAAGAAGTATCTTGTGGATTAAAATGGGAAACTAAAGGAGTGAAAGTAAATGGAGATTATTTAAGTCATTTAGATTTCGCAGATGATGTAGTTGTTTTTGCAAATACTACTTCAAAGCTGCAGGATATGTTGCAGGAATTATCAGATGAAAGTAGGAAAGTAGGACTAAAGATAAATGTTAAAAAGACTAAAGTAATGTTTAATCGATTTGCTCAAAATATGAAAATAAAGATTGATTATGATGAATTAGAAGAAGTTAACAGTTACAAATACCTTAGTCAGATTATTAATACAGATGAAAACATAATGGAAGAAATTAATCATAGAATTAAACTTGGTTGGAGTGCTTTTGTAGAAATAACTTGATACTAAAAGGAAATATGCCTATGTGTTTGAAAAGAAATGTTTTTAATAAATGTGTTTTACCAGTTCTTACTTATGGATCTGAGACTTGGACACTTAATACAAGAGCAATACAGAGACTTCAGACCACTCAAAGAAGTATGGAGAGATGTATGTTGGGAGTAACAAGAAGAGATCGAAAACGCAATGTATGGGTAAGAGAACAAACAGGTGTTACTGACCTCATTGAAAAAATTAAAAGATTGAAGTGGAGTTGGGCTGGACATATTGCTAGAAGAAATGATAATAGATGGACAATTGAAATTTTAAACTGGATTCCAAGAGATTGTAAAAGACCCAGAAAGAGACCACATGTGAGATGGATGGATGAAATAAGAGAGTGTGCAGGGGTGATGTGGAGAAGAGAAGCTGAAGATCGGAGAAGATGGATTAAACTTGGAGAGACCTTCATCCTGCAGTGGATTGATAATGGTTGATAATGATATATATATATATATGTGTGTGTGTGTGTGTGTGTGTACTGTTATGACAAGTTATGAGTTCATCTTTATGAAATTCTACAACGACTTTTAAAATTGTGTCAATAAAATTCTGCCTTAATTAAATTCTATTATTGTTTTCTCTATTAACAACTGACCAACATGTCAGCAAATGGGTATATATTATTTGGGCATTTTTGGTGGGTCTAAAAATATTCGCAATCACTTAACCTATTTGGTTAGAGAGTCATTTCAAATTCAGTATTCACGAATCTAAAGATTATTGGTTTGATTCCAAGCTAATAAATACTGATTAATCCAGCAGCGCTTGGAATAGAAGAATAACACTACTTGAAAAGTTATGGTATATACTAACTTGTTTGTGATTACTAATAATTGAATAAAAATATGTATATTAAATTTGAATTTTTCTAAAAATATTTTACAAATGAATCTAGATGAAAATAATACAGCGTATAACTACAAGTGAAATGCCATTATCACAAACATTCTAACAATTATTATAAAATAGCCGGAGGCTAAACTGAATACGAAAGTTTAATATGACTTGCAATATTATAGCAATATTTGCTGCTGGCAGTTCGGAAATATGACTCTTTTTTATGAAATTTGATATTTAAATTATATTGATATAAAAGATAATGTTTGTACAAAATTTTATGACGAATAATATGTGCTCAATAAAGTTTATAGATTGAATAGTTCTATACGTGGCATGTAAATATATATACAATTAAAAAGAAGAAAGATAAAGAAGGCTTAGTACAACACAAGTAATAACAATATAATAAATAAAAGAGTTAATAGCATCAAATTATCAAATCATTAAAATATGTAAATCAGTTCATTATATATTCATAGCAGCCACTATAAAATAGTCTATCAAAAGAAATATAACAGAGATTAAATATGCTGAATGAATTTAAGTAGACCAAGTATAAAACCACTAAACATTATAGGATTCTCCTTAAACGAAGTCAAGAATATCTCAGCAACTATGCCCAGATAAACCTGTTAGCCACTTTATTTTCCATTCCCCACTCTAAGTCTTCCCATATTCTGCCCCATCCCATTTCCACAACATAATCTTTGTCAACTCTATGGCCTTTAAATCTAAATCCCCCTTATCTTTTCACAAACCCAGCATAAAAACTAATAACTCACTTTCTGTATAATCACTTTGTTCATACCTATTCTCCCATAACTTCATTATCTGTACTCTTTCTGCTTTCAAGCTTTTACATTCAATCAACAAATGCCTAATATTTTCTATACCTTCCTTACACAATTTGCACACCAAATCACCCATAGTTTTCCGTTTAGATGTATATTCTCTTGTTGCTAAAGATCCCGTTAGAGCCTTAAACAATAAACTACTTTCCTTACTATTATCATATATTAACTCACTTCCAATATTCTGTTTGCTTCTATCTATATTTAAACTCTTCTTACCCTCCATACTACTTCTCCATCTCTCCAACTCCCTATTTTTTATTAATCTTTCTATTCTTTTATCCCATTCCTTACCACTATAACACTCAACTATCCTCCTAACACAATCATCCCACCTTTTATACAAGTATACCGATATAAATTCTTTATCCAAATCTTTTGCATACTGCATTATCTTTCTCACCCATCTTGTTACCTGTCCTTTACTCATAACCCAATTAAACACTATTTTGGCTTTTCTTTTACTATCCATAAACTGCAACCTACCAAACATTTTCATTTTACTTTTTGCATCTCTCATATAGAAACTTGACCATCCCATTTCTCCTTGAATTGCCTCTTTTGCTGTCCACATCTTTGCATCTAATGCATGTCTTCCTATTTCCCTTTGTACTTTCTCTAAATAATCTAAAATCCTTTTACTAACACATAATGCATCATTACCATATGTTAACCCTGCTACTGCAACTCCCTTCCATACAATTCTAGCTACATCATATTTATTATATGAAAATACTGTTAGTTTCTTTACCAAACCTTTTCTTTGCTTTGCTTCATTTACCAATTTTTTCTCACATTCATCCAAGCAATTTTCTTGATTACATAATATGATTCCCAAATACCTATATCTATCCACTACACTTAACTTTATATCCCCCAATAAAAAAACTACATCCTCTCTTTTCCCAGTATTCACCATCATTATATTTGATTTTTTTTCACTAAATTTAAACCCCATCTTTTTACCCACCCTTGCACATATACTCAACATAATATCCATATCTTCTCTTCTTTCTGCACATAAAAAGATATCATCTGCAAAAAAAGACCCGACAAAGTATATACTCCATTGCCACCTATTAATCGTATCTCTACCCCTCTTCCTAGTCTTTCTATTGCTTTCTCCATTTCACTCAAAAATAACAAAAACAAAATCGGTGACATGGGGCATCCTTGCCTTAATCCTACCCCATTTTTAACTTTAACTGATTCTATATCCCCTAATTGGTAAGTATAATAATTATTTTCATATAATTTCTTAATAATATTTCCTAGAGCTTTATCCATTCACAAATTGGCTAATCTTACCCATAATCTATTTCTATTTACTCTATCATATGCTCTCTCTATATCTATAAAACTCATATATAACGATCTACCTGACTTCCTACTCATCTCCATAAGTTGTGTAACTATAAACAAACTGTCTCCTATACATCTATCCGACCTAAAACCTCCATGCATTTCCCCCACTACATTATTCTCTTCCATCCATTTTACAACTCTTCCAGCTACCATATATGCGAAAACTTTATATAAAACTAATGTTACTGCTATCGGTCTATAATTATTTAACTTTCTATGATCCTTACCCTTTCCTTTAAATAATAATCTTATTCTTGTATTACTCCAACTACCCGGAAAAACTGTCTTTTGTGCCATCTTATTAAAACATGATAATAACTTTGCTTTTGTTCTATGCCCTAAATTCATTACCATCTCTGCTGCCCATCCATCTAAACCTTTTGCCTTTCCACTTTTCAATCTCTTTCCTGCCTCATTCAATTCATTTTTTGTGAACCTAATATTCCCATTACTAACTGCTTTCATGTTTTCTATCACTAATTCCTTCACATCTAACATCTTTTCTATATTCATTACATATCTATTCAAGATTTTTTCTAGCCTCGCCTCTAGAGCTGCATTCTATTCCCTCATCATCTTTTAATACTATCTCTCTTTCCCCTACATTTCTCCTTTTAATGTAATTCCAAAATTTTTTACTTCCATCTCTTCCACTTTTATTAATATCCTCCAACAATTTGCTATTTAACTTCATCCTCTCTCTAAAATTATCCATTTTAGCTAGCTTCTTCTTTTCTAAGTATTTTCCCCATTTAGCATTAATATCATTTTCACTTTCTTTATTCTTAATAGCACACTTATACTCTCTGCATGCATTTTTCCTCTCTTTTACACTTTTATTAACTCTCATTTTTATTACTTTTATTCTTCTGCATATTTTCGACTAAAACCCTATTTGCCACTTTTTCTATTTCACCACACCAGTCCTTATACTCATCCCCAACCAACTGCTCTATGGTTTCTTCAACTTTTATTTTATACTCTTCATTCACTCTCCATCCACATCTTTCACTATTATTTCTACCTTTATTTCTATCCTCCATCACATTACTAACCATTTCTATTACAATAAAGTTATGATCACTATTACATACTCTCTCTTCTTTATCAAACACCTTAATTCTCCATATTTTATTCATTCCCTCTTTCTCTACCAATACATAATCTATTGTGTGAAATACATTATTCCTAGACCATGTGTATTGTCCATCATACACATTTGATAAATTCCCAATGCTCAAATTTACTCTTTGACAAAATTCCTTCAAAAACTGACCATTCTTATTATCTACATCATCAATTTCTTCAATATGTCCATTCATATCCCCTATAACTATTATTCTCTTCCCCTTTTCTTTAAAACTCTGAATATCCTTAACTAGGCATTCATATATACTATTGTTCCACTCCATTACAGTTTGACTATCTCCAGTTGCGATATACACTACAGCCACCATCCATTCTTGTCTACCCAACCTTATTTCAAACCACAAATGCTCTTGACATTTAACAGTACTTAAATATTTTCTCAATATAACACCTATACCACCACCCCTTTTTTCTTTTTCTTTTCTTTTTATACCCTGCCATATTACCTCTTCCAACATAGATTCTTCTTCTTCTCTTAGATGAGTTTCCACTACTGCTAGTACCTCAAGCCCTTCATTTTCAATTGCTTTATTTAATTCCAGCCATTTTTCTGCTCTCCTACCACCTTGCATATTCAAAAACCCAATTTTAACAATTTCTTCTTTCCTAACTACTCTTTTATAAATTCTTTTGATTCCTTCTTCTCCATTATGTTTATAACAAACTTTCTTACCACTGATCTTACAAAAACATTCCCTCTCCACATCTACACTTATATCTAAATCAACCATCTTTTGCTTATTTCTTATATCCCCTTTATTCTTCTTCTTTTTGATAATATTACAATTTAAAAGCCCACCCCCCTTTAAAAGTTTCCTGAATTATATTCTTTAAATATCAGACTCCCTAAAACTTCACTTCCTTGCTTTCCTAAGTGCAAACCATCTTTACTATACAACTCCCTCTTTCCAATAAACCAATCCCATACATCCACAAACACAACATTATTTCTCTCACACAATTTTTTCACTCTCTCATTTATAGAACATGCCCTATCTAAAAAATGCCTCTTATCAAATCTTGGTAATAGTCCCACTACTCCTACTCTTCCTTTAATCTCTCTCAAATTCCTAATCAATTCTACATACTCATCCATTAATTTCTCTGATGGCTCTAACAAATTATTAGTCCCTACTATTACATATGCATCTCTACTACCTTGCTTTCTTACTTTATCATCACATCCCTAATTATTGCTCCAGGCAAACATATTCTAACATACCTGCTTCTGTTTTCTCTTGCAAAAATATCCCCACATTCTCTTATTAGTGAATCTCCTGTCAATACTATCTCATAGTCTACTTTCTCTACTCCATCTGTAATCTTTTCTACCACCTTCTGAACTTCCTTATCCATTTCTTCCTTATCATTTCTACTCAATAATTCCTTTATCTCCTCACACTTCGTCTCTAACAATTTTAATTTTACTTCTACATCCTTCACTTTTTCCTCTATCTTACTTATTCTCTGGCTAACCATCTCCATTGCATTACTACTTCCTCCACCATATTTCCTGACACTCCACTAAAACCATACTCTGTCCTATCTTTTTTAACTACATTTTGCTCCCTCTCCTCTGACTTTCTCTCTAGACTACCTACACTTAAAAACCACTTTCTCACCTCTTTAGTCACATTTACACACTGACTATATATCCAGAAACCTGTCACATCCTTCCTATTCTTATTCAAAACATTTCAAATGATACACCTCAGTACACACTGTACACTCTACTAGTGCTCGTCTAACTCCTTTCTGCCGATCGTATATACATTGTGCCATGCAAATACAATCCATATTCTTATTTTTTAAGTCACCTATTCTATATTTGACTTTATAATACCTCTCCTATTCTTCAAACACCCTTATACTGAAAAATAAAAAACGTTTTTACTTTTTCCCAAGCTTGATCAAACTACAACCACATGCGTACTGACATTAGGCCTTTTATCTCAAAATAAATGTCTAATTTAAAAAACCTTCAGTAACAAACTTAACTAAAATGACTTAAACTTACATACAATTTTTTATAAATATCTCTTTATAACACCTCTCCTATTCTTCAAACACCCTTATACAGAAAAATAAAAACTTTTTTCCTTTTTCCCAAACCTGATCAAAACTATACCCACGTGTCTTCTAACGTTAGGCCTCCCAAACAAAGGTTGCCTTTTTTCTCAAAACAAATACCTATTTTAAAATTCAAAAAACCTTCAGTAACAAACTTAACTAAAACAAATTAAACTTACATATAACTTTTTTATAAATATCCTTATGCTATCACACATTCAACAAGAACAACTTTTTAAAAAAAAAAAAACTTCTAACCCTAAAATGGCGAACGAAAATCTTTCAGGCAGTTAAACACAAAATTTTCAATCTTTCAAATAACTCACTCTCTCGATCACAATTTATACTTTCATTCACAATAATTATTTTTTATATTGCTGCTCTCAAAAGATCAATCTCACACGCATGCAAAGAAAGATAGAACTAAAAAAAAATTTAAAATATCAAAATTCAACTTGTACCTTTGAGGGAGACTGCAGGATAGTCAAAATGTCAGCATGTGACAAACTCTAAATATCATAGCATCATCAAGTGTGAGTCATAGTAATCAATGTATGGAAGAAGGTTTGTGCATAAAATTCCTAATAGTGCCATCTCATCCTTCATCCCCAGACTAGTTTCTATTCTAGGGATATAGGATGAATAGGCACAAGATAGGGATTTTATGCATAAACCTTGCATCCATTGATTACTATAACTTACACTGGGTGACACTACCATATGGAGAGCTTGTCACTGGGTAGACCAAATGTACTTACAATGTATGTGTCATAATCATAATTATGACACATGTTGAAAGTATATGTGATTGACTTAATTTTATTTAACATACTTAATCTCTGTAATAATAGTTTCATATCATTATTAATAATGACAGAAAACCTAAATATTATATATATATATATATATATATATATATATAGACACAATCTGATGTTTATATATATATATATATATATAGACACAATCTGATGTTTCGATTGCTTTGCAGTCTTACTCCAAGATACTATTATTTCAGTTTTTTAAAAATTACTAAAAATATTTGAAATACTTGTACCTTTGAGGGAGATATATATATATATACATAGACACAATCTGATGTTTCGACTGCTTTGCAGTCTTACTCCAAGATACTATTATTTCAGTTTTTTTAAAAATTACTAAAAAATATTTGAAATACTTGTATCTTTGAGGGAGACTGCAGGATAGTCAAAATATCAGCATGTGTATTTTGCTATTAAGTGCTCGAAATAAAGTTATACATATAGTAACATTTTAAATCATAATATCTTATAAATTTTAAGGATTCACTATTCTTAACAAATAAGTCTTTCATTTTTATTACCTTCATATATTACCAGTTTTTCATCATTGACGTTAATATGATTTATGAAATTATATTTGAAATTACATGTTTTCACTAAAATTATCTTCTGAATGATTGCTAACTTTATCTATAATCTACTAAAATCATCTGCACCAGTTAAATTTTTTTTAAAATTGCAAGTATATGATGATAAAGACTACTAAATTATATAATTCTTTATTTTGTATTCTTTCTCCACATCCAAATAGGATCGATATGTTCTTACATGGTTGGTGAAAAAAAATCTATTGCTATAATAAAAAGAATTATTCGTAGTCAATTTATGATTTATAGCTATCTCATTTTTAAAAGCAGTAAGAGCATATGTTCTTTAAATCACATAGAAGTGAATCATATGTATCCTGATAATTGTAGAATAAGATATGCAGAGATATATTACAGTTTCTTTAGTTTGATTGGGCCTATATCTTTCATTTATAGATTTGTAAAAAAAACCTACAAATGTTTGATGATATAAGGATGCACACTCATATTTTTTATGCAGATCAATATCTGCCAGAATAAAAATGTGGCTATCATACAAGGGTATTTGTGAATAGTCAAAAAAATGACATACATTGTAACTGACAGATTTGTGCAACCCACATGAAAATCACCAGAGTGCAATCCACATGTGCATTTCACATTCTGATGCAACACACTGATATTTTTTTATTTTGCAGCCTGCTAAGATCAGGGAGAAACAAGAAACCCTTAACTATTTTACTTAAGTTATTGATTGATAACTGCCAAAAATAATGAGACAAAGACAATATATTTATATATATACAAATTAACACACATTGGTGGCACTTTAGTTAATTGCTTTTTAATTTAAGTAGAGGTGATTTTAAATCTTATTAGTATTATTTTAATTTATGCATAGATATGGTATACAGTAGCTTAAATATTTTTAAACAACTGAGATTTACTATATTAAGATATTATTAACATTAGATGCTCTTGAATGGATCCCAATCTTACCGCATAGGCATCTAACTGCTCACACTTCTCGTTATTGTTGTTCTAAGACTAAACAATCCTTCCAAATGAGGATAATATAATATAAATGAAGAATGATTTAACTGACTGACTGTGTGCTCAATTTCAGGTTATGATATTAGCAAGCAATTAAAACAATAAAATAATTGTAAAATACAGGAAATCACATTTGTACTACAATAGTTTCTTCATAAGAGCAAGTACATGTAAACATTATATGCATACAATGGAAATCAGATTTCAGCCATGTACGCCTTCTTAAAGTATTTGGTACCACATATGAGTGACTGGCAGTCACAAATGTATCACTACAAAACCTGTATTAAAATAAAACAAATATTATACAATAGGAATTGTCCATCTACCACACATCACTGTTTAAACAGATAATGAAAGTAAATGACCAGTAGTCCCAAATAGTTTTATAATCATTTCACTAATCCGTTGCATAAGAATGAATTCCAGATGTAACTAGCATAACCTGAATTGATGGATTGACAATGTGATTGAACTCCATTCCTAATTTATAAATTTACCACTTGAACATATTATTTATATTTTAAATAAAGTGAAAATAATTTATTTAATTAACATTCAATTTTAATTAGCATGACCAGAGATTACGAAAATATATTTTGACTCAGTATTATAAATTACTGTGGCATAACTGTATGGAGAGTTTTGCCTGTTATTTTTGATATAAAAGAATCGTTGGATTAATGTTATCATAGAATTTAAAGAAGTCCACCTCTTCTCCTTTTGCTAAAATTCAAGAGTTTCTAATGTTTTCCTAAAGATTTGTGAGGATGGTATTTTAGTTGTATTTTTATATTGGACTTTTTCCATCATCTAATATGAGTACTGAATGTCTTTAGAAAAATTTAATTTTATTTAAATATTCCACATGCATTCAACTGTTAGTAATAGCATATCAAATATGTTAGTATATGCACAACATTTTGAGAGGTATTATTCTCCCCTTTTCTTCGGGTGTTTTGGGCTTGACCCGTGACAGTACTACCATGGGATTCGATCCTGGACCCTTAGATTCTTGAGTATTGAATTTTAAGGTAATACCCTGAAGGCTCAGTTGGTTAGAGCACTACCTTAACATTCAATAATCAAGAATCTAAGGACCCAGGTTCAAATCCCGTGCTAGTACTGTCACTAGTTAGGCCAGCAACACTTGAAGAAGAGGGGAGAACAATACCTCTTGAAACGTTGTGCATATACTAACCTGTTTCTGTGATATTACTAACAGTTGAATGCATTTGAAATATTGAAATAAAGTTAAATTTTTCTAAAGACATTCAGTACTCATATTAGATGATGAAAATAGTCCACTATAAAAAAAGTACAAGAGTTTCTAAATTTCTTTGATAATTTTTTTTTCATATGCCAATCTTTCTTCTTTTATTTTTTGCTATTTCTTTACTTGGAACAACAGTTTACTCTATTAGAATAAAAAATTAATGTAATACTATTACTTGAAATGTTAAGCATTTAAAGATAAAATGGTCCAATCCTTACAAGATGACTCATTTACAACATAATCACAATTTCTTTATATATGCCAAGACTGCTCTTTTTACACCAATAAAATGTGATTCATGTATATTAATAATTTTTATTAGTCATTTATTACACTAGAGATTATCTATTTAAAAAATATATATATAATGTAATTTTCACTATTCTCATGCAAGGCTGAATGAACTAAGTGATGAGTGCCGGTTCAGCATGAAATGTGTATTTTGACGTGACACATCTTTTTTACATGTCTTTGGTCATATGTTTATGATTACACCCCTCCACAAGATGTTAAAAGTTGATAGAAACCATTTCCTATCTTGCATGAAAGTGATGTAGTAAAAATTACACTACAAAAATATTATTCATTAAATGAATAATCTCTAGTCTAATGAATGGCTATTAAGTATTTTTAATATACTTCCATCAAGTGATTTGTGTCAAAGTTGTGAGGATGCTAAGTTTGCGATTTATCAATTAAATTATAATATATAAGGTATATGAGCACAGACTTTCACACAACCCACCACTCTCTAGTCTATCTAATAACACTGATACACTCAAGCATATATATGCTGTAAAGATAAATAATCACCAATATACGTATTTCATGCTAAACCAGCAATCATCAGTTGGTCCAGATTATCATCTCCCACACATATATACAATAAGTGCTCAGATAATTAGCATGAAATACGTATATTGGTGATTATTTATCTTTACAGCATATATGTGCTTGAGTGTATCAGTGTTATTAGATAGACTGGAGAGTGGTGGGTTGTGTGAAAGTCTGTGCTCATATACCCTATATATTACATATATAGACACATGTGTATATATAATAAGCCTGTGTTTCAGTTATTACAATTAAATTATAGTAAATGGCTATCTATAAATATCGAACAATGATAAAGATATATGTAAGTGGTTACGATTTGGGTCAACTGACGAGTGTTGATTTAAAACTAAATATGCATCTTGGGGATTATACATCTTTATTTACATGTTTTTGGTCATGTGTTCATGACTACATCCCTCCATAAGGTGTTAAAAAATGGATAGAAACCAGTCCCTATTATGTGTGAACATGGTATAGTGAAAATTACACTACCGAAATATTATAATTAATGTATTCAGTTCTTTTAATCATTTATTGAAAATATTTAATATTGATAAGTTTTAATTAAAATTATTTACTAGATGTGTTTATAACTTACAAGCTTAAAAGATAGGGTCATGTGATCTATGACTCTTATTTTGACTATTTATAGATGTATTTTTAATGAATTAAATTTATGTAACTCCTAAACATTATTATTTTTTAATTACTATATATATATATTACGATATTTCTTCTTATTTATAATTTAACAATAGGTTTATATATTTTCTTTAACAAAATTGATTATGTTACAAATATGAGTAATACAGTATATATAATTTACTACAACAAAGCTTGAAAATATATATAGGTATTATTTTAAAACAAAATTTTAAATAATTTCAGGATGATATAAATATTTATATTTGATGAGGTTTTTTTATCTTGTAAAAAGATCCGTGGAGATAAATATTTACGTCAATAAATATCTGCGAGCCTTTTATAACCAAACATCTAGACAATTTATAAATTGGTTTGAGATAAATTTACATTTAAAAATATCATCAAGGCTCCCATGCAATAATGAATTTTATATCCATAGTTTTAACTATCTACAATTTGGAAAAAATGTTACGAGGAATTGCTTTTACAAAATGTCTTACGCAAATAGAAATACACACACACACAAGCTTCTCATGATAAATCTATTTGTTAAAACGCTCAAGTTTTGATGAAAATTTGAGTAAACATTTATTTTAAATATCTAAATACTTTTCCGTATACGGCATAAAAGTTTATTTTTATATAAATGCAAAATTTTAAAAAAGCTGAAATTAAAACAGTAGCTGAAAATAATATTTTACTTATACAGAAATATAATAAAAATTATCTCATCTGGTATAATAGTTTTTTTTTTCCATATATCAAAGCATCCGCCGGGGAAGTGAACCCACGAAAACCGTCTGCAGGCAACTGCTGTGCTTTGAAAGGCAGCTGCGCTGACCTCTCGGCTACCGACGTCTGACATCTGGTATAATAGTTATAAATAAGTAATATATCATAATCTAATCTAAAATAGCTTCTATCTTTCTTTGTATCTAGTTCTAATAATAATAAAAAAAAACTAAAAACAATTTCTGAATCTAAACAAGTTGGATTTTACTAAATTAATTACAGCCAGGATTATGAACTAAATGATTAAGGTGAACGCTAAATAAAATAAGCAATCCACTGCAATTAGTCGTATAAATTTATAAGTATCTATTGAGCTTGATTTTTCTTTATTTTTAAAGTATGAATATGTAAAAGATATACTATCAATTTATTTCTTTATCTGAAGAAAGGCTTGGGAATAAATATCATGATTGTTATTGTGTAGATATATATTAAACAACACATATCTAATTGGTTATCACGGGCAAATCAAATGATCCTAACAAAATAAACCAATAGAATGTTGTCAATCAGTTGATGATGTTCTATTGGTTTATTTTATGCATTGGCTTAAACAAAAAAAACACTCCAAACAATAAGTGATTGTAGCTTAATGAAAAAATTGGTTTAGTCTCAGGGATTGTCAATTAGTTGTAATTGATAGTTTCTTGGCAACATAAAAGGTTAACAGTTATCTCTGTTTACATGGATATCATGTCATTTCTATTCTATAGTAAACCATGGAAATATTTAATTCAACATATATAATATATTGGGAAAAAAATATTCTTAAACTTGGAGGTAAGAAGCCAATAAACTCACCACACTGGCTAATGTGTGTTGGTGAGCAGCCCATCCATGTTCATATACTATATGAACAATCACATAGTAATAACAGTTGCAATGACAAGAACATATGGAGGGGACATTAGAAATTTGCCCTGCTCGGTTCCTTTAAGACCTCCAAGAGGAATCAAAGGATCTCCTTTCAGTTAATAGCAAACTCCTTTCTGCATATTTTAAAGAATATTTATAAAAATGCAACAGCAACAATTAGATTACATAATGATAGTAGGAAAGTCAACATTGAAAAAGTTGTAAGACAGGGTGACTCCATATCTCCAAAACTTTTTACAGCAGTGCTGCAAGAAGTATTTTATGGATTAAAATGGGAAGCTAAAGGAATGAAAGTAAATGGAGATTATTTAAGTCATTTAGATTTTGCAGATGATGTAGTTGTTTTTGCAAATAATGCTTTAAAGCTACAGGAAATGTTGCAGGAGCTATCAGATGAAAGTAGGAAAGTAGGACTCAAGATAAATGTTAAAAAGACTAAAGTAATGTTTAATAAATTTTCTCAAAATATGAAAATAAAAATTGATTATGATGAGTTAGAAAAAGTTAACAATTACAAATACCTTGGTCAGATTATTATTACAGATGGAAACATAATGGATGAAATTAATTATAGAATTAAACTTGGTTGGAGTGCTTTTGGTAGAAATAACTTGATACTAAAAGGAAATATGCCTATGTGTTTGAAAAGAAATGTTTTTAATAAATGTGTTTTGCCAGTTCTTACTTATGGATCTGAGACTTGGACACTTAATAGAAGAGCAATACAGAGACTTCAGACCACTCAAAGAAGTATGGAGAGATGCATGTTGGGAGTAACAAGAAGAGATTGAAAACGCAATGTATGGGTAAGAGAACAAACAGGTGTTACTGACCTCATTGAAAAAATTAAAAGACTGAAGTGGAGTTAGGCTGGACATATTGCTAGAAGAGATGATAATAGATGGACAATTGAAATTTTAAACTGGATTCCAAGAGATTGTAAAAGACCCAGAAAGAGACCACATGTGAGATGGATGGATGAAATAAGAAAGTGTGCAGGGGTGATGTGGAAAAGAGAAGCTAAAGATAGGAAAAGATGGATTGAACTTGGAGAGCTTTTCATCCTGCAGTGGATTGATAATGGTTGATGATGATGGTGATTATGATATATATAATTTAGATCACTTTAACTTAATCCAGAGTTGCTTTTAACAATATATTTATATTAATCAGTTTATTTAATTCTATATATATATTTACAGTTTTTATTCTGCATTTATTTGATGAAAAACCAACTAACAACTTGCACAACACATATTTTGCTTTTTTTAAAGACTTTGTATTTAAGTAAACTATAAACAATTTTCTTCTTGATATTTTAATATTTTTGTAAAATCACACAATTTCTTATTTAATTATTTGTATTTTTGATTTCCAGAACTATCTAATCATTACTTGAATTATTCCTTCACAAACTTCTGAATAATCCATGGAATATTCATTTAATATTTCTTATTTTTAATAATTAATAAATCAGTTTTTAATTAATGTTCTGACTTGTAAGGTTTAGGATGAGAGTATTATTTTATTCATGCAAATTTTTATTTTAAAAAATTTAAATATTTGGTTATTTATGAGGTGAATATTTTTTTTATTATTGCAATTTATTTAAAATCAGTTAAATAGTTCAAATTATTCTAAAACTGATTTTTGTATTTCCCCTTCTAATACTCCTCCTACAACTCAAAAAATCAGTAGATCAATTAGTCTAATGAATTCTTAAATCTCACATCTATCTCATTAATGAAAATATATTAATTAAATATTTGGATTAATTAACATATTTTACATTTCGATTGTGGTTTCAATTGGATATAACGTGATGATGTAAGATAAACACTATTTGAGCAGCATTAAGTTATTGTCCACCCTAAATTTAACCCTTAACTTTGAAATAATCTTTTCTTTAATTAATACACTATTGTCTCCAAGCTCATTTGATTAGATTACTCTTTATTGGCATATGTACACTGTGTATCAATAAGCTTTTGTGTATGTTTCATTGCTTTTTTTGTTAAATAGTTTGCAAGTCTTTGTAATGTATCCATGTTTCTTTTATTATTCTTACAGGCTACAAATATATACATAGCAGTCCATATATAGTCTGCATTACATCAGTTTAATACTCTTAATTATATACCATAACATGACTTTAATATAGTCAACTATAAGCATCAAATACAAGTATCAATTGTAACAATGATAAATAATGGCATTTTTATTGATTCTAAGTGCTTAGTAGATAAGTGGTTATGTTTTGTTCCAGTGGTTGTGCATGTTAGTGCTTTGCCATTTTATCTCAAACAAATATTTATCTTTATTAAATAAAATAAAGAAAAGATTTTGTAACCAGTTATAAAATTAATCATTGAAAAAAAAAATAAAACAGACTTAAAATAAATTTAAGATTATTAACTCAATGATAGAATTCTCAAATATCTAAATTTCATTTATATAAATATGGTGTTCTAAAGTGAATTCATATTACTAAAAGAGATATTTTTCTTATTTTTTCTGTTTTCCTTTTTTATATCCATTTATCAATCATCATCATATGTTTTTTCTTGTGTTTCAAAATGTTTTAGAGGGTTAAATAATCTGTTTTTCAATAAACACATTTTGCATTGAGCAGTTAAGATATTTTTCAAAAAACACTCAATAGCATATAAAAAAAGTTATGGCAGTAAATTTATATTAGAATACAGTTTGCTGGCAGAGAAAGGAAGTGGATTAGAAAATTTACTATGAAATCCATCATCATACAGCATACATACATGCAAAAGGTGGAGGAATATTATAAAGATTGTGTTACTATTTAAACATTTGACAACTTCATATGTGTATGATTCACATTTTATTAGAATAGTTTGCTAAAAGCTCCTGTGATCCATCTCTTGGCTGGCATAGTTGCTCCATAAAGCAAAAATGAATGCTATCCAGTGTTTAAGTGGAAAATTCCCTAGCAGAATGCATGAGCTAACATCTTAGCTCTAATGTTTTATCTATATTTGCCTCATCCAAGAAAAAAGAAGAGGAAAGTCACTGATGCTTAATAAGTACATAATCAAACTGATAAATTTCTTGATCAAATCACATGACTGTCTAGTGATAAAATACCGTGAACAATTTTGTATGGAATAGAGTAAGTCCGCTCTACTTTCCATTGTGTAAACTCTATAAGTATTAAGAGAATCATGTGGATCAAATTGTTTATCATCAATTTAGTCATGAAAGTATATAGGGACCAAAACTTGTATAAATTCAGACAAAATAGAAAACAAAAAATAATCTCAAGAAGTGTTACAGTCAAAACAATTAAAACTGTCAGTTTATTTTTTTCTGTAACTACTTTTTGTCAGAAAAAAATGAATATAACTAAAGTAAGAGTTATCATTTTTATTATTACGATAGAATGACAGCCTGTTAAGCTAATTGCGCAGACGCTGTGAGAATGTTATTAATAAATGAATACCTTCGAACAACCACATGATATAGTATTTGTATAAGAGTATTACAAATACTATATCATGTGGTTGTTCGAAGGTATTCGTTTATTAATAACATTCTCACAGCGTCTGCGCAATTAGCTTAACAGGCTGTCATTCTATTGTAATTATAATCGCACGCAAGACGTAAAATAAATGTTTATTCATTTTTATTATTATATTTTTTTCTAGTTTGGTTAACTATTAATATATATCTATTTTTATATTTATACTAATGTACCTGCTCTAAAATATTGTTAGTTGCCTAGAGTAAAGTGTATATTTATATTCTCATGCTGTATTACCATTCAAGTATGTAGTTCAAACCTTGGTTCAACATCTGGGGTAATAAAATAATTTTATGTATTTTATCTAATTAATGAGAAAAAAAAGGTGGTGTAATTTATCATTACCTAGTAATGTAGATATCTTATCATAAGTTGCACCAACTATTGCTTGAGGGAATATGGAAGTATCTTACATGTTACTATTACTTAGAAGAAAAGTGTTGCTGGTGTATATATTTTTGCTTTATTCACTTTTCACTTATGCACTTCACCAAGTAAGCTGAGGAGTGCAACGTTATAAATAAGTTTCGCGAATCTGCAAGCTATGGCGTGGTGCTAATGAGAGGTTTACTAAAGAGTATAAATTCAAACCTAGGTTTCTAGTGGTAATGTTATAGGTCTTCAATGTCAGGCATCATACGTTATATTCATATGACGATCAGATAATATTACTGTTGAGGAATTAATATTATTAGAAATAGGCTTTAAATTAATAATACATCCCAGCATGCTAATCATAAATTATGATTGGTTCAGTAGGTCATCATCTTATATACTAGAAAGTTAATTATACTCGTTGCTGTAACATGGCTTCAATACGCTTGCTTCAATGTCATCATCTAGGCATCTGATTACAACATATATGTATGATACATAAATATAATGTGTATGTGTGCCTATCTTTTACTAAATAAGAAAGTTTAAAAAATAATTGAACATCAAATCAAAATTGTTTTGGCTAAAAGATGCCTATACTTTCTAAATAGAATAAATAATATTATAAAAAAATTATTGAATTAATTAAAACGTTATAGCTTAAAATATATAGGAAGAAATATTTTATTTCATTGGTAATCTTAATATAATTTTTAAAACATATTAAATTTCTTTAACATTATATTAGATTTCTTTGTAAAAACAAAAAAAGATATAAGAAATTTTAAATTTTCATTTTCTAAATATTTACTTTTAAAACATTTTTCAAATACCAATTAATTAAATTGAAACCTGAAACTTAAGCTATTAGACAAATGTCTGTGTTTTTAATTCTAAGTTTAACTAAAAGAAACGAGAACATAAACACAATTGATTATATTTATCTTGCTTAGATTGGTAAGATCACATTAATTAGTAAAATCAAAAAAAAGTAAAATAGCTACTATATTTTTATGGAATCTTAACTTCTAGAAAAGTCATATTTCTCTTAAACCACTAAAACATCACATGACCACCATTTCGTGTGTTACATAAAGTGTTAAAAGTTTAATAAATTTTCTATGCAGCAGCGCCACCTAGTGCAAGCCTTAGTAATCAATAGAAAGACTTGAACTGTATGGAGAGTTTAATTTTTCTTTTTTACTAATTAATAAATAGGAAAATTTTGCTTTTTTAATAAATAATTTAATTTTTTGTTGATTTATGTAAGCAAAATATTTCATCATATAATCAGAATTATTCTATAAAATAGAATAAAGTGAAACATATTCATTTTTGATTTGATTTACAATCTCTCAGTGTTGAATAAATTGCATAAGAACTAGCCTAAAGAACTTTTTTAAATGAAAAAATGGCATTACCATCAAAAAGCCATTCTTCTTAATTAAAAGCCTGCTGATAAAAATATCTAGGAATTATAATTACATGCGTGAGTACACATCAAACATTATACTTCCCTTCCCAAAGTTTATTAAATTTAATTTACTTTCATGATCTTCAAAAATAAAAAGCACCGTAATCTAAAAAAATAAAACTCTTGAGTAATTTAAATAGTGGCAAAACAGGAAACACAGCAATCAGTATCAATTTATTTCTAAGACAGAAATTACAAAGAGAATTACTCAATTATGTTTTCGTACAATAAGTCACTTATGTAGCACATCTAAATCAAAGATGATTTTTTAATATTATTTCCAAATAATTAAGCTAGATAAATTAATGAAAGGTATTATTTCCAAACCCAGAATGCATACTGTGATGGCTCTTGAAATATTTAAGCAGTGAAACTATATTACAGATCTTTGCTAAAAAGTAAACAATGAAAACAAAATGGAGCATTACTAATTTCACAACCATACAACCATTTTATTTTTCCATATCAATCATTTTAAAAGATATAATTATATTAAGTTGAGGACAGATAGTATACTTGTATCTAAGTAATTAATTATTAATGGAAGGGATAAATATGAAAAAGGGGCATGTATAAAAGTGAATATATTGACATTTGTGTTTATTCCCATCAATCTGTGTTTTGGCTTGGTCATAAATTTCTTAGAGATTATGCTTAATGAATATTGATTACCATACAAGTAGATTGATTGATGGGATGTAATAAATGGCAACTAATTTCTTCTTTTGCCACTACTACCTTATGGGACAACATTTTTAAATCATGAAATAAAACTAAAATGAGGCTAACATTATAGAATTTAATTTCGGGCATATATGTGAACTTCAGTTTGAATATATTTTCTGACAAAATAAAACTACTTTTAATAAAATTACTGTTGACATTAATTTTATGCATAACTAAAATAATTATTAAATTTACTAGCACAATATTTGTATGTAATTTTAGCCAGAAAAGAATTGCACACTGTGCACATGTGCTGTTGGGTATTAAAAATACTCTCAAACCAAAGCATAAGTGAAAAGTTAAGGCAGCTGCTCTTATCTTTTCAAAGTCTCTATCTTGTGCTTTGGTTTGAGAGTATACTTCATACTCAAAAAAACACTGTTGAATTATTTAAAACAATATAACAGGGCATGTGTTTAGGGTGAATTATTTACTAATTAAAATAATTAAAGTAAGCAAAAAATATTAAAAGCAATACATTTGTTTTAAAAAATAAAAAAGCAATCATAACTTTTTATAATATCTAGAATAATATATTTTTTGTTTTTTCCAGGATAATAACTTAACTTTAAAACCTTGTAAAATTATAATATAGCTATAAAAGTAAAATATATTATATATTTATTATTAAACCCATATTTCAAAACATTAAAAATAAACTTAAACAGAAAATTATATTTCAAGTCCTTTTTTCATTATAATGTTGCCATTTTGTACAATTTGACTTTTGCAAGTGGATCTTTGCATTATAAATTTTTGTCATCTGTTGATAACTTCTGACATCTGGGAATAAAATAGACACTAACATATTGATTTATTTCTACTATATAAAAATTGTTTAATATAAATAACATTATGACATAAATATCAGCAACAGACTGTTAAATTTTATTATGTATTATTTCATTGACAATACAATGGATTGCACTGCCATTAAGTTGACTACCTAAGATCCAAAAATAATTAATAATTATAAATGGTGTTTGAGATAATTTTTCAGCTTATAAAGTACTGTACCATTATATATATAGTAACGGGCACAGATGATGTTACATTGTTTTTTTATTATTAAACATGGAAAAAATAAAAGTTCGCAAATAAAAATTTCTTTTTTAAGAATTAAAAATTGATAATTAAAAAATCATCTTAAACTCATAAATATATAAAATCACACAGATAAAAAAAAGAAATTAATTATTAAAATAAAACTTTATCAAAAATAGAAAAACTAAATCTTTCAACAAAAGGATTTAGAGATAAAAATATCTTTAAGTTTGGAAAACACATTAATTAATCAGAAATGGAAATGATTATTTTAATTAGTCAAAGTGAACTAGCCTTTGGGCATTTAGATGTATACGCAATGGTCAGATAGGAGAGAAAAACAATGGAATTGGACCTCAGCGAAAGGACCATCACATCGATGACGTAATGTCATTTGAATCCTTAAAATTAATATAAAAGGAAAAGTTTGGAAATTATTAGTTAGTTATTACAATGTGACTATATGTGTTAGTGCGGAGTTGAAGGAGAAGGGGTTGAAAAGATGCACTCTTCAATCCCTTCAGTTTTGTTAAAAAAAAAAAGAAATGACATCATTTTCTACATTGAGAACCAGCCAAAGGAAAAGACCTCCGGATGAATAAATAAATCGACCAACAGAATACCAATCTCTTTAGGATGGTGTGGGAATTCACATTCAAATGGCAAGCAATGGATAAAAGGAACGTTTTGAAATCGTAAGAACTTTTTGAACTCTCAGCTTTAAATATATATAATTAATGAACATTTCTAAACAATAAGAACTTTACTTCTAAACTTGTTCTGTATTTAAAAACAAAAATAGAAATAGATTCCTATCTGACCAAACTAAATTATTTATTAATTAGGTATAATTTTATTTGATGTATTTCTTGTGTAAAATCATTTCCATTTATTTATTTTTTTTTGTTCTTTTAAGTTTTTATTATGATTTCTGTTTTTTGATAAATTAAACTATATAAATATTAAACTTAAGTCAGGCGTGAATGGCTCTATAGATTTGTAAAGTTATATTAGGGGAGGGTAATCTTAGGTTATTCATTTAGTAGTTGAATTAGGTCAATGGATTGGATATACTGGTGTAATTAGTAGATGTAGAATGAGATTCACTATGGGCAGAATCGCTATTATATGCTGCACACACTCATTTTGCCTATGGGAGGAATTATAAGATGGAGACCACAGTTTCTTCTCTTAACCTAATTGTGCTGCTGTATTCGTATTACATTGAACACATCAATATATCAGATGGATTGAAGTTTGGTTTGACTGCGAACCTTTGGCCCAAGGTTAAACAAGGATTGAATATGTTCTTTTCAAATGCAAATCTATGTAGTCTATTCATACTCGACACTCTAAATAAAGATGCATTAAATTTAAGTTGGGTATAGACACTTGCATGGGTTCGTTACCGGTTGATTATGTTTTTGGTTTTCATATTTGATCAAAATATATAGACATTCGGTAAATACTGATACCTTACACTGAATATCTAAGATGTATTTATGTCAGATGTCTTTTAAGTTATTGGTGTCAATGTGGTGTCTTATGATGAACACCATTGGGTTTCTTGTATTCCCTATGTAATTGACGGTATCAATGACTTTGTATTTTGATTGTTTATGTTTATTTTGAAATGTTTTTTGACCATATAATCTATGTAACCGATCTATATTCAACACTAAAAACACATTTTATAAACCCATCTGTGCGAACTTAATTAAAATGTAAACTTATAATATTATAAAAATTAAAATGTAAATTTAAATTCTAAAATCAAATTAAAATCTAAAATAAACATACTAAAATAAAAATTTAAATTTTATATATATGTGCGTAAATAAATGTTTGTATGTTAATTACTGGCAGTGGCTTATTTAATTTTTTTTTTTAAATATTTTTAGATAAGAATTTATTATAAATATAAATCTCTGCTACTCCCTAAGCTAATGACAATGGGCTAATGACCGGATATCAAAATATTTAAAATAAAAAAAATTTTTTTTTTTTGAATTTACGTATCTGCCTACTTTATAAATTTTTCTAGGTTCAAATGCCTAGATGGCACCCTATAGTGCAGATGACGTTAAGCTACCTTTCTCCAGATCGTTACAACTGGCCACCCAACTTGGGCTGATCTATTAATAAAAACCACGTATACCCTGAGTAAATGTCTTTTTTCAAAGTGAGATATTTTTATCTGTTTACATAAAGTTGTATACTTTAAATCTTATAAAAGCACTGCCAGAAAGAAATTGCACATATATTAAAAACCAATGGAAAGATATAAATAATTTTAAATTGTATTTTGTTAAAAAGAAAGTCAAAAGGTTGCAATTAATGTTTTTTTGTTTGTTAATATATATTATGCTTTAACGTGTATAGGCGCGCACAGCCACGTAAGTTTATGATCGTAAATGTAGTACCTTACAATGAGTACTGTTTGGGAATTTACTTCATAGTAACCCTATTTAAGCATTTCAATCAGTCATAAATAAGTTGGTGGTATTTATAATTGTGCTGCAAATATACACGTTTAAACCCATTATTTCTTAAAACATATTTACTTCAGTGCAACCTTCTTAAATAAATAATTTAAATAACTTGCTTGTCATGCCATGTGTAAAAATAAAATGTATAAAAAAATAGAACTCTTGTGGGGAAGGTGTAAACGTGGATGGTCCTTAGGAAAGCGATGCTCAACATTTTTTTTTTGTATATAGTCTTTTTGTAAAATTACTAACCGGATGTTTTTGTAAATTTTCGTTAATCATGTACCGTAATTACTAACCCTAAGTAAATTTTTTTTTTGTTCATTTTTTTTTAAGCAAGTTTACTGATATGTAACGGGCACAGATGATGTTACATTGTTTTTTTATTATTAAACATGAAAAAAATAAAAGTTCGCAAATAAAAATTTCTTTTTTAAGAATTAAAAATTGAAAATTAAAAAATCATCTTAAACTCGTATATATATAAAATTGCACAGATAAAAAAAAAAATTAATTATGAAAATAAAACTTTATTAAAAATAGAAAAACTAAATCTTTCAACAAAAAGATTTAGAGATAAAAATATCTTTAAGTTTGGAAAACACATTGATTAATCAGAAATGGAAATGATTATTTTAATTAGTCAAAGTGAACTAGCCTTTGGGCATTTAGATGTATAAGCAATGTTCAGATAGAAGAGAAAAACAATGGAATCAGACCTCAGCGAAAGGACCATCACATCGATGACATAATGTCACTTGAATCCTTAAAATTAATATAAAAGGAAAAGTTTGGAAATTATTAGTTAGTTATTATGATGTGACTATATATTGTGTTAGTGCAGAGTTGAAGGAGAAGGGATTGAAAAGTCGCACTCTTCAATCCCTTCAGTTTTGTTTAAAAAAAGAAATGACATCATTTTCTACATTGAGGACCAGCCAAAGCAAAAGACCTCCGGACAAATAAATAAATCGGCCAACAGAATACCAATCTCTTTAGGACAGCGTGGGAATTCACGTTCAAATGGCAAACAATGGATAAAAGGAACGTTTTGAAATCGTAAGAACTTTTTGAACTCTCAGCTTTAAATATATATAATTAATGAACATTTCTAAACAATAAGAACTTTACTTCTAAACTTGTTCCGTATTTAAAAAAAAAAATAGAAATAGATTTCTATCTGACCAAACTAAATTATTTATTAATTAGGTATAATTTTATTTGATGTATTTCTTGTGTAAAATCATATCCAATTATTTTTTTTTTTGTTCTTTTAAGTTTTTATTATGATTTCTGTTTTTTGATAAATTAAACTGTATAAATATTAAACTTAAGTCAGGCATGAATGGCTCTATAGATTTGTAAAGTTATATTAGGGGAGGGTAATCTTAGGTTATTCATTTCATAGTTGAATTAGGTCAATGGATTGGATATAATGGTATAATTAGTATATGTAGTACGAGATTCCTACAGGCAGAATCGCTATTATACACCGCCCACACTCGTTTTGTCTATGGGAGGAATTATAAGACGGAGACCGCAGTTCCTTTCTATGGAGTTTTTTTTTGCTCTCATTGTCAGATAGATGTAATATTTCTATCTGACGAGAAGCAGTTTCTTCTCTTAACCTAATTGTGCTGTCGTATTTGTATTACATTGAACACATCGATATATCAGATGGATTGAAGTTTGGTTTGACTGCGAACCTTTGGCCTAAGGTTAAACAAGGATTGAATATTTTCTTTTCAAATGCAAATCTATGTAGTCTATTCATACTCGACACTCTAAATAAAGATGCATTAAATTTAAGTTGGGTATAGACGCTTGCATGGGTTCATTACCGGTTGATTATGTTTTTGGTTTTCATATTTGATCAAAATATATAGACATTCGGTAAATACTGATACCTTACGGTGAGTATCTAAGATGTATTTATGTCAGATGTCTTTTAAGTTATTGGTGTCAATGCGGTGTCTTATGATGAACACCATTGGGTTTCTTGTATTCCCTATGCAATTGACGGTATCAATGACTTTGTATTTTGATCGTTTATGTTTATTTTGAAATGTTTTTTGACCGTGTAATCTATGTAACCGAGCTATACTCAACACTAAAAACAAATTTTATAAACCCATCTGTGTGAACTTAATTAAAATGTAAACTTATAATATTATAAAAATTAAAATGTAAATTTAAATTCTAAAATCAAATTAAATTCTAAAATAAACATACTAAAATAAAAATGTTAAATTTTATATATATGTGCGTAAATAAATGTTTGTATGTTAATTACTGGCAGTGGCTTATTTTATTCTTTTTTTAAAATATTCTTAGATAAGAATTTATTGTAAATATAAATCTCTGCTGTTCCACTGAGCTAGTGACAATGGGCTAACATCCGGATATCAAAATTTATAAAAAAAAAAAAAATTTTTTTGACTTATGTATCTGCCTACTTTATAAATTTTTCTAGGTTCAAATGCCTAGATGGTGCCCTGTAGTGCAGATTATGTTAAGCTCTCTTTCTCCGGATCGTTATAATATATATTGTACCATTTATTTATATATACGGTACAAATTACTTTTTAATACTAGGTATTATAAAAAAAAGAAAGGAGAGCGAACACGATCTTTATTTTTTTTTGTAACATAATGTTTTAAAGAAAAAAAAAACGTACAGTGAAAGTTTAATTTTTCTTTTTTTTTAGAAATAAGTTAACTAAAATAAATTCAATGTTGGAAAGTGCATATTGAATCATTGATTCAAATAGTGAAAGGAAATTTCAAAAGGTGAAAGATTGCTATCAGAAACAACTTTCTGATAGTAATTAAAAATGGCAGAAATTCTTAACGGAAAAACAGACTTTGTAATAAGAAAAGGAGAATAATGTAGAAGTTTATAAAGTAGAACAAAGAAAGAGAAAGAACGTGCGCAGAGCTTCTAAAAAGAATCTAGGAGTATAAAAGGAGTTGACAGATTTGAAAAGGGGTCTTTTTTCTCTTATTGTTCCAATAGTGCTGAGCAATTTGAAGTGCCTTGTATTTTTTTAATAAAATGTGTCCACTTAGATACGAACTGAAATCGCTCGCCATGAGTGAGTAGAACTCTATCGTTTGCCGACACTTTCTCTCGAAAAAAGTCACCTAGATCATCATCTGGCTACCTAAATTAGATCGGAGATTCGGAAATAAAACTAAAAGAAAAACAACTACTGCAGACTACCCACTAACTGAATTGTATGTCGGGAAGATCGATGACCTACTTAATGTCAACTTACCGGTAAGTAAATGGCCATAATTTTTTTACATAAAGCTTTATGAATAGTGAGTTGAATGGAAATGTTATCCCATAAATTTTCTTGGATCAGAAGATTTGCGAACTGAGAAATGAACCAAACTGTTACTACGGAAAATAAGACTAAATAATTATTACTCCAATATTTGAATCAAATTATTGAATTCATATGCACAATCTTTTCCAACATTATAATTTTGTCTTAATCATAAATATTGAATGCTTGACAAGTTAGAATAAATCTTTATTATTAACTTCACTTTCATTGTACGTGTATAAAATTAATGCTATTCTATTTAAGTTTTACCTTTAGTTATTTAACTTAGATCGGTATACAAATTATTTTTTTTTGATAGATTTAATTTCCGTAATTAAGAAAAAATGGGGATATCTTCTTCTTAACGAGAATGTTAACTCAGATCATATAATTATTACCTTATGGGCTACAATATGTTTGACGTAGTCTCAGTGGGTCTAACGACTCTGGCGCCCTCAAGTAGAAATTAAAAACTGGTTCTGCTCATGATTGTACTCGGTAATAGTTCTAGGCCGAAGTTGATCAGGAAAAATAGCTGTGTTGAGAATAGAAATACAACTTTCTTTTTTCTTTTGATACAGCTTGATCAACTCACGCTCAAATATAAATTTGAGGCGTATAGTGGCCTAGTAATATGAAAAACGTTACAATGGCTTGCCCAACTCGAGGCTTACGAAAAGAAAAAAAAAACCACGACCTGAGAAAATTTAAAAACGGCATAAAATTGAGACTTTAATGTCCGTAGCCGGAAAATAAATATGACGACAAATAGTGCGCAAATCTAAAAAGTTATTGCGTACGATTACAAAAGTTTTTTTTAGAGTAGGATTTTAAAGAAGGCTATATTGAAAGAAAATAATAGCGTATAAATTATTAAATAATAAATAAAACCGATCAAAGGTAAGAAGTGACGATAAAGGTAGAAGGGGACGGGAGATTATAGGGTGATAAAAGAGAGGGGTGTCGGTGAACGAATTTATTAGCAAAACAAAATAAAATATTGTATTTATATCGTAACAATTGATAGCGTTAAGATTTGGTTTACTGTAGCAAAAATAAGCAACACGGCCATATATGAAATTGAGAAGTAATAAAAATATACAAAATATGGCAGAAAGTGCGGAAGAATTAAAAGAGGGCATGGAACCCTTAATAAAAAAAAACTATTATACGAATGCATGACAGAATTCAAAGAAGAAATAAAAAAAGAAATGGCAGAGATGGTCAGAGAATTAAAAGAAGAAATAAAAGAACCAGTAAAAAAAAAGGAAAAAGAAAAGAAATAAAGTGATCAGTAGAACAACAGAAGAAAAGAGGATAGATAATCTTATTTGTGAGTGGGATGGCGAATCGATTAAGTACACATCTCAAGAATGCCCAAAGGTTGTTTTGCAAATAAACGATGTCAAAGTAGAGACATTGTGGGATTCTGGCAGCCAGATATTGGTAATGTCAGAAACAACGTATGAGTGTATGCAGAGCTAACCCATAGAGATACCAACTCTACCAGTGAAAAGCACGCTAATAACATTAGCAAATAACAAAAAGGCACAATTGGGCTCAAAACAGGTTTGGGTGCAAATTAAGATAGGGGATAAAATTATGCCCCACATGCTATTAATTCTAAAAGGGTTGGTACATGAAGCCATATTGGGGTCAGATTTTATGCACAAAACTGTGTGTGTGATCAATTATAAAGATGAAAAGATTATCTGTGATGGGGAAGAAGTGGAGTTTGGGTTGCTGATGAGAATGAACCAGCAAAATGTATGTAATATGGAGGTTGAGATAGAACAGCCTTCAATAGAGACACGGATTGATGAAGTAATAAAGGGAGTGAAGGAAGGATGGAAAGAGGACCTAAAAGAAGTCTTAAATGAATATAAATCGAATTTTTCAGATAAACCCGGGGTTATTAAAGGGTATGAGCATAGGATCAAGATCGCTGACAGTACACCATACCAGGCAAATCATACCCAGTGCCACACCGCTATAGAGCTGAGGTAGAGAGAGAATTAGCTAAAATGGAGGAGTGGGATATTATCACTAAGGGTTCGTCAGCATATAATAACCCATTGGTGGTTGTAAAAAAAAAGATGGAACCATACGACTGTGTTTGGATGCCAGGCAATTGAACAAGATTACATGGCCAGATCAAAATGTTCCACCTCCAATTAATGAGTTGGTAAATAAATTCCGGGGAAAAAAGATATTTTCCACATTAGATCTGACTGCCAGCTATTGGCAGATCAGGTTACACCCTGCTGACCGGAAGTACACAGCATTTCGATATAATGGTATATCATACCAATTTAACAGAATGCCTTTTGGTCTCAAGAATAGTGGAGCAGGCCTGCTAAAATGTCTCGATCGTGTGCTGTGCCCGGAAATCAAAAAGTTAATCACTGTTTACATGGATGATGTGATTATTGCATCCAATAACGCCCAGGAACACTTACAACACCTCAAGTTGTTTCTACAAGAGTGCAATATGAAGGATATTTGCATTAATTTGCAAAAAAGCTGTTTAGCAGTGGAAGAAGTGAATTTCTTAGGGCACTTAATTAATGCCAATGGAATTAGACCCCACCCGGACAAAATCCAGGCAATACGAGATTTCCCAGCCCCTCGAACACCAAAACAGGTGAGATCGTTTTTGGGGATGTGTAATTTCTACAATAAATTTTACAAAAACTTTGCTTCAGACATGGAGCCTCTGCTGCAATTATTACATAAGGGAACGTCATGGAAATGGACGGAAAAGCATGAGACCAATTTTAGGATTATTAAAGAGAAATTCCTTAGTCAAGTGATGTTGGTTTACCCTGACTTAAGGAAACCGTTTATTGTTCAGGTAGATAGTAGTGGGTATGGGTTAGGTGCTGCTCTTATGCAAGCTCAAGTGGATGGTACCTGGGGTGTAATTTATTTTGTCAGCAGACCACTGAGAGGTGCAGAGATTAATTACTGTGTAACAGAGAAAGAGGCCTTGGCTGTGGTGTGGGCATTTCAGAAGTTCCGCCAATTCTTGATAGGATCGGAAACGATTGTTAGGACAGATCATAAGAGCCTAGAGTTCTTAAATCACAGTTATTTAACAAATAGTAGGCTAATCCAATGGAGCCTTTTTCTCCAGGAGTTCAATTATTCCATCCAGTATTGTAAGGGCACTGAAAATGTGGTAGCCGACACATTGAGCCGGAATATTGTTCCTGATACCCAGGACCATTTGCAGATGGAAGATATCTGTTTGGCAAGTGTAGAATTAGAAACAGACACTGTAGTAGAAGAAGGATTGAGACACTTAGGAAAGGTACAACGGCAAAGCCTGACCTACAAGAAAATTATTGATCAATGAAGCGGGAGAGACAGCAGATGCTAACACTGATGAGAGATACCGCCTGAAAGAAGGGATACTATGGTATATCACCGACCCTCGAAGGGATCAATGGAAAATGATCATACCAGAAAGTTTACAGGAAGGACTTATTGACTACACACATCATTTGTATGGGCACTATGGTGTAAATAAAGTGGAAGCCTTATTGAGGACATGGTTCCACTGGCCGAATATGAGAGCACAGGTCACCAGGATAGTAAGCTCATGTGAAATGTGTCAGAAGACAAAATCAGCAAACAAGTCGTATCAAGGTCCATTGAATTCTATCATCCCTAAAGAACCCAATGACCTAGTGGCTATTGATTTCTATGGACCATTGCCAGCTTTCGGGAAAATGAAATATCTACTAGTAGTATATGACCTTTTTTCAAAATGGGTGTCAGCATATCCGGTGACCCAAGCCAATACCAAGAATGCCATACGAGCCCTTGAGGTATGATATTTTAAAAGGGTAGGCAAACCAAAAGCTATTTTGTCGGACCACGGTACGCCGTTCACATCTTATGATTGGCAACAGTGGATAGAGAGGATGGAGGTAAAACACATATTGTCATCCATACGAAATCCGCAATCAAACCCTTGTGAGCGGGTGATGAGAGAGTTAGGACGCCTCTTCAGGGTATATACTGCATCCAACCATAGAGGATGGGTGAAACAACTCCCAAGGGTGTTAAATTTCATAAATTGGTCTCATAATGAATCTACCGGATTTGCACCTGTAAGACTTCACTTCGGACAAGCAATACCTAGATTGTACCAATCCAAGTTACCCGCTGGTCCAGAAAACATTGATAAAGGGAGAGATCATGAAGAAGCAAGAAAAAAATTGGAACACTGTGCCAAGCTCCGAACCCAGCGGAAAGGAGGCCTGACTGATAAGTTTAAAACAGGGGATACAGTATGGGTAAAAACGAACCCTGTGAGTCAAACTGGGAAGCATATTTTTAAAAAGTTCCAAAATTTGTATGAGGGACCTTACCAAATCAGCCGACAGGATGGTCCAAATGCTTTCACTTTAAAGAATGGTGAAGGAGAAAGGGGTACCTATAACGCTAGGTCACTGAAACCATATAAGACTAGGACGTGAGTTAGAAGTACTCCATAAAGACTTATTAAGAATAAAATTAGTTCAAACCCATATTTTATTCTCATTCCCCTGCCCCGGTGGTATTGTACCATTTATTTATATATACGGTACAAATTACTTTTTAATATTAGGTATTATAAAAAAAAGAAAGGAGAGCGAACACGATCTTTATTTTTTTTTGTAACATAATGTTTTAAAAAAAAAAAAAAACGTACAGTGAAAGTTTAATTTTTCTTTTTTTTTTAGAAATAAGTTAACTAAAATAAATTCAATGTTGGAAAGTGCATATTGAATCATTGATTCAAATAGTGAAAGGAAATTTCAAAAGGTGAAAGATTGCTATCAGAAACAACTTTCTGATAGTAATTAAAAATGGCAGAAATTCTTAACGGAAAAACAGACTTTGTAATAAGAAAAGGAGAATAATGCAGAAGTTTATAAAGTAGAACAAAGAAAGAGAAAGAATGTGCACAGAGCTTCTAAAAAGAATCTAGGAGTATAAAAGGAGCTGACAGATTTGAAAAGGGGTCTTTTTTCTCTTATTGTTCCAATAGTGCTGAGCAATTTGAAGTGCCTCGTATTTCTTTAATAAAATGTGTCCACTTAGATACGAACTGAAATCGCTCGCCATGAGTGAGTAGAATTCTATCGTTTGCCGACACTTTCTCTCGAAAAAAGTCACCTAGATCATCATCTGGCTACCTAAATTAGATCGGAGATTCGGAAATAAAACTAAAAGAAAAACAACTACTGCGGACTACCCACTAACTGAATTGTACGTCGGGAAGATCGATGACCTACTTAATGTCAACTTACCGGTAAGTAAATGGCCATAATTTTTTTACATAAAGCTTTATGAATAGTGAGTTGAATGGAAATGTTATCCCATAAATTTTTCTTGGATCAGAAGATTTGCGAACTGAGAAATGAACCAAACTGTTACTACGGAAAATAAGACTAAATAATTATTACTCCAATATTTGAATCAAATTATTGAATTCATATGCACAATCTTTTCCAACATTATAATTTTGTCTTAATCATAAATATTGAATGCTTGATGAGTTAGAATAAATCTTTATTATTAACTTCACTTTCATTGTACATGTATAAAATTAATGCTATTCTATTTAAGTTTTACCTTTAGTTATTTAACTTAGATCGGTATACAAATTATTTTTTTTGATAGATTTAATTTCCGTAATTAAGAAAAAATGGGGATATCTTCTTCTTAACGAGAATGTTAACTCAGATCGTATAATTATTACCATACGGGCTACAATATGTTTGACGCAGTCTCAGTGGGTCTAACGACTCTGGCGCCCTCAAGTAGAAATTAAAAACTGGTTCTGCTCACGATTGTACTCGGTAATAGTTCTAAGCCGAAGTTGATCAGGAAAAATAGCTGTGTTGAGAATAGAAATACAACTTTCTTTTTTCTTTTGATACAGCTTGATCAACTCACGCTCAAATATAAATTTGAGGCGTATAGTGGCCTAGTAATACGAAAAACGTTACAATATATATATTGTAACAGGCACATACATATGTTACATTGTTTTTTATTAGTAAACATGAAAAGAATAAAAGTTCGCAAATAAAAACTTCTTTTTTAAGAATTAAAAATTGAAAATTAAAAAAATCTATCTTAAACTCATATATATATATAAAATCGCACAGATGAAAAAAATTATTAAAATAAAACTTTATTAAAAATAGAAAAAAATATTTTAAAAGCAAAAACTTAAAAAGATTTAGAGATAAAAATATATCTTTAATTTTGGAAAACACATTAAGTAATCAGAAAATGGAAATGATTGTTTTAATTAGTTAAATGTAAACTAGCCTTGGGCATTTAAATGTATAAGCATCGGTCAGATAGAAAAACAATAGAAACTAATAGCCAATGAATGAAAAACAATGGAATCAGACCTCAGCGAAAGGACCATCACATCGGCGTGATGTAATGTCCACTGGATCTGAAAGGCTACAATAAAAAGTGAGTGGAATAATAGATTAGGAGGAGAAGACAGCTATGTGTTAGTGTAGAGTTGGAGGTGAAGGGATTGAAAGACGCACTTTCAATTCCTTCATTTGTTAACAAAAAAAATGATGAAACATCGTTTTCTACATTGAGGACCAGCTAGAGTGAAAAACCTATGGATGAATAAATAAAATGGCCAACAGAATAACAATCTATTTAGGATGGTGTGGGAATTCATGTTTAAATGGCAAGCCATGAATAAAGCTGGACATTTTAAAAATCGTAAAAACTTTATGAACATTTTCAAAACAAACTCTAAATTCTAAACCTTTCAGAAATTATCACAATAGTAATTCCTATCTGACCAAACTAAATTATTTATTAATTAGTTATAATTTTATTTGATGTATTTCTTTTTTGTAAAATCATTTCCATTTATTTATTTATTTGTTCTTTAAGTTTTATTATGATTTCTGTTTTTCGTTAAACTAGTTATATAAATGTTAAATTTAAGTTGGGCATAAATGGCTATATAGATTTGTAAAGTTATATATATAGTTTAAGGGAGGGTAATCTTAGGTTATTCGTTTCGTAGTTGAATTAGGTCAATGGATTGGATATATTGGTGTAATTAGTAGATGTAGTACGAGATTCGCTATGGGCAGAATCACTATTATATGCCACACACACTCGTTTTGCCTATGGGAGGAATTATAAGATGGAGACCGCAGTTCCTTCCTATGGAGGTTTTTTTTTTATTGCTCTCATCATCAGATACATGTAATATTCCTATCTGACAAGAAGCAATTTCTTCTCTTAACCTAATTGTGCTGCCGTATTCGTATTACATTGAACACATCGATATATCAGATGGATTGAAGTTTGGTTTGACTGCGAACCTTTTGGTCTAAGGTTAAACAAGGATTGAATATTTTCTTTTCAAATGAAAATCTATGTAGTCTATTCATACTCGACACTCTAAATAAAGATGCATTAAATTTAAGTTGGGTATAGATGCTTGCATGGGTTCGTTACCGGTTGATTATGTTTTTGGTTTTCATATTTGATCAAAATATATAGACATTCAGTAAATAATGATACCTTACAGTGAGTATCTAAGATGTATTTTGTCGGATGTCTTTTAAGTTACTGGTGTCAATGCGGTGTCTTATGATGAAAACCATTGGGTTTCTGGTATTCCCTATGCAATTGATGGTATCAATGACTGTATTTTGATCATTTATGTTTATTTTGAAATGTTTTTTGACCATGTAATCTATGTAAACGATCTATACTCAACATTAAAAACACATTTTATAAACCCATCTGTGCGTTGCGAACTTATAAAAAATTAAAATGTAAACTTATAATATTATAAAAATTAAAATGTAAATTTAAATTCTAAAATCAAGTTAAAATCCAAAGTAAAAGTTATTCTAAAATAATGCTAAATTTTATATATGTGCGTAAATAAATGTTTGTGTGTTAATTACTGGCAGTGGCTTATTTTATTCTTTTTTATATATTCTTAGATAAGAATTTATTATATTATTTAATCTCTGCTACTCCTTGAACTAGTGACATGGGCTAACGACTGGAATCAAAATATAAAAAAAATTATTTTTTTTTTACTTACATATCTGCCTACTTTATAAATTTTCTAGGTTCAAATGCCTAGTGGCGCCCTGTAGTGCAGTTTACGTTTAGCTCCCTCTCTCCAGTTCATTATAATATATATATATAATTTCTGGATATTTTCTGCCTATGTGGTAACAATACATAAATGTATTTTTTCTCAATTGTGCTTATTTTTTTCTCTTTTTGTAGTTTTTATTACCAATCTAAAACATGAATGAATTAACATAGTGAGAATTGAGATAAAACAAAATGAAGAATGCAGACAAATTAAATATAACATTCAATAAATATCCCCCAAATGGCAAAGGCCATTTCCAACAATGATCTCTAAAAACAAACAATAAAAAAATGTTACTCTGGTGGTAATTAGTTTAGTGGTTTTCAATTTTTGTATCGTTCTTTAATAATATAATACTGATTTAAGCCTTGTTTCACCTTCTTGTTATGTATATTCAAATACATTGATATTTTAATTACATGACAAATTTTAAAGCAATTGAAATGTTCATAGACCTGTTGATGTGTATTTCAACCCTAAACATTTTCAGTTTTATATTTTTGAATTCTAGATTATTGGTATGGTATGTAAATGCCTGACTATTATATCAGAATTCTTACAGAAAAAATGTATACATGTCAACAATGAATATATTGATATTTATTTTTTTAATTCAGAATTTATAGTAATAATATAATAGTACTTAATATTGATTCAGCAAATGAATGCTGTATATTTGAGTAACATCGTGGATTTAGCTAAAATGAATAACTATTGAAAACATGTTTTGAATGGTTTTTCAACAGCACCTGTATTGACTTTCAATATAAAAAAAAATTGTAAATGGTCAAGTTGTGTGACATTAAGATAATTTATGCATAAAGCAAACAAATAAACAATCAACATAAACAATTTTAAAATTATTAATAATTAAAATGTATATTCAAAAAAAAGAAATGAATATCTTGTTTTTTAATAAAATGACTATTCATTTCATATACTTAAAAAATCAAACTTTAATCACTATTTGCATTAAAAATTTTCATTTCTTGATTTAAAAAAAAATCAATATAATAAATATGAAAGACAATCCCAATGCTTTAATTATTTATTATGATTTTTTCATCTATAGTGAAAAAAAAGTTTCAAATAATTTTTGCAATTGCTTAAACCCTTGGAAAAGAACTATAATAAATAGTTAAGGATTTTGAAATAATTTTACATTTTTATAATATTGATTTTTTATTGATTCAGTAAACAAGAATAAAGATTTCGTCGAGCGTTGGTGGTCGAGTGGTCAGCACAGCTGCCTTACAAGCAGTTTTTCCTGGGTTTGCGAGTTTGCTTCCCGGCCAATGCTTTGGCATATGAAAAAAAAAGAATAAAGATTTCTAAAGGAAATTGTAGTTAGCATTTTGTAAAATTTTAAAATAATTTAAAGTTTTAAAGATTAGTTTTAAAAAAGTTAAGAAATAAAACAGAATATATCTCAATTATAACTGTATTTAAAATATTTAATTTCATTTTCTATTTTTAGAAGTTTAAAACATTGAAATACATATCAAAGAGTATATAGTTACAGTTACATTTTTTAAATATAGGGGATTTGAACTCAGACTTTCAATCACTCTTCGACCATCCACACTATCTTATACAACTGATACACATGACCACACACATGTATTAAAAATATAAGCTATAACAAAAACCTATTCAATTTCTGTATGCCAAATGTATTTCATATGCTTAATATAAGAGAAAGGGGTACTTACGTATTTGACCTGCAATGTAGGATATATGCTACACCTTTTCACATTTATGATAAATGTCTAACCTTGCAATTGTATCAAATGAATCTGCAATTTCATTGAATCTTATGCAATAAACCATGCAATCTTATACAATCTTGTCCAATAACATGATAAATTTACTCTTTCATTTATTCTCCAGATTTTTTTTTTTTGGATAAGTTCTTCTCAAAGTGATTTTTTATTTCAGTGCTGATTTACTTTTCCATTTTCTGATTAATAATACATTTTTTTAAAAAACAGTACAAAATTTTGAACATTTGAAGTTTATCTACTACTGAGATCATTGCGGTCAAGTACATCCATACTTTGGATGAGCAATGTTGTTATAACACTCAAAGATGTAATAATAAAATAGGCCTTCATAAGGGAATGTGGTTGGAGAGTTCCAGAATTCCATTTTTGATGGTGATACAATTTTTATTTACAGTTAGAGTCACAAATTAACATCTATAGAATGGTGAGGAGGGGGAACAGAGCTTCGTTTAGTAGAGAAAAATGTAAAATTGGAGACCCTAACAAAATTTATTGAAATTGATGAGAACCTTTTGCACAAAAAGAAAAGAGCCATGCCAGATGAATTCTTCTGGAACAATGAATGTTTTATGGCTTGAAAAGGGATACCAATGAGTGTTTCTTCATGAGAATTTATGTTAAAACAGCAGCAACTTTTATGGAAGCCATTAAACAAAATGTGGAAAAGGAATCAACAATTTATTCAGACTGTTGGAAAGTTTATAAAACTGCTGAATTATGAGCTGCCAGTTATTGACCATTTTCATGTAAATCATGTGTTAATTAAATCTCCATTTTGGAAAAAAAATTACTTTAAGTGTCCATTTTGGAACAAAATTTTATCCACTTAAAATAAAGTAGAACAAACAAACAATTGTTTTATCGTCCGTGATAATTTCTGTTATATATTATATGGTAAGTATGTTTTCATTTTAAGCATTTTGTAATTTCATGCCAAATCTACACTGAATATTTTAGATATAATATTTAGACATGCTAATATTTTAGATATATCTTAGTTTTATTATTATTATTATTTTACCAATTTTGCTTTAGTGATTGCTCTGTAATTTCATGATAGGCTTAAAAATCTGTATTTAAAGTAACATTTGGGAATTGCATAATGCTGTGTCATATTTAATATTTTTTGTGTGAAATGCATATTTTTAGTATTGTTCCCCTGGTGCAATTAGTGTCACATATTAGGGCTGCTATGCCTTTTCACATATGTATTCAGACAGCCAATAACTTTGTAAATCTTGCAAAAATATCATGTCCACATGGTCCATTTTGACAAATTTATTATTTTAAGTTTGTACAAGTTCCAGTGTACATGTTATTTGGCCAAATCACAAGATTAAAAAGTTATCAGCGGATTGATACAAATGTGAAAAGGGTGTAGCAGGTCTAATACATTGCAGATCTAATATGTGAGTACCAAAAAAAGTTGTTCTTTTCCAAAATATCTTGTAGCATAATAAAAAAATTGGATTGAAGAAAAACTCTTAAAAATCTCTACAATTCTAAAATGCTAAATTGTTCTTCTTATTTATTTATAATAAAACTTTTAATTATTTTTTATATAAATAAAATTATAAACCCATATCTATCAAAATTAATAATATTTTTGCAAAATCCACTAATCTTTTTTTTTTCAATTCTATTTAGATGTTTTTATGTTTCATAGCAAACTTTGCAAAATCTTTAAACGTGATTTAGTCAACTGAACTTCTTTTAAATTATTTACTATTTTTCATTTTCCAAAAAATCTATTAATATTAACCTATTACCAAAATATCGGGGGGGGGGGAGGCAATATATATTTTATTGAATTCATTTTCCAAATAGCATCCTTTGTGTTTTCCTGAAGGTTTGTGATGATGGTGTTCTAGCTATATTTTTATATTGGATATTTCCATCATCTAATATGTGTGCGGAATGTCTTTAGAAAAGTTTAATTTTATTTAAATATTCCAAATACATTCAACTATTAGTAATATCACAGCAAACAGGTTAGTATATGTATTAACTGTAGCCTGTTTGCTGTGATATTACTAATAGTTGGTGCATATACTCACCTGTTTGCTGTAATATTACTAACAGTTGGTGCATATACTCACCTGTTTGCTGTGATATTACTAACAGTTGGTGCATAAACTCACCTGTTTGCTGTGATATTACTAACAGTTGGTGCATATACTCACCTGTTTGCTGTGATATTACTAACAGTTAGTGCATATACTAACCTGTTTGCTGTGATATTATTAATATTTGTTTGCTGTGATATTACTAACAGTTGAATGCATTTAGATCAGGGGTGGGCAAATAGCGGCCCGAGGGCCACATGCGGCCCTCTAAGAGTTTCTATGCGGCCCTCCAAGACAATCAGAAAAATACATCTTGAACTGAGATTTCCTTCCTGTGCACGACCGAAGATTCATCTATTATTTTCCACTAAGATGGCCACATCAATACACATGCACAGTGTAGATACTATGTGCAGGGCTTTCTTTTCCAGTTGATCTAGTTAATTTCAATTTTGTCTTTGCGTTAGAAAATATATACATTTCCAACTTTAATGAAACCATGAACCCTCCAAAAAAATCGGTGATGAATGTCATATGTTTAATGAAGAATGGACAAACAAATATTTCTTTGGTAATACAGTGAATAAAGCAGTGTGTTTATTGCATCATAAAAAAGGTGCAGCCCTTCGCTAACCTTCGCTTTTACAAAGTGGCCCCCGATGCGGTCCTCCACCAACCTCTGTGGCCCTCAAGCCAAAACAATTGCCCACCCCTGATTTAGAATATTTAACTAAAATTAAACTTTTCTAAAGACCTTCAACACACTTATTAGATGATGGAAATAGTCCAATATAAAAATAGAGCATCCTTTGTGATTAATAATTTTGAAAATGGATTGACATTTTTTCCAGAAGATCATCTTTCAATAATAAAGTCACATGAATTAACTACTTTATAACATATTAAAAGTTTTTAAAATACATTACCAAAAAAACTCTATGGCGTGTGAAATTGAATTTTTGATTATATGTGATTTTCACTCATATAAGACTGCAGGTATTGTATTTTCTTATAAATTCATGTCATTCATAGATATCTAGATATTTTTACTGAATTTAATTATTATAATCAAATTAATAGGCAATCATATATTATAATTATACTTTTATTTTTACTGAATCAAAAAAAAAGTATAATTACATAGTATATGATTGTCTATTAATATGATTATCTGTGTATAATTCAATTCAGTAGGAATGTATATAAGAAAAACAACATAATAGTTGAAAAGGAATAACTATAAAGTGAAATATATAGATATTGATATGGTCTTTTACTTTATATGCAAATATTTAATTCAATGAGAGAATATTTTAAAAAAGCAGAAAATGAAAAATCATGAAGTAAGAAAGTATATTAAATTTAATGATTTAACTCTAAAATTGAGTTTCAAACATTTATTGTGATAAAGGATTAGTTTGTAATAAAAAAATTGATACTGATATTAATTAAGTGTTACTACTTATCAGAGTAATGTACTGGCTAGTTATTCTATTTGTCTTCAGGTTAAAAATATGACATGTATACATATATAATACCAAAATAAAATATTATAATCAATATAGTTATATATATGGGTGGGTGTGTATGTGTGTGTATGAAAATAATCCCAGTGTATAACACTAAATTGAAATAAATAAGAAATTCAGAACTGCTCTCTGTGAAATAAATACACAAATATATTAGACTCATATTTCAAAATAGCCAGCCTCAAAATGATACCATTTTGAGGCTGGCTATTTTGAAATATGGACTCTCTAATAGCATACAGTTTCAAAGTGATATCATTTTGAGGCTGGCTATTTTGAAATATGGACTCTCTAATAGCATACAGTTTCAAAGTGATATCATTTTGAGGCTGGCTATTTTGAAATACGGACTATCTAATAGCATACAGTTTCAAAGTGGTATCATTTTGAGGCTGGCTATTTTGAAATATGGACTCTCTAATAGCATATAGTTTCAAAGTGGTATTATTTTGAGGCTAGCTATTTTGAAATATATCTAATACCATACAATTTCAAAGTGGTATCATTTTGAGGCTGGCTATTTTGAAATATGGACTCTAATATATTTGTATATTTATTTCACAGAGGGAGATTCTGAATTTTTTAACCATGTGGAGTGATTTATAAAAACTTGTGAAACATTAACTCTAATTAGATTTTGGATTTTTTTTTCATGATGTTAAAAATACAATGACATTTCAATCTTGAGGCAAATAATTACACCACCAATAAAAATATATCTCGTAGTCTCATCTTATAAAAAAAATATAGACATACATTAAATATTAATGAATTGATTTATTATTCATTTGATTTATGATCATATTACCAAGTTAATAATAAAAATATAGGCTCTGTTCATTTATTCAAGTAACAGACTTGAGAACTGAAAGTCCTACATTGAAACACAAACTGTGATTTCTGGTACTCAATGTCACACATCATAATAAGCAAATAACTAGATGCAAGTATTTTCTATTAAGCACAGTATTATGATTACAGCAGCATTAAACGATAACTTTATCCAGTTTTTTGGAAAAAAATAACACCAAGCTGTCTTTAAAAATATAAAAAAATAGAATGCAAAGAAAAAATACTTCATATCCTTTTCAAATACAACTAAGATGACTAATTAATTTTACCTTTAATCTGCTAGAAATGGTTTTATTTTTTAACTAAATTTGGTGTTTTAAAATAACATAAGATTAAATCTTTAAACATTAATAATTTTTATTAGTTATTCACTAGACTAGAGATTCTTAATGAATAATATTTCTGTAGTGTAATTTTCACTCTAAGGTAAGGATTGGTTTCTATCTACTTTTAACACCCTGCGGAGAGGTGTGATCATAAACATATGACCAAAGATAGGTGAAAAAAAGTCTAACCCCCAAGATGCACATTCCATGCTAAACCAGCACTCATGAGTTAGCCTATATATCTTTATCATTGTTTAGTATATATAGATAGCCATTTACTACAGTTCAATTGATAAGGGTCAAATTTACCACTCTCATAACTTTGACACAAAAACTATTTAATGAAATAATATTAATAATAAAAATTAAACAGAGCAAAACTCTCCATACAGTATTGCCACCTGTGCTAAACAGAGTAATCAATGGATACCAGAAGGCTTGTGCATAAAATCCCTATCTAATGCCTACTCATCCAATTAATAGCCTTCAAATAGCTGGCTGAAGAACAAAGATCTTTTCAGTCATTCTGCATTGAGGAATAGTGAAGAAGTAAATATCACTTCCCTAATTTATCAATGGTCACAGAGTTGAGTGTTTGAGCCATCTTCAATCTCTGTTTTATTATCTAGCTGCGAATAATTAGATATCTGGATTTGAGCCATTTTTACTTTTGTTTAAGTTAGATTCTCAACAGATGGCTACTTGGATTGTCAATGGGATGGGTATTTAAAAACAAAAAATTTCTAAATTTGATTAGAATCTAAAAAAAAATTCAAGTTTCCACAGCCTAGTTTCAGACTTAGGTATTCAAACCCAGATGGATGCAATGCTGACAATATGTTACCGATGCAGCATATCGTTCTTCGATAAATAGTATGCACCTATTTTTAAATAATTGTGATAAAAATAGAATTATGCTAAAAATAGGAAGCTTTCATTATACATATCAATGTCTAAATATTTTTAACTACTTTTCACTCTTCTTAAACTTAAGATAGATCTTAATTTAGATCTTACTTACGCTATTAATAGTATTAATATTATATTTATAAAAAAAAAATCTTCCGAAGAAATATTCTGTAATAATATTAAATTAATTATTTTTATTTTGCAAAATAAAATAATATGTAAATAGTAAACAAAATATTAATTGAAATAAATATTGTGGACAAATTTTATGAGTAAAATCTTGCCTAACTTCTAAAATGTGAGCTTTGCTAAAGTCTTAAAAAATAAGTTTCAGCTAAGATGCGCACTATTTTAGAAACTGTTAAATAACTGCTCAGAATCTATAATAAACTAAGTTGCTTTATAAGAAACAACTGTGAAAAAGAAAGCATGACATATTATTTAAAGTAAAAAATTCACTAATATATAAATAACGTTACAAGTAGTTTTAAAATAACTATGAATAAAAAGCTATAAAAACTTATAATTATTCAATTAAAAAAATCTCACGTGACTTTCTTGTACGAGAGTTCATAAGAAGTTCGAGCGCCAGAAGCAATCCCGGGACCCCCTATCCCAAGTCAGACGCCCCCTACCGACGGCGTCAAACCGATTATTCAATGAAATCTTCTACATTATAAAATATAAATGATACAATTTACAAAAAATAAAATAATTAATTTACTAGTTTTTCGCGCACATGTAACACATACGTAATAAAAATTTCAGATTTTTTTTTTTAAATTATTACAAAAGTCTATAAAAAAAATACTATCTATAGTAATGCAAAGAAAATAAGAATAATTTTCTAAGGAAATCATAGAAACTTAAAAATTTCCTCATCATTTTCATGCGTAGCGTTGCTATTTTCTGCCTCTTATTAATCTTTGACTCAATTGCCCGTATTGTTCCAGTCTTCTAGAAAGATTTTATAAATGCATTTTTTCTTTATCCTATCTTACAGTTTCTTCACCCTATAACGCACCTGATTAATAGTGTCCTTTATTATTTTTTAATGTTAAATCATGATATTCTGATAATTAAAACTATTATCTGTTTTCTCCGTGTGTTACACGTATATAACGCGTTATATATTTTCATTCTGAAAAAAATTCACGCAACATCGTCAATATATGCGCAAAAATACGATAATTCAAAAATCAAGTTTATGATAACATCGCTTATATCTAATATGAGAATTTTAAAAATAAAAAATAGCAAGAAAGTTTAATAGATAAATCAATTAGCTTTAGATATATCAATGCAAGGCAAAGATATTTGCACTAGTTCCTTATAGAAGAATGTGAAGCCATATTCACCAATTACTGGTTGGTGAAGGTTTGAGACGTTTTCATTTTTGATTTACCCTTTAGCTAAAAATAATTAAACATTCATTTATTGACAAATTAAATGATCATCTAGATTTGTAGAAGTTGGCTACCAGATAAAATTACTAAGCTTGGTGAAAAAATGTTTAAATTTGTTCAGCCTGAATTCAAACTCAGTATGTAGATGTAGTTGCAAAAAATGCATTATCAATGCATGGTCTCTATTTTTAATGAAACGAATTACAATAACTTTTAGATGTTAAATAATAAGAGATTTGAACCCAGACTTTCAAGCTCTTTTCAGTTATCCACTCTATCCCATATAACAGATATACATGACGACACACGCGTGAAAAGGATAAAAGATCTCCAATGTACATATTTTGTGCTGAACCAGCATTTATCAATTAGTCCAGATCTTCATCTCTCACACATATATAATCAATACTTTATTTATATTAAGATAACAAATCTTCAAACTTTAATGGACAGGCTTTAATCTACTCCACTTTCCAACTCTTCAGTCATCCATATCATTGAAAATATTGTAATGGAATTCCCAAATCCCTTGGAATTAACGAGAGATTTTGGCATTCCATAATCAGATTTTCAATGGCATATGGCTGAAGAGTTGGAAGGTGGAATATATTGAAGCTTGTCTGTTAAAATTTGAAGACTTGCTATCTTAATATAAACTGAGCACTGATTATATATATGTATGTAAAAGATGATGATCTAGATCAACTGATGAGTGCTGGTTCTGCACAAAATATGTATATTGGAGATCATTTATCTTTTTCACATGTGTGTGGTCATATATATTGTTTATATGAAATAGATTGGATAGCTATTTGAAGGGAACTTGAAAATCTGTGTTCAAGACCTTTATAATTTACATCTAAAACTCCAAGTACATAATTTATACTTATATTCAATCAAATAAGCTTTTTATTAAAGTTCATTAAAACGATTTAGTTATTTAACTCTTCGCAAGAGGGCAGTGGACAGCAATAAGTTCAGTAATGTATAGCATTTAATAAAGACCTTTGGTCAAATCTTTGAAATTTTGTATCTAATTTGCTAAAGCTGTCTGCAACAATTCTGTAAGATGCTGATTGGTCAGATATGAACAATATTTTGACTTCACAAACTTTATTGTAGAGTACAATGATTTATAGCAATATGTTGTACCAAAAATTGAAATTAGACAGCATGCAGCTTTCTTTAAGTGTGGATATTTTGATTCTGGCCCTAGTTTCCAAAATTCAATTAAAGAACTAGATTTGTGATGCATTTGCAATGCCAGATCCTCTTTCATCTCTAAAGACTCCAATTCCATAAATGCTTTTTCAACAAGTATTATTTCAGAAATTGGAAATACATCTTCAGTATTATTGGAAATAAATAGGTTCACAAAGTTTGTTAACGTAGATTTAAAATGATTTAAATCTTCAAACCTACATTTGAAATCCACTTGCAAACCAGCTAATGTTTATTTCATTGATTTATTCAACTCTTTCTCCTCCCATATATATTTATTCTTTATTAGTAATCTTCAGTAATTATTTAATTTTTTACACTTATCTTATTTTTTCATTTACGGTTTTGATAAATAATTATTTTATTTTCCGAGCAGATCACTAAGATTTTATTACAAGTATAAATATAGTCTTCATTCAAAATTTTCTTTTTATATTTTGCCAGTATTATATCTATACATCCTTCTAACTTTTAATTCTTCATTTACCATACATATAATCCATCATTAAATTTTATTATACATGAAGGTTAGACTAAAATTAATAATGATCTGTTCACATCTTTTATATCATTGAAATTTTCATTCAGATATGCTTTTATATGATCTCTTCTAATACAAAGTACATTTTTCCATATGCAAATATTTTCACTATTATTCATTACTAATTTAGTTTAATTATCTTTAAAATTTTATACTTAACTCTCTCACAAATAAGTTTCTTGTTATTCATCCATCGATTTGAATTAATCTTGTGCAACTACTATGATAGTGATGATGTATAAATGTTGCATCTTGCTTATTAATTCCATTATGTAATAACATAATAATCGTGGTGTTTTCCTTAAGTTCATGTACTACTTGACAACACTTTCGCATAAATGTACAACTTTTTCCTTTCATTCTTCTAATATTTGTTTTAATATAATGGCTCCAAGATATTTTCATAAAATTATTAAATTGTTGACCTATATGCAAATAAATTATTTCTCTGTGGGATAATAAATATCACAAGATAGCATCATTGGTGTGCATAAAAATTATAAAGTAAAGAGAGAAGACTCATTTTATCATTGATAAAGACAGTGATCTTTAATTTCTAGTTTGGGTGGACAAAACATCAATTAGTATGATTAAAAATGTACATCCACCTATTGGAAATGATCGATTTCGTATCTTTTATTAGGAAAAATCTTTTTTCTTATATATGCCTTGAGATTTTTTAATTTCTGGGGTACAAGAAAAATGTTGAATTCTTATCATTCTCTTCTTGTAAGTTCTGAAGCTATGGATTATCTCAAGTAAGATGTATTGTATGTTTTGAATAAAAAATTTGTGACAAATATAAAAAAACTATCAATGAAAATGTAATTTTAAAACTAGTTATAACAATCAATGAGGATTGCCAATTCCTCAACAAGCTTTGTGATAAATGCTTAGCCAAAGCCAGCATTTAAAATATCTCTGTCAGGACCCCCTCCAAACCTCTGACCATGGTTTCATGCTTTGACACTCCTCAGGGTAGGTTCAGACACTAGATCTAAAAATACCAACCAAATCTAGTGTCTGAACCTACCCCAGTACATCTCTGAGGAGTGCCAAAGCACGAAACCATGGTCAGAGGTGTTTTTTTTTTTTGGAAGAGGGGGGAGTCCTGACAGAGATATTTTAAATGCTGGCTCTGGCTAAGCATTTATCACAAAGCTTGTTGAGGAATTGGCAATCCTCATTGATTATATCTTACAAACCTAAGAGAACTGGGTCATGTAATCTACTACTCTTATTTTGATTAGTTATAATAAATTAGAAATTATGAACAGAGTAATGTAATAATTTTTTAGGGCTATGAAAATTTTTTTTCTTAGTTTTTTAATGGTAATCACTATGTTTTTAGCCATATATTTTTTCTTAGTTTTTCTCGTTTTTACCAATGTATAGCTTTTTGCTCTAACATTATTAAAACTGAGTTATTATGAAAATTATGTCTCAAATCAATACTTTAAAAATTTAATATGGCAACACCCCATTCATTTGGGTATTCAAAAATCATTTGATTATTTAAGCAACTTACCATAACATTATTTATTTTATCTGAAAAAATAAAATGTATTTTTGATGTTCAGTATTCACTATTTAACTATCTTTAATAGAAACGGAAATAATTATCTCCCACTGAATTATGTAACATCAAAAACAATGCTTGACATCATATAATTCAGTGGAAGATTATTTCTGTTTTAATTATGATTACTTATTATTATATTTAACTACCTTTCCTATGTGTATTTTCATTGTATCAGATATTGATTACTCATAAGTAATATTTACTAATGCTGTAACCTCAAGAATATGTGCATAATAATGCGATAGTAGGGACCTCTACAGGTCTTAACCACAAGCTTACATTTTGGAAGAAAAGAGGGGAACTCTTCTTTACTTCAACCTACTTTCTATATTTTTACACACATATTCTTGAGATAACAGTCTTAGTAAATATTACTTATGTATCAGGTATTATGTTGGCTCAAGAAAAAAGAAAATTAGTAACAATTGAATTTAACTATCTTGTAAAGTTCATTTATATTTTTTTATATTTATTATATCCGAGTAATCATTGGAAATTAAAACACATATTTGCTAGAAAATATCTTTTATTTAAAAGATCTGTTTTTTAAATAATTTAAAATGTTAATTTCTTCCTAAATATTTATAGTATCAAATTTGAATTAGTATTACTGTTTTATTTTTTTAATAAGTAAAACTAATATAAATTTATTTTTTATATCATGTTTTTTAAATATATTTTTAGAAGATAAGATGATACGGTGTTTTTGGTGTAAGGAATGGGGACAAGTAGATTCAGATTGTGGTGATGGGAGTCTTAAGTTGCATGGAAATCGAGTTTTTTATGTTGATAATTGCCGTGCCTGTTATAAAGATACAATTTTCAGCCCTAAAGGAAAGTATTTAGTTTATTAAAAATAAAAATTTTAGATAATAAGTTTTTATAATGAATGGCTTTTCAGTAAGTTATGTAAATAATTTATAATATGCTTTTGTTTAAAGTTTCATGCAATTAAAAATTATAGCTTAATAAAATAAAATTTGATATATTTAGCATTTAAAATGATATCCATATAATATGAGTGTGTGCAAATGTGTTAAAGTAAATCTAGTGAGTGATTTCATTTATTTTTAATTATTATATATCTTATATATAAAATCTATATTTTCTCTGTTGTCTGATTAGTGAATAAATGTTTGTCCAATGTCAAACTCACAATTTCCACCTTTATGCAAAGGACAATGCTGATAAAAATAAATCAGTATGGGTGATTTTAACTATAGACATATAGTATATATTTCACAATAAAGATTACTGTCCAGCTGCAGAAACATTAACAAAAAATAATTTGTAATTCACATTAAGATGCTCTGTGCTTTCATGATCTGTCAACCCCCTAATATAGTTCAGATGAATGACATACTTACCAATGTTAACAAACTTTTATAAATTAGCAATGTTTAATAATAAAAAAGACATATTTACATAAAATGTTAAAAAAATTGTTAAAGCAACCAATTAAATATATATTTAAAAAAAAACATATTACACAAGTGACTGGTGTTTTTGTATTCCACCATTAATAAATAATCACTATTAATACTATCACAATTTTTTTTTGTTTAGAGGGCGCTCCAGTAAATGTATATTTGAAATATAAAGCTAACAAATATAACAGATATATTTAAAAATGTAAATTTTAATTTAGCTTACATTAAAATGTTTTGTTTAATTTACATTAAATCTTGAAAAAAAATTGTTAGAGAAACCATTTAAAAAAACTCATGGGTTTTTACAAGGCTAGATGCATTTAGTTATTTAATGATAATATTTAAAAAAATGGACCAAAAAAAACAGAGCTCAGCAGAAATAATTAGTAGGACACTTCTTTACCAATATGTGAAAACTGCAATATATTATAATCATACTTATTATTTCTATCATCAATATATCAACCCAGATTAATTTGAAATCTTTATTCTTTAACTAGGAATAGCTAGATATTCTTTTACTGACTAATATTGAATGCCTAAATATGTTGTCTCTATCTATCTGGGGAAAAAATCTTAAATCTGTTTGGGACAGAAAAAATTTCAATATTTAACTCTTCCAGAATTAAATACCAAATCAATGCATAATAGAAAAAATCATAATTCCAATGTCATAAGATCTTTTGAGAGAACAGTGCTGATTTATAAAAAAAATTATTTTTTATTGCAGTTTAATATTTTAAATACAGGCATTTTTCATATACCTGGAGCACTCTTCAACTATCCACGCTATCTTATACCACTGATACACATGACCACACATGTGTACAAAAAATAAGTAATCACCAATATACATATTTTGTGCAGAACCAGCACTCATCGGTTGATCCAGACCATCATCTCCCAACACACACACACACATATATATAATCAGTGCTCAGTTTATATTAAGGTAGCAAATTTTCATACTCTAATGCAGTGGTCTTCAACCTTTTCACACCTGCGGACTGGTAAAAATAAGGATAAAGTTCCGCGGACCAGCAAAAATAAGGATAAGATTTCACAGACTGGCAGAAGTCTATAAATAAATTTTCTTAAAGATAAGCATAATTGTTATAACTGATCAAAACAACAATGTTAAATATATAAGATAAAGTTATATATATATATGTATGGAGTTTATATAATAAAAAACTTTTTTTTTTATTTTTTTAGAAAAGTAATAAAAAATTTAATTCTATCCCCCCCCCCATAAACATCTGTGATAACTAGAAAAACAAATAATGATTGATTAGATTTTGTTTTCGTTCTGTTTTCTTTTTTTTTTAATTAGGTAAAAATGAAATGAAAAAATAAATAAAAATTGGCTATATTAATTAAAAGTTTAAACTCTTATTATTACAAACTTTTTACTGCCCGTCTAGCATGCGGACCTGCAGAAAAGTTCCACAGCCCGGTGCCGGGCCATGGACCAAGGGTTGAAGAACACTGCTCTAATGGACAGGCTTCAATCTATTTCAACTTCCAACTCTTCAGCCATCCATATTATTGAAAATCTGGTGATGTATTGCCCAATTCCCCATTGATGCCAGTGTTATTGGTATGCCCATGTCTGTGTTCAAATCCACTTTATTGCAGTTTCTAAATAGTTGTTTCTAGTCTCCTGTATATGAATTAACAAGCATGTTTTTTTGCAAAATTTAACTATAGCTTATTCTTTTATTTTGCAGTGAATATCTTGTATTTTTACCAATGATTTTTAATAGTTTTCTTTCTATATTTTTGTTTAGTTTTCATAATTCTCTTCCATATTTTGACTATCTATCATTCTTTATCAAGATTTTCTTCTTTGCTTTATGTGTATAATAGACTTTTAAGAATTCTTTTTTATATTTTTGACTGTCTAGTCTCTTTCTTCATTTTTTTTTTTTCATTTTCTAAGACAGCTATTTTTTTGTCTATCATATCAAAAATGGAAAATAATGAAATCCATTATAATGTTCATTCATGTAAATTATAATAAATAATAAAAATCATATAAAACTGCTATCATCATCATCAACCATTATCAATCCACTGCAGAATGAAGGTGTCTCCAAGTTTAATCCATCTTCTCCAATCTTTAGCTTTTCTTCTCCACATCACCCCTGCACACTTTCTTATTTCATCCATCCATCTCATATGTGGTCTGTTTCTGGGTTAGCTGGTTCTCTTCCCGGCTGATGCTATGACACATGGGGGAAAAGAAGCTAATTTTTATAAACTTATGTCTACCTTTTCTGGATTAAATGTCTTAGCATTTATATTTAACAAACAGCAACTAGTAAAAATAAAAAAATACTTTAGTTCTTTAAACAATGATTAGTATGGATTTATATGCTATGTGGGTACAAATTTAGAAATGCTCTGTTTTGTTTTCTTGTTTACTTTTTAGTGGTGAACACCCCTGTTAAAAATTTCATAGCTCACCGTTGTTTGTGAAGTTGAAAATTGTATGACCTATATATCTACTTGTTATCTTTTTTGATAATGCAAATGTGTAGTATTCTTTACAGTTCTATATAAATTTCAGCTATCGGTAATATTTTTATATACTTATTGTTCTTTGTGAAATTGATGTCATTTGCTAAAAATGTTGCCAATTTAAAATTTAAAAATCTAAATACTTAAGAAATTTTTTTATTTGTCAAAGCGTTGACCGGGAAGTGAACTCGGGCCTACTGCTTGTAAGGCAGCTATGCTAACCGCTAGGCCACCAACGCTTGACATAGAATTTTTTTTGTTTGTTAAAAATGTTTATTGCCAGCATTTATTGACAGTTATGACATATATATATTACAATTTCATTTTATAAATCGTGTCGTAAAAAAAATAAAAAGAAACCTTCATGTATAGTTGTTAGATATGTTAAACTAAAGTTAAACTTTAATTGTTTTTAATTTAATTTTATAAATGAATAATATTTTAAAAGATCACATTTCCCCTTTTTAAATATTTAAAAACTGACTGGTTAATAAAAACAATGTACTCTAAACATAATCAATTGTTTCTGTAAACACTTTTTCTGAAAATGAATTTTTTTTTTTTTTAAGTTTTTTAAAAAACGAAATACAAACAAACAAATGTAGATTTGTGATAAATCTATCAAATTGTGCTTTAAAATCTGATATCATCTGTATAATTATTCTAATATTTGAAAAGATATTTGTACCATTTGTTCACGTATGTGTTGTTTTTTTTTTAAATAAACTATAGTTAGAACTTTTTAATTTATTTTAATTTTTATAAAAATATTTAGAAAAAAAAATTTAATTAAGGCTTATTCTTAGATTTTGGAAAATATTTTTCATCAAAACTATAGTTTTGTTCTCAGAAAATTGTTGTTAAAACCTTTTATTGATATCAAAAATTGTTTTCAACTTAATTTCTCCTTCATATAAAGATGTCTAAAAAATTTATTTAAAAATGTTGAATCTATTCAAATTATATTAATCGAACTGCAAGGTGAGATATTTTTAATATTTTTAAAATATTGTTTTTTATATAAAATTGTATTGCGTTTTGAAATTTAAAAAAATTAAATAATTGTCACAAAAAGGAAAACAAACAGGTAAATTAGGTGTTATATAACTATTAGCAACAAAAAGCACTGATAAATGGATTATCTATTCTAACTCTAATTCTAGCATAAGAAATAAAAATTATTTAAAATGTCTTAAAGTAAAAAAAAATTGAAGTTAATATTCAATTACATATAATTAAATCAGAAAAATATAGTTTCACAAGTGCAAGATATGTATTACTATATTTAAAAACGAAAAATAATAACCTGAGAAAATCACTTTTATTGGATACTATACTAACATAAGTAAGTGGAGATAATAAAATAGAGAAGTGAAAGAGGTTAAAGAAAAAAGTCAGAAATAACTGTTTATGTAATAACACAACTTCTTATTTTATAAAGCATCTAGAAGTACACTTGGAGAAGTACTTACAATTGCACATGGAAAGGTACTTAGAGATACCCTTAGAAAATCATTTAACAATGCACTTGGAGAAGCAATTAGAGATGCACTTGGAGAAGTATTTAGAGATGCACTTAAAATTATTAGTGGCTTAAAATTTCCCTTTAAGATAGCAGATATAAAGCTAAATCAGATATCATTATCTAATAGTGGTCATCATCAATGTTACCCATTATTGATCCATTGCAGAATAAAGGTCTCTTCAAGCTCTGTTCATCTTCTCCAAACTCTAGTCTCTCTTCTTTACATTACCCCAGAACACTTTCTTATTTCATTTATCCATCTCAAATGTGATCTCTTTCTTGATCTTTTACAATCTTTTGGAAATCTACTTTAAAATTTCAGATGCCCATCTATTATATATCTCTTCAAATAATGTGTCCAATCCAATGCTACTTCAGTCTCTTAATCCTTTCTATGATACAAACAAGAATAAAAACTACTAAAACTTCAATCTCTAGAAACTGGAAAATCTGGTAAGTACTTCTAGTCCCTCCACTATTATTCTATTAGAAAGGATGCTACTTAGGAGACCTTTGTCTACCATGGGCTATTTAAAAGCTGTTTTTACTATACTATGATTTTATCTCAAACAATTTATATGATATTAATAGTGATTATCAAAATATCAAAAATATTTTTGGATATGTTTTAACATCCCAGAAAGTTTGTTCATGTTTCTACAAAGTGGCAAAAACCTATCATTGTTATAATTTTACTTTTAAACATTAAACAAGTATCAAAATATTTGTTTAAGAGAATGCATTTTTTTATCATCTTAAATGCATTTTCACAATAAAAATATAGATAGCTGTAATAATGTATAAATAGTTTTCAATTTGAAACATAAGTAACATTTACCGAGGCTGTAACCTCGAGAATATGCATGTAAAATGCGATAGTAGGGACCTCTACAGGTGTTTAACCACAAGCTTACACTAATAAAACTAAATATTTACAGGGAAGCTACAATATAAATGAACAAAAAAGTAACGTTAAAAGTTGTAAATATAATAAATTTTACAATGTGATAGCAGCTATTTTTCTATCTTGGAGTCATGTATATAATCACATGTTTCTTTGAATTATGTTAACAGTCAGAGAAGTTATAGTCTCCTGATAACTAGACTTCTATTTTTTTTCCATTGATTCAAAAAAAAAATATTAGAGAAAAAGTATATCATTCTGAGAGTATTCAGTTGTGATAAAAATCTGGCATTTTATTATTCATTATATTTAAAAAGTAATGATACAGTATATGGATTTGATATTTGAATGAATCAACAATAATAAACATCACTCGTAAACAAATATGGTCATACACATGCTACATAAATATATCATGATGATATTTCAATTTATTATTTATAACTACATTTTTTTTAATTTTCCCTATACTATATTCTTAATATAAATTTGCAAACTTCATTCATCTGTGTTACAAAGTGGTTTCTTTCTTCTTTATAACCTACAGCTGAGTGCAGTTTCAGTAGATTTCATCATAGCTATGAAGCCAGTTTTTACTAACATAGCACTCATTCAGCTTCACTTTAAATAAAAATGTACAGCCAATTGACATTCCTCCTTCACATTCCACTGACAGCTCCCCTTTGATAATCACCTTCAAGGGAGTACCCTCACAGTGTTTTTCTTGCAAGTCCAGGGACCACCTCATCAAGAATTGCTCTAACAGATATTGCCAAAATTGTGGATTTGAAAATACAAAATCCCATCAGTGTGCTAAACAAAAAATGTTGTTAAAGGAAAATTCAAGTCTTGTAAATGTATCTATTGTAGAAAGTAATCAACAAATGAATCAAATATCAATCCCAAACATAAATTCTCACATGGACATATTGAAACCGATGCCTAATAAGATTCCACATAAACAGACAGAATCAGAAGCAAGAACAATTGAGAAAGTATCGATCTATGAATCTAATACTCCACAGCATATGCAAAGAGAAGACAGCCCTGAAGATAGCCCTGATGACAAGGACAGCACTGACACCTCATCGGAAAATGATGACAACTTTAAAGTGGCAGTCAGTAGACAAAGGTTAAGAAAAGTAAAAAAAATTAAAATGAATGACAATTTAAATAAAAATAAAGACTTAAATGTAATGGATAAACAAAAAAACAACCCTGAAAATAAGAAGAAAACTCCATACATGCCAATTCACACAAAAAAAAACTAAATATAATGATTCAAATGAAGATAATAATGCTCTAGAAGATGCAAGATCTTTACATTGGACCTGTAAACACTCTAGTCATTCTCAACTTTCACAAGAGTAACTCAAATACTTTGAAGGAGTAAACAGTCACAAAAGAAAAGGCATAACTAAAAAGGCCAAAAATTCTGAAGAAGTTAACACAGAGATGGATACAAATGCTGTTCAAATTTCTGACAGCTCTTCATTTGAGCCAACCAGCTCACTAGCAGAAGAAGGAAATTCTGATTTAGAATATTAATACACCTTCTTCAAAATGGAAACACAAATAGATGTACAATTTGCTTCTAATAAAGGTGTACTTTTCATAGCAGACCTTCCGTACATTAAATTAAGTGAGATTTTTATTCATATGTTTCAACAGGATAACTGGAGAAATCGACCTACAAATATAAAATACTATATAGAATTTCTTTTGGAAATTTCTTTGTAGATCACTTTAAATACACAATGCCATGATGTAATTTATAATACAATTACGGTCATAATAAATATTATTAAAATTATTTTTTTGCTGTTATAGAATTAAAATGGATTTATGTATATCAGATATTAATCTTAGGGGAATCAATTCGATACAACGCATCTTTGCATTAAGTAATTGGATAACACAATTTTCTCCTATACAGAGACAAAATATTGTGTACATTCATCTATTAATCCCCAGCAATTTTATGTAAATTTGGATATTGCCATTTTTCAGTAAATGTCCTGGCTGCAGCTGGGATTGAGATTTTAATCCATCCTAAATCCCCATTTCAAACATTCAGAATAGTTTATCATGACAATCACATGATTATATTTTCTCTAATCACATGATTATAATTTCTCTAATTTATACAGCGTTTACAATAAATATTATAGGCCTGTATTTGTATAATAAAACTTCCATAATAAGTCAATTAATCAATAAGATTAATCTGCTTTTAAGTACAAACTCATATCCTACAATTATGATTGGAGACTTTAACATGCCTTATTGTGATTTTGTTAGGAAGTACTTGCATATGATTAATAAACATCTAATGAGTGCTGAGGGATTCTTCTCTTCCAACTCTATATCATTTTATACAAAGAAAAATTCAACTTTAATCAATTTATGTTTTTACTCACCTGAACTATATTATCAAATCTCTCCTTCCTTGCAACCAGTAACATTTTCTGATCACCTGGCTTTGAATGTTCATTTGAAGCTAAATATTCGAGTAAAACCGATTTTGCCACTTAATAATACAATTAGATTGCTTTTAAAATTTTCCACACCTGAAGCATTGAAGTCAGAAATGTACATATATTTTAGGAAAATTGATATATTGTCCTTGCAACCAATTGATGCATGGTTTTGTTAAAGTAATCAATTTGTACAAAATGACAATTACGGGGTAGAAAGGCAATAAACTTGCTTTCTGATCCTGAGAATGGTCTACCAGAAGCCAAAACACCTTAACCAACAGCCTGGTAGCAGTAAGAATAAAGGGATTCCCAAGATTAAATGATCATGCCATTTCTAAACTAAAATGTAATTTTATTTTACTATTTAATTTGTAAGTCTTGCCTGATCAGATTTATTCAATTTAATCTGACTTAATTTAACTTAATCTGATTTAAGCTATTTAATTTCATTTCATTATAACTAAGCAAAATAAAGCCAAATTTTAGATTTCACTTAAGTGAAATCTTATCTATAATTTCATATTCTTTTAAAATTAAGTCTATGCCTATATTATTTTCAATTATTTGTTTATGTATTTATGCTATGTTTTATTCAGAACAGAGTTTATTTATATTTAAATTAATTATTGAGAAATGATTAGATGTTCTCACACTTATATAATTTTGTGCAGGGATTGCCTTTGTCTTCATATTGATTACGAGTTTCTAGTAGTGATTTGTGAATTGTTGCTATCTTCATATTACCATTGTTTATGATGATTGTTTATTGGCTGAACTATTAATGCAATATATGGCCAGGTGACCATGCTGTTCACATGGGTAGAATTGTGGCTTTAAGCCTTTTATGTATAGGCACAGCATAGCTTCCTGATCTGTAATCTGTGTTGGTATGGATTTTGGATCAATGTCTTTGTGAAAATATTAACTTAAAAAATCATAACTGTCTTAGAAGTATATTGGTTAAACCACTAAACATCACATGATCACCATCTCTATACTAGCACATAATTGTTGTAAACAAAGGCAAAACTCGCCATACAGTAGTAAAGTGGAGTTAAAAGGTGGCTGCTGGAGGGTTGCATTAGATCCTAAGATCTAGGTGCAATGCTCTCAGATCCAAGGCTCCTCACTGATGATGGCCACAAGCCAGAAACTAGTCTGGGGATGTTGGATGAGTAGGCACTAGATAGGGATTTTATGCACAAGCCTTCTGGCATCCATTGATTACTCTGTTTGGCACAGGGTGGCACTACTGTATGGAGAGTTTTTCCTTTGTTTAAGTATATTGGTTGAAATGCTATGACTTTATCAAATGGCTCCATCATTTTTTGAAAATCCTGTACCATGTATCCAATATATATGTTTTTAATTATTTCTGTAATATGATGTTGATGATCTTGGTCAACTATGACTATCGCATAATTGCTTAATGTTTTGATTTGGTTCTGAATTTGGTTCTTTTGTCTAATATCAACTAATTCAATAGTGAGATATCTAGGGTTAGGGTGGTCTAAAATTTGCAGAATTGTTCCTCCCAATTCAGGGTCAATTATCACTTGATATAACAACAAATGCGGAAAATGATGCAGCAATATATTTACGTTTGTGATAGATATTACTATCAAACGAGTGAAAAGATATAAGTGATGTATATAGCCTCTTGGAATTGTGTTGTTAAAAGTGCTCATTGATTGTTTTTAGCACATCATTAGGCCAGGGTGTGGGAGTAAAGGGGGTCTTGGTTCTCCTAAATCTTCAAGTCTAGCTGTCTTATGGCATTTGAATTTGCTTTTCTAAATCTTAGAACTATTATTGACTGTTTGCATGCTAGCTTTGGTGGCTGTTGCACATGATTTAATGGAGTTTAAAGTTTGGAATGTTGTAGCCGCAATATTATTATTATTATTATACTTATTGTTATTATTATTATTATTATTATTATTATTATTATTATTATTATTATTATTATTATTATTATTATTATTATTATTATTATTATTATTATTATTATTATTATTATTATTATTATTATTATTATTATTATTATTATTATTATTATTATTATTATTTTACCTACAAGCATTCTGACTAATATATTTTGATTTTATAGGTGAGAAAATGCAATTTTGGAGACACTGCCATAACGGTACAGATTCTCGTTACTTACAGCTGGGCTGCCAGAGACTTTATAACACAGATGATTCGTATTTAGAAAAATGTTCTTGTAATTCCAAAGATTACTGCAATGGAAATTCGGAAATCTTTGCAAATTTATTTTTAATATTACTATCATTATTTTTATGTTTATATAAATATGTTTTTTAACATTGATTTATTAATTTGTAGAGGTATTATCATAAAGTATTAGTTTATAAATTTTGATTGAAATAAGTATAATATCTTTCAAAAATGGTGGACATGTGATTATTAATCATCGAACACAAATATTAAAATATAAATGAATGAATACAGCTTATAAAAATTAGACATATATCTTAAATGTGATATTACACATTGTTTTATTCAAAATTTAATTCAGAAGTAGTAATTATTCTATAAAAATATTGTATTCTTTGTTTCTTTTTTTTATTATTGCTTTTCATTATCTATATTATTAGTTTGCCTTATTATGTTACATAAGTACAATATTAGTGGATATTTAAATCATATGTTAATAAATCATTTTTATTATGTTGCGTTTTATTTATTTATCTTTACAAATATTTGTTTTCCCAGTTTTCAAGAAGGAAAAATAATTTAAACATATTTCTCGATATTAACCACAACACTTAGCAATCAGTAGAAACTGTTGTATTAAGTAGTAATTTATTTTTACTAAAATATAACACGTTTTTACACAAGTGAAAAATGTATTAAATCCTTGAAAAATAAACTTTTTTTTAATTAACATATTAATTATTAAATCATGTATTGAGCATTATTTCAAAATACCAAATATTAGCTTGTGCTTTTCTAATTTCAAATTGATTTCTGCAAGCATCACCCAATATTTTCTATTCTTAAACAAATGTTAACTAATCATTATTAATATCTAATCATAAGAAAATGTAACTATTCTAATTTTAAACAAACACATGAAAGAAATATAACAGATTAAACAGTTCCATATAAAAAGATTTGCAATTAAAAGTGAAAATATTTCCACACACCAGATAACAGACATTCTCATATTAAATGTTTGTGCAATAGAGAGACATATGTAGCATAAAAATTTCTTGATCTTGTAATACTTAGGTCTAATCTCATGATATTCAGATCTATACCTATCCTAGTGATTGAAGGCTGTATTGAAAGCAATATCTTTCATTAAAAATCCAAGTCTTATTCTACAAGTCGGTTAGAAGTACTTCTGTATAGCATTGCTTATATGCAATTAGGGCTCTCATATATATATATATATATATATATATATATATATATATATATATATATATATATGATAAATTACATTATAAAAAATAACATATTCACAGTACAATTAATTATTTGTGTAAAAAAAAAAATTGTGTGAAGATTCTCTAAAAAAAATGGTGGTTTATAACTCAGCATTTTCCATGGAAATAAAGTCATTATTATACCATCAATTTCAATGTCCAAGCATTAAAAAGAATTAGTGAATAGAGATGATATATTAATAAAATGTTTTTGGTATATTTATGTATTGAAAGACATTTCAAATGATATGGAAACTGGGAATACATACCATGCACCATTTTTGTTAACTGATAGCATGAAAAAAATTTAGAAAATAATATACATGGCATAATATTCTTATAATAATTTCAAAGAATTATTTTATCACAGTGTCAGTAAATTGATTCCACCCTTTATTGTTAAAAGGAGGTTGTCTTGACAACAGTTAAAAATTGTTGATTGTTATCTATATTGGGATTGTCTAAGTGTTGACTGTTTTCTAATGGTTTTATATATATATAAAATAAAAACAAACTTGCAAAAGCAAATTAATAAGGGACTTGCTCACCATATCTAATCAATGTTATCAAAGACTAGAAAAAGAAGTTACAAGGTTTTTTATTGTCACATAAATGTTAAATGTAAAGAAGAATAAAAATTTGACAATATTGTTATATTTGTTAATTTTAATTAAAAGGATACAATATTTATGTACACATATAATTAATATACTTTGAGTCTAGACTTAATATAGGGGATTTCACATGTGTGATAATGCATACTGTTTGTATGAGATAGAGTAAATAGATGAAAGGAGCTAGAAAGTCTGTAGTTAAATCCCCTATATTAAAAGGATACAATAAAATTACAATCAAAAATGGTTAAAAGAGTACAACTATTTATTAATTTCATTGTAATAATATGAATCATAATTAAAATCGTTTATAAAAAAAAAATTTAACATATTAATAAACTCTTTATTTAACTTAGAAAGTCTGTTTGTTTGCTTGCTTGTTTTTTAGAATAAATATGTAATCAAGTTTTGACAGATTTCTTTTTAAATACATTTTCTAATTACAATAAAACATTTCAGAATGTTTTCCTCATTTGTTTACTGTAGTAATATTGGTAGCCTGAGTTTTAAATGTGGCATATCACTTTAGTAAGTTTTTAGTGATGCATTTGAAAGAACAGTAAATTGTTATTTTTAAAAAAAAAATAAATAAATAAAATGGCTATAATAAATTCTGATAAAAGGAAAAAAAAATCTTAATTCCTTTTGATTGTAAAAGTTGCTTTAAATTTTAATTTCTCTTGATTACAAAAGTAATACTTCTTTCATAAAATAATATTGAAATTGGTTTTTTATGTGAAGGTTTTGTTCAAATAGTATACAGACTACATCATTTTTATTCCGATTTTATATAGGAATAGCTACAAAATATATTCAAATACTAAAAAATTAAATATAATGGATACAATAAATATTTTATAATAAACTTTTATTTAATATACAAATACTAAAAATAATGTATATATAAAATATTTTATAATATACTTTTATTTACTGTGCACTAAAAAGCCAAAAATGATTGTTGTCTTCAACCACATTTGAGATATTTATATTCAATTTAAAATAAATGTGTGAGGTGTTTAGAAATTAATTAATTCAATCACTAATTCATACAATTAGTAATTGAATTTCTGGACTTGCCTAACAATTATTTTGACTTAAATATAAATACTTCAATTGTGGTTGAAACAATTATTTGGAGGGTTTTGAATGCAGAATAAATAAAAGTGTTTATTATAATATATATATATATTAAAAAGGTTAATAAATTCACTTTTTAGCTATTTATAGAAAATGGCAGGTAGATTCATTAAAAATATATTTCTTTAATATGTATATCAATTCAAGAAAATATGCTGCAGATATATTTAAAAAAACTTTCTTAATATCTTACAATTAATATTTTGCATTATGCTAAAGAATATTTAGTCTTTCATTTTTTTTTCTAACAAGTTATTAAATTAAAATCTCCATCAATTTTAAATTTAATATCAAATGCAGAAATTTGCATTGAAAGCATATTAAATTTTTTTTCATAGCATAGACTATATAATTCATTCATCTTCTATTGTTATTTGATAGAATGAGAATAGTATTATGAAATAGGAATATTGAAGCATAGATATGTCAAAAACCATATTATAATAATAATAATAATAATAATAATAATAATAATAATAATAATAATAATAATAATAATAATAATAATAATAATAATAATAATAATAATAATAATAATAATAATAATAATAATAATAATAATAATAATAATAATAATAATAATAATAATTCAAAAGCTGTGGTAGTGGATATATAGGGGACTCAAGATGTACTCTGGAGAAAAGAACTAAAGAGCAGTTGCAGTTATTAAAAAGAGTTTAAAAAACTAAACAAAATTCAAGTGGAAATGATAATGTTTCAATATCGGTTTTTTACAATTTTAATAGATTCTGTGTACATGATTTTAATTTCGAGTGTAATAATGTGAAAATATTACAAATTGAACGAAACAATAATAAAAGGAAAATAAAAGCAGCTGTGTTAATATATAAATATAAGCATGACTTAATAAACAGACAGGCAGCCAATGTAAAAATCAATAAATTGTGAGAAGGTTAGACTTTGAAAGTGTTAGTTGACAAAGACTACAAAGCTAGTCGAAGGTGCTCCTAGATGGATAAAAGTTTTTAAAGTTGTACTTTATATATATTTATGTTAATGTATTTAAAAATATTTAACTACAAGATTATGTATATAACTTCAAAGAAATACTGGTATCAAATAAGAATATCATTACTTGTATATATATGACCAAATACTAAAACATTAAAATTCGTTACAATTAAGATATTTAAATATAAAAGTCTGAATATAGTTTCTGTATAAATGATCAGGTGTTTTAAGTATCTAGTTAAGTCTGATAAATGAGGATTTAAGAAATATTAGTCTAGGGAATTCCATACTGATCTTTCGTTCAAGATTTAAAATGAGTGTTGGAAGAATGTATGACAAAAATATATCAAAATAAAAAGCAATATCTATTTTATGTTTATGACATGTAATTAGCAAGGAAAAATGCTACTTAAGTGTTATATACTAAAATTAAAAGATGGTATAGCTAGATAATGTTACAAAATAAGATTTTATACAATAATCAAATTTTATGAATATATTGGTATATCCATACACACATCGAATTTTAAATATAGAAAATTTTATTTAATTTTAAGGTAAAATCTTTAAAAACAAAAAAGAAAAAATTTTAGGATAAACAAAAATAATTATTTTATAATAGAAAAAGTAACAATAACTTTAAGAGTTTAATTAATTTGAACTAAAACAAGATGTGATGTATTCAATTTTAAGGTTTAAATGTAAAGTAATTAAAATTTAGAAAAATCAGAAATAAATTTGTCCTGTATATGGCATGCTATCAAAAACAAATTAGTCTCATCATTATAATTATAGTCTTGTCATGTGTAACATAATTATATTTTCTTGTTTCTTTTATAAATCTTGCATTGGTTTTTAGAAGTAGAGAACTGATATAATATTTTCTTACTAATTAAGGCATAAACATTCTCTTTGATAAAAATTTAATACAAATAGTCTCTTAACAAAATCAATTTGTCTTATTCTTTTTGCTGGTCTTTAATATCATATCACTGTGTCAGAAAGTAGCTACAGTTTACTGTGTGCAAATATAAACATCCTTGGGTGCACAAGAACCTTTAAATTTATATTGGGAGTAAAGATAACTTCAATAAGAATAAACTTGGAAATATCTAATCAACTAAGTATCTAACTACTATAAGTTAACTATTACTAATATAAACCACTTACAACAAAAACAAAACTAATAAAATGTGTAGAAACCTCTGTCAAAGATAATGAGATATAACACTAACAAACTCAGGAACATACATCATAAACCTAAAACTCTGAACTTCCTATAATATCTAGACCTCTGAAATAAATATATGTAAAAAGAAATGAATCATCATGGAAACCTGCTGAAGGCTGAATAATCAGACCTGTCACTCTTCGATACTCCTAGGTAATCATATAAAAATCATTTTGAATTTGTAGACTTTTTGGATATTATTTAAATTCTAAAGTAAACTTTCTTTTCCACCTAAAAGAATTAAATTATTATTACAATTTCGACATTTATTCATTTAATATTATTTCATTTGAATAAATAATTACTATGTAAAATTTCAGATTTTCTACTTAATAGGTAAAGTATTCGATAAATGCTGGGCTTGAGTTTGTATTTTAGATCTAGTGTTTGAATGTCCTAGTGCCTCACTGACAAGACCAGTAGCTTGAAACCGGCTTGGTGATAGGAATAATTCTAAATAGAGATTTTAAATGCTCTCTCTTGTGGCATTTATTGAAAAAGTTTGTTTAGAGCTATTAGCATGCTCGTTATAATTCATTTGTAAATACAAGCTAATTAAATCACATGATGTACGACTTGGTTTTCCTTACTATCATAATTACTATATATAGATTAAATTTAATAATCATGTTAATTTTAAAATTGTAAGAGTGAACTGTAGCGGCTCAACTTATATGTCATTATTCATTTAAAATTATTTAACAAGAATCACTAGTTTAATTTGGAAAAATTTTCTTGCTAAGTCTAAATTATTATATTAGGTTATAATCATGGATATATAATATTAGATAGAGAATAAGTTAAAATATGTATTGCAATGGTATGAATGAATTGGATATACAGAAATGATGGAAAATATCAATGGGTGATGGAAATTATCATTTTCTGAAGATAAGACTATAGTGAATGAAGGTACCTGACAAAAGGTATGTTAGGGATGTTGGAAAAAGCTCACAAACATCATAATGCAATGAACATGAACAAAAATAAGCATCTGAAGCAATATAAATACCATCTAAACATACAGTATCACCAACAGTTAACATCAAGAATCAATGGTCATCTTTTGTTATTAGATTTAAAAGAGTTAACATTATAAAACTCAAGATCTCATCATTTAGCCAATTTAAAACTTAGGACATAATACAAAAAAGCAATCAATCATACAACTGCCTGAACATATTTAAGTACTGAAATAATTATGGTAATATACATCACAAAGGGTATAACAGCATTATTCCTGCTATGATGTATTACTCTGGTGACATTTGCATTCGTAATATTTATTCAAAGTTTTCATTTATGATAGCATGGCAACCAAGAATCCTGGCATGACTAATCCATGTCAAATAAACATCCTTTCTTTTCCATTTTAGAAGATATTAAATGGTTCAGTTCATCACAGTGACTTTTTTTATCCTCCACAATATAATACATTTCACAATATAACATTAAACTTACAGCTAAATCATTGTTACAGCTTGCCATTTAAAAAATGTTTCAGGGTTCTTTTTCATTTTTTTTTTTTTTTTTCATAATGAATATATCTTTCCATCATTCAAAGTAAGATGTGGGTTTTTTTTAGATTTGAAATTTTATATTACACATGCTAGGTGCTTATGATGGCATAAAGTGCCACATTATGCCATAAGGGGGAAGGATGGATTTGACAACATGAAGTGTTGTAATAAAAATTCATGAAGTGTCATATTAAAAAGTCACAACTATATGTTTTTATTTACTATTGTATTTTTTTCCTTTTTTTATACTGAATATATCTTACTATTTTTTTTTAGATTTAAATGTTCATACTATATGTAGTATGCTGAGTCATTTCCAGTGGCATATTATTCTAAGTTTGCACTATCTTTAAAATAGTGCTTTCATGGGATCTGCAGACAAATTTTATCGATTAAGTTCGTCTGCACATTCCATTGAAGTGTTATTTTAAACATACCACAAACATAGAATAATATCTTACCAGACTATTACATCATAACATACCAAAATATCTTAAAAAATTCTGGAATAATTTTATCAATGCTGACCATCATCAATAATACCATGAGTGTACTAGCTATCTAAAAACTAGTTATTTTCATAAAATCTAAATAAAATAAAGTATGTGGACTCTCATCATGCAGTCCCTATAAATTATCAATAACCTGAAATGTGACCAAATACCTGACCTGTCATTACTGAGACATCTGCCTGTCCTACAGTAAAGAAGGTTACTAAACAATTAAATGAAGATATACGCTGTCCTGGAAAGAAGCAGCTATGCAAGAATATTGATCAAGAGTCCACACCTTACAAATATATTAGACATTTCATTTTAGAAAATCTAAGCACCATCCAAAGAAAGGGAAGAGAGGAAAACAAAAAGAGTGATCATCTCCAGAAAACTAAACAAAACCTAGGTCAAACATAAGCAAAATCAAAGTCTAGACCTACAGGGGTAAGATTTAATTTCCCCTTAGAAACTTTATTAAAATCAAGAAAATATATAAACTAGCAGTCATTATTTAGTAGTTAATTATTTAAGACTAAATTATCTTTGTTTGAAACAATTTTGTAAATAATTTAAGTTTTATTATATGTTTATGTTATGATTTGATAGGTTATTATATATAACTGAAAATGTTTTGTTAATTTCATTTGAATTGTTGTTTCTATGGTTTTGTTTTAAATATTTAATATCTAATCATTAATCAGGTGAGGTCCTTATGTTTCATTAAGCTAGATGAGAAATCAACCACTAGAAGCATATAAAATCTTCTCTTGTGGACATTCCAGTTAATTCTCTGGATTGTGTACAGCAGTATAAGTATTAATAGGAGAGGTATTTTGCATTTAGTAGTCATAGAGCAGATGTAACAGTCTTGAAAGGTTGCTGCAGTCTGTGTATCTATAGACAATATCCAGTCTGACCATCAGAATAATTAATATGTAAAATATTGATTATATTTTCCTCTCTATTTGAATAATGATATGTATATAATCTAAATTACATAAATAAAAATTATTAAAAAACATAGTCCAGTATAATATATATATATATATATATATATATATATATATATTGAGCTGATATTTTAAGTCAGCTCATATATATATAAGCTCACATATTTATAATTTCGTCATAGATATTTTCCAAAGTTAAATAGTTTGTAAAATAAAAATTAACAAATGATTTTAATTTAATGGGAAGGGTAAAATCTTAAACTTTTATTTTTGCTATAGATTTGAGCAAAAATTTGTTTAAAAAAATAAAAAAAATAAAATATAATTTATTGTCAAAAATGTTAAAAGTGTTTAATTAAAAGGGAGAAAACTCGAGAGATAAAAGGGTGGGGAAAAGAAAACAAAATTAGATTGTTGGTAGTAATTAGACTCTATTGTTGAAACTTTCACAAACTAAAAGTATTTGGTTAATAATTGCTGTTACGCTAATTAAAAAAGAAAAACAAAGATAAGAGAAAGGGAGATAAAATCACTTTTAGAGTAAGTCAGTTGACATGAGAGACCAGCAAGAACAATAAAGAAAAAAAAAGAGAGAGAAGCTGTGCCCCGAATCAAAAATTATTATAGAAATTTATTTTGCGGACTCTTTTCAAATGCATAGCGGCTAAAGCTATCAAAACCTTCCCCTTTGGGGAATTGGCCGCCACTCCATCTGAATGAAGCTACTGAAAGAGTCAAGGAATGGAAAGAAATGTATATTGCTAGCTGGACAACCAAAGGAACACCCATGGACACACCAGAATTCTCATATACAAGGACAAAGGCACGACAAATGGAATGTGAATCTATGAAAGTCAGGCCACTTTGCTCTGATCGATCAGGGTAATTATAAACTTTTCAATTAATGGGAACTTTAGTTAAAGCGTAATAGAACTTTATCTTTGATTTATTTTTCGTTTATTATATTTGTTATGAATGTTTCAACAATAGAGGTGGGGAAATAAATTTATTTAATATTGTAAACTATTTATGTTAATTTTCGTTAAATATTTTTATGAAATATTGGTATGACTATATATTAAATTATTTAATATCTGTTCAATCTAGAGGGTAACAACAGGGTGTGGGTATAAAAGTGCACTGCCAAGCAACAGAGAACCTTAGGGCGTTACTTGCTTGTTAGCAGAAAATAAGGGAAGTGTTGAAAGTATAAGAAAACGAAAGACACTTATACGTTCATTTTAAGTTTTTTGCAAGTTATTTATTTACCAAATAAAGTGGGGTTTAAAAATAAACTTCAGGAAAGATTATATACTATAAGTCGCCTTTGTATACACGCCTGCTAGAATCCGCAGTGTTAGTGTCAGCGCGAGTAAATCCATGGTAGATATTTGGGAAGAATACTTAGAAAGTTAACAGTTGGAAAATCAGAAATTGTAAGTCAGTTCTCTCTGGATCGGGCAGAATTATAATGTTATTAATAATAATAATAATAAAGGAAGGTAAATTTTTTTGTATCCAACGTATATTTGAATTCCTTAATTATTTATAATAATTAGTTAGTGTCCTTAAGTGAAAACCCCTGTCAGATTATAAACAAAATTTGTAATCGGTGAATCGCCGTTCGAAAATAAATAAGACCAGGTTTACGTAAAGCTTCGTGGCCAGGTTCCAAGAGAGAAATCCTTGGTGGCGCCCTCAGCGGCGATTCTAATAATTAATATTCAGTTATTAGGGGAAGGAAAAGAGTTGTAGTGTCACAATATATAAGCACATATACATGCATAATGGTGAAAAGAAAATATTCCAATTATTGTTAAGAAAATAAAATAATTCTACTTTAATATTTAATGAATAAATATACATATCCATATACATGTCTAGCTATGTACACACACTACATTACAATACAAAATATTTCAACCATTAATAAGATATTATTCTATGTTAACAATAAATAAATAACATGTACATAATACTTGCACACACATGTTCATAGTTCATATAAAAATAAAATAATTTCCAATTATTAAATCTTAATTTGCATTTGAAATCACTTTTAACAATATCTTGTTTACCTAAAAATCTGAAGTTTTATCTGCTATTCAAAAGCATATTGGCCAGTCTATTATAAGAAGTGTGACATAAGTATTTTTCTAAATAACATAATAGAATTCTATAAAGACACCATTAGAGAGTTATCTTATAGAGACAAATTGACACTTATTTTTTCAAGAATATTTTTTATTTAGTAGGTAAATTATTTAGTTGATGCCAAAATTGTTATTAATGCAAAACAATATAGTAAAAAAAATAGATTTTCATTATCAGCCAAGTTAATATTTTAAATGTTATTTTCACTATACACTTTATTTAATAGATAATTTTTTTCTTTCTTTGCTTTATATGTTGGTACAATAGATTTCAAGCAGGTACAATGCATATATACAACTGACAATAATTTGTTTTGCCTGCGCATTCACACATATATAAAATAGCATATATAAAATATATAGCACTGGATTCTCGAAACTAGTACATTGGCTTGTTATGGTTATGTCCATGAAAAAATAATAGGCTATCTTCTATATATAAGAGAATATTTTTGTTTCTTAACTCTGTTTAGCCTCTATAATTTGATGAACTGCAGTCAGGCAAGCAATCTACTTCTCACATAATGAGCTATGATTTTATGGATGAGATATCCTTACTTCTATCGAAGTTTAAATTTGTCCAACATAGAGATTACTGACTAGCCAATTTTCTGCACTGCATTCTATTAATCTAATATAATCTAATAACTAATCTCTAATTTAAGCCATTATTTGTATACAACGGACTTTATAAACAGAATAGTTAAATTATCTTCCATCTTGATTAATAATTTAATTATTCTGTTCTGTTATTCATTTTACATTCAGTAAAAATATTTAGTTAAAATTTTTTTATTAATCCTGTAAGTAAAAACAGATTATAAGTTGAGTGTTCCTTATAAAAAACACTTTGTTATGTGAAATATTTTATGTTTGTCAAAATTGAAATATCAAAATTATTTGCACTAAAGAAAGATTTTTATATTTGTTTTTATATAATATGCAGTATTTCCAAAAATATCATTTAACATTATTTCTCAGTGAAAATGTTTTTTGCTAATCCAGGTTTTATAAATAATTACACATCTAATTTTATCAGTATTTATTTCTAACTTTCCTCTTCACATACATACTATATTGTGTAACATGAGACCAATTTATCACAGTATGGATAGATCTGTGAAAATTTATTGGTAGCTAATTAGAATGTGAAAGTATTATGGTGATGTGTTTACAGTAGGCTTAAATTTATTGATTAGTACTTTCAAAATAGATTCTATTTTTAGTTATGATATATATATTACAAAGAAATCAAATCATATATCACACGACCTAATTTAACAAGCTTGTGTTACAAATGTTACATATAGAGCTCTCAAATATATTATAACGGGACAGCCTATTTGATAGCCTTAGTTGAGGCATCAAATATAACGGAACGGCATTTAATCATCCCAGTTGATGTATTAATTGTAATATAATCAATTATATTTAATGTTTAGAAATCATTAACTTAATGCTTCCCAGTTAGGTTCGCCAAATATAACAGAATGGATTATATTTAAAATCTAAGTTGGTCTTGTTAAATATAAAGAGATGATTAAATTCCTTAGAAAGAGGATACGCATTTCACTACAATCGGACTTTGGGTCTTCAAGTAGAATGCTAGAAATGAATCGATGAAATACTAAATCCATAATTATATATATATCTTTATTATGCTAGCTCAATAATCTTTAAATAATTTTAAATACAATTTAGATCAGGTCATCCATCTTTCATCCCTCTTTCAGTCACCATTATGCCACGATATTTAACTCACGGAGAATTTGCAATTAGCTCTTTTCAGGAATAATTTCAAAACAAGTTATTTCATATGCCTTTATATAAGCATTAATTATAACTATTATTCATATGATATTTATAATACTAGCATATATATAATATAATTCAATAATGATTAGACAAAGAGACCACGTTAACAAATCAATATTTAATAAACAATAAAAAATATAATAGAATAGATAATAAAATATTAATAAATAAATACGGATGAATTTTATCATTTTAAAAGAATATTAATAAATGATATTTTTTTATTTAATACCCTATGATAAAACTCAATACTATAATAAACTTTCAAAATTAAAGAAAATAGCTTAAATTAACAGATATATAAAAACAATATCTGGGTTCAAAAATTAATAATTTATGTAACTTATTAATTTATTTATCGTTCTTATTTATATGCTTCACAATTACCCATATATAAGTATTATTTGCCATTGTATAACTTATATATTATATGTATTTTTAATAAATAAAAATACATTAAAGTTTACAATATTACGTAGTAAACACAATATAATCCTGTTTAGATATTGTCAAATAATAACTATTTTTTATATCCTCATCTAATTTGATGAATTATGTTAAGTTTTCAATTAATTATATTTAATAATAAATATAATTTTCCTTTTAAGATATATATGATGATCAAATTGAAAAAAGATAATAATAATAATAATAATAATAATAAAATATTAAAATAATATAAGCATTATTATAATATATATAAATAAATAATAAAGGAAACTTATTTATAAGAGAGTTGAGAGTAGATATTGAAGTCTATAGTTCATCATCCCAATGAAGATCTCTTACAAGCATATCACCAATCCATTGGTATGATGATTCCATTTATCCTTAAAGATAAACTGTTAATAACCCAATGACGGATTAATGTGAAATAAAATAAATATTCTTCGAATGTAGATGTTCTTAATCTTCATTTCTCTATTATCACTAGATGTTCATATATTCAATATTTCAAAATATTTAAAATAGCATCAAGGTTGGTTTCAAAACCTTTACAATATAAAGCTGTTTTACTCAAAACACATTGTTTTATCCTATATGTATATAATTATCTTAAATTTATATATATCCGAAGAATCACGAAGTATTAAAACAACGTAGTTTCAAAAAACTTAAACAGCGTTCTTTTTTTATATTGCTATTCCTTTAAGATTGAGTAGAAAATTAAATATATTTTCCTTGCAGACTTTTAATCCACAAATTATTTTAATTTGGAAAAGTTAATATTTAAATTACAATCGTTAAATAGTAGTATTGATAAAAGAAAATGCTATTTTTAAAGAGAAAAGATTTTCTTTTCCTTCATTTTTTTATATCAAGAGAACGAACGAATCTGCTCGTGTGTTATATACAAGTTCATGCTTAACTCAACTATCAATTGTTCCACTGACATTAAGATTTAATAATAAAATAAAAAAAATATATAAGTATTTATTCTTAACTTCAAATCTGGCATTTTACTCAAAAGCTTAAGGTATGTATTATTTCAAACTTAAATGTATATATAAATAGTACATATATGTTACATAATAAAATAGTCAAATAAAAATTTATATTTATAAATAATTTACAAGAGATAAAACAGTTAGCAATAATAATAACTGTAAGTTACTATTATATATATATATATATATATATATATATATATATATATATATATATATATATAGCTTGTACATTTATCTTGCAGGTAAGATATTTAAATAATTATATGAAGTTTGTAATATGTTTTAAGAAATTTATGCAACTCATTCTGATATATATTTTGAAGCACACACATATGGTATATTAAGGATTCATGAATTTCATTATTTAGATTTTGAAGAAAAGTTCTAGTATATTTAATAATGATTTGTGGTCTTACTTTATATGTATTTTGAAGTATTCGGCAAAGATAATTTAATGATGATTCAGATGTTTAATTATTTATTTATACAATGGTAATCTACCTGTGTCAATCTTTAATACATACTATAAAGATTACGAAAAGATGGTAATATTCATAAGAATGATTATTATATGCTTGTCTAATTAGAATCCATGTTAAATTTGCTTTCTACAACATTAAGTTCTAAAACAATAACTATGTGTATACACTTAACTAAGTCTTTATATGTACAGCCAACCAATTTATATAAATAAAGGTAAATATATTATTGATAGGTTAATAAAATATGGTCCACAATGGTAAGCAGAAATAAGTATTGAAAACTTTATATACATGTGGATAAATCATGTTACACTCTATAGTTATGGCCTACTGGTGGGTCATTTTTTTTATGTATGCCACGGGTTTTACAAATTTTAAAATCATAAAAATTCATTAAAACATATTACCACAAATAATATTTTATGTTGAATGTTAGTCCATAATAGTAAATAGTTTGTAATTCAAAAAATAAATACATAGAACATTTATACTAAGAAAAGCTTGTTTAATACTTTAACAATATAGTATGCATAGCATGCCTTCGATGAACTGGTAGTTATATTCATAGCTATAGTTATCCAAGAAAGTTGTGATATTTATAGAATCACAAAAGTGGTGATTTACATAAAATTTGATTAGATGTAAATAAATTGAGAAGTGGTTTAAATTAGCCACTTTTTTGATAGGGGTCTCAGGATTCTTTCTTGTTGATTGCGTATATGTTGTTGACAAGGTGTCAGGCCTCTTTAATTTTGCATTTAGGATCATTTCTTTCTGACTGAACATTACTAACTGATGTGGGTTCAAAACTATGATCATGTTAGACTTATGCTTGAGGAAAATATATTTAATATTCATATTAGTCTTAGCTTGATTGTAATGGAATCTGTGCTGTGCAATGCTTGTAGAGAGATTGGCTCAAAATTCTCCACAATAAATAATGTTGCAGTTTCTGTTGTTGCATATAATTTTATACACAACTTGGAAAACCTGCTCTGAAGATTGTTTATCATTTGTATTCTGAATCAGATAATTCAGGGTGGGTAAGGTGCAAAAACCAACTCTATATCTTATAGTCAAATTTTATGTGAATCACCACTTTTGTGATTCTTCTATAAATCTCACAGTATTCTTGGATAACTATAACTATGAATATTACTACCAGTTAATCAAACACAGGCTCTATATTGTTAATATATTAAACAAGCTTTTCTTAGTATACATGTATGTATTTATTTTTTAAATTACATTTTTTCAAGAAAAATTTAAAAACTTTGGAATTAAACAGTTTGTAATAAATATTTGTCACTTATTTATTTTATTCTAAAATGTATTTTATTATACACCATTCTTTCAATTATACAATCTTATATTATGGTATGTAAATTATTCCAAGGAGCTTCAAAGTTTTCCAAGATCTAGGAGACATATAAGCATAATATTAGCACTGATGAAGGGCCCTGTGGGAGTTTGATAACTATCTTCACCTGTAAACTTTAATTTCCTATACATATAAATTGTAACGGTAAATACAATGTTATAGTTTAAATTCTTTTGTAAAGCTTTCGATTACATGGTAATCCTCATCGGCTTTAACTGAATTTCAAATTCTTTAAACTTAATGTTACATATATTTCCATAAGCTGTGTATGGCCGTATTTGCAACTTGCCTATTAATAACATCATTCTTATATTTATCAATTTATATTGCCTCTTTAATTTTTCTTTTTTATGATTTCTTTCTTCCATTAATATTTTTATTTCATTACTATTAAATGTAAACTTATAATTACAAGTTTTTTCATGGTCAAAGAATACTGAAGCTGTATTAAATTGACTATTTACATTATTTTTAATTCGATTATATAATAATTGATGCTCCTTCAATCTTTTTTCCACAGAACATCTCGATTCACTGATATAAAATTTCTGACATCCACATGAAATTTGATAAATTATATTACTTCTTTGCAATTTAGGAATTATACTCTTAGAATTATTAATCAATCGATTAACATTTGGAGGAACACAAAATGAAATATTATACTTTTCTTTAAATATTTTCTTAATTAATTTAGATTGCATGTTATTTATAAACGGCATAGATATCCATTTTTTATTATCTAAAGTAACACTGCAAACACTTTTCTTATTATTAAATGAATTTACTGTATGCAAGATTTGGTTTTTATCATAACCAACCTTTAAAAGTTCATTAGCAAAGAGTTCAATATTTAAAATTTTATCACTCTTATATTTACATAATTTATCATTGCGATGCAAAAATGATTTCAGACTTGCCATTTTATGTATCATTGGAACACGTGATTTAAAATGAATATATCCTCTTTCTCCAATAGGTTTAAAAATTAATTTATAATTTAAATCAGTAGCATCTCTAAATATTTGTAAATCCAAAAATTTTATTTTTCCATTTTGTTCATTCTCAATAGTCCATTTTAAATTGTTTAAATTATTCAGATTATATAAAAGAACATCAATAATGTCTTTAGGACCACAAACAAAAACATCATCAACATATCTAGTATAAATTTTAATATCTTCAAAATTATAAGAATTAAATATAATATCTTCATATTTTGACAATGTAAAATTACAAATTTGTGCTACCATAGGTAATCCCATTGGCCATCCTTTACCCATTTTATAAAACCTATCATTATATGTTGCAATAATATTATCACTTATAAATTTTAGTGATTCAATAATAAAATTTATTAAATGTTTATTTACAGACATATTAATTAGTTCAATTTCAATTAAATTTATAGATTCAAGATGATCAATTGATCCATATAATTCTGTTACATCCAATGAAGCTAACAGATCATTATCATTTATTTTTATATTTTTAATTTTATCAACAAATTCATAAGAAGATGCAATTGTATATCTTCCAAAACCCAACATATCTTCCAACAATTTACCAATATATTTAGCTGTTTTATACATAAATGATCCACCAAAATCAATCATCAATCTAAGAGGATTTCCTACTTTTTGAAGTTTAATGTTAGCAAATATTCTTGGGCATATAGATGTAGATGGATATATATCATAATATATACAATTATCCATAAAATGACTTCTAGCCTTCTTTAAAATACTATTTATAAATTTCACACATTGTTCCTCCATGTTATAACTATCAATAAGATCAAATTTCAATTTACTCATTTGTGTCTCAATTTTATCATTATATGCATCTTTTTTAATAAAACATATGTAAACCCTTGTCTTCTTTCAAACATATATTTTGCTCAGTTCTAAGAAGTTTTAAATTCAGAAATAGCATATTCATGCTGTCAATATAGTTTATTATATTTAGGACCCTAAAATTACAAAATTAAAATCTTCTTTAAAAAATTTTCAATTCATATTTTTATTAAATCATATAATGATAAAATTGAAAACAAATGAGTAAATTGGGATTTGATCTTATTGATAGTTATAACATGGAAAGACAATGTGTGAAATTTATAAATAGTATTTTAAAAAAGGCTGAAAGTCATTTTATGGATAATTGTATATATTATGATATATATCTATCTACATCTGTATGCCCAAGAATATTTGCTAACATTAAACTTCAAAAAGTAGGAAATCCTCTTAGATTGGTGATTGATTTTGGTGGATCATTTATGTATAAAACAGCTAAATATATTGGTAAATTGTTGGAAGATATGTTGGGTTTTGGAAGATATACAATTGCATCTTCTTATGAATTTGTTGATAAAATTAAAAATATAAAAATAAATGATAATGATCTGTTAGCTTCATTGGATGTAACAGAATTATATGGATCAATTGATCATCTTGAATCTATAAATTTAATTGAAATTGAACTAATTAATATGTCTGTAAATAAACATTTAATAAATTTTATTATTGAATCACTAAAATTTATAAGTGATAATATTATTGCAACATATAATGATAGGTTTTATAAAATGGGTAAAGGATGGCCAATGGGATTACCTATGGTAGCACAAATTTGTAATTTTACATTGTCAAAATATGAAGATATTATATTTAATTCTTATAATTTTGAAGATATTAAAATTTATACTAGATATGTTGATGATGTTTTTGTTTGTGGTCCTAAAGACATTATTGATGTTCTTTTATATAATCTGAATAATTTAAACAATTTAAAATGGACTATTGAGAATGAACAAAATGGAAAAATAAAATTTTTGGATTTACAAATATTTAGAGATGCTACTGATTTAAATTATAAATTAATTTTTAAACCTATTGGAGAAAGAGGATATATTCATTTTAAATCACGTGTTCCAATGATACATAAAATGGCAAGTCTGAAATCATTTTTGCATCACAATGATAAATTATGTAAATATAAGAGTGATAAAATTTTAAATATTGAACTCTTTGCTAATGAACTTTTAAAGGTTGGTTATGATAAAAACCAAATCTTGCATACAGTAAATTCATTTAATAATAAGAAGAGTGTTTGCAGTGTTACTTTAGATAATAAAAAATGGATATCTATGCCATTTATAAATAACATGCAATCTAAATTAATTAAGAATATATTTAAAGAAAAGTATAATATTTCATTTTGTGTTCCTCCAAATGTTAATCGATTGATTAATAATTCTAAGAGTATAATTCCTAAATTGCAAAGAAGTAATATAATTTATCAAATTTCATGTGGATGTCAGAAATTTTATATCGGTGAATCGAGATGTTCTGTGGAAAAAAGATTGAAGGAGCATCAATTATTATATAATCGAATTAAAAATAATGTAAATAGTCAATTTAATACAGCTTCAGTATTCTTTGACCATGAAAAAACTTGTAATTATAAGTTTACATTTAATAGTAATGAAATAAAAATATTAATGGAAGAAAGAAATCATAAAAAGAGGAAAATTAAAGAGGCAATATTAATTGATAAATATAAGAATGATGTTATTAATAGGCAAGTTGCAAATACGGCCATACACAGCTTATGGAAATATATGTAACATTAAGTTTAAAAAATTTGAAATTCAGTTAAAGCTGATGAGGATTACCACGTAATCGAAAGCGCTACAAAAGAATTTAAACTATAATATTGTATTTACCGTTACAATTTTTTTATATATATATATTTTATAACGGGTACTGTATTTTACATTTATATATATATATATATATATATATATATATATAAAACGTTAAATTGTTTAATATTGAGGAAATATAAAATCATGTGAAATTTACTTACTGCCTCTAGAAGCCGTATTCAATAACTTTTACAGTAAGATAATGGACCAATTTTAACAATATTTTACATATTTTTATTTAATTTCCTATATATCTATATTTAATGTTTTTTTTTTTTTAATATTGAAGAAATATAATGTCATATGAAATTTACCAAGTCTATTTAAATACTTTTCAGACATGCTACAACCTGTATCGAATGCACCTTGATATTTATAATAGTCAAACAGTATCTTTATTTTGCCAATAGAGGGACCTCTCAAGATAGCCACTTTTATAAAGATGAGTGGCTGTCTTATCTTTAACCTAACTTTCCACTTATATAGGCCAATCTGAAGTATCTTGATTTAGGAGTGTGAAGTTGTTCTTCTGTCCACTGTTTAAATCAACTATTTCCTATACAAATTACATTTGCAAAATCTTGCAATTTTATGAGTTAATATTATGATCTTTATACTGGAAATATATAAACTACTGTAGAATTATAATTATTTATTAAGTGCAAAGAAAGTATACATAAATACTTTTAAGACAGGCTATAACCTGTATCAAGTGCACCTTGAAATTTATAATAGTGAAGCAATATATTTATTTTGCTGATAGAGGGACCTCTCAACCATGACACATGATAGTGAATTTTATAAAAATAAGAGCAGCCATCTTATCTTTAACCTAACTTTCCACTTATATAAGCCAATCTGCTCTTATCTTTATAAAAGTCACTATCTTGTGTCATGGTTTGAGAGGTCCCTCTATCAGCAAAATAAAGATATTGCTTGACTATTATAAACTTCAAGGCACATTTGATACAGGTTATAGCCTATCTTAAAAGTATTTATATATACTTCCTGTGTACTTAATTAATAATTATAACTACAAGTCTATTTAAATAATAATTGAACTTCCCTTTAGCAGACATATTCAATAACGTTTTACAATAAGATAATGGACTATTTCTTACAATATTTTACATCTTTTTATTTAGTTATCTAGAACAATAACAACCAGAGATTGAATTTAAACCAGCCTATATATTAAAATGAAAATTGATTTTTAAATAATTGATATTAAGTTTATAAAGCAGAGATATTTCACTCATTTTTAAAACTTTATGATAAATAAACACATGGTGCATTTTTTTACTATAAAAAGCTATTGAACATGGCAGCTAGTCAGTAGTTCAATTATTGATAAACAGAGCAAAACTCTTCATACAGTATTGCCACCTGTGCTAAACAGAGTAATCAATGGATTCCAGAAGGCTTGTGCATAAAATCCCTATCTAATGCCTACTCATCCAATATCCCCAGACTAGTTTCTGGCTTGTGGCCTTCGTCAGTGAGGAGCTTTGGATCTGAGAGCACTGCAATTAATGTGCTAGTATAAGAAATGTGATCATGTGATGCTTAAAGTTCAATTATTATTTAAAATAAACTTATTAAATGTCACATGACAATACATTACTTCATATTGCAATGGTCAGACTAACATATTTCAACATTTTACATTTTCTGTACTTATTTATTTACATTACATAAGTTACAGAGGCCATCAGCTGGCTGTAAGCATCAGAAAAAAACTAATAAATACACATTTAAAACAATAACACACAGCACCATTTGTAATGCTGGCCTCAATCGTTGAGGACATGTTATTTCCAATGAATGATTGCAGACCATGATATTTTACACAAACAAAGTAATAAATCATATAATAATAATTTATTCCAAAAATGTTCTTTTAATTGATGTACAATTTATTTTCTTTAATAAAATTAACAAATCATGTAACAATAATTTATTTACAAAGTATAATCATTAATTCATAGTGTCACACATTCACTGTACCTTTAACCCTGGCTTCTATCAACCTTAATATAACTCTATGTATATATGAATTCATAAATATAACATTTCTTTGACTTGCATATCTTCTATTATTTATACATACATATGCTCTATAAGGGATAGACATCAATGCTATCTTTATCACAATAATCATAAAGAATTGTCTTATTAGATTCTAATTCTAAACATAACTGCTTGTATAATAGTAAAGATAAAAGAAAAAAATCTTTTTTATTTGACATTCATTTTTAAAACATAAATAAATGAACATAAATCTGATAAATATATCAAATTGTGCTTTAATTTTAAATTTTTAATAATTTTTACAATATATTCTAACAAACTGATGGGATAACACGTTAGCAGTTTTTAACATAATTCACATTGTTAACATTGCAATGAAAAATATAACATTTTATTTTAAAAAATATGTTTGCATACAAAATAAATAAATAATTTATATTCTTGATTTCTAATGAGTATTACACAATTATTGTGCAAAAATAATCATGAATCTTAATAAACTGCAAAAAAAAACAGCTTTTAGCCAAATTTCTCAAAGTAATATCATAAAGTTTGAAACTCCCAAGTAAGAATACAAGACCATCAATGTACAGTTTAAAAATCTTTTAAGTTGACACATTTTCAGTTAACCTGGGATCTACAGAATTTTTTGAGAATTAAAATTATAGAATTTAAATACTTGATTTTAGCAGTAATTTTTAAAAAAAAATTAGCAATTTCTCTCAATAAGTGGTGAATGAAATTTTATTTTTCATATGAAGTGCATCAAAAAAATTAAGGAAGTTGAATATAACATTTTATATTAATGAAATATTTAAAATTATTAAATATTTTGTGAAAGTGAATTGTTTGTTTTTGCTTATTATGTTTGTCTAACATTTTCTTTGGAAAGTGTATATGTTATATAGGCAAACATATGCATTTATTTGATAATTTATTTATAATAAACTATTTTTGTCTTATTTTTTTCTTTTTCAACAATATCTTCCTTACCAAATAACTCAGTTTATTTTTAATTCATAATTCTATTACAAATGCTGTTAAGATTCTTCACTTTTTTTTATTATTGTTATTCCTTTTTTTATTATTCTTTTTATTCTTCTTCTTATTTTCCTTCTAATTATTATTCCTTTTTATTCTTCTTGTTCTTATTATTTTTCTTATTATTCATATTGTTCTTATTTTCTACTATTCTTATATTTATTTTTATTACTATTTTTATTTTTATTCATTTTATTTTTATTGTGCTTTTTATCTTTCTTCTTATTATCATTCTTTTTATTATTATTCATATTGTTCTTCTATTATTATTCTTTATTTAGTCTTCTCATTTTTTTATTATTGTTTTTCAGTCTTCTTTCTTATTTTTCTTATTTTTATTCTTCTTATTATTTTTATTCTTAATTCTTATTATTCATATCTTTATTTTTCTTATTATAATTATTATTTTTATTCTTGTTATTATTCTTATTCTTTTTATTATTATTTTTCTTGTTTCTATTTTTCTTCCTTTTATTCTTTTTTTATTCTTGTTAATTTTATTCTGCTTGTTCATTTCATTCTTCTTTCTTTTTCTTCTTATTATTACAATTATAAAGGATTTGAACTCAGATTTTATACAGCATTAAAAAATATGTAAGTAAAAAAAAAGCTGGTCTATTGCCATAAATTTTAATATATATATATATATATTATTGTCAGAAAACTCATGATTAAAATTTTGTATGCATATACCTTAAACAAAAATTAAACAAGACTTGACTTCTCTAGTAAATATGGAAATAAGAATTAATTTCAGTCTCAAGCCAAATTTACTGGAAGAAATAGTAGTAGTAGAACAACTTCTTTTTATTTACATATACTTTAGCACTATATTTACTAAAATATTTATAATCATTTAACATTTATTATTTACAACAGTTTACAAGGAGGTACCCAAAAATAACCAGAATTTTATAATAGAGAATTGTGTATTTATTTTTAGTTGTTACAAATTTTTCAAAGTATGGTCCATTTAATGCAATGCTCTGGTCTAAACATGTTTTTCATTTTTGGAAGTAGTTCAGAAACTCCTGAAAATGATATCTTTTAACACCTGCAATGTTTTTTCGTTTACCATTTCCAAGTCCAAAAAAAGTTTTAGGGCATTTTTTCGTTCAGAATATTTGCTCAGAATGAATTCAAGTGAATATAACTGGTGCGTAAACTGGGTCATGCTGTTTCTAATTGACACAAAAGCTTTGTGTGCTGGCGGATGGTTGTGGTAAAGTTTGCATTCTGCATTTAGCAAAACATCAAGTAGTCCACCACATCTTGCAAACATTTCAGAACTTGTAGGTAAAATATCTGACCATTCTGAACAAATTCTGAGTAAACAATGCTGCTGACATTCAAAAAAAATGTCAGCATAATTCTGACATTGAACTTCACTTAACATGCTTTTTTGGGATGTGATAAATTTTACAATTTCATTAAACAACTCATAAACATGTTTTCCCAGAGCAGCTTGCTTGTAATGTTTCAAGCATTATAACTTTCCTCTTTTGTGTTTCTTAATAGAAAACATAATTTCACATTGTTTCAACTTTTCATTCATTATAAAAATTGACAAATAATCGATGCACTTAACAAAAACATGTTCTGCACTACACGATGGCTTATCTCAATGATTTTAGTTGGTGGACTGATGCAGAGGAACCCTGAAAATAAATCTAACTACAGTGAGATGTGCTGCAATGTGCTTACCATTCAGAGAATGATTCTCATTATTTTGGGGTACCCCCTTGTATAAAATACAATACTGTCTCTTATTGATATTTATTTAATTATATGTTCAAACTATTATTGCTATCATTAAATATGTCTTGAGTTTGAAATTCACTTTTATTCTCGTATTTGTTAAGAGAGATCAAACCTTATTCAAATCCTAATCTTAGAATGAAGTCATATACTGTTTAATTTCAGATTTTTCTGATGAGATGTGAATATACACATTCATATTTTCACAACTTAATAAAATAGGCCAGCTTACCTTCATTTACACACACACACACACACACACATATATATATATATATATATGTGTGTGTGTGTGTGTGTGTTATGAAGACATCTACAATAGTTTAATCTAAATAACATGAAAAGTTTTACAGCAATAAAAACTATTGTCATGCCAACAAAAAGTTGTTAAATATAAAGCTAATATCTATAAACTTTTACCAGTGAATAATATTATGTAATACACAAGATGAGTGATGATGAACCAGAGATGGCACGTTTGAATTTTTTACTGGCACACAAACTATTTATATATCAAAATTTTCTTCAATATTTTTTTTGTTGCTAAAAATCTGTACTAATAAAAATTTACTGTAAACTAAAGGTAAAATAAATAAATACATTATATTAGAATTCAATTTACAATTGAACTCTGATTAGAAGCAATAAATTATGATATTTTAAGTCCAAGTCAAATGATTCCAATAAAACTAGAAAGTGAACTCAATAAAATATTTTTTTTAACTCTTTGACATAAGTTTTTTAAATCTAAAGTAAAATTAATCAAATGGTGTTCTGTCCTAATTTTTTTCATCGAAATGTGTTGACCCCATTCATTTTTTTAAAGGGATCAAAATCATGAACAAATTAACGTGTAATCAACACCATCAAATGATGTTTGTTTTTTTTTTTTGCTGAAAGTTTTGCTGCAAAAATGAAATGATAAATCTTTTATTTATAAAATTATTAAAGCTTATTTAAATTTACTTTTAAATAAATTTGTTACTATTATATTAACACAGCTAGTGAAAATAAAAACAAAAATTATCAAGCAATAGAGAATTTCAAAAATGGGACTGATGAGTTTGGAATGATTAACAAGGCACCAGGGTAATATGTGTTTTATATTTGGAACAGTTGTATTGAGAACCACAATGGCAAATTGGCATTATGAAACTAATCATAAATCACTCTGTAAAAAAAATAAAGTTGAACAAAAAGAATATATTGCCCAAGGATTTAAAAATATAAATATTCAATCAACATCTATAATAAAATTTATCAAAAATCATTCAAATATAACTGCTGTTAGTTTTTTTTTTTTTTCAAATGCAATTTCCAAACATGGGAAACCTTTTAATGATGGAGAATATATGAAAGACACTTAAATGAAATGTACACTAGTTCTTTTTGAAGATTTTGAAAACAAAGCAAAAATTATTCAGAGCATAAAAGATTTATCATTAGCTAGGAATACAGTTAAAGAAAGAATCCTGCAAATGGCTAACAACATAACTTACAAACAAAAAAGAGATATAAAATCTAGTTTAATTTCTCTCTGCCTTGATGAAAGTACAGACATAAATGGATCAGCTTATTTGGCTATTTTTATTCACCATTGGGTTGGGAATGATATCAAAGAAGAATTGATCAGTTTAACCGCATTTGTAACAATAACAAAGAGAATAGATATTTACAACATAGTTGTTGTCAAAATTGTATCAGTAACTATAGATGGTGCTTATGACTGGAAAAGAAAATAGTTTTCTCACTTTATTTACCAACCATGTTGGACATTTAATTTTGGGTTTTCACTGCATTATGTATACATCAGTAGGTTTTATGCATACATTGAGTGAGATAAACTCAGTACACTATGGTTTACTTATGTAGAACAATGTCCATGTTTAAGTTGAGGAAAAGTTCTTCAAAGATTTATTGAGTGATTAAAAGAAATTAGACTGTTTTTACATAATGAGAAAATCATTGAAAAATATAATGAATTAATGGATGCTGAATGGCTTTCAAAATTAATGTTTTTACTGATATGTGTTCACATCTAAATGAATTAAATGTGGAACGGCAAAACAATTGGTGACATTTGATTTGATCAAAGCATTTGAAGTTAAATTACAAATTTTCAATTGTGATGTTATTTCTAATACCTTTAAATATTTTTCAAATCTAAAAAAGTCGTTGACTGATTTAGAATCTTTTGAGAAACCAGATCAAGTAAAATTGATGCAAGACTTTTGTGCTGTTATTCAATCGATAATTGATTTTTTTTTTTTAAGATTTACACAGTTTAGACAATTTTCAGAAATATCAAAAATTTATTTTATACCCAGACATATCAATGGATAGTGTCAAGTTAGAAATATTTGAATGGCTTAATTTGAAAGATATGGAAATGCAATCAGTCTATTTTCAATCCAGTTCTATATAGAAACAGAAATTTGTTGACTTGAGGAATGAGTTAGAAACAATGGAAAATGATCGATTATTGGATATATGCAAAAAGAATGCTGAGAGGAACTATTGACTGCCTGGAATGCTATTCCTGAAATAGTTAATTGTTTAAAAAAATTAGCGACCACTATATTATCAATTTTTTTCTCGACATATGCATGTGAATCATGGTTTTCGGAAACAATTTTTAATTAAACTCGGTTCGAGAAATAGAATGACAGATGAATCTAGTTCAACATGTACTTTATTAAAAATGACAAAATATGAATCACATAAAATATTTGCATCCAATGTACAACAACAAAAATCTCATTAAATAATATCTATTTATGTTGATTTTATATGTTTATTTCCAAAATTTTGTTTTAATTATTATTATTTTTTTTACTATTACATTTTATTCAACTCGTGCTTTTCTAAATAAATATCATTCATTTGTATTTAGCTTATTTAGAAATTTTGTTTAATTATTATTATTGTTATTATTATTTTGTTTTATAAACTTTTAAAAAACTGCAATAATTAACTTGTTTATATTTTAATTTAATAACTGTATGGCATGCCAATCATTCAATAAATATTTTTTGGAAATTTTTGGCACGCACACATAACAAGGTGCGCCACCACTGCACTAGATTAACACCCAACACTTGTTTATTAAGTAAATGGAATACTCTCAAACCAAAGCATAAGATAAAAAAAAAATTAAAAAAAAAGAATCCACTTCCTTATTTCTTTTACATAAATTTATTTATATATATATATTCATTTATATATGTAAAGGTGATCCAATGTTTAATAAGCCACTGTTGAACAAAGCCCCATCCAACTCCACTTTTTAAAAGGTGAATAAAAGAAAAGATAGTACTCACTAGACTTGAAGTTTTTGAGTGTTAATGGATTAATCAACTATCCTTTTTTTTAAATATATCTATACCCATTAACAATTACTAATATTGATCAGATAGTTAACCAGTGTCGAAAAAAAATTTAATCTGTTAAAATTTATAATTGATTCAATCTGGATTTAAACTCAGGCTGCATGCTATTGTTCTTCCATGTAATCCCCTGCAACCAAAGTAAGATAGGAGGACTTTTCACATTCGTGTCAATACACTGCTAACTTTTTAATGTTGTTATTTTGGCACCATCAAACATTAGAAAGTTAGCAATGCTTTGATACGAATGTGAAAAGTCCTCCTATCTTTCCTTGGTTGCAGAAATAATATTCAATACAGTTTTATAAAAACAAAAAAAATATTACGAGATATACACACACTTTTATGAATTCTACACAGACACAAACTAACTTTTGACACTTACTTAATTTGATCAATTTCAACAAAACAATACATGGTCCGAGTTGCAAGAGAGAAAAAAAATCCAACATAAATGTATATTTTTATGAAAGTAAAAAAGAAAAAATATTCTATGAAATATAGACTTATGCAGATGATTCTTGCATACAAAATGACGATTGTCTGTAGCAACCCCCCCCACAGTCCTTCCTCCTCCGTAAGGGTTGTGGAACAAGTGATTGCCCAGTACATGCTCTAAATGGAATTCTGCCAGGAAAACTAATTTTTGGAATAAACAAATAACAAAGTCAACATCTTCATTCAAATACAATTAAATAATAACAAATTTGGGTAATCCAGTATTTACCTTATATGTTTTGTTCTAGCAACAACACTATCAAGCGGTCTGCACTGGCTATCATATACCAAAGTTGTACCAGGTAATTGGAAGAATGTAATAATAATATTAATATTTTAAAAAGATGATTAAGAAGATATTAAAAATTACCAACCAATCCATCATTTGGTTCTATATGTAAATTTTACTAAGATAATTACAATTCATCTACAGTAAACTTTGGACTTTAGCCAAGCAAAAGAACAAAAAGTAGTTTTAGCACAGTGAATTACATTAAAGTTTTAAATAATATTTGTCTAAATCACATGTTGTTATTAAATTAGTAATAAATTGAAAGGTCGCTAGTCTTTCACATGCGCCTATTGTTGTTTCTCAGACAACCAATCAGATGTTAAACAGTGGTCTGAGTTTTTAATTTACGATATTACAGTGAGTAATAAATGAATATGTTTATATCTTCAAGCTTTCAAGCCAAGATGCTTAGGACTGGCTTATATATATAAAAAGTTAAGTAAAGAGAAAGGTGGTATCATCCTTTTCTTATCAAAATCTCTGTCATGTGTCAAGGCCTGATCACTCTTCAGACTGCTGTTTAACATCTGATTGGCTGTCTGAGAAGCAACAGTAGGTGCATGTGAAAGACTAGCAACCTTTCAATTTATTACTAATTTAAAGTTTTAAGAGGAATTATAAAAAGAATCAATGAGTGTGGGTTGCCATTATGCTTTGGATTTATAGGTTATGAAAAAGCATTTGAGTCTATAAGCATTTCTTCAGTAATTAAAGCATTTGATCATTATGACATAGACTCATGATATTGTTATATTTTGAAAAATATTTATCAAAATGAAATAGCAATGATTAGATAACATAGTTGCTATTATAAAGATTAACACTGAAAAGAATGAATGATAGAGTGATTCCATATCTCCAAAACTTTGTGAAACAATTTTACAAAAAGTCTTTTGCTGGATTAAAATGGAGGGTCTAAGGATGTGTACATAAATGGAAAACTATTTATGTCATCTAAATTTTGAAGATGTAATTGTTTTTGTAAATAATACTTCTGAGTTTCAGGAAATGTTACAAGAATTTAGATGAAATTAAGAACCAGCACTCATTAGTTGAGCTAGATCATAATCTCCAACACATATATAAAATCAGTGCTCAGCATATATTAAGATAGCAATTTTTTAAACTTAAATGGACAGGCTTTAATCTTTTTACTCTTCCAACAATTCAACTGTCTATTTCATTGAAAACCCAACAATGTAACATGGAAGCCCTTGGTGGATATGATATTATAGCCATACTTGTGTAGACCTTATGTCAACCTAACCCCTCATATTATAAGACCATTATGTATCATATATATTAATAAGAGAGGTATGGACTGAACTTTTACTATGGTATAATCTATTTTCAAGGCAATATGTAATAGCCTATTCATTCAGTGTGCTGAATGTTTCTTATAGAAGTAGACAGATTGATCAGGACCAACTGATGAATGCTGGTTCTACATAAAATACATATATTGGGATTATCTATATTTTTTTGCATTTACACCTTTACCCCACTTAGCGATTGGCTACTTAACAATATTTCACAATAGCGATCATCATCAATTTGTACTCACTACTTCGATTTACAATCAATTATTCACTATAATGATCGGGGGGGGAATTTTGGCAGCCATCTTGAATTTTGCATCACTGATGACATCAGAGAATAGATATTTTAAATTCATTTTATCCTAAAACAAAAGTACATTACTGTAATATGTATACAGGTAATGACTTTGCTGTAATTGTATAGCACATACAATATTTTATTCATAAAACACAATGTTAGTGGTGCATTCGGTATTTTGAATATAGAATGCATAAACTTAAAATATATATAATTACTGAATCTATAATACTATATACATATAAGTGTTGAATGTCTTTAGAAAAATTAAACTTTATTTAAATATAATGTACAGTACTTGGATTATTTAAATAAAGTTTAATTTTTCTAGACATTCAACACTTATATTAGATGATGAAAACAGTACAACTAAAATACCATCATCACAAACTTTCGGGAAACACTAAATACTAATATTAAACAATTGTGTGTTCCTTAATTACGTACACCCAAGTGGTTTCAAATCAAAAAAAAAAAAAACATTTAAAAAAAAAAAAAAGATTGCATTTAAAATAAATGTCAATAAATAATCTTTTTACATTGAAAAGAAAAAGGAGAAGGATTTTTAATTTGTTGATATTACTAAAAATATACAGTAAGAAAAATAAACTTAGCATATGTTTTAAAAAATTAGAAAAGTTAGATTTTTTTTTCTTTTAAAATAAGTTCACTTTTTTTTTTCTAAAGTTGACTGATTTATGATACACATTAAGCCTTTTGTTACTCTGGAGTATAGTAATAAGTCTATGTTCAATTAAATAATTTATAATTAAATATTGTTTTTTAATTTGAATAATTTCACATAAGTAATAAACATAAATGTACAGTAATATGTACTGTAATACAAATTTTAAAAAAATGCACTTCAGTATAGATTTTTTTTTTCATTACGATGAAAAACTTCTGTGGAAGTATATAAAAACTCTTAAATTCAAATTTAGTTTCACTTTCTCTTTCTTTTTGCTGTACTGTACTTTTTAAACAGTGAAAATATGCATTTTTTTCCTAGTGATATAGAACTTTTCTTTTATATACTGTATTTAATCATCATTGCCATCAAAAAATCAAGAAAATCTTTGAGCTTGGAAACCAATGTGGATATTTTACATCGACTGGAACCGACCAATTTTTTTTCCCATAGACCCCCATTATAATTATGTATTTTGTTTACAATAGTCTTGCTTAACTATGCATTTTGGAGGACCAATTGCCATCGCTAAGCGGGGTAAAGGTGTATATTGTAATGGTCAGATTTGTACATTCATGCAACAAAATCCAGAGTTTCAGCAAATTATACTAAAGCTGATCTAGATGAGGGTTTGAGACCCTGAATCTGATTGCATCTCAGTTCCTCCACCAACACTCCATGACTTAATAGCCAATAAATGACATATATGAGGCTACACTTGGAATTTTTTAGTTGCATGTTGGCAGTATAAAAGGGTGGAACATGAGACTCAGGAATAAATATCTCAATTACTATATAAATATGTAAACACGCACACATCTATGGCTACTTAGATAATGCATAGATGGACTTAAAACAAACATGATAATTTAAAATATTTAATTTAATGGTAAACAAGCTATGAATAAGACATTGAATGTGAATACATTTTATATATATTTATTAAAAGAAATCAATACTAACAAGATGGCAATAGTGTATGAGGTTACATAACAGGTGTTTAATGATAAGTGGATTGGTACATAATCTCATCTCTACACTTTATACAAATTTTATCAATTAGTTATTGCCACTCTCTTAATTTGGTTATCTATGGTCAATATGCCTGACTGATGCTATGCCATGCCAAGGTTTGCCACAGTTAAACATACAAGAATGACACTATTAATTATAACATTATTAATATTACATAATGAGCATAAGTGTGCTCCATATGTAGATTATATAGATAAACTACAGCCAGAGTTCAGGTCAATGTTGAACTGAATAATATAAAGGAAGATGAACTGGAACATTATTCACAGCATCAACGTTTATACTTCTGTTTAACTTGTGAAACCAGTCTTGTCCTATTAACGGACTGATTTTTTTTATTATGTATAAAGGCAATTTTACAATCCTATTTTTACATTTTATGGGCACTATAGCATAAACCAGCATATGCAATTCCTTGCCACTATATCTACAGCTCTTATATTTGTCTGTCTAATTGGAACATCAGTGTGTTTTCCCATAATCATTTTCGATAATTTCTCTGAGCACAACAAAATGCCCAATCAGCTATTGATTTCCATTTCAATGTTTCTATTGACATTTCTAATTTTAACATGAATTTATTACTCGACCCCTTGCTGTCATATTATTTATGTTCACCATATTATCTGTTACACTTTCATTTGAATTTATATTATTATGCCATTGATGACTGTCTTTTACCTTACACACCTTTTTTAAGTATCCTTTTATATTACAGTTATGACACTTTACTTCCAGAAACCTACACTGTTTTTATGTGCCCTTTTTTACTGCAGCAGAAACAAATAATCGATTTCTTTGATCCATTTAATGCATCTACTTCTTTATATCTGTTTTTCCCACATCTATATTCTCATTATCAATTTTATTTTTAAAACAGGCTGCTTGTGCTAATATTAGCTTGTAAGCTACTCCCTTCTTGGTAGCTGACTCAAAGTTCAAATCTGTATCACAGAGATTTTTTCTCATACTATCATCAGGCTGACCCCTAATAACTGATCAAGCAATATTTCCTCAACATAGATCCTGTATAAGTAATTTTTTGCTAATTGCCTTAAAATTAAACTGTAATCTTTTATAGATTCGCCCTTTGCTTGCCTTCTGTTTCTTAGAGACAACAGGCTATATACTTCAATTGACTGGGGCTAAAATGATTGGTCAACTTTTTTACAATATTCTTATACACTACTGTACCCTTTATAGGTAACTTGTAATACTTATTTATTATTGTAATTACCCATATGCCTGATAGACATGACAGTGTTGCTATTTTTTTCTTTTCATCCACAATACCATTTAGCAAGGAAAAAAATTTTGAGTAGCATAAAAAAGTCATTTTCCAGCATTCCCTACATTAAATTCAGCTACTGCCAACTGTCTCAATGACATTTTTTATTTAATTATATATATACATCTGGATCTATTTTTATGCGTGAGCAACGTTCTTCAGAAAACCCACATAAAAATAGACTTATCTTGGAAAAATTTGGGATATATTCCATAATTTTCAAAAATCACATAAAACCAAAGCAACAAGGTAAAATTACTTTAAAATTTGCACAAAACAAATAAGGAAATAAAGTATGACTAATAAAAAATTTCAAATATTTGAAAAAAATTGATACAAGACAAAGTTTTTTTACTTTTTTTATTAGCTATTTAATTTTATTCAAAACAATATGTTTTTATGTGTAATTTATTTTACACTTTTTCATACATATTTAAATATCACTATTTGACAATATGCGATTCATTTATGTGTAATTTATTTTACATTTTTTCATACATATTTAATTATCACTATTTGACAATATGCGATTCATTTGTGAACTGGTAAGAAATCAGATTCATCACAAGAGGAAACCCAAACAACAGAAATAGCACCAATTTTGGTTTCATGCTGTGTTAATGGTTTTTTGGTGACAATGTAATCAGTGTTTAAACTTTGAGATGATTTTATTAATTGTTTATGAAGCTCACGATATCCAGACATTCAACTATTTTGCTCTCATCGGAATTTAAGAGCTCATTAATAATTTATGTCATTAACAAGAAAATGATTTTTTAATTGATTAAAAAGTTTAGAACTTTCTCGAATCATTTTTGCTGTGAAACAAACATGTTCCACTTCTGTTTCATTATGTTTTTCTAAATCTTCTATGGTAGCTAAATTTATTGCCAAATCTTTTTCCAGCAGGCATTTAAAATATGTAAAATTTAATATGTGTATATAAAGCAGGGAGATCCTGATTTTAAGTGAAATATTAACTTCTTTATCACATTAAAAAAACTGCATAAAAAGATAACTTCAAAATCGCATTTAAAAAATCCACAAAAAGATATTCAGGTGTATTCACAAGCTGAAAATCCTAGTTTATACTAAACTATTCTAAAACAAAACTATTTACATGAGACACTAATATATAAACACTACTATAACAAATCTCTATTTTCACACTTGCTTTGATGGCAACTGTCAGACTATGACAGATTTGTTGCATATTCAGCTATGAAACTGACTACCAACAATTATCACAAATTTATTAATTACATAAAATATTAAATAATAAATATATTTATTTACATATTATATATATACCCATGAATTAAGAATTTAACTAAATAATGTTCATTAGTTCATTTATATACCCATTGACAATTAGTCCTTGATTTAAAGTTCTAAATCTTCAATGCTATAATCACCACCAAAGCAAAAAATTATTGTCACTGCAATAGTGGTGAACCTAAAGTAAATACTAAAAGTTTATACTCACACTACTTAAAACACAATTGTCTCTGAGCCTTCTCAGGCATACACAAATAATAAAAGACCAGCGAGATCTATAAACATTTTCCCTAGCCATCTATCTTTCACCTTCAGAGGTAGGAGTTCTAGGACACTTCCATTGTTGCAGAAAATGTCTAGAATAACTTTCCCCTCAGATTTTTTTTAAAGGTCCTTATGACAGCAACAACAACAGCATGCAATGAGTGGAGAAAAGCTGACAACAATGCTCTTTTTTGCACTGCACGCACTATTTATACTGTTTTCTTCTTGCTTGCTATCATTTAAAAACTTCCTATCATTTTAATGTAAGTGTAAATCCATTTTACTAATGTATCTTTACAATGCCAATAAAGATCCAGCTTCTAATTATGTCCATTCGCATTCCACAGTAATTAGCTTCAAAAAATTATTCCATTTGTTTTCTATTAAAATAGTTTAATAGTTCAATTTTAACAATAGTTTTTTTAATATTTTAAGTCCACGATTTATACTTGGCCTTGAAAATAATCATTTGCATTATCTTTCACCAATTTTTTATAGAATGCTTTTAATTTACAATCTTTATTAGTAATTAAAGTGAAAGGCTGAAACCTTTTTACATGCACATTTAGAATACTTATATAACAGCCAATCAGATGTAATAATGATTGTATAGGTAGTTCTCAAGTCACAACACAAGACAGATTTTTATAAGAAAAAAATGATTCCACCTTCTTCTTTACTTAAATTTCTATATAAATAAGCCAGTCTAAAGCATTTTGACTTGAGAGTTTAAGTGCGAAAAATTTTTAATTTTAATTAACAATAATTGTAATATATTAAATCAGTGCATTATCTTGCTGATATGTAATAGTAATTTATATATTAATTATTAATTAATTATTAATAATATAATATATATTATTATATGTACAATATATATTAATTTTTATATTAATAGTAATTAATACAAATATTAAGTTGTATTATATTATAATATAATAATATAATATATTATAATAATAATAATATAATATTATAATCTTGCTGGTATGTAATGGTAATTTATATATTAATTATTAATTAATTATATATAATAATATAATATATTATATATCAAGGGTGTCCAACAAATTGATCGTGATCCACTGGTCGATTGCAAAGCCAATTTTGGTTGATCGTGAGGCCAATCTAGTAAGTGTTGTCTTGGGCAATGAGTGAAACAAATTAAGTCAAGATTTTCAAGTTTTTTTCTAATTTTTTTTTCAATTCTAAATAAGTGAAGTTCACTAAGTCATATCATTATTGAAAATAATATTGTTAATCTTGACTTAATGTAGCTAATTTGAATTAATAAATATTGTTAATAATTACTCATGTTGCTTTAATTCCCCATACATAAGTTTTTTGGCCCGTTAAATAATTATTTTTTACTAGGTAGATATATAAAAATAGTATGTATTTCACACCTCTCTCCACTTAGACTACACCTATGACAACAAGTCAATCGCAACACGTTTTTAAAAATAAAAAGTAGATCTTATGAACATAAAAGTTGGCCACCCCTGTTATATATTATATACATTAATTGTTAATTTTTATATTAATAGTAATTAATACAAATATTAAGTTATAATATAATAATATAATTAAAACAGGCAAAACTCTCCATACAGTAGTGCTCCTCAGTGCCAACCAGAGTAATCAATGGATGCCAGAAGGCATGTGCATAAAATCCCTATCTAGTGCCTACTCATCCAATATCTCCAGACTAGTTTCTGACATGTGAAGATGAGGAGCTTTGGATCTGAGAGCACTGCAGCTAGATATTAGGATCTAATGCAACCCTCCAGTAGCCATCTTTTATCTCTACTTAACTACAAAACTATGATAATAAAATTTAAAACACAATATTTTCAATCTAAGCTCAATAGCTTATATAGTCATATGGGTCTGAACCTAGTTCAGTACCCATATATTTTGCTGTCTTTGGCTCTTTAATAACCATAGCCACAACTATCCTATTAGGCAGGATTGGTGTTAAATCACTAAACATCACATGATCACATTTTCTTATGCCAGCACATAACTGTTATTAAAACAGGCAAAACTCTCCATACAGTAGTGCCACTCAGTGCCAACCAGAATAATCAATGATGCCAGAAGGCTTGCACATAAAATTCTTATCTAGTGCCTACTCATCCAATATCCCCTGACTAGTTTCTAAGTGCAATGCTCTCAGATCCAAAAGCTCCTCACTGACAAAGGCCACAAGCCAGAAACTAGTCTGGGGATATTGGATGAGTAGGCACTAGATGGGGATTTTATGCACAAGCCTTCTGGCATTCGTTGATTACTCTGGTTGGCACTGAGTGGCACTACTGTATGGAGAGTTTTGCCTGTTTTAATAGCATATTTCTTCATGTATTAGTTTTTTTAAATCAGCAATAATTTTATTTTTATAAACAATTTTATCGTTTTATTAAATATATGATTTTTTTCCCACAGCACTAGCTTTTTTCATACCTGCACTCCAATATGTAATATATAGGGGGTTTGAACTCAGAGTTTCACACGACCCTCATCTATCCACACTATCTCATACTGCTGACGCACTTGATTACACACATGTCGAAAAGATAAATAATCACCAATATCAGTATTTCGTGCTAAACCAGCACTGTCAGTTGGCGCAGATTATCATCTCCACACATATATACAATCAATGATGAGCTGTTAAATGTAATTACTTTATTATATGCAAAGGGATTTGTATGACGACAATCTTCAAATAAATTTTCTTGAAATTAAAGTTTTAAATCTTTATAATTTTAATACAAATTTTTATTTACATAATTGACTGTAAAGTCAATTAAGTATTATTATTTCAAATAGGAACAAATTATTTCGATTTAATAAAAAACCCACAAACGAAAAAAAATGGCACAATAGTTAGTAAAAATTCGAGAGAACATCAGCATGTGTATCGGTTGCTTCAGATGGAATGGGGGACAAATGCAGATGTAAAAGTTTTAAAGTTTAAATTCTTCTATTTATTTATATAACAAACAATTCAATACACAGATTGAATAGGCTAATTAAAAATAAAGATTATTAATGATGAATTAAAAGAAGTTAACAATGACAAAAACCTTAGTCAAGCGTGGGTGAGCGAGTGGGCAGCACAGCTGCCTTACAAGCAGTTGTCCCGGGTTTGCGGGTTCGCTTCCCGGCTGATGCTTTGGCACATGAAAAAAAAAACAATGACAAAAACCTTGATCAGATCATTAATTCATATGGAAATATGATGATTGAAATCAATCATCCAATTAAACTTGGATGGAGTGCTTTTGATAAAAACAACAATATTAAAAGAAAATATATCTATGTGATTGAAAAGAAAAGTTTCAAATAAATTTATTTTACTTATGGTTCTGAGACTTGGAAATTTAGCAAAGAGCAAGGCAGACACTTCAAATCACTCAACGAAGTATGTAGAAATAGATGTATGTTAGGAATAAAACAGAAGGGCTACAAAATGAAATACATGGTTGGGAGAACAAACAGGTATTACTGACACCATTGAATGAATTAAGAGACTAATGTGGTGTTGGGCTTATTATTTTCTAGGAGAGATAATAGATGGATATTGAAATTTTTAACAGAATCCTAAAATATTGTAAAAGACCTAAAAGGAGATCACATATAAGATAGGTGGCCTGAAATAAAGAAGTTTATTGTCCTAATGTGGAGAAGAAAGGCTAAAGATCAGAAAAATTGGATTAATGGTCGAAAATGGTGTTCATCATAATCTTCCAAATATTTTCAGATACTCTATAAACTTTGACGAGCGTATATAAATTCTTGTGTGTGTGTGTGTGTATCATTGTTATAATTAAAAGTATTACTTATAATACGCTTTAAACGTATATAGATGAAGTTAATAAAAAATTTCTCAAATAACGTTTAGCGTAGCGATTTCTGAGTATGTTTACTCCATATTCATAGTCATTATTATGTGTAAATGTAATGAATGCAAATTTATGCAAATCATTATCCTGTCCATTTTTCCGATATTGTAAAGCAAGCATCCCTAAAATTGGTGGCGTTTGGATCGTTCGCAATGAAATACGCTTCTATTATTTTTTCTTTTGGTGTCATTTCTTTCTTTGCAAACAATTTCGGCGCTAGAAGGTTCAAATTTATGATTAAATGTTTTTTGGTGTTCTGCAAATATTGAATTGCCTTCATTTTTGTTTACCACTCTATTGTACATATATAAGTGTTGTGGTACTCTATTGTTTACTGTGGCCCGAGTATTATTTTCTTTATGTATAGTATTAATTTTTTAATAATATTTGTTTTCTTTTTGATTATTTCTCTCTTTTCATTTTTTTCTTTCTCTTTCTTTTTCACCTTCTCTAGAGAGAAATTAGCATTTTTATTGATTAGAAATTAAATCTCAATTTTTATTGTATTCTTACATATAGTATGAGATGACATAAGTCGATTTTTTTTTCCTCGGCATTTATTTCGGTTGGTTAAAAACTCATTTAAACAGAAGTTACGTTATCTATTCAAGCATAAAAATCGATTAGCATTTAAATTTAATGAATATAGACAGTGTGTCTGGAGACAGTTATATGAGAGAAAAATAGGCGTGATAAATTGAAAAATATGTATGTATATATAAAATTAGTAGGAATGTATGTGTAGATATATATTAAATGCATCCATATGCCCTGCTGCAGTTTAGTGCGGACAATAAAATGATAAGTTCAAGAACTCAAGACCCCGGATTAAAGTTCAAATCCGCTACATCCGTTGCTTAAATTTCTAAAGATTATCAGAGTAACAAACCATCCAATTATTAGTGAACACATCGGATAAAGTCGATTTCTGGCAAAAAGCACTTTTTCACAATCATCTAATATCTGTTTGGTTTATTTAGGCTTTTCAATAGTACATTCATTATTGTGACAATCGAAACACCTCACAGTTGATCACTCTTTTTATCACCAACAACCATTTCTAGTATCGTATGTTTCTGTAATGAGTTATGTTGGATCATAACATGACCAAAATAATTTAAGTTCAATCTACTCATGTATGCTTCAAACAAAAGTTCTAATTTAATCTGGTAGAGAATCCAATTCATCCTCCTTTTTTTTTTGCTGTCTTGTCTATAGTTTTCTCCAATTCTACATTTCAGTGCATCAGTTCTTTTCTATTCTTCTTCTTTAGTGTAGACTATTTACTTCTATAAATAATCACTGGAAATGTTTTTTTCTTTTTTAAAGAATACAGTTTCTATTCTAAAAGGTTTATTAAGATCTCTTTTGGGAAAATCTGTTTTAAGAGTTTATATATATATATATATATTAAAGGAGGTTGCCTTGACAACAGTTAGGAATTGTTGATTGTTATTGATAATGAGTCTAAGTATTATTATTATTCCAAAACTTTATTAACAGGATATATGCATGTTTACATTTGACACATTGGTAAAATAATACAAGGTTATATTATATGTGACAAAAGGAATAAGGCATGAAATTATTGAATTACAATAAAAGGGTATAAAACCCAAAATTCAGTAGGAACTTAGGAAACATAATAAGATTACATTTGACAGAAGGAGTACATTTAATGTCAATAAATGACAAGTATTGCTAAATAGGTAATCAATACATTATAAAAGGGTGGACTGGAATAAGTTATATTAATACACAAGTATTAATACATAAGTATGTATAACCCACTTGCATTTGATGTATTGATGATATAATACAAGTGTACTTTTAACAAGGTATATGCCCAATGTCTATCACAGAGCTAGAGCTGATTTAATAAGTCAAGATTACATTTGTGGTACAAACAATGGTCATATTATATATTTTTCTCGTGTCTGCTCTAAATGAGTTTACTAAGATGTCTAATATAAGCTAGTATCATGAGAATTATACACACACTGTATCACTGATTAATACACGATAAGAAAATGAGCAAAACATGAAACAGTGTGAAATAACCAAAATAAATTTAAACATTGAATAGTGTTAATATAATTATTAGTAAGGCTGTGACTATTTAGGGAAACTAAAAGGTAACCAGGTCAGTTCAAACAAAAATTTAGACAACAAAGTTCTGTCTTTATCTTTAAGTTTCTTTAGCATTTGTAGAAAGAAAGTATCTATATCTGGCTGTGGTACAGTGAATGGTCTTTTACACCTAGACAGCCACATGGAATAGGTCAAGAAAGTAGATAATCTAATAGTAGGAATGTCTCTAGTAGCTACGCAGTCCTTGATGGACATAATTTTGTAAAAGTCTACTCTGCAATTCTGGTAAATGATCAATTTGATCTTGCCAAGTCCATTGCATGAGCAGATTATATGCTCAAAGGTCTTGTCCTGCCGGTGGCAATTTACACAGAGTGGATCAATGGAACCAATCTTTCTCCTGTAATTTAGGAACCAACTAGTCAGCATAGCCTGGAGATTTATTTTGACTAGGTAGTCTAAAATTTAGGCTCCAAAACCCGGAATTTGAATAAGCTTATCAGCTTCTGATTGGTTATTCTAAGTGTTGGCTTACTAGTGCTAACTTGTGGGTTGATAAGCTGATTTGCTTCCCACAAAGACAGCTTGGACTTGAAAGTGTTGTTTGACATGTTGTAATGAACATTAATTGTCAAATAGCAAGATGTCAAGCCAACAACTAGTAGCAGGAGGAGGCCTGTCTGAAGATAGAACTATGTTGGCAGTCTGCATATGCCCATATTTCTGTATTAGGTAGATTGTCTAAGTATTGACTGGTTTTTAATGATATATATTGTAAACAGAAGGTGGAATCGGATGAAAATGTATTCAAGGAACAAAGATATATAGAGGTTTGAATAAAAAGCGATTGTAAATGGAAAAAAGAAATAACAAAATGAACTAAATGAACTAATGGATGAAAAATACCTAATGAACAAAGATATGGAGGGAGATTGAAGAGATATATGAAAATCAAATTGTAAACTGAAAATGATTATCAATCGGGAAGACAATATAACTAGGGAACGTATGTTCAATTTGCAATAATATAAGATAATTGACAATCAAAAAGATGTCTATTCAGGGAATGATCATTGTAAATGAGAAAAAAGGGATTAACAAAAAATGAAATAAACATATAGAAGATCAAAGAATTAATTAATGATTAACTGTTATAAATGAACATAAATAAGTCTAAAGAATGGGAAGATGAGAATGAGAATTTATTAAGATAATGAATGGATGAAATGGAGATATGGAAGAATTAATGAAAAAGCAATGAAATGAAGATGTAGAAGAAAAGCAGTTAAAAATTAACTATTATAAATGAATGATAAAGAAGCCTAAATAATGGGAAGATGAAAATAAGAATTTATTGAGATAATAAATGGTTAATTTTATAATGAAATATAAATCAATAAAGGAGGACTAGATTATGATGACTAAGTAAAATGATGACAGGGATAAAAGGAAATATAGGCAATGATGGATTATTGCAGCATTGATGATGATCATGAATATGGGTATGAAGTATTGATAGGATGTTGTAAAAGCATTATATTTTAAATTTAAATAACCAAAGAATGAATTTAAATCTTTGGGTGTATATTAATCAGTAAGACGAAGAAGAGACTCAAGTAAGGTATACAAAATGAATTAAGAACTAAAATTTAACAAGTAAAATCGAAATTTTAAATTATTCATCAATGATTTCTCAGGGTTCATGTGAATTTTAGAATTCAGTGGTTTATAATGTATATCTGGATCAGTAAGAGGGATTTTACTGCTATCCAGATACAGAAAATTTAAATTGTTACATTTTTATTTACCACTATCAAACTCATCTCCACTCACAACTTTGACACCATCCACCTTAGATAAATACAATAATGATTATTAATAATCATTTTCTAAACTAGAGATTATCTCTAGCGCAGATATAAACTTTAAACCTCAGTTAAAGATTAATATATCTGATTTTTTTTAATTTTAAACATACACACACATGTGTAATATCTTTATAGATATATTAATTAAACGACTTTGTTTAATATATCTATAAAGAAAATTTAAAATGAATCAGACAAAAGAAATCATTAAAAATATATATCTAACTCATTTTACTAATGATAAAAAAGATAAAACTTTAATTTTATTATAACTTAACAGATCTATAATGGGAATGTAAATATAACAATTGTCTTAATAATCAAATAATCTAAAAGAAAATACTATGTAATATTTTGATCATAATCACAATAACATTAAACCAATAATAGCGTCATCCAGGAATGATTCAACTTTGACATCCTTGACAAGCATAACCAAGTTTAATGAATAATTATATCTAATGAATTATTAAAATATTATAATTTTAAAATCAAATATTTTATTTAGAAGCTACCACTTTAAAATAGCATTCGTGCAGGATATCAAAAATATTTATAATCACTCATCAATGTGATATTACGCACTCTAAAATGTAAATGTTAATAAAATGGTATTAATCAGATACTGAATAATAATAAAACTAATTTTATTAACTAGTGATTATGATGTCGGAGATGGCAATAACAATAATATTGATAGTGTCTGGCAATAGCAAAAAGGTGACCAACAACTCACTAAATTTCAAAAGAAATTTATTTATGCCTAATATTTACACACACAAAAAAAAAATTATAAACAATTTTTTTTTATTATAATGAATCTAAAATTAACAAAAGGTCTACTTAGATCTGATCCAAAATCATAATTGCATCATTGTATTGTAACAATTTTATTATTTACATTTACTATTTCACTCTACACTTTCCCATCTTATCACAATTTACGAACTTTATATCTGTCATGTATAGCTTTCTTATATATATTTTTTTTACCAAAATAAAATATGAATGGGAGGATGATCACAAGGTTACAACTGAACTAATGGTATGCTGACAACATTTAACACAAGGCAAAATTCAGATGATGAATATTTTTAATACATCAATGGTTATGTCTATTTCATCATATTTACAAGATTAAGCAACTTCCTAACTTTACTAACTTTGAAGGTTAGATTGATAATGTCCTTTTACTTTATCCAAAATTAATATAGTAGCACTGTAAATCAGTAATTTGTTACTTAACATTCTATAATGAATTTTTACTTAGCAATGTAATTTAAAATATAATGAACTTTTATAAATTAGCAATGTTTAATAAATAACATATTTACATTAAATCTTAAAAAAAAATTGTTAAAGCAAACAATTATTACATTGAGAGCCCCATATTTTTCACCATATCAACAGTTTTTCAGACCAATGCCCAATTCTCATGTTTAAAACCTTTTGTTTAATTTACATTAAATCTTAAAAAAAATTGTTAGAGCTGCCAATTAAAAAAACCCATAGGATTTTACAAAGCCAGGTACATCTGGTATATATATGTCATAAATTGAAATTTTTGTCACTTATTTTTTTGAATTGAATATTCATATTGTGAGTATGGTTTTCTAAATCTTTGCATAAATTATCCAATAGTATTTTGCAAGAATGGTATCACTAATTGACAGACCATGAAAGCACAGAGCACCTTAGTGTTAAATTAAGAATCAGCATTCATGGCTGTTACTGCAGCTGGATGAGAACCTTTACTGTGAAATATATACTATATTTCTCTACTTAAGAGTGCTTGTACCGATTTTTTTCCAGCATTTTTTATTTAATGGTGGAATTACTTCTATCACATAAAAGTAGTGGTTGTGACATCATCGAACATTAATTCACCAATCAGCCAATAGAGAAAATATGGATTTTATATATAAAATATTGTATCAAATAATAATTAGAAGTGCACAGATCATGCCAATTCAAAAAAAGAGATATCAATAAAAAATATAATTATTCAGTTTTAAAAAACCTTGGTTTGAAGTTACACATTTTGAAAACTTATAAGGATGTTATTATTTTATAGCTATAATGTACACTTTTATTATTATGTTTATTTTGAGAGTTGGAAAAAGTATTTTATCTATTGCTTCATGGGAAGATAAATCAAGATCTTTTTAAGTGAAGATAAAATTGAAGATTTTTTTTTCTCTTTATGCTAAGACCTGCCGCCATCTAAATATTTAAATTGTATTGTGGATTAATCTAAAACATTGTATTTTTTTTAAGTGTCATAGCATCGGCTGGGACGCGAACCCGCCACCCAGGCAACTGCCTGCAAGTGCAAGGCAGTCGCGCTGACCTCTCGACCACCAATGCAAGACTAAAACATTATATTTCCAAGTCTGTAATTTAAGAAACAGTAGTTCCACATCGATTGGTGAATGCTAATGAAGAAGAATAAAAAAATAAATTAAATTAATTGAATGTTGGAGATCATAAAAAATTCAAAACCTGAATGTGGTAGGTGGAGCCACAATCTATGATTCTTGAGTCAAAGTCTGCCTTTCTGCTATTATTAAAAATTATGCAAGGTAAAAACAAAACTAATAATCAATATATGACAAATGTATTGCATTCAAACCACTTAATATATACATATCTAACTGTGATGAAATTATATCAATTGGTTTTTTTACATTAATAAATGTCTTGTTGACTTGTTAATCCAGCCTATTCTTATTTTATACTCATATATGTCTTTGCCTTACATCCATGATTAATTAGTTAAGAATAGTTAAGGGTGTGTCATTATTTTTGTCTAAACTTAAACACTATCTAGAAGCCAGAAGCAATAATAGAGCAAATCCGATATATAAAATCCCTAAATTCTTTGTTGTCTGATTGGTGAATGAATGTTCATTAATAAGGCTGTCATGTGTCAAATTCACAATGATTGTCATGGGTCAAATTCACAACCAAGTAAAGAAAAATATTACTTTTATGCAAAGAAAGTAATTCTGGCATTAATAAAAATGCTCGGAAATCGGTACTTTTAGCTACAGAGGTAGAGTATTTAAATCATGAACAAAATATGATACATAAATTCATGTATGAGATGTGATATTTAGTGGGAGAAAAATTGGATGCTATAGCACCATGTTAACATTTAGTTTTGGTTAGCTTGTAAATGAAGGCGAAACTATGTTTTCAGGCTGGTGTACAATTCTTACATTTATTTATATAATATTAAAATCATTTAATTTACATTTTTTGTTAAAGAAACCAATTAAAAAAACAATGGTCTATTTAGACCATGTACATCTGATTAATAAAAAAATGTAAAAAGTTTAAAATTAAGCCTGCAGGGTTGCCCTTCATTAAAAAAGATGTTATTCATTATCCTAACTCTTACCACTGCTCACTATGAATACAGGTTATCTTTAATAGATGATTATGGTTAGATAATATATCTAGTCCTAAATGTTTGGTAAATGATATATCTGAAAATGTAACCAGTATACTGAAAAGGATATTGTGATAGATTAATTCTAAATAATACATGGCATTTGAAGATTAGCTACCATTTGTTTACATTTGTGACTGTTGTGGCATATCCTACCAGAGCCTAGCTTCCTATTACCATTATTGAACAGATTTGGTTTCAAGATCTGTTGTGAAATATCAACAACATTAATATATTAATGAGATCACATATTTGAATATAGAGAATACCCCGACACACTTATTAGAAAAGTTAGAGATTAAAAGCAAAAAAAGAGATTGACAGCTAAAATAAAAAAGACAAATAAAATATGGACACAGGCTAGCAATTAAATTTAAAATTGACAATGAAGTCCTTAAAATAATTAAAGTATTTGAACTTCTTCGATCATTCATAAATAATAAAAAAAGTCCAGCAATTAAGAAATTTATCATAGTCTAATATTGAGCAGACTTTCAATACATAAAAAAATAGAAAAAAAAATTAATGGCTTCACTGCTCAAATGTTCATAAGAATTTCAAATGCGAGAATCAATCCCAGGATATTGATATCCTGGTATCTCCCAATCCCAAGTTGGATGCTCTACCCAACTGCACCAAACAACATAGGATAAAAAAACAAAAAATAGTATTAGATGTAAAAGCTTATTTTTAAAAACTAAGATATTTCACATGACTCTCTATGGATGTGAAAACTGGACACTAAGGGGAAAAATATTTTTTCTTTTCAATTGCATTGGTGGATTTCAAAATGCAGTAAGTGCTAAAAACTAACATCTGGATACTGGAGCAGCCTAGAAAAAATGTTTGTTTTTTTTTTAAAATACATCGGACAAGTTGAAGTTGTTTTTATTTTAGACATAACATAAGGTTATCTAATTTATTAGTAAAGTGTATAATGCTCTGAATTATTTTTAAATAGAATGACCAGTAGTGAGTAGATAGACTCCATCTTCTTAACAGTAAATATTGAATAGTTTTTCCAAAACGAAACAAAAAAAAATTAGACCATTCTGAATAAATGACATTCATATGATCAATAAAAATCATTGTCAGCTTGATTGTATACACACACATATATACTTTAAATGGTCAAATTTCAATGTTAAAATTTATCCATAATGTTGCTTTCTATATATAAAATTAAAAATAATCAATTTAAAACAAAACCCACTATAAATAAAAATATTATTTAATACATCAATCCAGATTTCATTTCTTAATGGAATCTTTTCAAGAGGTTTCTTTTTACTCAGTCTCATAACCAATTACCCTACTGTAGGTAACTCTCCCCAAAGGACTTTATTTACCTTACATTACAACAAATATAATTATTAAAATACATACATTAAACATAATTAGTAAAATACATATATGTACATAAAAATGATTAAATTTATTACAGTTCTTTTTTCTCCCATAATATATATATATATACGTTTTACGAATAAGCTAAATAATATTTACTAAGGCAATAAACCTAAAGCATGTGTGGTTGAAAATGCGAAGGTAGGGACCTCTACAGGACTTAACCACAAGCTTATGCATTGGAAGAAAAACCATAATAATAATCTCTTCCTTCTATTTTTAAAATTATAACTCTAAAGTTTCCAGCACACTAAATGGGCATTGTTTGATTATTGAAAACTTTAGAGTTATAATTTTAAAAATAGAAGGAAGGGATTATTATTATTGTTTTTGCTTTTTTTTTTTTTTTAGATTTGTATATATATATATATTATGGGAGGGGAAAAAAGGACTGTAATAACTTTAATTATTTTATGTACATATATGTATTTTAATAATTTTATTTATTGCAATGTAATGTAAATAATGTCCATTGGGGTAAGTTGCTATAGGATATTAGTCATATGGAAGAGAGTGGCAGTAACAGGGTTAACATATGACAATGATGTGTTATGTGTTAGTAAAGAGGTATTAGATTACTTAGAAAAAGTACATAGGGAAGTATGAAGACATGCATTAGATGCAGATGTATGGACAGCAAAGGAGGCAATTCTAAAAGAAATGGGATGGTCAAGTTTTTATATAAGAGATGCAAAAAGCAAAATGAAAATGTTCGGTTGATTGCAATTAATGGATAATAAAAGAATATCCAAAATAGTATTTAATTGGGTTATGAGTAAAGGGCAGGCAACAAGATGGGTGAGAAAGATAATGTGTATGCAAAAGATTTGGATAAAGAATTTATATCAGTATATTGTACAAAAGGCGGGATGATTGTGTTAGGGGGATTGTTGAGTGTTATAGTGGTAAGAAGTGGGATAGAAGAATAGATGCATTAATAAAGAAGAGGAAGTTGGAGAGATGGAGAACTAGTATGGAGAGTAAAAAGAGTTTAAATATATATAGAAGTAAATGGAACATTGGGTGCTAGTTAATTTATGATAATATCAAGCCAAGTATTTTACTGTTTAAGGCTCAAACAGGATCTTTAGCAACAAGGCATTATACATGTAAATGAAAAAATATGGGTGATTTAGTCCACAGGTTGTATGAGGAAAGCATAGAAAATATTAGACATCAGTTGATTCGATGTAGATGCTTGAAAGCAGAAAGAATACAAATAATGAAATTATAAAAGGCTAAATATAAACAAAGTGATTATATAGAAAGTGGGTTATTGGTTTTTATGCTGGGTTTGGGAACAGATAAGGGGGATTTAGATATGAAGGCCACGGAGTTGACAAAGATTATGCTGTGGAAAGGATAGAGAAGAATATGGGAAAACATGGAGTGGGGAATGGAAAGGAAAGTCAAAGTGGCTAACAGGTTTTTCTGGGCATAGTTGCTGAGAGATTCCTGACTCTGTATAAGGAGAAGTCACAGTACATCACATCACATGATTCTGTAAAAAGAAACATCTTGAAAAAATTCCATTAAGGAATGGAAGCCAGATTGATGTATTAAATAATATTTTTATTTATAGTGAGTTGTCTATTTCAATGTTGTTTTGAATTGATTATTTTTAATTTTACATATTTATACAAATAAAGAATTTGTTAGCGTAATAAGTAATACTTTTATCTACTATGCTTATAATCTGGGGTTTAAATTTACACTAAGCAAAACGAGGATTTTTTTCAGTTTTCATTAAGACTTAAAATTTTATTTTTAGGCTGCCAATCTTTGAACAATTCATTGGGCCATTCAATTATTGGTCATTCATCTAGATAATTGTATCTAGAAGTTAAAATAAGGATAGAAAATTGCTAAAATATTATTCCCTGCAATAGGCTACATAGTAATGTGATGCGTGCAAATATCATTAATAGTTTCAAAATTTAAAAACATAAAATATTTCATTATTATTCCATTTTGCAGTCATAAAAATTTAGAGAAAATGAAATTGAAATAATACGTTTTTTTTTAAAAAAAAAAAAAATGTTTTAAAAGCGTTTGCAAGTTGGAAATTATCAATTCATCAATTAATAAATATCAAAAGACTTTCTCGAATTAACAAACCTGCTCAAAAACGTTATTTTACATATATGTAACCATTGGCTTTGAAATAGAAAAAAAACATTTCAACTATATTTTTAAATCAGGCTTCTAAACTGATTTTTTTTTTTTCAGTTTTAAAATAGAAATTGTAATCATGTTAAGATATCGGTACGATTGCAGCAAAGCTAATTTTAAAATTGTGAACTTTGAAAAGCTTGCAAAAAAGAGGAAGAGAGAGAGAGAAAAGCAGATTTTTTTAAAACGGAAAAAAAATATTAATAAAAATATAACTAAATTAATTAAAGTACGCTCATTTAATATATACCTAAATTAAAGTAATATAAAATTAGTATAAAAACAAATGTTTAGAAGCAATGAACTCGAGATACCTTTGCTGCAATAAAATCAGTTATATAGTTTATTTTCTTTTTTCTAACAAATAGCATTATCGAAACATCACATGATCATAATTTCCTATGAGTACACAAGTTTTTTAAACAAAAGCAAATTTTTGTCAATAATGCCCTCTAGTGCAAGCTGTAATAATTAATAGATGCTAAAAGTTTGTGTATTATAATTCCTATTCAATGCTTTTCTATCCAATATTCCGTTTAGTTTTTAACTTATTGCTTTCACCAGTAAGAAGCCTGGGGGGGGGTGCATTAGATCCAAAGATATAGGTGCACTGATCCCAAATCCATGACTTCTGACCAATGAAAGCCATAAGTTAGAATCTAGTTCTGAAGGTAGTGGGTGGAAAGGCATTGGATAGGGATTATAATGCATAATTTTTTTACATCTGTTGATTACTAGAGCTCACACTAGATGGCACTATTGTGTGGAAAAAAATGTTGTTTTAACTAGCATTATTTTTTTAAATTGATACATTTTTATTTACCACTATCAAACTCACTTCACTCACAACCTTGACACCATCCACTTCAGATAAATACAATAATGATTATTACTAATCATTTTCGAAGCTAGAGATTATCTCTAGCACATATATAAACTTTAAACCTCAGTTAAAGATTAATATATCTGATTTTTTAATTTTAAACATACACATGCATGAAGTTATTAACCTTTCTCTTTCCCATGTGTAATTTTTTTATAGATATATTAAGCAACCTCCATACTTCCCAATTTTTTTAAATTCATAAAAATAGATACACTAAAAGACAAATGACTCCCAAGATGCATTTTGTGTTGAACCAGCACTCATCAGTTGGCCAGATCACTATCTCCCATATATATTTCTATTATATGAAGAGTATTTATCTATAGTAAATTATTACATTTTTATTTACCACTATCAAACTCACTTCACTCACAACCTTGACACCATCCACCTCAGATAAATACAATAATGATTATTACTAATCATTTTCTAAACTAGACATTATCTCTAGCACAGATGTAAACTTTAAACTTCAGTTAAAGATTAATATATCTGATTTTTTAATTTTAAACATACACACACATGGAGTTATTCATCTTTCTCTTTTATTCTTTTACTAAAATCAACATATGTTTCTTTTAGCAAGCTTGTTTAATTTGTTTAAAAAGTTGCAGATTTAATTATTTAGATTATAATATATAATAAAACACAGTATTTATTTTTATTCGTTTTTTAGATTTATTTATATTTTATATAATAATTTGTTAATCAAATATGATTAGAGACTTTAATAAACTTAAACCAGAAATATTGGCTGAATACCCATTTGTTAAATGTTGGCGACATAATCACTGACAAGAATAAATAAACATTACTATGCAAGATTAATTACAATAGTATTTCTAAACTGAGCAAACAATATATTTACTATTAGAAAAGTTTGGAAAAGTTATGTCAGATGTTGCTTCTGACAAAAATCTATAAAATGATGCTGAACCAAAATAAAATCGTTAAAGATCTTATATCAAAAACTTAAATGGCCTTTCAACAAATGTTTAAAAGTTTGATAGTATGAATTATTAACATATTTCTGCCATCACCCCACCCCCACAGTGCACTATTAACAAGGAATGATCAAGCATTGCAAGAATAAAATATTTGTGAAGCATTCTCATCTTATTAAAGTTGAAAAAAAAATGGTGTTTACATAATACTCTGAAAGTCACTGGCAACAAACAAATGTATATATAAAAGACCAAATTAAAGACATTTACAATCTTCCAAGAAAACAAATGAAGACATATATGTATATTATTTTTTAATTTGTTTACGGCTTGTGATAAATTTATATTGTTAAAATTTACATGGTGGAAGATCATTTCTCACAAAAAACTTAAATGTGTGTTTGTTTCATTTTCAATAAATAAAATTATAGACAGACATTTTTAATAAATAAATCTTTATAAGTTTACTTGGTGGAAGATAATTTCTCACCAAAAAAAAATGTGTTTGTAGAAGTTTGATGTTTGTTAACTTTTGATCTTTTTCAAATTAAAATGAAATTTTAGAATCCGGCTTTAATATATTTAAATTCAATAGAATTACTTAAAAATTGATATATAACTAAGTTATATCACCCTAATCTATTTAAAACATTTATCTTTTCAGTATTTCAACTAGATTGATAAATATGGAACAGAGAGTGGGGAAAATATGAAAAATATTCAACAATTTTACATTTTGCAGTTAACAGACTTAGAATTTCCATTTGTTTTAAATAATGGTCACTAGAGGGCAGTTTATTTTTTTCTTTCAATTTAATAATATTTTTAAAACTACTTTAAACTCTTAATGCAAATATCCTATTTATTATCTGTACATAATTATATATGTTTAATAAATCAGTAACTAACTTTTCTATTTAAAACTATTTTTTATTTTCATTTTATTTTTTTTATTTTGTTTTAAAAGAAAAAAAAGTAAACTAGAAAAATCACATTATTTAAAACAATGCAAAAAGTTTAAAAAGATTGCTAATTTTTTTTCTTTAACAGTTTTTTAAAAACAATTATTTTAAAATAAAAATAAATTTTTCAATTTAAATAGAGAACCTAGTAATTTATTATACATATATAATTATTTACACATACTAATTATAAATTTATATAAACGCACATTGATTATGTAAGTAATATTTATTAAGGCTTCACATTTTCATGTGCATATTCTTAAGGTTTACAGCCTTAGTAAATATTACTTACACATACTAAGTATATTATAAACTCATTTAGCCTTGGACACTATTACAATTACTATTTAAGTTATACTTGGGAGGCAATTTGAAAAATATAATTAAGGTTCATAATGTTATAATTGACTATTTATTAGCCTGCATTCAGAAGAGGTTATATTTACCTGAAGGAGGTTTTTTTAAACTTCTTTGTATCAATAATTTTACTCAATCTATGTGATCAAGTTGTAATCGTTAGTGTCTATATAAATATATTGGACCATAGATAAAGGCAGAATCCACCTTTATTGTTAAAAAAGGGTGCCTTGACAACAATTTGAGATTTTTGCTTGTTATTGATATTAAGATTGCCTAAGTATTGACTGTTTTAATGATTAAATACAATATTTACATTAAGAATATAAAATAGAAATTCATATAACATTAAAGGTATATATACATTAACTTATATATATATGTTAACTTGGCTGCAGAAAGGAGTTTGCTATTAACTGAAAGGAAACCCTTTGATTCCTCTTGGAGGCCTTAAAGGAACAGAGCAGGGCAAATTTCTAATGCCCACTCCATACATTCTTGTCGTTGCAGCTGTTATTACTATGTGATTATTCATATAGTAAACAAACATGGATGGGCTGCTCACCAACATGCATTAGCCAGCATGGTGAGTTTATTGGCTTTTTACCTCCGAGTTTAAGAATATTTTTCCAATATATACAATCATGACAGACAAAAATAAATCATGGCCCTTATTCCCAGGAGGCTGTAAAGTCACCAACCAAGGCAGCAGTTGGTGGCCGAAGGTGCAGGGTGCTAAGAATCACCTGATTACAAACTCAGGCTGCCATTTGATGATGACTTATTATTTAGGTACTTACAACTGCAGATCACTTTCAAGTGAAGGAAGATTGCAAGAGTTATAAGAAGAACTATCTTATATTAAATGGGACATTATTGGACTTTGTGAAGTTAGAAGAAAAGGTGAAGAAACAATTGATTTAAAAAGTGGACATGTACTCTACTATAAAGGCACAAATATTGGAAATACAAGTGGAGTAGGATTCATTATAAATAAAAAATGGAAGAATAACATTGTGGAGATTGATGGTGTATCAGACAGGGTGGCAAGATTAGTTTTACAACTTAATAGCAGATACCAAATGCAGATAATTCAGGTTTATGCCCCAACAAGTTCTCATAGTGATGAAGTAGTAGAAGATTTTTATATGGATGTACAAAAGGCTTTTGATCAGAGTAAACAACATTTTAAAATTGTTATGGGAGACTTTAATGCTAGAATTGGTAAACAAATGAAAGATGAAAATGCTGTAGGTAATTTTGGTTATGGTAATAGAAATGAGAGAGGACATAGACTTGTGGAGTTTGCAGAAAAAGAAAAACTTTATATTATGAATTCTTTTTTTGAGAAAAATGTTAAAAGGAAATGGACATGGAAGCATCCAAATGAAGGTACAGCAGAATTGGATTATATTTTGACTAACAGAAAATACATATTTCAAGATTGTAATGTTCTTAATAAATTTAACACAGGAAGTGATCATCGATTAGTAAGAGTAAGATACATGTTAATGCAAAACTAGAGAGACAAAAATTATTAAGAAAAACAATATTTACAGTTGATATTCCTAATCTTCAGAAACATTCTAATGAATTTAAATTAGAACTTACAAATCGGTTTCAAGTATTAGTAGATTTTGAACATGATTCAGATTTGAATGAAATTAATAGGAAAATAACTGATACACTTTTAAAAACTGCAACAAAGATAGCTGGTAGAAAAAAGCAGCAATTGACCAATAAAATTTCTACTGAGACTAGAGAATTTATGAAGAAAAGAAGGAATATGAAGATATACAAAAATGATGCATTAAAAAGGATTGAATATCTCGAATTTTGTAAAATGGTGTGGAAAAGAGTTGAAAATGATATAAGAAAGTATAATTGTGAACTAGCAAGGAAAGCTGTAGAAGAGAATAAAAGTCTAAAGAGTGTAAAACAACATTTTGGTATTGGTAGGAAATTTATATCTGCAATAAGAAAAAAAGATGGCATTATTACTAAAAAGAGAGATGACATCATGAAATGTGTAGAAGACTTCTATCAAGAATTATATAGTAATAAAGAACAAGTACCTCCTATACCTATTATATCTTCTGAATTGCCCAGAATTTTGAATGAGGAAGTGAGACATGCAATTAAATTTATGAAGAAAGGGAAGGCTCCAGGTAATGATGGAATTATAATTGATATATTAAAAGAAGCAGGTGAAGAAATAGAAAAAAAATTAGCAAAGTTATATTCCAAATGTCTAAATGATAAAGATGTACCAGATGATTGGAAGAATGCAGTATTAATATTAATATTTAAAAAAGGTGATAAAGAAGATATTAGAAATTACAGACCTATCAGTCTTTTATCAGTTTTATACAAAATTTTTACTAAGATAATTACAACTCGTCTACAGAGAACACTGGACTTCCACCAACCAAGAGAACAAGCTGGATTTAAAAGTGGTTTTAGTACAGTAGATCATATCCAGGTATTGAGAGAAGTTATAGAAAGGACAAATGAATATGAGTTGCCATTATGCTTTGGATTTGTAGATTATGAAAAGGCATTTGATTCTATAAACATTTCTTCAGTGATTAAAGCATTGGATCATCAAGGTATAGATCCAGGATATTGTCATATTTTAAAGAATATTTATAAAAATGCAACAGCAACAATTAGATTACATAATGATAGTAGGAAAGTCAACATTGAAAAGGGTGTAAGACAGGGTGACTCCATATCTCCAAAACTTTTTACAGCAGTGCTGCAAGAAGTATTTTGTGGATTAAAATGGGAAGCTAAAGGAGTGAAAGTAAATGGAGATTATTTAAGTCATTTAGATTTTGCAGATGATGTAGTTGTTTTTGCAAATAATGCTTTAGAGTTACAGGAAATGTTGCAGGAGTTATCAGATGAAAGTAGGACTAAAGATAAATGTTAAAAAGACTAAAGTAATGTTTAATAGATTTTCTCAAAATATGAAAATAAAGATTGATTATGATGAATTAGAAGAAGTTAACAGTTACAAATACCTTGGTCAGATTATTAATACAGATGGAAACATAATGGATGAAATTAATCATAGAATTAAACTTGGTTGGAGTGCTTTTGGTAGAAATAACTTGATACTAAAAGGAAATATGCCTATGTGTTTGAAAAGGAAGGTTTTTAATAAATGTGTTTTACCAGTTCTTACTTATGGATCTGAGACTTGGACACTTAATAGAAGAGCAATACAGAGACTTCAGACCACTCAAAGAAGTATGGAGAGATGCATGTTGGGAGTAACAAGAAGAGATCAAAAACGCAATGTATGGGTAAGAGAACAAACAGGTGTTATTGACCTCATTGAAAAAATTAAAAGACTGAAGTGGAGTTGGGCTGGACATATTGTTAGAAGAGATGATAATAGATGGGCAATTGAAATTTTAAACTGGATTCCAAAAGATTGTAAAAAACCCAGAAAGAGACCACATGTGAGATGGATGGATGAAATAAGAAAGTGTGTCGGGGTGATGTGGAGAAGAAAAGCTAAAGATAGGAAAAAATGGATTGAACTTGGAGACACCTTCATCCTGCAGTGGATTAATAATGGTTTATGATGATGATATATTAACTTATTGCAGAATATCTAATGACTTACATATACTATATGTGGGATATTGATTTAAGGTAAAAGTATATGTGTTAAGTGAAATTCATATACAATATATTGTAACCCTCTCCCAACACCTTTCCTACCTTTCCTAACAACAAATACCTGGTAGCGCTAATTCTATTGATCATAGAATAAACTATTAGTCTGATTTTGCCTTAAAATTATTAATGAGGCTCTTAAATGATGTTCTATCTTAGCTTAGCTCAGTTGAAGACTACAGAGGTCTATAAGGTGTAGAATGTCTATTAGATGTGAAAGGAAACATTTTGATTAATAGGAACAAAACATCTATTAAGTTCTAAAATAAATAAAGAATTAAAATTGGTAAAGTTCTACCATTTAAATTGACAAGTTATAGTCTATACCTCACCTCCTCCCATCATCCACATGCATTGAACAACCTCTACTATGTTAGAAAATTTAATTAATAAATAAAAATGTAATGCTGATTAACTATGCTGCATGGTAAGTTAGAGTCAAATATAAAATAAAATATAACATTACTTAACTTTTGATTGTACAGTAATTTAAACTTAGTAACTGAATTAATGTCTAATTTAAATGATAAGTGAATATCTCAGGGGATTAATTTATTGCATGGCTTAATTCTAAATCTATACGTTCCAACAACTTCTGATTACTATTATAAAAGTAATGACACAAATTAAGCAATATCTTAACAAAATAATTGTAGTTAGATAATAAAAGAAATAGGGTGCATTTTGATTTCAATTCATCATCTAAATAATAACTAAATGATACAATTTTCAGAGAATCATTAAATAATCAATCATTTCATACAGTGTCTGGATCCAGAAAAGCAACATCATCAGATCTGAACATGTTCATCATTAATTATGGAATAGTGCAATCATATCATATTAGATATGTAAATGTGTGTGCATGTGTGGAAATATGAAATACGAATGCATGTCAAAGAAGAATTCTGAACACAACTTTAAATAAATAAAACATTTATTTACAAGCATAACTTAAATAAACACTTGGTTTAATAGTTGACACATATACATGTTTTGATGATTCCAACATTAATGATTAAATGGTATACATGAGAGCAAATAACATAAAGATAACTTTCTATATTTTATTTTAATATATGCCAGCTGTCAGTGCATTCTGATAGACTTATGGAAGAAACATTATATTTTCAGTACTAAAATAATAACACAAACTAAACTTCTTTTTATTTTACTTGCAAAATTGGCTTAAGCTATCAGCCAATTCTGATAAACATATGACACAGAAACATTATGATACTACACTAAGATAATTAAATATAAAATTATTTTTGGTATTTTATCTTCAATACACTCAAGCTATCAATCATTTATGATATGCTCATGAAAAACAAAACTCTATTAAATACTGATACTAAATTATCAGATGAAATTAAAGTCCTTGGCATTTTACTTCAAATGCACATCAAACAAAATGAGACGGGTTTAAATCTAAGAGTAAGAGTAAGAATAAGAGTAAGATCAAACTATAATTTAGAAATGAATAATTACATTAATTAGCTGCACTTTGTCTTCTCTTGCTTGCTCATTCAAATGAGGATGGAACATTATGAGAGTTGATGGTATGAAATCTAAATAATTAATATAAAATGATTTGAAACAATAATTAAAGAGTTACACATTAATGATGGATTTCTCCATACCTTCTAAATTAATAATTTATGCATGTGTCTGAATTATGCTATCTGTCATAAAATAATTAATATAACTAAATCCGATTGGTTTACTTATGAAATTGGGATAAAGATCATAATATGGATGATGACAATGGCCAACCAAGCTTTAATACTAATTCTACTTCAGCTGTTCTGTGAGAAAAAATCAATTCTACTTTTATTTTCCTTTTTTATCAGCAAACTATCTCACACTTGGCTATGAATAAAAGATGAAAAACATTCCATATGGCACATGGGGATAAAAGACTTTAATAACTCTAATCATTTGAATAACTACACAATAGCTCCCAAATCTAACTTCTGAGACTTAAAACAAACTGGCATTGACACTCTCATGACCAAAAATAAGGGAGATACACTACTTGGCTTCTCATTCTATAATTCATAAAACACAACTAATAAATCTGGAGGATATAATTTACTCCTAACAAATGCTTCAATAATTTAAGGGAGAGTTTTCTCAATCCCAATAATATACTATATAATCCACCCATGTCTATTACTTGAATAAATCAATGGAGAGCTCATCTCGATTCCAGATAATACACTATATAAAATAAATAACTTCATTCTGCATAGCCACTAAATACATTTCAATATAAGCATAATAAAGAAATAATAAATCCACACTTAAATAAATCTCTAATCTTTCAACTTCTGGCACATTTTCATTGTCCGAAACCTATGGTAATTAAATTATTTCTACTTTCAATTGAAACATTATTGTAGCTGGATTAAATAACAGACATGTATATATAAGCATAATAATGCATAAACAATTTCAAATCACTTTGGTAAGAAATACTGTAACGATATTAACTAATAAGTTGTAGAGGTAATAATGAATAAATCTTTCATTTCTGACAAGTATATATTTTTAGCTTGGAAATATACTAATTATGGTTGAAGAAGCAAGGCAAAATAACTTCTAGCAAGCAAAGACAAAATAATCTTTTTAGTGTATTTTGCATTAGCACAAAATTGAAATAAAAGTTTGGTTTAGGATAAACAACAAATCTTTAAATTTTGAGTTAAACAATTATTAAGAAATAATTAATTTATAACTTATTGAAAAATGCAAAGATAAACAATAAATTTTATATAATGAGCTTTTTTCAAAAATAAGCTGTTCACCCCTAAACATTGAATGGATGTTTCCATTTCTAACATGCACGTATACAAGCACACAATAAAAACTATATTAAAATAATACAAATTACCTAGTATAATATTTTTTTCACATTATACATAGTGAGACGTTCTTGACGAAAGCAATAATAGCAAGAATAAAATAAATCATAAGACAAATTTTTAAAAAAAAAAAACTATCAAGCTATTGAATGCTAACAAATAATAATAGTTCATTCATAGTCTGTAAATGACGTATCTTAGCTGTATACTAAATGATGGTAATAATTGGTAATGATGGTAATAATTGGTATCTGCAGGAAGATAAATAATATTATTTTAGATTCAATTTATCAGCATTCAATGTTTTTAGCAATGGCTAATGAACCGCTGGCAATATTACATTTGAGAATTCTCCATTAATATTTATTAAAATGTAGGTATAGAAATAATTTATTACTTAAGTCATTAGATATGTTCAAGCATTTGTTCTGAGTTTTAAAAATCATTCTCAAAGCAAATACCTAATCAGTTTATAAAATCCACTTAGGTTCACGTAAGTTTGATGATAACACATTTTAATAAGAAAATTCAACTGCAAATGAGAACAATAAATAAAAGAAATTCAAATCAGTTTTATGCTCTTCTACTTATTTATTCCAGAATATGGAGAGAGAAAGTTAATAATTAATCCATTAAACTCTATGTTACACATTTGTTCTTTTTTTAAATACAAATGGTTAGGTAAATGTTTTAACAATAACAATAATAATAGAGCAGGTTAGAATTAATTATTCGCACACATCTTTTCATTTAAACTTCCTTTTATAGTTAGCAAAATTTATTAATAAATAGTTCCTGAGATGTCTAATGAAAGAGTTCACAATTTTTCCAAAGTAATAAAAGAGGTTGTACATTTCAGTTACTTCATTAATATTAGAATTAAATTTTAAGTAAAATAATTTTGAAATATAAACACGCATTTCCATTATTTCTTTAAGATTGAAAATTAAAGTTAAATAGCTTTATAATATAGCACACATATTTATCTCAAACGATGGCTTTAGAATGTAAAATAGTTAAAAGCAAGGAATAATGTATCTTGTTACTGTCATTTACATTTTCATTTTGCAGAAAATTAATAGTAGTTTTTCACTTTCAAACTTGGGTCTTGAAAGAATCAGCTTATAAAATAAAATTGTACTAATAAAACTTTTATAATGAAATCAGAAAGCCATGTGCAGTTCAGTGAAGTTAAAATGAAATCCCCCTTTTTGTAAAAAGATTTCTCTTTTTATAGATCCCAGACTATTACCCAAGCATCTGTTCTTCCAATAATCCAAGGTCATTTGAAAGTTCAAAGGTCTCTAGAAACAAAATTGCTCCACCCATTGCACTGAGATGTTTAATTAGCAGAAGATTATGCAAGAAACTTTTTGTCTTGGAAAAGAAAGAAAGCAAAAAAAAATAATTCTGTCTGTTAATAAAAAAAAATATTAAACTGAACTAAGAATAAAATATTTTACATTTCTAAAGTAACAGAATAAAATTAATGATAATTATTTTAGCAAATAAAATGTTTAATAGTATATTTGTTATTTAATAATTCACCAGTCCATTGATCCATTAATTCATTTAAAATGTAGTTAAGCTGGTTATTCAAGCTATTGGTTGCAAAATCAAATATTTTGCTATGAAACATATTTGGTGGTTTAATGAAGTACATGAATGGAAAATGAAACTGAAAAATGGCACAGGCATACATGAACATTCACAATTACTATGCTACAGGTACTAAACTCATCTGACTGAAATGAAAGTTTCTATGATGATGAGTCAAACATATAGTACCATTTATACTATTGATTAAAATATTATAAACAAATAAACCAGAGAACCATCTAAACAAATATCAATACTATTCTGCAGACAAATAAAACAAACTTGGAATCAACTTAAACTAAACTGACAACTTCTGTGACAAGCCACCCCCTTTCTATCATTAATTACTCACTAAAGAAGAATATTAAACATCTAAAAACTTTCAAATTATATCTATAAGTGCTTGTAAGCATAGTTTTATGTCATTAATAAAAATTTTTAGAAATTTCAGGTTATTTCATTTTTTTTAGTAAGATGCCATCAGATGTTACTGATACAGTGCTACATAATTACAATCAATATTTCTGGTGCCAATCCAGAAGGTTACAATATATATATACTAAATACAATCACCAGTCATTATGTATCCAAATCAAAAAACCGTTTATAATTTATCTAAGAAAGCCCTCTACAGATAAGTTTCAGTTTTAAAAAAAGGTTTTAATTTTGCTTTAACACCTTCTCGGATACCTTTTGAGACAATTGTTTGTAATGTTGAATTAGCTCTCGATAAAATAGATTCTTCATCAGGTGATTTGATTAGAGTTGAGATTTGTAATATTTTAAAAAAAGCTAAGCTTCCTAAAAATAATATTTCAAAGAAAGACTAGCATTAAATAATATTAAATCAGATAAATCAATTGTTTTACTTCCAGATGATAACGGTAATTCCACTGTTGTTATGGATCGGGACATTTACCATAATAAAATTTTAGATTTGCTTCATAATAAAACTTATAAACCATCAAAAAGAGATCATACTACGTATTTGGAAAAAACAACAAAAGCTATTATTAATAAATCACCTATTGAAGCAGAGATAAAAAATAAAATAATCCCTCGTGAAAAATCTTGTGTCTGTTCAAAATTTTATGGACTTCCAAAAATTCACAAATCAGATACCCCCCTTCATCCAATAGTAAGTGCAATAGGATCTCCAACTCATATTTTAGCTAGATATTTATCGGATTCATTACACCTACAATTCCATCTATTAAATCATATATTAAAAACTCTTTTCATTTTATTTCTGTTTAAAAAATTTAAAAATTAGTGCTAATGACATTCTGGTCAGTTTTGATGTCATGTCTTTGTTTACAAACATTCCAATTGATGAAGCTTTAAATGTAATTTCACAACGCTGCAATTTACCAAACCATATTATTGCTTTGATTAAACATTGTCTCTTGAACACATATTTTGTATATAATGGACAGCATTACAGACAAGTTTTTGGTACTCCTATGGGCTCACCTATCTCAGGAGTAATAGCTGATTTATTCATGGAAAATATAGAAACTCATGCTTTAGAATCATCCTCTTTAAAACCCCTCATTTGGCTCAGATACATAGATGACATTTTTGTCATATGGCAACATGGAAAAAATAAATTAGATGATTTTTTCTTACATTTAAATAATATGCATCCTCATATTAGATTTACAATGGAGACAGAGTCTGATGGAAAACTCCCTTTTCTTGATGTTTTAGTCACCAGAACACCAAATAGTTTATCTTGTTCAATTTATAGAAAGAATACACACATGGACAGATATTTACATTTACATTCTCATCATCACCCAACTCAGATCGTTTCTGTAGCCAAAACTCTTTTAAATAGAGCATTTAACCTTTCAGATAAGTCACATCTGAAAGATGAAATAAATCATATTAATAGTGTTTTATTAGCAAATAGTTATAATTATAAATTTATTAAAAAAGCCTTATTTCCAGCCCAAAATGGACAAAATAGGAAACAAAAAGATGATAAATCAGCTATTAGGATTTGTGTTTCATATGTAAAAGGAACTACAGACAGTATTGGATGTATATTAAAATGCTATAATATAAATACAGCATTTTCTACTCATCAAAAGATCAGTAATATAATAACCAAGCCTAAGGATTCAATCCCTCTTGAATCTCATGGTGTTTATCAAATCTCATGTGAAAATTGTAAGGCTTCTTACATAGGTATGAGTAATCATCGCATCAGTGTTAGGAGAGATGAGCATGCTAATGCAGTTAAACAACACTCATCATCATCAGCACTCTCACTCCATACTATAGATTCAGGTCATAAAATTGATTTTTCTAGTACCAGGATCATATCCAGATGTGATAATCTCTACCAGTGCAAAATTAGAGAAGCCATTGAGATACTTAAAAGGCCAGATTGTATCAATAAGCGAGATGATACAAGCAAACTTCCTCCTATTTGGAAAGATTTTTTTAAAAAACATTCTTAATTTAACATTTTTGCTATTGGTGGAACTTTAATGTTTTTTTCAAATCAGTGATTGTAGCACCTCTACAACCATCTTTCTACCTTTTATCACTCTGTGGATGGCTTGTGTTACCAAGTCGAAATGTCAGTATATCAATATTTAAAATATTTTAACACGGATGAACCCGCAAAATATGTCCTTTATACTAAATATTATATATACATATTTCTGAGATTAAATCTAAAACTTCAATTGTGCTTGAATAAGCAATTATTTTATTTCTTTTTAGTGCACAGTCAATAAAAGCATTTAATAAAATAATAATAATCCTTCATTAAGCCCAATAAACATCATTATTTTTATGTTTGAAGTAAAAGTTTTTATTTTTTTAACTATATATCATAAATAACATACATGCATTTCTTTTTCTTTAACCATTGCAAGCAAATATACATTATTACATTAATTTCACGAAGAATAGACTTTTTTTCTGTGATTAGTGAACAATTCTCTATAGTAAATCCAATCTTTTTATTTTTTTTGATAATGTACTTGTCCTGTTCTATATATTTTTTATTTAATCTTTCTATCAAATTGAAGATTATTTTACCAGTACTTCATGACATATTCTAATTGTGTCTTATATTGTCTTCTACATTTTTGTTCATGTATCTCTTCTCAATACATTTTTGTTAAGATTTATTTTTTTAATATATTTTAAAAAATTTGATTTTATATAGTAATTAAAGCTCCTATACCAGTTTTCAACAACATTGTGATATTAGAGATTCTCTCTCTCTTTCTCTCTCTCTCTCTCTCTCTCTCTCTCTCTCTCTCTCTCTCTCTCTCTCTCTCTCTCTCTCTCTCTCACACACACACACACACAATAAAAAAAAAATGAATATCTGTTCATTTCTCTTGACATTCTTAGCAAACTATATATAATTATTTAAATTTCATGTTATTCTATTACATTTACTGTACTTAATAAAAATATCACAATCTTGAATCTTGTTGGTATTTCTTTAATCTTTCAATCCCCCCCTCTCTTTTTGATTTTTGAATTAAATTTTTAATTTATCATTGGATTTATCCTTTTCTATGTTTAACCATTTTTTATGTTACTGTATTATATTCTATATTTGTATCCTTGCAATAACTTTTGGTCATCTGTATTATATAAGTAGCATATGATTGATTCTCAAAAGATTACCTATTGCACATTTTTGTCTGGAAATATCTAAATATTTTCTTGATTTAGCATCATTTGATTTGTATTTTTTTATTACTTATGAAAAGAAAGTATTCTTATCTTTATTTGTATTTTTAGATTGGACTATTTCCATCATCTAATATGTGTGTTGAATGTCTTCAGAAAAGTTTTTAATTTTAGTTAATTATTCCAAATGCATTCAACTATTAGTAATATCACAGCAAACAAATGTTAGTAATATCACAGCAAACAGGTTAGTATATGCACTAACTGTTAGAAATATCACAGCAAACAGGTTAGTATATGCACAACATTTCGAGAGGTATTTTTCTCCTCTCTTCTTCAGGTGTTTCTGGCCTAACCAGTGACAGTACTAGCATGGGATTCAAACCTGGTCCTTAGATTCTTGATTATTGAAATTTAAGGGCTCAGTTGGTTAGAGTGTTACCTTAAATTTCAATAATCAAGAATCTAAGGACCCAGGTTCGAATCCCATGCTAGTACTGTCACTGGTTAGGCCAGCAACACCTGAAGAAGAGGGGAGAAAAATACCTCTCGAAACGTTGTGCATATACTAACCTGCTTGCTGTGATATTACTAACAGTTAGTGCATGTACTAACCTGTTTGCTGTAATATTACTAACATTTGTTTGCTGTGATATTAGTAACAGTTGGTGCATATACGAACCTGTTTGCTGTGATATTACTAACAGTTGAATGCATTTGGAATAATTAACTAAAATTAAAAACTTTTCTAAAGACATTCAACACACATATTAGATGATGGAAATAGTCCAATTTAAAAATACAGCTAGAACACCATCATCACAAACCTTCGGAAAAACACTATTCTTATCTTTCATTATATATATATAATGAATACAATTATATCTATGTAAACAGAGCTAACTTTAAGCTTTTGGTGTTGCCAAAAAACTGTCTATTACTGCTAAGTGATAGTTTATTGGCAACATCAAATGCTAAAAGTTATCTCTGTTTACATGGATAAAATCTTCTCATTTCTATTCTTTATTATAAAAAATCCATGAAAATATTTAACTTAATATATATATATATATGAATCTAAACCATTGTATAATCTAGAGTAATAAACTAGAAGTTCTTTAAAGATGAATTATACAAATACAATTACTAAATATAAAATTTCAGTTTATAATATCAGTTTATAATTAGTCCATTGACTGGATATATCATAACTGAAATTTATTAAAAATAAGCAGAGAAATTCCATTAAAAATATTAATACTTTCATCTAAACATTCATGAAAATCTTCTCTCTATTGTAATGATATACATATGCTGTTATTTTTAAAATTAAAATAAATAGGAAATAATCATAAATAAAAATGATTTTAAAAAAAATTAAATGGAAATTGCACAGATGGAAAACTATTTAAAAATAAATTATTTAAAAGAAAATTAAAAATCTAGAGATATTTTTGTTGAAAAGTAAAGAAATGAAATAGAAAAATGTTGATTAATTTCTATTTAAAAATCATGTAAAAATTTTAGTGAATGGAAATGATTGTTCTGTTAATTAATCTAAAACAAACGAGCCCTTGGGGCACTTAAATGATTGTAAGGTCAGATAAGAGATAGAAATTAAAGATTGTGCTTTCCACTCTGAAGCAGATTGACCAATACAAGCAGTAACAAGCACATGGGTCAGAAAGAAAAACATCAGGAGTAATAAGATCAGTGACATCATGTTCGTTCGATCCTTAGAATTTGTGATAAGGGAGGTCAGAACTTATAAAAGACTAAATAATGGAATTTAGTAACTAATCTGACTATCAATCCATGTATGACAGCTATCTATAGTGCAAACTTCATGATGTAGGAGTCTGAAATGAGATTTAGTTTCCTGATATTTGCACTAGCTGAGGCGGCCTTCCAATAACAGTTCCAGACAGAATGAATGGCAAGTAGTGGCTTCGTTTTTAAGGACAATCAATAAAATGTGATCACTAGAATGGGCTTCCATAAATCTGCCAAAATTCATGGGATTCATAAAGATTTATCACGGAGAGTATGAACTTTTATCAGTAAGAAAATATAACTTTTAAATAAACTCTTATGTGACAGCAAAAGAACTTGTAAATCAATTAATAATTTTTTTATGTATAACATTTGCTTTAATCATTTCCATTTTTCTTTTTTTTTCTTTTTTGATTATTAACTAAATTATTAAATTTAAAGTTGGGTGTAGATGGCTGCATAGATTCATTAAAGTTTATGTTAGTTTAAGAGGGATAATTTCAGACTCTTTGTTTTGTAGTTGAGTCACTGCTGGTGGAGGGATGTATAGGTGTTTATATCAATGTAATGTGAAGCATGTTAGCATACAGGGCACTGTGCCCAAATGAATGCATGTTCCAGAGGTCTAGCCATCATGTTGAAATGGATGTGGATGTATTTCCCATGCCATTAATCTTCTTTCACTCTATGGATAGTGACTATAAGATGGCAAGAAACACTCTCCTTCCATACAAAGCATTTCTTTCTTAATGCTTTATATATATGATTCCTTCACCAGACAGCTTCTGTACTGGGTGAGGATCATGTCCTTCAAATAATATCACACTGTCAGATGCACATTCCTGTCAGTGAGGTTTTATTCTAACATCTTCATATTGCATTGGTTGCATCTGTATATCAGGAAGTGAGCATTGGTTTAGCTATGAACTTTTAGCCTGGGATTAAATGTTTGAAAAGTTTTTGTGTAGTCTATGTAGCCTATCTATGCTCAACATTCTAAAATAAAATTATATAAACTGTCTATCTGTGCAGACTTACTAAAGTTTAAAATAATAGTAATAAATTAAAGCAATATTAAAGAATTTATCCCTCAAAATTATATATGTGCATCAATAAATGTTTGTGTGATTATTAGTGGCAGCGGTTTATTTTTTATCTTTTTCTTTATTTAAAATGTGTTTTAAGAATTTAGATTTTAAATCTCAGCTATTTCTCGAGCTTAGCATTTAGGGCTAATGGTTTATAAAAGTTGGATCTTTCCCAAGGAGTATCTGTCTACATTATAAATTTTCTATGTTCGAATAGCCTAGTGGCATACACTGTGTGGCAGATAGAGAAAGAGTCTATTCCCCGACCATTATACTATATATATATATATATATATATATATATATATATATATTCTATTTTCAGAATTTCATTCTTTACAACTTTCCATTGTACTTTTCTAAGATTTAATTTCTAAGATTTTTCTGCAAACTCTGAACAACTCTATTAAGTTATATGCCTTCAAATGTCTCTTTAGCTATTTTTAATTTTTGAAATAAATTCTCAAGAGCTTTAAATTTAATCAGAGTTTGTCATATGATAACACTTGTTTTCATGTGAAAGTATTCATTTCATAAGCAAAAGAACAACTTGCAGTATAAGCCATAGAAAGACCCATGATTATATCATTTAAAGATTATTTTTCATATCGTTATTATAATAAATCATTTTCAAGATTTGGCTAATGTTTTACATTCTTTAATTTTTATTATTGGATGTTCCTTTCTGCTCAGTTTTTATTTACCTATTTATTTATTTTCTATTAATATTTATTTTTTGTTTGGTTTACATCTTACTATAACTATCTAAATATGTTAAGTCATAAAATATATTTTTCCACTGCATTATTTTGAATGACCATTACCAGCCATTTTATTTTTACCTATTTATTAATTCTCTACTAATATTTATTCTTTCTTTAGTTTACACTTTACTGTAACTATCTAAATAAGGTGGGTCATAAAATCTATTTTTTCCTACCATAACATTTTGTAAACTATCTCAATTACTCGTTATATGTAGTGATCAATGGGTGTCACATACCTGGTTCACATATTTTTGTAAATTAAATATGTGTACTTACTTACATTTACACACCCTCAATATATATATATATATATATAGATTACAACAAACGTTTTCATGGTTAAAAATTGAAATTAAAGAATTTTTTTGAAAATACTATATAAAGTCCTTAGTGCATTGAGAAATTATTATCGTCAGCCATTAAAGGATGTTTTAGAATTTTTTTCAAAAGCTCCCTTAATTCCAAAAAAGTAGGCCATCGACATTAAGATTAAAACTTATTAATCTTTATCAAGACCATAGTAACTTGAAGAATTGTTATGAGTCAAGTTAGATCTTCAAATAACATCGAGTCTCTGTGGATTAAAATATTTTTATTGGAAATTTTATCAGATACTTAGCCAATTGTAGTCAGAGGAAAGTTCAAAAATACTTCTCTATTTTCTCTTTTTGTTTCATACATAAGAAACTTTTTAAACTATGGCTAGATAATGGAAGAAAGATAAAAAATGCATCTCCATATGGCTGAAATATGCTGAGTTTCCTAATACTTGTTTAAACTATTACATCCTTTTGGAATTGTACCTGATTCTCATATAGATTGTAAATCATATTTTTACAATCTATCTAATATTTTAGTGTTATCAAAGTCAGAGGTGTGACCAGCATCTAAAAAATTGATGAAAAAGTTGGCGTAATTGAATTTTGACTGAAAGTATTTTTATGCTCCCTAACTTCTACATTTTATTAGTCCATTGTAGCTTCTTGGGCATGAAAACATAAAATTTCATAAATACTTTGATGTTTTAAAAATTTTAATCTTTAAATTTATTAAAAAATTATCAAATTTTTGCTCATTTAAAAGAAAGTTTTAATGTTGAAATTAATCAATCATAACAAATCAATCTTATTAATGACCACTTTGATGTAAGGCAGAATTACTCCACATTCAGAAAAGATGTTTTAATTTTTTTAATTTTCTTTCCTGTGTTACCAATATTATGTAAAATTTTGTTTATAATATATATAAAGTTCAAATGTTTATTGGCCAAAATGGTGTCCTTTCATCAAAAGATTTTTTGGCCTGATAATATATGACCAAAATGATGGGACACAGTAGTCTTAAGAAGCATTAATGAGATTTCATCAAAATGTTGCAGCCTACTTTTGCAGAGAGAATTTCTGTTTATGGGTAGAGATGTTTTAAAGCCTTTAAGCAGGCTTTTTTTATATTCCTGAACAAAGGAATTTTGCAGGAAATTGATGAATAGATTTTTCTAAAAACTTTTTTGATGATTAAATATATGCATCTTAGACGATCAATCTTAATTAAAATTGTCCATAATGCATTGCTTCTCTATAATATATAATTTTAAACTGACTTACATAAAACTAATAAAGCCTTACCAATTTTTTTAAGCTATGTAATTAGTTCCTTCCACTATTTACTAAGAGTAATTTCCTTAAATGTAAGAACTAATTAGATACATATATTAATTTAAAGAATAAAATACACTTTATGGTGATCAGCATCAAAAGTGCTCTTAGTCAAACAAATAATTGATGGAAAAAAAAATAACCCTCTTCACTAGACATATCTCACATGATCGCCTTTCTTTATACTTATGCAAGCTGTTTTACACAGACGCAAAACTCTCCATACAGTAGCACCACTCAGTACAAGCCAGAGAGTTGCATTAGATCCTAAGATCTAAGTGCCATGCTCTCAGATCCAAGGCTTCTCACTGATGAAAGCCTCAAGCTGGAAACTAGTCTGTGAATTTTGGATGAGTGACCATTAGATAGGAATTTTATGCACAAATCTTCCTGCATTCATTGATTACTCTGGCTTGCACTGAATGGCGCTACTGTATAGAGAATTTTGTTTCAGTATCATATTAACTTGCATATGCAAAGTAATTATAGATAAACAACGAAGTTAAAATAAAAATTACTTATTTTATATTATAATATACAAATATAATCAATATAAATAGCAAACAATATCTGAAATAAATAAATAACACAAACTTATTAAATGTAAAAACATTAAATAATAAGTACTAGAATCTGCTTTCAGTTACAACAGTAATCATTGTCAATCTACTTGATTGTGAGGTAAAAATTGAAAGCGATTTGAACAATTTATTTATTATTTAATGTTTTAAAACTTAAAGGTTACCGGGATTTATTTATTATATATTGTAATGGGAGAAAAAACGTTTCATTAAGAATAAAATATAATATGCGATCTTTCCTTCAACTTCACCTTCGGGTAGTTAAATTTATTACAAAAAAATATTTGATGATAATGATGCTTCAGAGGTGTAGAAAGAGAAGGAGAGGGAGAAAGAAATATATTTATTATGAACCCATTAAGTAAATATTATCCAAGCAATTGAAATATGAAAAGGAATGTTATCACTTCTCATTCTCTTGTCAAATATTCTACGAGATGCTTGGTTTAAAACTAGCTTATAAAGATATAAATGAACTTTTATTTTTACTTAAATATTAACTAATAAATCTAAAAATAATAGTTTACTTAGGAAGGAATATTTTCTAAATTAATGTAATATAACAGTATATTAAAATACACTTGTAAACATAAAATTATCATAGCTTAATTATATGAAATTAATAAAAGACAACCACTTTCCTCCTTGAAATTTGAACAAAGGATCAAGAATAGAATAAATTCGTCTATTCTTAGAGCTTTTGATGTATATAAACTTACCTTTGTCAACATTGGTAAAAATTCAGGGTAAAATGTATATATCAGCCAACTCGAATGTGACATTTAACAATTATTAGATTAATTATCAACTAACTATACATGAGTAGAGGTAAATTTTTTCTTTTAGTAACTTTGTCTTTAATAATTAAATAAAATTAAAAAGAGAGAACCAGTCTCCTTAGGCTATGGGTAAATAGTATTCTAAATGGTGGACAAAGGATTACCATCCTTTATGAATGAGAATCTAGATTAAACCACCCAAAATCTTCTGCTTGTCATCAATGTAGTACAATTCCCATATATAGAGTGAGACAATTATTCCCAAAGCCTGTGGTTTCAAGGATCCTTGTAGTTATAATAAATAATGTCAAATGTTATATGTGGTCAACAATATATACTCTGTGTATATACATTCCTACAATGTAAATTGCAAATTATAAAATTACCTTGCAGACACGTTAAAACATAAAAATGGTTAACAAAAAAGTATTGTATTTGCACATGGTTATCTTTTTTTGGTTTTTACATATTATTATTTTTCTGCAGGATAAAATTACTCTCCAAATTTAATCTTGCTTTTTTGATTCATACTTTTGCTTCCCTGCACCATTCCAGAAAACTTTCTTATTTTGTCTATCAGTTTATGATTTTAACTATCCATCTATTATCATTTCTTTTAAAATGTACCTAGTTTACTTCTATTTTAGCATTTTAATTCTTTCAATAATGTTTGATCTCTTGCAAATGTATAATTTTTGAACTTTCCTCAATATCCTCAATATATATCTCACTATATTATATTACATAGTCTGAATTTTCTTTAGTGCTGCTATGTAAAGTGTCTATGCCTTCAATTCATATGTAGGAACTGATCAAATAATCTTTTAAAGCCTTCTAAAGCATATGCATATTTATTTTTTGAGTACTAAATGACACCTGCCAAAAATTCTTCATCCAAAAAGATGTTTTTTATTATTATATTAACCCTCTTGCACTGCACTAACATTCTGACATATTTCTTTGTTCTCACTAGATTTAAGCTTTCAACTTTCACTTTAATATTAATTCATTATTATTTCTCAGAATATAATAAATCTGATGTCATTTGATAGATATTTTTGTTTAGAAATAAATTGAATTTTAAAAAATCACATTTGATTTTTAGAATTATTTTAAAAACTAGATTTTAATCAAAACAAAACACTGTCATATCATCAAATTTTAGATGGAGCAGATTCAATTTGCAAACTGAATGAAATCTTTGTTTGATGTTTGTTTTAAAAACCTGAACAAATTATTTTTAATATCTACTAAATCTATCAATTTATACTTTAAAAGTTTAAATTTGTTTAGTATTTTTTATGATTAAATGTTATAAAAGTCTATCATTTCTAGACAGTTATATTTCCCACTACCATAATCTCTATTGTAACATTACACAGAAAATTATATTCTTTTATATTTAAAACTAAAACATTTCTATAAAAAAATTAATATGTAATAATATATATTTTTTTATTTTTAATAATTATTACACATATATTATAAAATAATCATAAATGATTCAAAAAAATCCAGTTTTTAGACCATGTTAATATTTTCTTGAATTAATCTTGCAAAGTTCAAGATCACCTAATATCACCATGTGGTTTCAGATACTTTGAAATTCCCACTTATTCGATTATCCTGAAATCTTTTGAAATTTTTTGAAATTAAAATAGAAAAAACATATACGTTAATTTTAAAGCTGTAAAAAAATATGGTCGCAAAATTTTTCAATAGTGGGTAAAAATGCATAGTTGATATCTAGATCTCTCAGATGTGGGTCTGTTGCTTGAGTAAATGGGTTGGTTAATAATCTGATCAAATATGTTTGTAATTATCAAATAGTTCCAACACATTGAAAAGGGCAAAAATTAATATATGTTAGAAAAAACTTTTATGTATTATTATCATATATATTATTGCTGTTATATAAAGATATTATATTCTATTATTTATTTAAATATACAATATATACATATATTTCTTTTTTTAGCAAATTCCATGTATTAAAGCAGGCAAAATTCTCTATACGTATTGCCACTCAGTGCAAGCCAGAGTGATCAATGGATGGCAAAAGGCTTGTGCATAAAGTGCCTACTTATCCAATATCCCCAGACTAGTTTTTGGCCTGCGGCCTTCATCAGTGAGAAGTCTTGGATCTGAGAGCACTGCACTTAGATCTTACAATCTAATGCAACCCTCCAGCAGTGACCTTTTATCTCTATTTATCTACAAAACTATTAGTCCTAAGTTGAAAACACTATAATATTTTCAATCCACTATAATATTTTCTCAGATCCAAGGCTCCTGATTGACAAAGACCACAAGACAGAAACTAGTCTTGGGATATTGAATGAGTAGGCACTAGATGGGGATTTTATGCATAAACCTTCTGGCATCCATTGATTATTCTGGATTTCACTAAGTGGCAATATGTAGAGATAGTTTTGCCTGTTTTAATAAGTTATGATCAAGCATAAGAAATGGTTATCATGTGATGTTTATTGGAAAATTCCACATATCTATTTCTTTACTTGTATATTTTGTAAAATTTGTTACCAATAATGCTTTCATATTTAGATTATTTTAAAAATCTAATATAAAATATGCCCATGATAATTCCTGATTTAATTAAAAGTATTTCTAATCATTTAAATAAAATCCTTTACTTCTTCATTAGAATGTTATATAATGCAAAACTATCTGCATTTGAAGATGATAAACTGACTAATCCTGCTACTCATGTAATGCCAATTTCACAATGTTGGTCTTCCATGTTTTTTATTTAGAATGGATTCAACCCTATTTCTGCTTCCAATATTTATGCCCTAAAAATCAATTACCTCTTCATCTTTTTTTTAACTTCACAAAGTCTAAAAATCCTTCATCAATATTAGATTGTTCTTTAAATTCTTGCAATATTTTTTTTTGCTTAAAATTAATCTATAGTTATATGTAGGTAAATAAAAGAATATAACTGAATGGCATTCTAGTTGCTCTCAAAACTCAAGCACTTTTAGTACTCTATGCTTTCATTTACTAGTCACTGCAATGTCTAACAACTTTACAATCTCGCAAAAACAATAGCAATTTTTCCCACCCAGTAGTCCCATCTAGTGCAGGATCTGGTGATTGATAAATGCTAGAAGGTTGAGCATTTTAATCTCTATCCAGTACCTTTCATCCAATATTGCCAGAGTAGTTTCTAGCTTATAGTTCATCAATGAAGAGCCTTGTACCTGGGAACAGTACACCTGGATTTTTCGAACTATTAATTACTAGATAATGCACTAGGTGGCATTATTGTGTGGGAAAAGTTACATCTGTTTTAACAGCTTATGGAGGCATAAGGAAAGTGGTCATGTGATACTTTAATATTTTTAATTTACAGTATCTGGAATATGAGAATTGTAATTTATTTTTGACTCTTATGATGAATATAAAAGAGAATGTTTATAATTTTAAACAATTTTTAAAAAAATATTTAAATATTAATAAAGTGTTAATATCTGATTAAAGCTGTATCAATTTTTTTTTAAAAAAAAAAAAACAGCTAAAAAATTGGAAATAATGTTGTTATAAATAACATTTTTAAAAATGTGTGCATAAGATTATTAAAATTAAATTATTAAAACTTTTTCTTCACTCTTCTTCATCAAAAATGGAAATTAATGAAATCCATTATGCTGTTCTTTCTTATAAATTATAATAAATAATTAAAATCATATACAACAGCTATATATGTATATTAATAACAGTTACACATAAAAAGCCTTTTTTCGGCATGTGGTTTCTTGCCCTTTGCAAATATTAAATCATCTATTTTAACCTCAACCAATTCTTGCAAATAGAACACCATTTAATTATAGTGGATTTTTTTATGTAGATTTTATTCTATTTTACTGATCTTTTATTTTTTATTGTTATTTTACTTCCATTGTAGAACACTAGGTGGTGTTCTATTTCCAATAATTGGTTAATGTTAAAATTGATGATTTAACATTTGAAAAGGGCATAAAATCATGCACCAAAAAAAAGTTTTTTAGATGTAATTATTATTAATATACATATATTGATACCTGCATATGATTTTTATTATTTATTATAATTTACTATTCATGGAATAACTGGTGATAATAAAATGCACAAAATATAATACACTTGGGTCTTGTTTTATGTGGTAGATAGGTTCCACAGAAAACACATATTAAAAATATCACACAAAAATAGATTTAACTTACCTTGAAAAATGTGGGATAGGTTCCAAAATTTTCAAAAATCACATAAAAGCAAAGCAACATGTAAAATTACTTTAAAATTTGCATTAAAAAAAATAAGGAAATAAAGTATGACTAATAAAAAATTTCAAATATTTGAAAAAATTGATACAAGACAAACTTTTTTTACTTTTTTTATTAACTATTTAATTTTATTCAAAACAATGTTTTTATAAACAATGAGGATTGCCAATTCCTCAACAAGTTTTGTGATAAATGCTTACTAGAGAAAGCATTTAAAATATCTCTGACCATGGTTTCATGCTCTGGCACTCCTCAGAGAGGTGCTAGGATAGGTTCAGACACTAGATCTAAAAACACTAATCCAAAGCCAGCATATGTGTTTATGTGTAATTTATTTTACATTTTTTCATACATATTTTAATCATTATCACTATTTAACAATATGCATTTCATTTGTGAACTGGTAAGACATCAGATTCATCACAAGAGGAAATACAATTAGTGCCAACTTCACTCTCATGCTGTGTTAATGGTTTTCTGTCAACAATGTAATCGGTAATTAAACTTTGAGATGATGATTTTACTAATTGTTTATGAAGCTCATGATATCCAGAGTGCTATGTCTAGCTGTTAGAGAATGCACTTCCATGAGTGCAACTATATATATAACATACTTCCAGGAGTGTGTTAATAATGATTAACAATTAAATTTTCTTTTATACACACATATACATGTAGAAACTTTTAGGCAGAAAAAAGTTACAAGTAAAAATATTTAACAACTTTTAAAGATGTATTCTTTTTAAAGTAGAAATTAAAAGTTGTTAAATATTTTTACTTATAACTTTTTTCTTCTAGATAGAAAAAAGTAACAAGTAAAAATATTTAGAAACTTTTTAAATAGAAATTAAAAGTTTTTAACTAGTTTTACTCATAATACTTTTCTGTCTAAAAGTTTCTTTATGTATATGTGTGTATAAAAGAAAATATAAACATACACATACATAACACAAATATACAATTATTTAGCTATCATTAGAATTTAGTTCATAAGTCATGTCATTAACAAGAAAATGATTTTCCAATTGATTAGAAAGTTGAAGACTTTCTCAAATCATTTTGACTGTGAAACGAACAGGTTACATTTCTGTTTCATTATCTTTTTCTAAATCTTTTATGGTATATAAATTTATTGCCAAATCTTTTTCTAACAGGCATTTAAAGTATGTAAAATGCAATGCATGTATATAAAATGGGGAAATCCTGATTTTAAATTAAATATGAACTTCTTTATCGCATAAAAGAAAACTGCATAAAAAGATATTAAGAAAAAACATGAATCACATAACTTCAAAATCACATTAAAAAAATCCACATAAAAGGAGACCCAGGTGTATTGTGATATTAAATTATAGGAAATTTTAAGCACAATATAGTAATGCAATGAATACTAATATACAGTACTAGTAATATAATTGATTCTTTAGGGTCACTGCACATAGCAGTTGCAATGTGAACTAACATTATTTTATTTTCAAATTTTTTATTACATGTTTTTCGAAGATATTTGCATGTAAATCAGTGAACATTAGACAGCAAATTCTGAATATGCCAAGGACTCCAGTTAACACTGTTTCTGGCTCACTGTTTCATTCCCTTTTTTTCTAGTCTAGGGAATTAAATTTCTTTAAAACTACCCCTATTAAAAAGGGGAGTTTTTTAGTTCTCTTTTCATATACAAGCTATATCAACAATGTAATCACAAGAAAGAATAATTTCCACTTTTATAAAAACACTATATAAATATATGGCAGCCATTGAAATTACAAATGATTTCTACAGAGATTTTACCTTTTAATAAAAAATTTCATTTCACTTAATTTTGTTGAATAAATGAGAGAGTCTGGTGGTTGGGAGGACCCCCAGGGACTTAAATCCTAGTTCTTTTGAGAGAGGGGGATGGAATGAGGGCATTGTGGTGATTGTTACCAATGTTGGTTAATCTCATTCACAAGATAGAAAAAATAACATTATTTATGGCAATTCTTTAATGTTATCATTATAAGTGAATTAATCCATGTATTATTGTAAAATAAGTTGCAGTTTGGCCTCATGATTCTAATTGCAAGTGATCAACCTTATTTAATTTTATTACTTCCAATGTTGTTATTGATAGAGCTGGCCTTTTGCTGTTCATGTGATTTTCATGATGGATTAGAATGGTTTTCAGCGGAGACATTTTAAAGCTTGGATTTTTTTTTCCTTGTTCTCCATAGTTTTTCCATAATTTTTCCAAAGTATTTGGGATTTGTGAAGATATTCGAGGCCATTTGGAAGAACTGAACAGTAGATTGTTTTAGTCCGTATTTTATGTTATCTCCAAGTGTTTCCTATTTCTCAACTTATCTATCGCAAATTGAATTTTCCAATATTGTACTCCTAAAAGACTATTCATATTTGATTTCTAGATTTTACAAATAATTCCTAATTGTAACATTCATTTGTCTTTAATGGTTAATACACACCCTTTTCACATCCCTTTCCCTTTTCATATGTATCCTTCCCCTTTCACCATGTTGCTTCTGAATTTCATTTTTATCATTCTTTGTAAACCTCTTATTTAACGGTATTTGTACTTTTTTTTTATGAATAAACTTTCATCACTGAGAAAAAAAAAACAATAGTCCGAATACATTCATTGATTCTATATTTACAATTTTTTACTTTTGTTATATAATGTGTTTCTTAAAAATTTTAGAAAATCCATTTATAAATCTACGATTTTCATTTCCTTTTATTTTTTCAATCTTGTTTTCATCTTTAATGTTTCTTTAAATGCTCGAAATTATTGATTTAACTCCTTCAAAGAATTATTTTTTAATTTTGGTTCTTTTCTTATATCATTTCTGCTACATATTTGAAACAACATTTTGATTTTATTATTATTTTATTTTAGTTAAGTTTGTTTGTTTTTTTTTTTTTACTTTACGTTCATCCATTGTTCATTTCATAAGTTACGACTTGCAATTTAAAACTTCATTTCTGAAATTGTTTCTAAAACCAATAGTTATAATTATAACACTGAACATAATCCGTCCTATAATTTGTTTCATGACGTGTTTTCTTTCTAAAAAAAGTTATTTCTAGTGTTATCTATTCAATGATTTCTGGAATATAATCAGGGAGTGCTTTGTTGATGGAAAAATATATCAAAAAAAGTTTATGAATTCAAGAAACTTACTAATGGCTGTTTTATTTGTGCTTCTTAATCCAACTTATGACATCTCTTTCTTTTCCAGAATTTGATTGTAAAGTTATATATTTTTTTATTTATTTTTTTTTGATTGGTTATGGTAATAGAAATGAGAGAGAACATAGACTTGTGGAGTTTGCAGAGAAGGAAAAACTTTATATTATGAATTCTTTTTTTGAGAAAAATGTTAGAAGGAAATGGACATGGAAGCATCCAAATGAAGGTACAGCAGAATTGGATTATATTTTGACTAACAGGAAATACATATTTCAAGATTGTAATGTTCTTAATAAATTTAACTAAAGGAAGTGATCATCGATTAGTAAGGGGTAAGATACATGTTAATGTAAAACTAGAGAGACAAAAATTCTTAAGAAAAACTATATTTACAGTTGATATTCCTAATCTTCAGAAACATTCTAATGAATTTAAATTAGAACTTACAAATCGGTTTCAAGTATTAGTAGATTTTGAACATGATTCAGATTTGAATGAAATTAATATGAAAATAACTGATACACTTTTAAAAACTGCAACAAAGATAGCTGGTAGAAAAAAGCAGCAATTGACTAATAAAATTTCTACTGAGACTAGAGAACTTATGAAGAAAAGAAGGAATATGAAGATATGCAAGAATGATGCATTAAAAAGAATTGAATATCTCGAATTTTGTAAAATGGTGCGGAAAAGAGTTGAAAATGATATAAGAAAGTATAACTGTGAACTAGCAAGAAAAGCTGTAGAAGAAAATAAAAGTCTTAAGAATGTAAAACAACATTTTGGTATTGGTAGGAAATTTATATCTGCAATAAGGAAAAAGATGGAATTATTACTAAAAAGAGGGATGACATTATGAAATTGGTAGAAGATTTTTATCAAGAATTATATAGTAATAAAGAACAAGTACCTCCTATATCTATTACATCTTCCGAATTGCCCAGAATTTTAAATGAAGAAGTGAGAAATGCAATTAAATGTATGAAAAAAGGAAAGGCTCCAGGTAATGATGGAATTATAATTGATATATTAAAAGAAGCAGGTGAAGATACAGAAAAAATATTAGCAAAGTTATATACCAAATGTCTAAATGATAAAGATGTACCGGATGATTGGAAGAATGCAGTAATAATATTAATATTTTAAAAAGGTGATAAAGAAGATATTAGAAATTACAGACCTATCAGCCTTTTATCAGTTTTATATAAAATTTTTACCAAGATAATTACAACTCGTCTACAGAGAACCTTGGATTTTCACCAACCAAGAGAACAAGCTGGATTTAAAAGTGGTTTTAGTACAGTAGATCATATTCAAGTATTGAGAGAAGTTATAGAAAGGACAAATGAATATGAGTTGTCATTATGTTTTGGATTTGTAGATTATGAAAAGGCCTTTGATTCTATAAACATTTCTTCAGTGATTAAAGCATTGGATCATCAAGGTATAGATCCAGGATATTGTCATATTTTAAAGAATATTTATAAAAATGCAACAGCAACAATTAGATTACATAATGATACTGGGAAAGTCAACATTGAGAAAGGTGTAAGACAAGGTGACTCCATATCTCCAAAACTTTTACAGCAGTGCTGCAAGAAGTATTTTGTGGATTAAAATGGGAAACTAAAGGAGTGAAAGTAAATGGAGATTATTTAAGTCATTTAGATTTCGCAGATGATGTAGTTGTTTTTGCAAATAATGCTTCCGAGCTGCAGGAAATGTTGCAGGAGTTATCAGATGAAAGTAGGAAAGTAGGACTAAAGATAAATGTTAAAAAGACTAAAGTAATGTTTAATCGATTTGCTCAAAATATTAAAATAAAAATTGATTATGATGAATTAGAAGAAGTTAAGAGTTACAAATACCTTGGTCAGATTATTAATACAGATGGAAACATAATAGAGGAAATTAATCATAGAATTAAACTTGGTTGGAGTGCTTTTGGTAGAAATAACTTGATATTAAAAGGAAATATGCCTATGTGTTTGAAAAGAAAGGTTTTTAACAAATGTGTTTTACCAGTTCTTACTTATGGATCTGAGACTTGGGCACTTAATAGAAGATCAATACAGAGACTTCAGACCACTCAAAGAAGTATGGAGAGATGTATGTTGGGAGTAACAAGAAGAGATCGAAAACACAATGTATGGGTAAGAGAACAAACAGGTGTTACTGACCTCATTGAAAAAATTAAAAGATTGAAGTGGAGTTGGGCTGGACATATTGCTAGAAGAGATGATAATAGATGGACAATTGAAATTTTAAACTGGATTCCAAGAGATTGTAAAAGACCCAGAAGGAGACCACATGTAAGATGGATGGATGAAATAAGAAAATGGGTAGGGGTGCTGTGGAGAAGAGAAGCTAATGATCGGAGAAGATGGATTAAACTTGGAGAGACCTTCATCCTGCAGTGGATTGATAATGGTTGATAATGATGATGATGATGAATCATAAGTCCTATCAATTTGTATCGTTTGAGTTCTAATAATAATGGGTGATTACAAATTCAAATTTTTATCAAATGTAAATTATTAAAATTAGTGGTGGAAGTGTAATTGGTATATTGATGAATTAAAAATTTATTTAACACACATTGAATACGTAAGTAATATATGCAATAAACCTCAAGAATGTGCGCTTGAAAATGCGAAGGTAGGGACCTCTACAGGTTTTAACCACAAGTTTATGCTATACATTTTTTAATTTGTTTCAATATTGTTTTGATAAAACAATTTTTTCCAGATTCATAATAAATGTTTTTATAGAAATGGATATATTAAAAATGAGAGGTTTTACATCTTTTTTTAAGGGGATTTATAGCAGAATGCAATTTTCCAATGATGTTGAGAAGATTGAACTGTTTCTGGAATATCTCAGCTGATATCTGTTCAATATAGAAAAATTCAAGAACAATAGAATCCATATTAAAAAAATTTCAGCAAGCATAAAATATCGTTAAAAGTTTAAGAATTCACAATACCTAAATATTGTTTATCCTTTATCCAGAACCACACCGGGATCTTCAAATAAGCAAGCTATCTTACAGACATCAAGCTCCTTGCTCAGATTTTATATCTTGTAAGATGATCTTTAGGATTATTTTACTTTCATGTTTTATTTTGCAAAAGGAATTGTGTCTTATGTTTTTTCATTCAGTGTTTCAGATATTTTGTGCCTTTTTATAATATTTCAATATTTATTTCCATGGTACTTTTATATAAAGTCAAATTCATAGATTTTATTACTGTTTGTTTTATGCTGTTCTTTGTCAATGGATATGGAAGGAGATTCCAACACATTTGTTCTTTCAAAACATCAATACTCACCATTTCATATGTTTACACATGCTGTTAATAAAAGTATTAAACTTTCCATACAGCAATGTCATCAAGTACAAACTTTTGTAATCAATTGATGCAGGAAGGCTTGTGCATAAAATCACTATCAAGTGCCTACTCATCCAACATCCCCATTCTAGCATTTAGGTGCAGTGCTCTAAAATCCAAGGCTCCTCACTAAAAAAAGCCACAAGCTAGAAACTAATCTGGGGATGATGAGTAAGCACTAGATAGAAATTTTATGCACAAACCTTCCTGCATCCATTGATTATGAAAGCTTTCACTTGGTAGCATTACTGTACAGAGAGTTTGTTACTCTTATTAACAGTTTGTGTAAGCATATGAAATGGTGATCATGTAATGTTTTGATGGTTTTATACCTATCCTGCCCAACCAAAAGCACCAAAATGTATAGTAGCTGAACTGAGTTCAGATCTACATGACTATACAAGCAAATGAGCTCGGGTTGGAAATGTTATGGTATTTTCATCTTGAGATCTTAACTTTATAGTTAGCCAAATAAGTAAAAGGTGACTGTTGGAGGGTTGCATTAGACCAGAAGATCTAGATGCAGTGCTCTCAAATCCAAGGCTTCTGACTGATGAAAGCTGCATGCTAGAAACTAGTATGGGGATATGCAAATAATAAAGTTGTGGGAGAATAAATATAAATAAAGTGATTATACAGAAAGTGGGTTCGTGGGTTTTATGCTGATTTTGAAAAAGATAAGGGGGATTCAGTTATAAAGGCCATAGAGTGGACAAAAATAAAGTGATGGGATGGAGCAGAATAGAGAAGAATAGCGGAAAAACTTATAGAGTGAAGAACATTAAGATAAGGTAAGGTGACTAACAGGTTTCTCTGGGCATAGTGATCAAGAGATTCATGATTCTGACTTTGAGAAAGGAGAAGCCTTGGTGCATTGCATCGCAACCCATCAACAAATTATATTAATACAAATTTAGGATGTAACTATTTACAAATTGTGCTAAAGTGAAGACAAGCTATGGTAAACAAATGCTGATGATAATCGAGTATTATCGATTAGATGCATCTATTGTGTGGTTTCTTTAACTGGCAGGTGGCAAGAATTTAATATACTTAAATTACGTATGACAGTATTTCTATATCAAATTTTTTATTAATTTGTACATTTAATCTCCAGTTTATTGTCCATTTAACACATAAGATTGTCGATATTGAGTTATTTTTCACCAGAATAAATTTATTTCCAATTTCATTTACATATTTTGACAACATATATATTTATTTATAAAATATAAAAGAAAAAATAGGCAGTTTATTTGTGAGTAAATGTATATAGATAAAGAGTGAGGTAGGAGGGGGGGGGGGCAGCATTTATACATGCCCTGTTTCATTTATAGTGGAAAGAAACACGTATTCAAATATATTCAACAGTAAAGAATCTAGGAAGAATGTGCGTATACTGGTGAAAAAAAAAATCATATTCTATATTGCACGAATTAAATGCAACTTTATAGAAGTATATGTTTGAATGAATTTCTGTTGCCGTTGTTGTTTTTACACTTCTGCCATCTATGAATCAAATTCTAAAACAAATAAGAAAGTTTTGTTATTACTATTATTTTTATTTTGTTTGTTTGTTATAGGCAATCAAAAAATATTTAATAATTATTAAATATTATACAAAAATTTAATAATTTATTATTTTTTATACAAAAATATAATAATTTGTATATTCCGTGGTAGTTTGGGAAATATGAAAATATATACAATATTGGAAGTGTGTGTAAATGTATGTTTGAGTTCTCTTGTTAAACTAGATTGAGATACCTAAACAGAAATATAGTTTGTCATAGCAATAATACTCACTTATCAGCGGTAAAGTTATGTCCACAAGTAGGTTGGTAATTTCAATCATCAAATATTTGTATATAATAACAAATTTTGTCAATAGATGGCGAAACTATGAACAGTTTTTATTTAAGTAATCAGAAAAATTATTTGGATGAATGGGAGAAAAAAAAAGATAAATGAAGCAAATAAAAGAAAGGGATTGATAAAGAAATTAACAGTGTTTTCATATAATAAATATGATGTAGCTAGAATTATATGGGAAGGAGTTGCAGTAGCAGGGTTAGCATATGCTAAGGATGCATTATGTGTTAGTAAAGGGGTATTAGATTATTTAGAGAAAGTACAAAGGGAAGTAGGAAGACATGCACTGGATGCAGATGTATGGACAGCAAGGAAGGCAATTCAAGAATAAATGGGATTGTCAAGTTTTCATATGAGAGATGCAAAAAGTAAAATGAAAATGTTTGGTAGATTGTATTTTATGGATAATAAAAGAATAGCCAAAATAGTATTTAATTGGGTTATGAGTAAAGGGTGGGCAACAAGATGGGTGAGAAAGGTAATGTGGTATGCAAAAGATTTGGATAAAGAATTTATATCAGTATATTTGTATAAAAGATGGGATGGTTGTATTAGGAGGATTCTTGAATGTTATAGTGGTAAGGAATGGGATAAAAGAATAGATTTATTAATAAAGAATAGGGAGTTAGAGAAATGAAGAACTGGTATGGAGAGTAAAAACAGTTTAAATATATATAGAAATAAACAGAATATTAGGTGCAAGTTAATATATGATAATGGTAAGGAAAGTAGTTTATTTTTTAAGGCTCCAACAGGATCATTAGCAACGAGAGAATATACATGTAAATGGGAAAATATGGGTGATTTAGTCTGTAAATTATGTAAGGAAAGAATAGAAAATATTAGGCATTTGTTAATTGAAATGTAAATGCTTGAAAACAGAAAGGGTACATATAATGAAGTTATGGAAGAATAAATATGAAAAAAGTGATCATACATAAAGTGAATTATTGGTTTTTATGCTGGGTTTGGGAAAAGATAAAGGGGGTTTAGATATAATGGTTATAGAGTTGACAAAGATTATTGGTATGGAGCAGAATATGGGAAAATTTAGAGTGGGGAATGAAAAATAAAGTGGCTAACGGGTTTATCTGGGCATAATTGCTGAAATATTCTTGACTTCATTTAAGGAGAAGCCACAATACATCACATCACATTATGAAGAAGTCACAGTGTATCACATCATATCACATTTTAAAAAAACGTATGAGTAATTAAAATATTTCAAAACTATTATTAATATTGCCTTTTTAATTCAGTATATATTACAAATCATTTACTTCAGCATTTGACAATATCACGGAAAATAAGCTGGAAATATAAAATTAAGAAACATACACGCAAATGCGCACACCAATATAATGATTGTAATAAAAGAAGTTATTCTAATAATTCTTGTACAGTACTTAATTACAAAATATAAATGTAGAAAGAACAATTCACCAACCACGATCTTATTCAAAATAGATTGGTAAAGGTGCTATTGTGTTTTTGTCATTTGTTCAAAATTAAAATACTATTAGGACCAGAAAAGAATGTTCGGGTAGTGTTTTCACAACATTGAATACTTGATCACTGATTATGTATCATAGGGATGAACTCTTCCCAGTTTGGCACGATTGGTAGAACATCTGTCCAACTTGGGTCCAATTTGAGATAGGGTGATCCCAGGATTAATTCTGGCACTCATAGTTCTGGTACTTGAAATTTTTATGACCACCCATGCAACAAAGTCACTAGCATTTTTCTTTATAGGAGTGGACAAATAAAAGTTCATTGAAATGATTTAGAGCTTCAAAAGTCAAATATTAAATCAGTTATAAAAAAAATGAATGAGATAAAATTTGCATGTCATTGTATAAATGAGTCATAATATAATTTTTGTTAACATTGGGCAAAGGTTGATATTAGTGTAATTTCACTAACAATATCACATAACTTCTCATATAGTTACTCATAGGCTTTCAAAAGCAGTTATTTTCACTATATTCTAAAGCTAGGCTTGAGTATTTTTTTCCTCTGAAAGTATTACGACTAGCATCTGGACTTGACACTGGACTTTGATTTTTTTTAGAAAATTGTATTTTTTTTATTATGTTAGTAACAATGGTTTAATATTTCCAGCCTTACTTTTATACTTGTAGGATTAGCTATTGGTGAATAGGATCAACTATTGGTAAACTGTATTTTCATATAGTATTCAAAAGTTGACACAGTTTTTCACAATTTCAATTAGTCCTCAGTAAATCTGAATCTTATCAGCTATTTGCTTCTGTCTGTATTTCACTTCAATATTAATTGTAACAAAATTTGATTTTTTTGGAGCAAGATCTCTGACATCTAACTTTATTCATTTTTTTAATAACTACTCAAAAAGTCATTGTGAGTTCTGAATGTCAATTTTCTCTTCATTGAAATGTTTTTTTTATTTGTTGTTGTTGTTATTATTATTATTATTATTATTATTATTATTATTATTATTAGTAGTAGTAGTAGTAGTAGTAGTAGTAGTAGTAGTAGTAGTAGTAGTAGTGGTAGTAATGGTAGTAGTGGTAGTAGTAGTAGTAGCAGTAGTAGTAGCAGCAGCAACAGTAGCAGCAGCAGTAGCAGTAGCAGTAGTAGTAGTAGTAGTAGTAGTAGTAGTAGTAGTAGTAGTAGTAGTAGTAATAGTAGTAGTAGTAGTATTTACTTACCTTTAAATAATATGCACAGATAGATAAGTAGGTAGGTAGGTAGGGAGAGAGGGAGGTAGATAGGGAGGGAGGGAGAAAGGAAGGGAGGGAGGTAGATAGATAGATAGATAGATAGATAGATAGATAGATAGATAGATAGATAGATAGATAGATAGATAGATAGATAGATAGATAGATAGATAGATAGATAGATAGATAGATAGATAGATAGATAGATAGATAGATAGATAGATAGATGGATGGATGGATGGACGGACGGACGGACGGACGGACGGACGACAGACAGACAGACAGACAGATAGATAGATAGATAGATAGATAGATAGATAGATAGATAGATAGATAGATAGATAGATAGATAGATAGATAGATAGATAGATAGATAGATAGATAGACATTGTTCACAAGATAGAATTAAATAAACATATAGATAGATAGATATGTTTTAGCTAAGTCATTTATTATGTTTGGCTTTTGAATCTTTGCGAATAAGTCTTCATATTTTTCTCTATTGTTATTATATAATATAGTTCTTTCTTTTTTTAGTTTTTTATACGTATTTTTATTTATTCTATTGGTTTCTCTTATTTTTCTTATTGGTTAATTCTGTATTTAATTTTATACGTTCTGAAACTTCTAATTATTATACGTTCAGCATTTTATAATCACTGTATAAGTTTTTAATTTCTTTTTGTTGACGTGTTTTTATTAATACGTCAAGTATTCATTCACATAGACAATCATTACCTGTGGAATAACAGACTTTTCACTTCAACTTTAAGCCTTTAGGACCTTACCTTCATTATTTCCTATTCTTAATATTACCTGTCATTTTGCTTACGGTGTACAATGGCTTTTCAAAAAGTGATGCAAATGAAGATATTATTAACTCTAAGCAAGTTGAATTTTCTTTCTTTGTTTGCCCTCTAAGAATAATTTATACTATATTTATTTGCCTAATAACTGAATATACAAATTTTGAATAAGTGTAGGAGTATCAACATTATTGTATTCTTTGTTAAAGAAATTATGTAATATTTAAACGTTAGAAAAATATCATTTTAAAGCAAAAAGTCCCAAAGATATCAGTGGAGAATATAAATCTTTTTCTTATTGTTCAAGAATAATTATTGAGACTTAATATGATATGCCTAAGAAAGTGTAACATCATATTTTAGTATACATAAAGAAATGGCTTTAAAAAGACTATTATGTCAGAAAATAACGTTTGTATGATGAGATAACTTGAGTTTTCAAATTATTCAAACAATCTGTAGTTACGATGATTATGTGCAAATCTACTACTTGACTAAAAGAATAGCAATTTATAATCACCCAAATTATGACAGCTTACCTGATTTGGAGCTGTGGATAATGTCTAGTTGATATACTTCTGTTGTAGAATGCTTTCTATATGGTTATTACATCTATAAGTGGAGACTTGTTTTATTGCAGAATGAGCCTGTAATCATTCATTCTTTAGTTCCTACGCATATAATAAAACTGTTTTTATGATCTATATTTCATCATAGAAAATAATAGCTTTAATGCGATGTTTAATTAAGGTCTACTTGTGAAACTTTTACCATCTTTATGTATTGACTTCCAGTGATTTGTTCTTTGATTTCGTATTTTTTTATTCTTTTCTAACATCTCAGGAAATTAAAAAAGATCTTGGTATATTCAAGTGAAGAAAACGTCTGGAACATTACATAATTACCACAATTAACTATATGCTTGTCAAGCATTTGGTCGAGAGGTCAGCGACAGCTGCTTTACAAGCAGTTGTCCCGGGTTAGCGGGTTTCGCTTCCAGGCTGATGCTATGACACATGAGAAAAAAAACTATATGCTGATACTGTCGTAATATTTTTAATCACAACTAGTTTTAAAATGTTTTATAGTTCTATCTTTAAAGATGGCAATAATGTTGAAACTGTCAATATCTATCTCAGCACTTTTGAATTCCAATTCTCAAGCTTATACAATACAAACCATAAAATCTTTTTTAAAAGCAGTGAAATGAATATTTATTTTCAGAAGTTTATAAAGTCAATCTCAACTTTGTGTCAATTTGCTACGTAAAGAGTACTGATTCAAAAAAAATAGTTCCAAAGATATGTATTTTTATATCTGAGTTTTTAAAATCTATATTGAATATATAATCCCAATATGATAATAATTGTAATTATTTTGTCTATGTATACATCTACATTTATCTCTTTTCTGGAGTATCGTAATATTATTAAAATGTTATGTACATTTCAACTATCTTTTCTGTTGAAATGTAGATAACATTTAAAGTATATATATATATATATATTTCAACTATCTTTTCTGTTGAAATGTAGATAACATTTAAAGTATATATATATATATATATATATATATATATATATATATATATATATACATTATAAAGTATATATATATGGTTCTTATTCCTAGAAGTCTGTAAAGCCATCAGCTGAAGGCAGAGGGTACTGAGAATCCACAGATTGTGAATTTAGGATGCTATTTGATGGTGATCTTTTATTTGAGTACTTACAACTGCAGATCACTTTCAAGTAAAGGAATATTGCAAGAATTGGAAAAAGAGCTGCCTAATATTAAATGGAGCATTATTGGACATTGTGATCTTAGAAAAAAATAAGAAATAATTCATTTAAAAAGTAGACATGCACTGTACCACAAAGGCACAAACCTTGAAAGCACAAGTGGAATAGGATTCATTATTAATAAAATATGGAAAAACAACATTGTGGAGATTGGTGATGTATCAGACAAAATGGCAAGATTAGTTATTCGACTTAATGATATATACCAAATGCAATTAATGCAGCATTATGCCTCAATAAGTTCTCATTATGATGAAGAAGTAGAGAATTTGTATATGGATGTCCAAAAGGCTTTTAATCAGACCAAACAACATTTTAAAATTGTCATTGAAAATGTTACTACTAGAATTGGTAAATGATCGAAAGATGAAATTATTCTAGATAAATTTGGTTGTGGAAATAAAAAATAGGAGAAGATATAGACTTGTGGAGTTTGAAAAAAAAAAAAAAAAGACTTTACACTGTGATTTTTTTCTTTGAGAAAAATTCTAATTGTAAATAGGCATGGAAGCATCCAAATGAAGATACAGCAGAATTGCATTATATTTTGACTAACAGAAAAAAATGTATTTCATGATTGTATTTCTCTTAATAAATTCAACATAAAAAAACTAGAGAGACAAAAATTATTAAGAAAAACTTTGTTTGCTGATGATATTTCTAACCTTTAGAAATTTGTCGATAAATTTATTTAGAACTTGCAAATCGGTTTTAAATATTGACAGATTTTAACCATGGTTCAGGTTTGAATGAAAATACTAAGAAGATAACTAATACAATTTTATGAAAACTGCAACAAAGATAGCTGTTATAAAAAAACAACAATTGGCCAGTAAAATTTTTATTGAGACAAGACAATGTAAGAAAAGAAGAAGGAATATGAAAATATATAAAATATATATATATATATATTAAAAAGAATTAAATATCTAGAATTTTGTAAAATAGTATGAAAGAGAGGTAAAAACCATACAAGAAAATAGTAAAGAAAGCTTAAAAAAAGAAAATAAAAGTTCCAAAAGTGTTAAACAACATCTTGACATTGGAAAAAAACGTATTTCTGCAATAAGAAAAAAATGAAACTATTACTAAAAATAGAGATGACATTATAAAATGTGTGAATGAGTTCTATCAAGAACTATACAGCAATAAAAAACAAGAAAAAATATCTCCTACAACTACTATATCTTATGACTTTTTCAAGATTTTAAATGAAGAAGTGAGATATGCAATTAAATTTATAAAGAAGAGAAAAGCTACAAGTAATGATGGAATTATAATCTATATCTTTAAAAAAGCAAGTGAAGAAATAGAAAAATTGTTGGCAAAATTATATACCAAATGCATTAATAATAAAGATGTACTAGAAGATTGGAAGAATGCAGTATTAATATTAATATTTTAAAAAGGTGATAAAGAAGATATTAGAAATTACAGACCTATCAGCCTTTTATCAGTTTTATATAAAATTTTTACCAAGATAATTACAACTCGTCTACAGAGAACATTGGATTTCCACCAACCAAAAGAACAAGCTGGATTTAAAAGTGGTTTTAGTACAGTAGATCATATCCAGGTGTTGAGAGAAGTTATAGAAAGGACAAATGAATATGAGTTGTCATTATGTTTTGGATTTGTAGATTATGAAAAGGCATTTGATTCTATAAACATTTCTTCAGTGATTAAAGCATTGGATGTCATATTTTGAAGAATATTTATAAAAATGCAACAGCAACAATTAGATTACATAATGATACTGGGAAAGTCAACATTGAGAAAGGTTTTAGTACAGTAGATCATATCCAGGTGTTGAGAAAAACTATAGAAAGGACAAATGAATATGAGTTGCCATTATGCTTAGGATTTGTAGATTATGAAAAGGCATTTGATTCTATAAACATTTCTTGAGTGATTAAAGCATTGGATCATCAAAGTATAGATCCAGGATATTGTCATATTTTAAAGAATATTTATAAAAGTGCAACAGCAACAATTAGAATACATAATGATACTGGGAAAGTCAACATTGAGAAAGGTGTAAGACAAGGAGACTCCATATCTCCAAAACTTTTTACAGCAGTTCTGAAAGAAATATTTTGTGGATTAAAATGGGAAACTAAGGGAGTAAAAGTAATTTGAGATTATTCAAGTCATCTAGAATTTGCAGATGGTGTAGTTGTTTTTGAAAATTATATAATGCTTAGGAGTTTCAGAAAAATGTTGCAAGAGTTATTAAATGAAAATGAGAAAGTAGTATTAGGGGTAAATATTAAAAAGACTAAAATAATGTTCAATGGATTTTCTTAAAAGAAGAAAATAAAGATTGATAATGATGAAGTAGAAGTTAACAACTACAAATATCTTGGTCAGGGTATTACTACAAATGGAAACCTAATGGATGAAATTAATCATAGAATTAAACTTAGTTGGAGTGCTTTTGGTAGAAATAACTTGATATTATTAGGAAATATATCTATGGATTTAAAAAGAAAGGTTTTTATAGTAAATATTTTTACCAGTTTTTACTTATGGAGCTGATTCTTGGACACTTGACAGAAGAGTAATACGGAGACTTTAGACCACTCCATGAAGCATTACGAGTTGGATATTATGAGTAATAAAAAGTTTGGAAAAAAATATAAGAGTGACAGAACAAACGGGTGTTACTGACATCATTAAAAAAGTTAAGATACTGAAGTGGGACGGGAAGAAAATATTCCTAGAATATATAATAGTAGATAGACAATTGAAATCTTAAACTGGATGCCAAGAGATTTAATAAATCTAGAAAAAGACCACATATAGGATAGATGGATAAAATAATGACGTATTCAGTAATAATGTAGAGAAGAGAAACTAGGCATCAAAGAAACTGATTGATTTTGGAGAGACCTTCACCCTGCACTGGATTAATAACGGTAGAAAATGTTGATGATGATGATGACATAAAAATATATTTTCTTTTACTAAGTGCTAAAAAATATCATGTAATTTTTATCATAATCAACCAAACCCACATAATACATTTTATTAGATAAAGTATGTTAGAATTATGAATACTTGTCTTTTACAAAAATACCCTAGTAATAATGTTATATATACAAATTACCTTGAAAATTTGAATCATGTCTGAATTTACTCTTACGTAATAAATTTAAAACTGCTATTTTTAATTGGTATAAAATTGCAAATCTGAGACAATCATAAAAAACAGGCGTCAGCAACTTTTTGGTGGTGTCGTGCCAAATCTATGTTTTAATGTTATTCCGGTAACGACAATGTTTCTACCAATTTTATTAGATACAATATAAAAATTGGTCCGGTTATGATGGGCTTCAAAATTACATATTATATACTTTTGAAACTCGTTATAACCGGATATTTTAAAATACAAAGGATCTTATATGAGAAGTATGTTTTGTTAAATTATATAGCATTCGAAAAGCCTGCTTAAAATTTTCCTTGGCATGGAGAAAATTTATCCCATTGGTGCTTAAAAACTGTGCATTGTTTACAAAATTGCCGATTAATATAATAATTCACAATAGGCAAAGCGCCTTTAACTTTCAATGATTTAATTTAAAAAGCTGATTAATGAGCGAAGGTCATGTGAACGTCTGAGTTCAAACCCCTATATATTACATCTTGGATTGTAGGTATGAAAAAGCCTGTATTGTAGAAAGAAAAAATTCATATAACAAAATAAAACAAGTTTTTTTTCTAGCATTGATCAAAAATATTTCAAAGAAACTCATTTTTGTTATATAAAAAAATCAACTCGAAATTGAAAGTTTTTTCATTTATTCTTCCTTTCTTTAAAACTAGGGACATTTAGAATTTTGTTTCTATGAGAAATTTGTTTTAATTTCACACCAGACATTTAAAATAATAATAAAAACAATGCTTTTTAATTTCTTTGAGATCCGAACGATATTATCAAGTCTCATGTGTTTGCGAACTTTATTCAAGCGTTAACCCGACTATCACTAACTACAATTTTTGTTTTCAAGTAAACATGCCAAAACTTAAAATGTATTATTTTATAATTAAGAATAGAAGTTTTGCAAATGAATTAATTAATATAATATTCTACCTAAACATAAATTTACTCTAACACACAATAGCCTGCAATAAAGGTCAGTTGATCGTCAAAAAAAAAAATCCAGGCAAAATTAATTCTCCCTGGTCAAAAAAAAAATCCATCCCACTTAGCTCTTATCTTTATTGGAAATAGTAATGGCTGAATATACGTTTATTGTACAAAGTAATTAGTAAATTAAACTGAATCATGGTTTCCATTTAGGTGATGGTAAAATGGCAAGATTAGTTTTACAACTTAATAGCAGATACCAAATGCAGATAATTCAGGTTTATGCCCCAACAAGTTCTCATAGTGAAGTTATAGAAGATTTTATATGAATGTACAAAAGACTTTTTATCAGAGTAAACAACATTTTAAAATTGTTATGGGAGACTTTAATGCTAGAATTGGTAGACAAATGAAAGATGAAATTGCTGTAGGTAATTTTGGTTATGGTAATAGAAATGAGAGAGGACATAGACTTGTGGAGTTTGCAGAAAAAGAAAAACTTTATATTATGAATTCTTTTTTTGAGAAAAATGTTAAAAGGAAATGGACATGGAAGCATCCAAATGAAGGTACAGCAGAATTGGATTATATTTTGACTAACAGGAAATACATATTTCAAGATTGTAATGTTCTTAATAAATTTAACACAGGAAGTGATCATCGATTAGTAAGGTATAAGTTACGTGTTAATGTAAAACTAGAGAAACAAAAATTATTAAGAAAAACAATATTTACAGTTGATATTCCTAATCTTCAGAAACATTCTAATGAATTTAAATTAGAACTTACAAATAGGTTTCAAGTGTTAGAAGATTTTGAACATGATTCAGATTTGAATGAAATTAATATGAAAATAACTGATACACTTTTAAAAACTGCAACAAAGATAGCTGGTAGAAAAAAGCAACAATTGACTAATAAAATTTCTACTGAGACTGGAGAATTTATGAAGAAAAGAATGAATATGAAGATATACAAAAATGATGTATTAAAATGAATTGAATATCTCGAATTTTGTAAAATGGTACGGAAAAGAGTTGAAAATGATATAAGAAAGTATAACTGTGAAATAGCAAGGAAAGCTGTAGAAGAAAATTAAAGTCTCAAGAATGTTAAACAACATTTTGGTTTTGGTAGGAAATTTATATCTGCAATAAGAAAAAAGGATGGAATTATTACTAAAAAGAAAGATGGCATCATGAAATGGGTAGAAGACTTTTATCAAGATTTATATAGTAATAATGAACAAATACCTCCTATGTCTATTATATCTTCTGAATAAGCCCAGAATTTTAAATGAAGAAGTGATACATGCAGTTAAATTTATGAAGAAAGAAAAGGCTCAAAGTAAGGATGGAATTGTAATTGATGTATTAAAAGAAGCAGGTGAAGAAATAGAATTTTTTTTAGCAAAGTTATATACCAAATGTCTAAATGATAAAGATGTATGGGAAGATTGGAAGAATGCAGTAATAATATTAATATTTAAAAAAGGTGATAAAGAAGATATTAGAAATTACAGACCTATCAGCCTTTTATCAGTTTTATATAAAATTTTTACCAAGATAATTACAACTTGTCTACAGAGAACTTTGGATTTCCACCAACCAAGAGAACAAGCTGGATTTAAAAGTGGTTTTAATGCAATAGATCATATCCAGGTATTGAGAGAAGTCATAGAAAGGACAAATGAATATGAGTTGTCATTATGTTTTGGATTTGTAGATTATGAAAAGGCATTCGTTTCTATACACATTTCTTCAGTGATTAAAGCATTGGTTCATCAAGGTATAGATCCAGGATATTGTCATATTTTAAAGAATATTTATAAAAATGCAACAGCAACAATTAGATTACATAATGATACTGGAAAAATAAACATTGAGAAAGGTGTAAGACAAGGTGACTCCATATCTCCAAAACTCTTTATAGCAGTGCTGCATGAAGTATTTTGTGGATTAAAATGGGAAACTAAAGGAGTGAAAGTAAATGGAGAGTATTTAAGTCATTTAGATTTTGCAGATGATGTAGTTGTTTTTGCAAATAATGCTTCAGAGCTGCAGGAAATGTTGCAGGAGTTAGCAGATGAAAGTAGAAAAGTAGAACTAAAGATAAATGTTAAAAAGTCTAAAGTAATGTTTAGTCGATTTGCTCAAAATACGAAAATAAAGATTGATTATGAAGAATTAGAAGAAGTTAACAGTTACAAATACCTTGGCCAGATTATTAATACAGATGGAAACATAATGGAGGAAATTAATCATAGAATTAAACTTGGTTGGAGTGCTTTTGGTAGAAATAACTTGATACTAAAAGGAAATATGCCTATGTGTTTGAAGAGGATGGTTTTTAACAAATGTGTTTTACCAGTTTTTACTTATAGATCTGAGACTTGGACACTTAATAAAAGAGCAATACAGAGAGTTCAGACCACTCAAAGGAGTATGGAGAGATGTATGTTGGGAGTAACAAGAAGGGATCGAAAACGCAATATATGGGTGAGACAACAAACAGGTGTTACTGACCTTATTGAAAAAATTAAAAGATTGAAATGGAGTTGGGCTGGACATATTTCTAGAAGAGATGATAATAGATGGAGAATTGAAATTTTAACCTGGATTCCAAGAGATTGTAAAAGACCCAGAAAGAGACCACATGTGAGATCGATGGATGAAATAAGAAAATGTGCAGGGGTGTTGTGGAGAAGAGAAGCTAAAGATCAGAGAAGATGGATTAAACTCGGAGAGACCTTCATCCTGCAGTGGATTGATAATGGTTGATGATGATGATGATGATGACAAAGGTGTGCACTGTAATTAAAATATATTTTTTACTATTTCAATTCAATCAGAGTGCCATTGACAATCGTTCTGGGTGTCATGCTTGGCACTCATGCCCTAGGTTACCGACCCCTGATATAAAACATTGAATAATCTTAAGATATTTATAATATATTGTATTAAGTAATAACCTGTATATTTATACTTTACGTTTGTCTTAAATATAATAATATTAAATCGTGCTATCACACTTCCAACGTAAAGCTATAACAACAAATAGAAAACTAAATTAAATGGCTGAGCACTTTCAAGAAGATATACTTCTCATATTCATAGCCAGTTATGATCCTTTCTTTGGAATCATTATATAAATAAATCCGATATGTAAATTTTATGCAAATGAGTCACTAAGACCATCTTTTAGATATAGCAAAACATGCATCCTTACGATTAATGGCGAAAGAGTCCTCTGCTATTATTATTAATATATTGTATTGTGAATCTTCTATGTTGTTTTGGGACTTATCTGTTTCTTTCTTATACATTCTGATTTGTAACCCCTACACAACTAATTCAAAAACTACACAGATTGCTATAAATTTTTATAAAGTGAAATTTACATTTAATTCAATTGTTTAAATAATTACTAGAGGCCTCCTCACATAAGTTTTTTTTTTTTATCAAAAACAAACTTTATTAAACCAGAAAATAAATAAATAAATACATTCATACATAATATTGTATGATAAAATCAATAGGCAAATTAAAGTTCAATGGGCAGAATCTGCCAAGTGTTAACAAGTAAATAAAAAAAAAAAATAGAATAAAAATTTAATTTTATATATATATGTCTTTTCTAAAAAAAAAAAAAAAAAAAAAGAGATAATTTATAATATCCAACCTGGTCTTCAAATGTCAATAAGATCCCATGTGCTAATAAATAAATGTTGTGATGATATTCGAATGTCTCTTTCTTTTATCGTTCTGATTTTTCTAATTAGAATTTTCAGAGAACTGTACAATTGGAATTGAAGAGAATATCACATTGAGTTAGCCATAAACTACATATTAAAAAAGTGGTACTTCTAATATCAGCAAAAAACTCCCGCTTTAATTGCTTTTATCAGTGCAGATATCAATGAGCCTTTATGTTTATAAATTAGCTAATAAAAGTTTTACAGACTTGCAAATAATTGCATATACCAAAAATAAGTTCAATCGTGTCTTCATCTCTGCGACATAAACCACATAGACCATCAATAGAAGTAAATCCACAGTTTCTTGTTAAAAAACTACAAGTAGGTAGTGCATTTAAAGTTATTTTTATGAGGAAATCAAAGTATTTTGGCTCCAGACCCCACCATCTGAACTTTTTCAGCAGATAAAATGTTGTCAAGTTAAGACTTGAATTAATAGGCACTATTGCTTCATTAATAAAATAATAAGCCTCCCAGACTGAATTTTTTGTGATTTAGATGGATTAGGAATTAGGTTTATTTTTTAAATTTCAAATAATAACTTAGCCAACTAGCAATTCATTGCTGGAGGTGCGGTGTCAGTGGGATCAACATCAACTAAATAAAATTCTTGAGGGATAAAATGATTCAGTTTCAAAAATAAGTTGAAGGCCCGCTGAAGTCTAAACACTTTCAGTTAGTGCAGCTCAAGACCACTTAGTCTGGTAGGTGTGTGCATCTTCCTGAGGCTAATTGCTACAGTCCCCCCCCCCATAGTAGCTTAGAACAAACTGAATTGATACCACAAATGAATTTAGCTATAAATTTAATAAAAGGCATGAAGTAAGTAATCCTTGGAAATAACAACATGTTCAAAAAGGCTGTCTTGGAATAAAGAGACATATATACTTTCTGTAGAGAACCAACTATTCTGTTAGTTACTAACATGATTGAATTTTGGGCCTCTCTCCTCACATAAGTTAACTTAATGACACATCCATAATCCACATACGGTATTATTTCAAGCCAATTATAAATATAGATATACTATTACTGAAATTTATATTATTTAAAGAGGGCTCAAATTAATAATTATTAGTTATATTTCTGATCACCATTTTAGTATCAATACCTATAGGGATTAGCAAAACCTACCTTTAATAAAGCATTTTTATAAAGCCTGAATTATATGCTTTATGCTCCACTTTCAAAGAAAGAATACTTTACAGGGATTCTTATAAAGACATCCATCTATAGTTCCTACAACTTATCCCAAGTTCAAACTCAGCAGTATTCTTAAACTCTCAAGTTGAGTAACATACATTAGAAAAAACAGACAAAGCAAAATTTATTATTTATATTTACTGTGGAGTGAGATGAACAGTCACAATGAACACCAAATGTTGATTCAAGTTAATATTTAATTTATTAATATTAAATAAAACAAATAAAACCCATAATTATGATTTAACACAAAATAACATATTAAAAAATACAACATTTAGAAAGAAGTGACCCTCCAACTTACATGGAGATATATGATTATATACACAAACACACACATCAAAAATTAATAAAAACATTGAATCTAAAAGGTTAAATGCTTCCATACAAAATAAAATAAATATTATTTCATATATGCACATATATATCTATAAGTGAAGGAATTATTAAAGGGAAGTCAACCTTTGATAATGCGCTATTTCTTAAATATTACAAATCTCAGCGTACTCGTCCACCAGTAAGTGTTTAAAAAATGTATGTGAATCACTTAAGTTTAGACCATATTTGTATATACACCAACTCTCACTGACTATGCTTAAGTAATTCACTTAAGATTTTTAAACTCTTACTGGTGGGTGAGTGCATGGAGATTTATAATATTTAAGAAATAGTGTATTATCAGAGGTTGACTTCCATTTTAATAATTTCAAAATTTTCAGCACTTTATAATAATATATTTACATCTATAGGTAAAGGTTAACTTATTAATTATATTTAGAATAAAAAAATCAAAATCAAATTTTGTGAGTTTAACATAAAATTATATTATTTCACATGCACACATACATATGTGTATGTATTAATTAATTTATAAACTGTATTCATATAAAAATGAATGGATGTCATTTATTAAATAGGTTTTAAATAAATAATTAATTTTCTCAATATGTATAGTTTTCTTTTTTATTTTAAACATTTAATTTATAAATGCAAAAAAATATCTGAAGCCAATTTCTCTTTGATACTAAAAAAGAAACAAAATGTTTTAATCTATTATGTTGTATTTTATCTTATTTTTAAAAAAATTTCATACAATTCCAGACTTCCATGCATATATTTCATGTGCAAAGCTATAAAACAGGAGGTACAAAAATTCAGATTTAGACATCTACTTCACATGATCTTTTTTTTTTTATTATACAGGTATTGGCACTCCACAATTATGTACAGGCTCATATGATGAAGAAGAAAAAGAACTAGTGGACAAAAAGGAATCTATTCCATGTTGTATTCTTCAATCAAATTAGCAAATAGTATCCTAGTAAGGTCATAATTAGCAACCCATACAATAACAATGCTTCTTCTTTGGACATGAATTGATGGCACTTGGTAACAATATTTGGTAATGCAGTTCTCACCAGAAATCCAAAGTCTTTCAGGATGGAGCTTCAACTATTTTTTCCCATCTAAAGTTTTTTTACAGAAGTACAACTTACCTTTTTTTCTCTGCCAAAAAACAAAATTCAAGAATCCCTGATTTTAGTTTTAAGACCTAATTTATAACTATAAACATGAAAAAAAATTACTATCAGTCTGTTTTAATTATCTCTATTTTTTTCTAATTAAATCCCCAGATACTTTTTAATTAATTAATAAAATACAATATTTAATCAATACACAAAAAAGAAAATGTTTCAAAAGCAACAACAAAAAAAACAAAAATCAAAAATATTTTTTACTATTAATTATTACTTATGTAACAAATTATTTGTAAATGTTGATATATAAATAAAAATGTGTAAATGAAAATATGCACATTTACTATATCTTATTTTATCATGATTTCATTTTTAGATCCTCTTTTGTGATTATAATTTTCAGTTTCTTCCATGTTAGTTTTCTTCTAATAGCTTCAAGTGAGCAGTTTAAATAAACCTTTCTTCTAAAAGTTATTCCCTTAACTTTTTCTTTTTATAGCTTCAAATTTCCATTATGATTATAACTTTTAAATTAACACAGATTTTCAAGTTAGATTGACACAAGTCAAATTTATCCATTTTGCAATATAATAATTTTCAGGGTAACATATAATTCCAGGTCAGTTGAGCACAGGCTTAGACAGGCATGCTTTTGTATAGACACCCTGTGTAAAATTAAAGAGGATGATAAATGCACTGGTCAACCCTGGTTGGTGGACCAGACATGGGGACAGTTTAGACTTTAATCACATCACTGTACCAACCTCAACCGTCTGTACCCACTGAAGGCCTAAATCCAGGTGCTCCAATGACCCTATCCCAGATCAAAACTTGATTGAACTCTACTGAAAGGATTCAGCTCTACTGAATCTTAATCTTATGAATTGGTTAATTGATAGACTATCTCACTCACCTTTTGCTTATAAAAAAACTCATAAGTTGTAATTGATTTCAATTGTAGCTGTTTATGTACCTAGAATTAGACCTAAATAGAATGCAAATAAATTGTTATTGAAAATAAAAAAAAAAAAAAACACAACTGAGGTTTGATCGTCTGAATGTTACATACAAAATTTGAGAATCAACATATATAGTGTTATAATATAATTCAAATATTTCAAAAGGATTGAAGGATTTTCAGTTGACAACCAGAGGCTCTCATAGAAATAATTCATGAATATTTCAAATAAAAACAGCTCTATTGTGTGTAAACTATCGGTAATCCTTTTATAGGCTATAGATTTTTGCTTTGTGGTATTTAATTGTTTTATAACTTTGGTCAGTTGTAATTTTTAACATTATTCTACTAATATCAGCAAAGCTGTGGATACATCTAGTTAACAATAAAATTATATTTTGCATATAAATATTTTTGGCAACTTCTGTTTTGCTTTAAAGATCTGGTATTGAAAAAGCAGTATGGAGCCTTAGATATTTATACTGACTTTATAAAATTATTTGTAGAGACCGTTTATGAATAATATTCTTTTTTTTCTTAAGTGCTTAAATATTATTATATTGAGTTCAATTCACAAAAAGATTAAGTCTATTAAATATTTCAAATAATAAAAAATAAAATGAAAGAATAATAAATTTAAAATCTGCATAAGTAAAAGAAAATAGGTATCTAACATCTGGTTTCGGTACTTTACAATAAGTCGATTTATTCCTGAAAAGATAAGAAAGATAACTAGGTAGATAAAAAATAGAGAATTTATATATATATAAATAATTATAGAGTAGTTTTTTTTTTTTTTGTAAACTAATATTTACAATATACAGTTTTTGATACTGTTTTGGGACATTAATGAAGACGAACAAAAGAAAAGTAATGTTATATACAAGAGTTACTAACAATTTACTATATTTTAGGATAATTACTTAATAACATGAGATAGAATACAACATTTCACTTTTTTTAGACAGAATAATTTATTACATTTTAAAACTAGACCTTTCAAAGATAAGTATCTCATCGCTTCTTTAAAAAAGTATTAGTAAAAATGGGTGCGATATAATTAATTTACGTCAACAATGTAATATTTAAGTGCTGAAATAAGAACGGCTTTTAAAACTAATTTTAAATGCAGTATGCAATTTTAATCATAAATAATATTTACTATTAAATAAATATGTCTGGGTCGCTCGTGCTTATCTTTATATTTTATCCAAATGCAATAATTTAAAATAAAATAATACAATTCTAAGTAAAAACAAATCTAAATTAATATATAGATGTAGAATGTGTATGTGCGTGAATGTGCAATAAAAAATTAATAACTTGCACAGAGTTCAAAGTTTTAAGATACAAATTTAAACTGCCACTTCTCGAAATTGAACATCACGTGATCTCTCTGATGATTAATCATTCGATCATTTTATAAAAAGTTAATCTTTATAAGAGTTTCGTTAAAGCTTATACTGTGGCTTTAAATCTGAGATGCTAATATAAATTACATCATCAAGCGAGAAATAATGGCAAATTACTACTGTTAATTAGTTGTTATCACTTGATTGTAATCCCTTACAAACCAGTTCTTTATATTATCTCATGGTCAGTCCTAACATAGTATAATTGTTTTTTTCATGTGTCATAGCATCGCCCGGGAAGTGAACCCGCTAACCCGGGACAACTGCTTGTAAGACAGCTGTGTGACCACCAATGCTCGACTAACATAGTATAGTTAATTTGTTCAAAAATTGAATTAATATATGTAATACGTTCTTCTAGCTGATGTAAATGGACATGAAGTTATCACATGCTTTACATTTTATATAACACTTGTCTTTGCCATTTTTGATTCTGATCAAAATAAATTATACTTAAATATAAACTCCCTGCCACCCACCCCACCCCCCATTTATGAAGTGCTTTTCTGTAAAAAAAAAAAAAAAAAAAAGATAATGGAAAGTTAATATGATTCATTTATAAATACATTAAATAATCTCCATACTTCCACATATTCCTTTAAAATCATTTAATAAAGATACAATAAAAGACAAATGAACCCCAAGATGCATTTTGTGCAAAACCAGCACTCATCAGTTGGCCCAGATTAATATCTCCCACATATATCTCTATTATATGTAGAGTATCTTGGGTGCCATTTGTCTTCTATTGTATTTTTATTAAATGATTTTAAATCAAAACATGGAAGAGTGGAGATTATTTGATATATTTATAAAAGATATTACACGCGGAAAAGATAAATGTGAATAATTCCACGTGTGAGTGTGTTTAATTTTAAAAAATCAGATATATTAATCTTTAACTAAAGATTAAAGTTTATATCTGTGCTAGAGACAATCTCTAGTTTAGTAAATGATTAGCGATAATCATTGCTGTATTTATCTGAAATGGATGGTGTCAAATCTGTAGGCGAAATGAGTTTGACACTTGTAAATCAATGGGATTCATTTATCCAAAATCAGTTCTACATTATTTAAGATTCAACTTAGTAGACCAAAGAAAGTTCATCTTTCTATTTAACCTGCAGTTTTATAAGAAGCATATAAATCACTCATTTATCTACATAAACTTTTTCATAATGCTTATATTTTCATAAGTTATGTATCATATGATATGTCTTTTTTTTTTACTTCTGTATATATGATAATACTTACATATAATTTTCCAACTACTATTAAAGTTTATTTTGATAAAAAAATCAGTGAGCAGAAGTACTTTTTAAAAAAGTGAAGTATAATATATTATGGTATCAGATATTTTGAATATTTTTTGACAAATTGGGCTTTTAATATTGCAAAAAATGGTAAGAGTGGTATTTAGCAAATAAGTTATTAAGTGTTGAAACTCGGGAATGTTCTATTAAATATAAAGATTAGTTATAAATTCAATGGTAGAAATGAAAATGATAAAACCTGTTATGAATTAAAACTTTCTCATTTTAATTTGAGTATTAAACTACGGCTTAATCTGCAATAAAAAGAACCATTAAACTAATGTAATTTTCTCATATTAAAGTAAAAAATAAGGAGTAAAGATACCTAATGTTATGGTTAGTTGCTTTCGAGGTCATGTGACCTTTAAAACATCCAAGTATCATGGTGAGTACAATAATTTCATTTAATTAATCAACCTGAGATTTTTTTTTAAAAAAAATTCTCATTTGGAAATTGATTTAAGAACTTTTACTTACTAAGTTTGCATTTTTATCACTGTGTTAGATAACACTAGTCAAAAGAAAACTAAGGATTATATGAGGACAGCATATTTATGTTAATATATACATATATATTATACCGGATACCCAATCTATTCTGATACAGGAGGGCGCCACCAGACCGCTACGTGTCTGGAAAATTTGTTTACTGTAATCAGAATAGATGATGATGATGGTTTGCGCCGACTAGACTCAGGGAGAAACAAGAGATCTTAAATTGTTTAGACAATTGAGACAAAAGCACAAAGACAAACGTCAGCCAAATTAAGTTAAACATATTTCATAAATTTTATTATGAGAAAATAAATTATTAAATATAAGTTTATGACATAATAAATGTGAGTTAACTCAGGCGTGTACCAGAAATACTAAAGGCAAAGCTATGACAGACTGACTGATCTTCTAATAAACAAAGTTAAAAGGGAGGAAGCAAATTTCATTCAGCAGAGGATTCACTTAAACACTGGTTTTCCCTTTCAGATACTTAAACCATATGCCCTTGAAATAGATCAAAGACCCAGTGCCGATGAGCTGTTCAAGATCTAAACATGGTCAGATCTTGAATGTCCTTATATCGGTATGAACTGCACCAATTACTACGTTTAAAATAACGGCGATTGATCCACCCCAAGAACAATCGAAAAATATCATTGAAATGAAGAAACAATTAAACTGGTGAATCCCAGCCAAACGATTGGTGAAAATTACTTTAAAATTAATAATTAATGGTCTCAATAAGAGACAAGTAAATGATTAGAAAAACAGTTACGTCTGTCCCAGCAAATAACGAAAAGAAAATAAACTTACAAACAAATTCTGAGTACACGCTCTGATAAATTTAAAGCACATGTAATAAATACACAAATGAATCTATCGGAGAGTGCACGGAGTACGAAAATCTTAAAAGTTGTAAACACTTTAGCAGAACGAAAGTATCGCTCACCTGTAATTTAAGAAAGGATAAATTTTATCTTCCTGCTGATGACTTATAAAATTACAAAGAAAAACACAATTCTAATTTCCACTTTTAGAGATCTTAGAACGAAATCTCCACCTGCGAAAATCAGACAATAAAGTCATCAGCCAAAAGATTTTTGGAGGTTTAGCAAGAGGGCAAACATAGAGTATAAAATTAATTAATTATTAAATACTAAATAATTACAGGTAAGCATTTTAAAAGCATGACTGCCAAAGCATTTATAAAAATCTTACATAAAATAGAAAACTCACTCGTCACTCTCCAATAAACAAAACGGAAAGCAAATTAGAATCTTAAAACTAAGATTCTAAGACACACTATAAAATATTGAAAAACACAGCAAATATTAAATATGAGGCTATATTGATTTAAGAATACATATTTGTGGTTAGATTGAGCGGAGATTTAATGAGAACTAATTTACCCTGGGAAGAATAAAAACGAAAATAATTACCTTTCGGTAAAAGCAATGTTCACGTAGAGTGCGCACTTTTACTTAAGTTCATTTTCAGGTTCTTGAAGCAGCAAGATAGATGTAAAGAGGTTCCGGTTTCTTTTAGGTGTTCAAGGCATTACTGGAGCAAACTTGGAAGTCAGGGATCCGTCTTTTGTGGAGTTAGCAAGCCATTCGGGTGGTGATAACAAGTATAGAATTTTTCATTTTTGCAAGCGAAAGTCTTTAATAACAGCTGATGTCCTTTAATTAAGAAATTTAAATGTCCACGCTGCTATAACTTTCACGTGAGAAAACCACTTGTCTATCTCTCAAAAATGGATTAACTGACCCTCCAAATTTCCGGGGTTATTTATACGTTGCTCCATTTCCCGCGAAACACTTTCCTTGTTGTTCAATTTCTTCGCCTTAGGCAGGGCAAATATTAATCTCCCGCTCAATCTATCTAAGAATTCTACCCAGGGTTTATTGAAATGAAAACAACAACATAAAAATCAAATCTCCGCTATTAAAATTGTTTACAATAATTAAAATAAAAGTAACAGGAATGCAATTAGCTAGCCAGCTTGTTTTTAAATCAAATGAATTTAAAAACAGGCGGTATAAGAATTATTCTAAAATAAATCGATAAATATTTAAAAACAAATCCGTTTTACATATAAATGCGTGTGTATTTTGATATACGCATTCTTTTTAAATAATAACGAAAATTTAAACCTTTACGTTTAATGAAAATTAAAAGCTTAATAAATATTTTTGGTAATCACATCATTGAAACGGATTTCAATCAGGTTCAACTGCCTCTAAACATGATCAAAAAAAAAAAAACATTCCTGTAACTTTTTTTTTTTTAAACTATAAACACTTTAAAATATTCTTAGAAATTCGGCCGAACGTTTGCCTCGCACTCATAAAAACAAAACAATATTTCATTTTGATCAAAAACCTTTCTCCATTCTCGTAATTCATTAAGAAAATCTTTTTTATTTTTATTAAAAACAATCCGTCCGATTGCTAAATGCTGAACCCTTAACTTTTGTCCGGCGGTTCTTTTACTCCTTTTACTAACTTACTAAAATAAGTTCCTTTCCCACTCTTATATTTTCTTAGCTTATACAATTTTCTCTTGTCTCTTTCACGTTCTATTTTATTTTCTATCTCATATAATGGGAAACTGTTTTGCCGAGCAAAACACCTTTCTACTAAGTGTCCCACTTTATTACTCATACTATCAGCATTAGTATACGGAACTTTTTTATCTTCTACCCATTTTTCGAACGTTTTAAATAAGATTGTTTTATAGATGGATTCTATTTCAGCTTTAAAATCATATTTCTTAATCTTTTTTCTAACTCTTTTCTTCTTTTCAAATTCATATTCAACACAAACAGTTATTGAAACCAATTTATTTTTAGTTTCACGCGGAGACTCTTCTACCTGCTTTTCTGTTTTTACCTTATAACTTTCTTCTATTTCTTTATCTACATTTACTAGATTTTCCACCACACTTTCTATTTGTAACCCATCTGTGCTTATTTCTAACTTTATTTCCACCTTTTCTGGCCTAGTACAATCCTGTGCTACCTTAATTTCTATATCTTTTATGACCTCAACTTTTTCTACTTTTTCCGTTATTTTCCCCCTCATCTCTCTCAACTCTTTAATCATTTCTTCCTTTATAGCCTGCTGGCCCTGTTTAACTTCACTAATTTCTTTCTTCATTGCCTGTTGGCCCTGCTTAATTTCCTCCATGTCTATTACCAACTTCATCAACATCTTCATCATCATCTGTGACTCACTCTCTTCTTTTTCTACAATTTGAGGGTTTTTGAATGAGACAGGACTTTCTTCTACCAATGCCGCCCTGTCGCTTTCTTCGTTGACTTCCATTTTCGACACAAATTAAATTCGCAATATTAACTTCTTAAAAGAAAATCTAAAATCTAATAGCAAATAAAATGCTATTTTCTATTTATTAATTATTTCCTGTTCACTAATTATTTATATGCCAAAAGATAACGAACTATAAACACTTTTAAATTCGAAAACTCTGAAAGATTTTCATCTAAAAGAAATGCTAATTATTGTTTTCTATAAATTATTTGTTTGTCTGAAAAAGACGAACTATATTTAACTCTTGAAATAAAATTACTCCGATAGACTTTTCGAAAATACGCTTTTACAGTTGATAAATTATTTCATTAAAAAGAAAGACGAACCCCATTCTACCAAACTGCTCCAAAATACATGCAATAATTAACAAAACCGAACCTCCACCTACTAAATCTTGCCTCTTACACCTGAAATCTTTCTCAATTGTCTAAACAAAATCTCACATGAGTTTGAAAACTCGAAGCCTCACGTTGGTAGCGCTAAAAATTCTTATCCTATATACCGGATACCCAATCTATTCTGATACAGGAGGGCGCCACCAGACCACTACGTGTCTGGAAAATTTGTTTACTGTAATCAGAATAGATGATGATGATGGTTTGCGCCGACTAGACTCAGGGAGAAACAAGAGATCTTAAATTGTTTAGACAATTGAGACAAAAGCACAAAGACAAACGTCAGCCAAATTAAGTTAAACATATTTCATAAATTTTATTATGAGAAAATAAATTATTAAATATAAGTTTATGACATAATAAATGTGAGTTAACTCAGGCGTGTACCAGAAATACTAAAGGCAAAGCTATGACAGACTGACTGATCTTCTAATAAACAAAGTTAAAAGGGAGGAAGCAAATTTCATTCAGCAGAGGATTCACTTAAACACTGGTTTTCCCTTTCAGATACTTAAACCATATGCCCTTGAAATAGATCAAAGACCCAGTGCCGATGAGCTGTTCAAGATCTAAACATGGTCAGATCTTGAATGTCCTTATATCGGTATGAACTGCACCAATTACTACGTTTAAAATAACGGCGATTGATCCACCCCAAGAACAATCGAAAAATATCATTGAAATGAAGAAACAATTAAACTGGTGAATCCCAGCCAAACGATTGGCGAAAATTACTTTAAAATTAATAATTAATGGTCTCAATAAGAGACAAGTAAATGATTAGAAAAACAGTTACGTCTGTCCCAGCAAATAACGAAAAGAAAATAAACTTACAAACAAATTCTGAGTACACGCTCTGATAAATTTAAAGCACACGTAATAAATACACAAATGAATCTATCGGAGAGTGCACGGAGTACGAAAATCTTAAAAGTTGTAAACACTTTAGCAGAACGAAAGTATCGCTCACCTGTAATTTAAGAAAGGATAAATTTTATCTTCCTGCTGACGACTTATAAAATTACAAAGAAAAACACAATTCTAATTTCCACTTTTAGAGATCTTAGAACGAAATCTCCACCTGCGAAAATCAGACAATAAAGTCATCAGCCAAAAGATTTTTGGAGGTTTAGCAAGAGGGCAAACATAGAGTATAAAATTAATTAATTATTAAATACTAAATAATTACAGGTAAGCATTTTAAAAGCACGACTGCCAAAGCATTTATAAAAATCTTACATAAAATAGAAAACTCACTCGTCACTCTCCAATAAACAAAACGGAAAGCAAATTAGAATCTTAAAACTAAGATTCTAAGACACACTATAAAATATTGAAAAACACAGCAAATATTAAATATGAGGCTATATTGATTTAAGAATACATATTTGTGGTTAGATTGAGCGGAGATTTAATGAGAACTAATTTACCCTGGGAAGAATAAAAACGAAAATAATTACCTTTCGGTAAAAGCAATGTTCACGTAGAGTGCGCACTTTTACTTAAGTTCATTTTCAGGTTCTTGAAGCAGCAAGATAGATGTAAAGAGGTTCCGGTTTCTTTTAGGTGTTCAAGGCATTACTGGAGCAAACTTGGAAGTCAGGGATCCATCTTTTGTGGAGTTAGCAAGCCATTCGGGTGGTGATAACAAGTATAGAATTTTTCATTTTTGCAAGCGAAAGTCTTTAATAACAGCTGATGTCCTTTAATTAAGAAATTTAAATGTCCGCGCTGCTATAACTTTCACGTGAGAAAACCACTTGTCTATCTCTCAAAAATGGATTAACTGACCCTCCAAATTTCCGGGGTTATTTATACGTTGCTCCATTTCCCGCGAAACACTTTCCTTGTTGTCCAATTTCTTCGCCTTAGGCAGGGTAAATATTAATCTCCCGCTCAATCTATCTAAGAATTCTACCCAGGGTTTATTGAAATGAAAACAACAACATAAAAATCAAATCTCCGCTATTAAAATTGTTTACAATAATTAAAATAAAAGTAACAGGAATGCAATTAGCTAGCCAGCTTGTTTTTAAATCAAATGAATTTAAAAACAGGCGGTATAAGAATTATTCTAAAATAAATCGATAAATATTTAAAAACAAATCCGTTTTACATATAAATGCATGTGTATTTTGATATACGCATTCTTTTTAAATAATAACGAAAATTTAAACCTTTACGTTTAATGAAAATTAAAAGCTTAATAAATATTTTTGGTAATCACATCATTGAAACGGATTTCAATCAGGTTCAATATATATAAGGATTATATGATGACAGCATATATATACATATATATATATATAAGTTTAAAAAAGTTATCATCATTATTATCACTCCACTACAGGATTAAGGTCTCTCCAAGTTCAAACCATCTTCTCCGATCCTTAGCTTCTTTTCTCCACATTACCCCTGCATCCTTTCTTATTTCATCTATCCATCTCACATGTGACTTCTTTCTGGGTCTTTTACAATCTCTTGCAATCCAGTTTAAGATTTCAATTGTCCATCTATTATAATCTCTTCTAGTAATATGTCCAGCCCAGCCCCACTTCAGTGTTTAATTTTTTCAATGAGGTCAGTAACACCTGTTTGTTCTCTTACCCATACATTGCATTTTCAATCTCTTCTTGTTACTCCTAACATGCATCTCTCCATACTATATTCCAGTCCATATCGCTAGCTGAAAATTCATTCACAGAGGGAGTTGATGAAACATCATAATATTTAGATAGGTAATTTAAATATTATATATATATATAATGCTTCTTATAAAATATAGTTAGTTAGAGAAGGGCTTGCCTATAATGCTTTCATTATTAGCATAAAGCAGTATATATTACAGTCAGTGAATGTCATGACGGTAAAATTGAGACCAAATTAAATATTTAATTGACAAATAATTCTATCAATTAAGCTTTTAATTTTTTTACTGCTTCTTATGCAAATTTTATTTAATGTAATATCATTTTAAATGCTCTAATATGTCATTATCATTTTGCATTAAAAAAAAATAAGAGTAGTTATTACATATTCTCAGGCAATTACATATATTTTTATAATTTATATCTTTGTTTTATATTATTCAATAACATTTTAAATGATAAATCCTAAACAAGTATATATATGATCAATCCTACATATTTATTGAGTGTTACATTTTGAATTACAAGTTTCAAACTCACTCCACCCACAACTTTGACACCAACCACTTCAGATAAACATTGCAATAATTATCAGTAATCATTCATTAAACTAGAGATTATCTTTAGCCCAGATATAAACTTTAAACTTTAGTTAAAGATTAACATATCCAATTTTTAATTAAACACACATACACACACAAGCCTCACATCAAACACCATTTATAATTCTGGTGAAGTAATATATGTCCTTCATCATCAGATATCTGTCATGGTACAATCATTTAAAGAGATATATCTTGGTATAAAACTATGAATTCACCCACATACTACTACAATAATGTTATATAGATTGGCCAATATCTTTCAAGATTGGTATCCCTGATCTAGTTACTAGAATAGATGACTCTAAATTCTAAAGACAAACTTAACTCATAGATGATTAAATAACCAATGCAGGCATCATATCAAATAAATTTAAATAAATTCTTAGGTACTGTGAGTAAAAAAAATATTACCACCAGTGAGGGTTGTGTGATAAATACATAAGAAAATAAAAGAGACTATCCACTTGTGTCATAAAGATATAATAAGAATTTTTCCACAATCAAACAATATATGTTCCTATCAAATAAAGTTTAAATCCTTATATTTTATTAACTACAAACTTTTTATTTTTTTAATAAACAAATATATTTAATGTTACAAGAATTCAAAAACTATCATAGCATTTTCATACCATCAAATTCCACCTACACAACGTTTAATACTTTGACACATAAGTATCACATGATCACCATTTCTTATGCTTTCTCTTAACTGTTATTAAAACAGACAAAACTCTCTATATATATTGCCACTCAGTGCAAGCCACAAGCCAGAAACTAATCTTGGGGTATTGGATAAGTAGGCACTAGATGGGGATTTTACACAAGCCTTCTGGCATCCATTGATTACTCTGGTTTGCACTGAGTGGCAATACATATAACGAGTTTTTCCTGTTTTAATAACCCATAAGTAGCCATAATGGTGCTGTGTGATGGTCCTTAATCTTTCCCAGTTAACAATCTACTTTTGATACACTCAATTAGTAAGCAATAGCAACTAATGACATCAATGAGGTACAGATACAATCCAAATGTAGATTGAATGTCATTTTTGATATTTGAATTATGAATATTCAGAAAATACTTGTATATACAAGCATACAATAAAATGAGGGGCCTGGCTTAAATCCATCTTCAAACACACTTTTTTTTAAATAGACAATTAGTTAAATTTTTAAAATAATAAATATAATGCAAATGATGAAAAGAATCCCATAGTGATAATTTTGAGGAATAGAGCTTTATAGAAATGTTCATATTTTAAATAACAAGATTCGTACAAAGAATATTCATAAACTCCAAAAAATTATTTTATTTCTTCATAGGCACAAATACATTAAATAAAGTTTTTCTATCAAAAATAAAATTTTTATAGATTGCACACATATAAGAGTTATTTGTTTAAGGAGATGAAAGTTAAACCAGGCCAAACTCACTATCCATATTGCCACACACAGCAAGCTAGAGTAATCAATGGATGCCAGAAGGCTTGTGCATAAAATCTCCATCTAGTGCCTACTCATCCAATATCCACAGACTAATTTCTGGCTTGTGGCCTTTGTCAGTGAGGAACCTTGGATCTGAGAGCACTGCACCCAGATCTTATGGATGCCAGAAGGCTTGTGCATAAAATCCCCATCTAGTGCCTACTCATCCAATATCCCCAGACTAGTTTCTGGCTTGTAGCCTTCATCAGTGAGGAGCCTTGGAGCTGAGATGAAAGTTATTAGTTTCATGAGATATTAATTCAGTTGTTATTAAAGTTTCCTGTTCACACGTAAACAGTATATCTAACTTTTTCATACACAATCTCTTTTAAATTCTTTTCCCTGTCTGTATGTTGACATTTTTGAAGTTTTAACAATGAAAAAAATATGTTTCTGTTTAGAACTCGAAGTCACATCCTTACACTTTCAAAATAAGACTTCTTAGTAACTGAATCAACAGAAATATTATGTTTGTAGAATAAAATTTTGTTAATATTGACTTAATTTATACTTAATTAATTTAATTAATTAAAATTAAAAAATCTGTTATAGAAAAATGACTACAACGACATATGATAATTTACACATGAACAACGACAAAAGAGACGAATGAAGAAAATTATTTTGTTTAAATTAAAATTATATGTTTTATTTATAATGAAAAAGTAAAAAATAGCATTAAAAAAATAAAATATACTTAAAATTGTAAATAAAAAAATATATAAATGGGATATTGTAATTGCTATTTTAAAAATAAAGTGTCTTTATTATGAATAAAAAATAAAACATATGTTATTAGTTATCCCAGAGATCATAGCATTTCATGAGACCTTTCCATATCTGTGTTTCAAGTTGAAAATACTGTAATGGTACAGTCAATGACGTGGGGAGAGAATGTCACTTATGACTACTATCTGACCTAAAGTCTTCATGTAGGATGCTGGAGATGGTGTGATGAAATACATGACCTATGATTACATCCACATTCAATAGACTGGCTCAAGGTTCATTTATTAAATCTAGATACAATTTGGATCAGTTCATCTACATTTTACCACTCTCTTTCGGATCTGTGACTCAGTATTCGAACTCAGGAAGAATTCATGTCTGACTCTCTTAACAGAGATGTACCTATGCAGACTTGTAATCAATAACTAAATTAGCTCATCCTATTTATTAGTAAGGAATAATCTTGATTTAAAAATTATCTATCATGCTTATAAAATAATAATAATGTGTGTGTGCATGTGCAAAATATTGGCTTTAGGATTTAATGCAAATTCTGGATCAATAAACTAGAGAGACTTTATCAATTAAACAAATTTCACAATATTTATTTACAAAACAAAATATATAAAAACGTTGAACAAATTGTCAATCAATGTAAAAACATTCAAAAATATTTACAAGTGAAAAGAAAATTATTTGGATATATTCTCATATACTTTCAACTTCAATGTCTAAGATGGGTATCTATCACATTATTACTTAAACAATTTAAAATTAACTATTCCCTATTTCCCATGATAGATACACATAATATAGACATTTATATATCCAAAAATAATGAAACACTTTATTAGATTAAAATGAAATCACTAACTAACTTAATTGGAAGTTTAATAGCAACTCTAGATACGGTATGCAGTTCCAGGGGTGGAAATTGGTTGATCTGAAATAACCCTCTTGCATATATATCATAAAAAATACAATAAAGAAACAATACATGATATGATAGCAAAGTAAATATTGAAGTATATTAACTCAAAATGTTAGTCATGCATACAATGAAAATGTCTAAAAAATATTATTAGTCAACCATATAACAAATAATATAAATTGTAGTGTCATGTGTGCCATTGATTTTTTTTTTAATTTAGAAGAAAAAGTTTCTTACCTTCTAATTACTCAATTTCATAGCCACAAATGAAAAGTCAAGCATTTTGAGAAAAAAATCTACCTAAATTTTATTAAAAGAAAAATAATTCAGATTTCTCAACCTTCGGTCCCTGCTCTTTTCATGTTTTTTTAAATTGCACTGTTCCAAACTATTGAACTTGATGATCTGCATTTCCGAGATATAAGTCTGAGATAATAATAAAAAATAAAATACAACATACCTATACACAAGAAAAATCATTATATTTACAACATTTCACGAATTGATGATCAGGCACAAATATCCACCATAGTCCTTCTCACATTATAGTTCTTACAAATTTACACGTTTTTCTCATTATAAATGTTGATGGCTCACTATTGCTCCTGAATAGCACCTCCTGGATATATTTAAATTGGTAGTTTGTGATCTTGTTCCCTTCCTCGTGTAGATTTCCATCGTGCATGAACCAAACTCATCAGGCACTTCAAGTAGACAGGTGGCTTTCTAATTTCTCATGGTTATAAGGACAAATGCTCCACCCAACGACAATCAATCAATCACTCTAGCCAAAATATATCATATTATTGCAATATATACACAGGTTTATAAATATATATGGTTCGCAGTTTAAAGAAATATTATATATACTATAAAATACAGTTATTTATTACTTGTGATATTGACTATATAATATATTTCCATTATTAATTTTTTATCTGAATAGATAGTTCTAATTTCTTGTCCTAATTATTCATACATTTATATTTTAAAAGAGTGTTTTAGCAAAACTTATTATTTACTTTATGTTAAAATCTTACTTAAATACAATCCAATATTTCAGGTGGCTAAGGTTTGTGTGAGTGCAATTTTAAACTATCCTCACAATATTGATCCAGTTAAGACTTTCAGTTAGGTTCAAAACCTCATGGCATATCTACTATTGCACTAAATACTTAGGGTCAAAAAAGATATGGATGAAAGATTGAACTGTTTGGTAGAAACTTGCATTTAAATAGATAATTTAAGATTTTCAAACAATCATTAAAAATTATACATGTAATATATTTTAATTTAAATGTTTCATTACTTTTTATTTGAGATATTCATTAAAACACTGAAAGTATATATATATAAAGCATTTAAATTAATTGAATTTGGCTCAGTTTGAATATAAAAGGTGTTGTTAAAAAGAAAATGAAATAAAATTAAGATTGTACATAAAACAAAAAAGAACTTTGAATATAGTAATATGAATGAAATTACTAAAATATCACATGATCACCACTAGATGCGAATTGTATGCACAAACCTTCTTACATTCAGTGATCACTAAGGTTCCCACTAGATGGCACTACTGTATGGAGAGTTTGCTAGGTTGTGGAAATGGGATGGAGCAGAATAGAGAAGAATATGGAAAAACTTAGGTGGTGAATAAAAAGGGAAGGTAAAGTGGTTAACATGTTTGATAGCTGAGAGATTCCTGACTCCAAAAAAGGAGAAGCCACAGCGCATATTGCTTATCCCATACTGTTAATAATATGAACAACGGGTAAAATAGATCAAATTCAGTATGAGTGGTCCATTTTCATTCTTTTTATTATATATATTTAGAAAAAATAATCAGTGATATAACGGAAAAGAGGAAATAGATTAAAATACATAGCTTTCATTTTAAACTTAGAAATGATATAGTTGGAATTATATTATACACAATAATTTTTTAATATTAAAAAAAGATTGAAAAGATCTATAACTGCAATTAAAAAACAAAACAAAAGCTTAAAAATAAGAAATAATCAAAAAATAAAAAGATTGTGACAATAATTGGCGATACATTAGATAAGTGGGAAAATAAGAAAGATTAAAATTAAAAATTTTAAATGCATGTAGTCAGTGATAATAAATAAAATTTATTAAGAGCAACAAAACATCACGAAGCAATGACTTATACAAAACTTTAGAAGTCTTTGAAAATTTAACATGGAAGAAAATAAAAATAATAATAATAATAAACTGGTGTTAATTTATATGTGTAGTAAATAAATGATTTTATAGAGAAAAGAAATGTAAAAAAATGTTCATGCGAAATAGAAATATATGTATGTATGTATGTATAGATAGATAGATAGATAGATAGATAGATAGATAGATAGATAGATAGATAGATAGATAGATAGATAGATGATAGATATAGATAGATAGATAGATAGATAGATGATAGATAGATAGATAGATAGATAGATAGATAGATAGATAGATAGATAGATAGATAGATAGATAGATAGATAGATAGATAGATAGATAGATAGATAGATAGATAGATAGATAGATAGATAGATAGATAGATAGATAGATAGATAGATAGATAGATAGATAGATAGATAGATAGATAGATAGATAGATAGATAGATAGATAGATAGATAGATAGATAGATAGATAGATAGATAGATAGATAGATAGATAGATAGATAGATAGATAGATAGATAGATAGATAGATAGATAGATAGATAGATAGATAGATAGATAGATAGATAGATAGATAGATAGATAGATAGATAGATAGATAGATAGATAGATAGATAGATAGATAGATAGATAGATAGATAGATAGATAGATAGATAGATAGATAGATAGATAGATAGATAGATAGAAAGACAGACAGACAGACGGGCAGACGGACAGACGGATAGACGGATAGACAGACAGACAGACAGACAGACAGACAGATAGACAGATAGATAGATAGATAGATAGATAGATAGATAGATAGATAGATAGATAGATAGATAGATAGATAGATAGATAGATAGGTAGGTAGGTAGGTAGGTAGGCAGGCAGGCAGGCAGACAGACAGACAGACTGATAGACAGATAGACAGATAGATAGATAGATAGATAGATAGATAGATAGATAGATAGATAGATAGATAGATAGATAGATAGATAGATAGATAGATAGATAGATAGATAGATAGATAGATAGATAGATAGATAGATAGGTAGATAGGTAGATAGATAGATAGATAGATAGATAGATAGATAGATAGATAGATAGATAGATAGATAGATAGATAGATAGATAGATAGATAGATAGATAGATAGATAGATAGATAGATAGATAAGATAGATAGATAGATAGATAGATAGATAGATAGATAGATAGATAGATAGATAGATAGATAGATAGATAGATAGATAGATAGATAGATAGATAGATAGATAGATAGATAGAAAGACAGATAGGCAGACAGACAGATAGACAGATAGACAGACAGACAGATAGACAGACAGATAGATAGATAGATAGATAGATAGATAGATAGATAGATAGATAGATAGATAGATAGATAGATAGATAGATAGATAGATAGATAGATAGATAGATAGATAGATAGATAGATAGATAGATAGATAGATAGATAGATAGATAGATAGATAGATAGATAGATAGATAGATAGACAGACAATCTTGGAAAAAGTGAAGTAAATTTTAAAAAATTTAAACATCATACGTAAATGTTTTTCCTCGTTATCAATAATGGTTGAAAGCTTAATTTTAAAAAATTCTTATTTATTTAGAATTTAGAATTTAAATTATAACAGCTGTTAAAATTAACTTTCATAAAGTATTAAAACACTTTTATCCATAATTTTATATTTTTCAAAGCCAAAAATAGCTATCTAATTATTTTTATAAAAATAATATTACTTTTTTGCATTTTAAAAAAACATAGATATGAGAGTTTTAAGTATATTAAAATATTACTGATAAAGGCTTTTGAAGTTTTCACAGACAGAAAAAATAAATATGTAGATTACATTTAAATATGTCAGATTACATTTAAACTCTCATTTAAAATACAAGTAACAAAATGAAATTCTTATTTTGGACTATTACAAGACCGTTAATTCATTAGACCTATATAATTCTCAGGAAGGTTGTTGACAAAATGAATAACTAAGAATGGGCGGAGAGGGCTAAACTCTACCTATACAATAACATGTGCTTTTGGAAAGCCTAAAGAGTAGTCAATTAATAGATCCACTCTGGGAAAATGTTTTTCTTATAATTCCTGAAAATCAATATCGACCTTGGTAATATTTTTAATGACAGTTATTAAATACTTTATATATCATTTCTTTATTATAATCATGAGTAGATGCATAGTTGGATGTTTGATAATGTAATTTTGCTTTTGTGAAAGACTACGTCATATGTTAAGAGCATAATTTAGTGGCTTTATTGTTATACAAAGATTCGTGTGATTGTGTTGAGTTGTAACTTCCTTCTTTTTATTACATAATTTTTTCAATAATCAGAAACTAATTCTTTAGTCAAAAAAGTTATAAAGATTTACAACTGTTACAGTTAATACATTGTACAGGTTTAACACCTGCATTTATATATGTAATACATGCGGGATTCGAACTCAGACTTTCACACAACCCACAACTCTCAGTGCCATCTTATATTGCTGGTCCACCTGATCACACACATGTTGAAAAGATAAATAATCACCAATATCCCCAATATGCGTCTTTTGTGCTAAACCAGCACTCATCAACTGTTACAGCTTTAAATAAAGGTATGCAAGGATTTCTACTAATCTTGTGACTTTATACTGGCTATATATATTCAATCATTAAAAAAGTCATAGTACAACCTATTAGAAGTATTTATCCACTTTATCTAATTATAATATTATAATTTCTTTATAATTTTGTCAATATTTTGTCAATTATTTCAGGAATCTCAAATTTCATAACACTTTCAATCATTTCTAAAACCAAACCAAATCAGTCCTTCAAACTGAATTGTCATCATTGTGAGAGGTGTCCACAAGGAAATAAACAATCAATTCTTTATGCAACGCCATCTATAATTTTTTTGATATACTACAAGCCTTTTTGAAAATTATGCAAGCATTTGAACAATACATTCCATAAAAAATGGTGATCGTGTGATGTTTATTGACTTAAATACATTTCATAACGAGATTTCCACTTTCTCTTCCCAGTAATAAATTTGTTAAAATTATTAAAGCAATACGTGATGAATTATATATTTATTATTCCTTGTGGATACATATTTTAAGTACAACAATTGAGAAACCCAAACAAATTGTCAGATTTTAGTTCTTAAGTATATTGTCCTATACATTATAACTTAATATAACAGGGTTACTTCACAGCCATATAGGCCTAAGTTTTAAATTGCCAAACTTTTCATTATCTTTATCACTAAAAAAAAACATAAAATTGTTACTTTTTGACTAAAGCTTATACCATCTACACAGAGGTAAAACTCTCCATACAGTAGCACCACTCAGTGCAAACCAAAGTAAATAATGGATACAGAATGGTTACACTGGCTTGCACTGAGTGGTGCTACTGTATGGAGAGTTTTGCCTCTGTAAAAACAGCTTGGGTGAATGTAAAGAATGGTGATATGTGATATTTAGTAGTCCTATATCACCTAAAGTTTTCATTTATATTTCACTGTTTCACCTTTTTATATCTTGCTACAAATGCTCCAGGACTTTTAAAGCAACAATGTACTAATATTAATAAAAAATATTCTCACCAGATTAAAATGATTAATCTTCATCAAAATCACATATAGACTGTTATAATGATTTTAAAACTTTTAAATTACTTCTGAAATGTAGAGTTTCTCAAAAACTTGATGTTTTTTAATTTAACTCAAATCATACTATCCTTAGAAGGATTTATTTGATAGGTAGTTTTCTCTTTGTCCTTACTCTCTAATTGTGCAATTTTTCTGATAAAAATTAATATATTTTAATATCATGTTCAGATTTCTGACAATAAAGACAGTTAGATGATGCTATCTATTATCAAAATTAGAGCATTTTAAAAGCAAAACCGTAAGAGTGGTTTCGGTTATCTTTAGGCTTTTTGACAACACTGTGGTCGAAAGAAAAAATTAAAATGGATTTAATACTGATTTCCTAGCCGTCATGTGATTTCTTTGTGCCAGAAAGGGTCTGACATTATATACAAGTATTGACTAGAATTGTCATTGGTTCATGTTTTAGCAGGACACTGTCAGTTGTATTTCACAATGACTTTTCTATAGACTCATGATGTGATTTATGAAGCTTTTTTATTTAACTCACTAAAGAAATTTTATCATATAATTTTCTATCATTTCCTGTTACATAAATGTAATTTATACATGATTCATTTCTATATGAACTTATGTATGACTAAGATTGGCCTTGTTATTGAATGCAATAATGTTTTGACTCAATCGTACCAATGCATTTCATGTCTTTTTTTGTTTAATGGATTATAAAAAATAAAAATTCTTTAAAAAATACTTTTATTTACATATATTCACAAAAATATAAAAAATACATTATCTTCAACTTTTGCAGTATTTTGATGTCATATGTTTGTAATTTGTATTTAGAAATATTCTTAGACTACTTCTGAGTGTGAGCATTCTATACTTCTATTTTGTCATTTAATATCAAGAAATAGTCTAAAATCTAAAGAAAATTTATTTCTTTACTCATATTACATTTATCTTTAATTTTTTTATTAGTTTTTAGTTTAAAAACTTTTTTAAAAAATTAGAGAGCAAAATGCAAATTTATATTTTAATGCTAAAGAAGTTTTTTAAATGCTTTTACTTAATAAAAATAAACTCTTTTGTTCATTTAAGTAAAATTAATAAAAGTTAGCTTAAGGGGCCCAAAATTTTCCCATAATTCATAAACTTAAGTTGATTTTTTTTTAAATTCTAGTACAGCTTTCTAATTTCTAAATCATATTATGTCATATTTAATGATACTGTAATGACATTGAAAAAATTATAAAGTTTAGAATTTTATAAATAGTGTAAATTATGTAGTTTATTTATTTATAAATTATTCTTTGTAATTGTCTAAGCAGAAAAAACCTTAACACATGTTGGCTTTGGTTTTTTTCTATATGATTTATTTTTAATTATTATTTTATTTTAAAAATATTTTAGCTACATAGAACAATGAATAGCATTCTGTTTTAATGATATTTCTTTTTCTATTTAATTTAATTACTATTTTTTTCTCTACAGTAATATCATCATCATCATCCATTATCAATCCACTGCAGGATGAAGGTCTCTCCATGATTAATCCATCTTCTCCGATCTTTAGCTTTTCTTCTCCACATCACCCCTGCACACTTTCTTATTTCATCCATCCATCTCACATGTGGTCTCTTTCTAGGTCTATTACAGTCTCTTGGAATCCAGTTTAAGATTTCCATTGTCCATCTATTATCATCTCTTCTAGCAATATGTTCAGCCCAACTCCACTTCAATCTTTTAATTTTTTCAGTGAGGTCAGTAACACCTGTTTGTTCTCTTACCCATGCATTGCATTTTCGATCTCTTCTTGTTACTCCCAACATGCATCTCTCCATACTTCTTTGAGTGGTCTGGAGTCTCTGTATTGCTTTTCTATTAAGTGTCCAAGTCTCAGATCTATAAGTAAGAACTGGTAAACCACATTCATTAAAACCTTCCTTTTCAAACACATAGGCATATTTCCTTTTAGTATCAAGTTATTTCTACAGTCATATAGATAGATAGAAATAGTTTAAAATACAAAATATCATATAAAATAAAAATTAAATTTTTCAGTTTTTTTTTTTTGTTAAAATTATTTGCAATTTCTAAAAAAATGTCTTACAATCCGCAATGATTTTCTATTTTTTAGGACATAATTTTTTATAACAATTTCTTTCCAGATCGTGCAACTGTAGTGGAACCTTTACATCATTTATTACAGACAAATACTACATGGACTTGTCACCACAACATGAAAGGGCCTTTCTTAAACTTAAAAAGGCATTGATGTCCAATAACAACTGGTTCCATTTGACCCTCACCAAGGGGTTCTACTTACATGTGATGCTTCACCATATGGAGTGGGCACAGTACTGGGTTTACAATATCCTGATGGATCATCCACTCCAGTTGCTTTCACTTTGTGTGCATTGTCTATGGTGAATCAAACTATGCACAAATTGACAAAGAAGCTTTGGCAATAGTATTCGGCATCAAATGTTTTCACCATTTCCTATTCGGAATGAAAATTTAACATTTATACAGATCATCATCTGCTGCTCAGCATTTTCACCTCAGACAAACCAACACCAATAATTTTATCACCCCGAATGCAAATATGGGTGCATGTGCACAATGCATATTCTTTCAAAATGGAATATAGATCAGGAAAAAAAGTTGCAAACACAGATGTGTTGAGCAGATTTCTACTCCCATTAACTGAATGGCCAATCCAAACATGTGTAATGGTCAAGTTTGTACATTTTCTTGGCAGATTGAGAGTCCAAGCCAGAGAACCAAAAGCTGACCAAGTCAGGATAGTAATATCCTGGTCTGATCATACCTCAACTCTCTTACCCATGCTTCCAAGTCAACCCATTGCGAATGACATGCCTTAGGTTACACTCGATATCTCTTTATTCATGTTCTAGCAATAGAAAAGCAGTAAAACATGAGACATCTCCCCCCTCCAACACATGATATATAACTTTACTAGTGATTCATAAAGTAATGAGCAAGAATGGAGACTGAGATAAATTTATATTTCATAAATTTAATGAAACACTTCATAAGTTATAAAGCAAAATAAATTATGTACATATTGCTCACACACAGGTGAGTGAATACTCAGGATTACAAAGAATATAACAGAGCAAATTATATAGTGTTCACACGCAGGTGAGTGAATACTTAGGTTTACAAAAAATATATATACTGATCACACACAGGTGAGTAAATACTTTTTTTTTTCCATATGTCATAGCATCGGCCGGGACGCGATCCCACAACCGTCTGCAACCAACTACTTGCTTGCAAGGCGGCTGCGATGACCTCTCGGTTAACAACGCTTGACAGTAAATGACAAAAGAAAAGCCAAAATAATATATGCATCTTGATTTGCTGCTGTCGTATCGACTTAATTCAGCTAAGAAAAAATGCTGTGAAGTCTTTATTTCATTATTTTAAATAATTTTACGTTAATAACTGTATATTAATTTTGAAATCAAACTTTAAACTGTATGATGTAGCTTCAAAATTAAGATATTAGAATAAATTGTGGTGAAAGGATCAAAAAGGGATTATTATCAACAAAACACAAGGCTATATTGTTTGCAGACGCTCTACCAATTACCCAACCCGCGCAGGGCGATTATGACTATCGATGACGTATTACTGAACTATCTAGTTATTTGGGCATCTATTAGACAGCAAATTAGGCAGACATACCTTTTCACCTGTCTTAATGTATGGAAAATATTGAATAGTGTTTCTAAAAAATTTAGAAAAAAAAGTGTGTCCTCATTGACTTTTTTAAATAATAAAAAAAACCTTTCAGTACTTGGTTGTTGTTTTTTTACTTAATTTTTATTGGTCAATTATTTATCTGTGCATTTAGTATTACTTAATTAGTATAAAAGCACGTGCTGCGGATATATGTAAATGAGTACAACTTTATATTTAAATCTTAATAATTTTTGTTGATTAAATAAATCTTTTTTAAAAAAAATTGCTAATATCTAATTTATATAATGATTGAGGTTCTAATAAATTAGCTGTATTGGAATAAGTTGCTTTTAATCATTGCGGCCCATTCAAGCTATAACAGCTGCGTCACCATATATGTGATAAAGCAGTATAAACAAAATGTTTTTATTTAGAAAGATGAATAAGCATTAGCTCTTCAGAGAAAAAACACTTCTTTTTTTTTTGCTTTTAGTGTTTGGCAGATTTTTTTCCACTGACAGTGATAAATGATTCCATTTTCAACTGCGATGACATTTACACAATCACAAAAATGAAAAGCAAAAACCTTTTAATAGTTTGTGTGTGCGTATTTATATATATACACACTTTTTACATATATACGTAGGAAATGCATTTTATTGTTATGTAATATATTATTGGATCCGGAGTATATTTCTATACATCTTTTTTAGCCTGATGGAATATTTTTTTCTTAAGAACATCTAATGTCTTTTTATATGCCCTGTTTGGTTTGTGTCGCGGTAAAATAATGAAGCTGAAACTGAAGGTCAGCTAATCCATTTTTGTCCCTCCCCCCCAGTGATCGAACTTTTTTTCCGTATGTAGAAGCGTTGACCAGGAAGCGAACCCGGCCAGCTGCTTGGAAGGCAGCTATGCTAACCGCTATACCACCAACGCTTGATTCCCGAGTAATAAATCCATTTGACATATTTTTATTTATCCTTTTATCTCTTCTGATATTTTTTCCATTACAATTCTTTCAATTAATGATATATCTTTTAAATATGTCTCAGGATGATTTATATAGATTTATAATTACATTCATATCGGCCATTCAAGCCAATTGTGCAAACGCTTTGCGAGTGTTAAATAATAAATGAATACCCTCTGACCAATACAAGATATAGAATTTATGCAGGAATAAAAAGAATCCCTCTTATTTCTATGACTCAAATATTTATATATGAGCAAATCTGAAGTACTGGCACAGAAGGTGTGACAATATAACGGTCACTTTAAATTACTATATACAATGTCTGAATGAATGAATGACGCCGATGAAATTTTCTAGAATTTACTAAGAGTCATTCCAACTGAAAAATAAATGCTTGTTTATAGATTTATAATATTATAATTGGAGTGCTTTTGATAGAAATAACTGAATATTAAAAAGAAATATGCTTATAAGTTTTAATAAATGTGTATTACCATTTCTTACTTACAGATCTGAGACTTGGACACTTAACAGAAGAGCATTATAGAAACTTCAGGTCACTCAACAGCGTATGGAGAGTTACATGTTAGGAGTAACAAGAAGAGATCTAAAACAAAATACAAGAATAAGAGAACAAACAGGTGTCATTGTCATCATTAAAAGACTTAAAAGAATAAAGCGGAGTTGGGCTAGACATATTTCTAGAAGAGATGATAATAGATGGACAGCTGAAATTTTAAACTCAATTCCAAGAGATTTAAAAGACCTAGAAAGAGACCTCATGTCAGATGGATGGATGAAATAAGAAAGTGAGCAAAGAAGAGAGGCTAGAGATAGGATAAGAAAAATTAATTTTGGAGAGATCTTTCACCTAAAGTAGATCAATAATGCTTGAAAATGATGAATATTATATCTGCCCCCCCCCTTTTTTTTTGCTTATTTACATCTCAAATATTTCAATTTTGGTTTGTTTTTACATTTCATATTTGCTGCACTATATTCATTTTCAAATACCATCCTATTCAAATAAAAACATTTAGTAAGATGTTGATATTGTTTAAATATAACTAATGAGTTAGTTTATTATATACATCAAGTTAAAACAGTTTCTACTATTATCATTTTTACACAATTTAAAATAAGTATCAATCAGAACTCAACAATAAATTATTCTTTGAATAAAAATTGATAAACCACTCTGCAGAACATATATGTTTTAAACAGTTTTTTTAAAGTTAGTTTTTATGGAGGGAAGTCAATTTTCACCAATGAAGTAAATTTACTCTAATATTATACTGCAATTCAATCAAATATTGCTTGATTTCTAGCTAACCATAGAAAAATGTTAACAATCTAACACAAATATAAATAAACAAACAAAGATATTAAAACTCACAAATTCTCCAGCCATTTTGCTTTTTCTGAATGATGTATGTAAACACATTTAAAAAAAAAAAACAAAGTAAAATTATAAATAAATTTTACAATATCCCAGTAGCTGTTTTTTTTTTTTTTGTATTGGAAGACCATATAAGACTATGTATTAATAAAATTTCTTTGGTTTATATTAAAAGCACATATATTTTATTCTCTTTTTTAAATACTTTCCAAATTTGATATCCAGTGCTTCACATAATAAAATGTTTTCTGAGAGTAATGCTAAAAGTTTTACAAAATTTTAGAATATTAAAAGTTGATGATGATTTTAAAACATCAAAATAATTAGAGATCTTAATTTTTTTATAACAAGATCACTATAAAGAAGAAAATATTAAATATATATATATTATCTAGAACATATTAAATGGTAATGAAAGTGAGACATTTTACTATTTACTTTATTTTAAAAATAAAAATATTGTACTTAGATTCATTCTTCTTATTGTTTCACTTAAAGCATGAATGAACACACACTCAGGAAAGTATTTGTGAAGGTGTTCCCTCAATTTATTATTAAGAACTAGCTCATTGTTATGCTTAAATATTTTGTTTATACTATAATCTTGATTTACATATGCATATATATATATATGTGTGTGTGTGTTATATAGAGCTCACAAATAAGCTCTTAACAAGCTTTGCAGAATATCCCCAACCCCAGACCAGTTTCTGATACTGGCTTCTTCAGTGAAGTATTAGGATATTCAAGCATTAGATTAAAAATACCAGATAAGCCCAGCACTTTATCTAATGGATACCTATTAAGTAGAAAATCTGAAATTTTCAGACATTCATATGTCTTCCAATCCAGCTATCTAACTTAAATAGCCATATGGGTCTGGGATTAGGAATATTCTGCAATGGTTGTTAAGAGCTTATTTGTGAGCTCTATATATAACATTTGTAATACAAGCTTCTTAAATTAGAACATGTGACATCTGACTTGATTTCTTTGTAATATATATGTGTGTATTGATAAGTACTATACATTTACAAGTCAATAAGCAATATGTATTCTATTGTAATCTATGTTTATCAACAAACATGAGCTATTATATGCCATATACATTTGAATGTGAGAGAAATTTGGAAAAAAGAGAGCATAGTTGTCACTTTTACTGTAAATAAGCAATTTTATTTATTAAAATAATTTATGTACTATGTAACAATATTACAATATAAAGAATATAATTAAAACTTATTGCTATAGCAATAATATTATAATATACACCCGGGTCTCGTTTTATGTGGTAGATACGTTCCTCAGAAAATGTGGACAAAAGAAATCACACAAAAATAAATGTAACTTACCTTGAAAAATGGGGGGGTCAGTGCTGTAATTTTCAGAATTCGCATAAAAGCAACGCAACAAGAAAAAATTACTTTAAAATTAGCATTAAAAAAATAAACAAATAAAGTATGACTAATAAAAAATTTCAAATATTTGAAAAAAATTAATACAAGACAAACTTTTTTATTAACTACAGTACTTAATTTTACATTTTTCATACATATTTTAATCATTACCACTAGCATTCGTTTGTAAACTGGTAAGATATCAGATTCGATGTGATGTGATGCATTGTGGCTTCTCCTTAAACGAAGTCAAGAATTTCTCAGCAATTATGTCCAGAGAAACCTGTTAGCCATTTATTTTTATTCATGATGTGATGTACAACTAGCGCAACTTTCAGTCTTGTGCTGTGTTAATGGTTTTCTGTTTCTATATTTAAAAAATGAGATTGCAATCAAAACAAAAATATTATACATTATCATTAGTAAGATTATTTTCAGTTTATAAAATCAATAAAATCTTCGTTATTTATTTTAAAAATTTACGATTATTTATTTCTGTTATACCTAACAAAATACATTTTAAAATTTTTGAATATTTATTGCAATATTTTTATATGTAAGTATAAATCTATTATTATTATTTACTCATTAGTATAAATAGGTTATTTATATAGAAGCTAAGATTCTAAATACAGCTTCAGGCCATATTTATGTTAGCTGTTAATATAACGTTATATTTTTGAAAAAAAAAATTTTTCAAATCAAAATAAGTTATTAATAATTTAAATTTCTTGATATCTAATAAATATAGTGAAGTATGAAAGATATTAAGAAGAAACATGAATCACATAACTTCAAAATCGCATTAAAATAATTTGCATAAAAGGAGACCCAGATGTATCATATAGTTTAAAAGTATAAGTGTTAGCATCATAAATATAAAAAGGACTGAATGTGCTAAATAATTGGCTTGTTTAAACAACATTAAGAAGTACTTGGTCTCTGATAAAAAATTTATTTTAATTTTTTATATATATATGTCAAATGCGTTGACCGGGAAGTGAACCCGGGCCAGCTGCTTGCAAGGCAGCTACGCTAACCACTAGGCCATCAAAGCTTGACTTATTTTAATTATTGGCTAACAAAATGTACATTTCAATCAACATATGTATATATATGGGTGTGATGTGTGTATGTGTGTGATGATAAAATGATATGTGTAAACCAAATTAAATATCATATGAGTCTATATCACTTTTTAATAGTCTACAAATCTATGCATTACACACAAATTGTGACATGTGATAATTCTTCTTTTTATAGATAGAACTTAAGTTTTAATAACAATATCTCATCACCACATAAATAAGATATAGTGATTTTACTAAAACGATACATACAAAACACGAGATAGTCTTTCTCCTATGGATCTTTAAAATATATTGATCGGAGAGTGATGTATCAAGTTTTATAATTATTTTATTTTAATAATAAAGTTTAATACTCAGTTTTTTAATATGATTTATTAATAACGCTACTTTAATTTAAAATACCTGGAGTATGTTTATTGATCTAAAGACATCATAAAATATTTAAAACATTTATCATTCCCCATCAGTATGTAAAACAAAAAAATAAAATATGTATAGAAAAAGTGAAAATGAGGTGTCGCATGGCTGGATCAGGTTATATAGATTCCAACTTTGCCTCCTAATAATATAATAGGATTACAAGCAGAGAATTATGGGAATGATGATCCAATGCATATATAGTGAAAACATAGGACAAGGATATGTTGGTGAGTCATCAATTACTGATTTACATTACTAGTAGTAGATTTTTAAAAATTATATTCGTGCACACTAAAACATATAAGTGCATTTGAGAAAATTATTTTTAAAATATATTAATAATAAATCTCAGGAATTATCCAGTATTTAAAATATTGTATATGCTAATAGTATCCGTGACCAATAAAACATGGTATGGTGGCTAACATAACATCATGAATATGAAAGTAATATTTTCAACTACATATTATTTCTCCTACTCTTATAATATTCTAAAGTCTCTTAGATATCTGCACGATACAGTTTCTCAGGATATGATGGGATATAAATGGGTATTTTGAGATTATATCCAGCACACACCTTATAGAATGCAAGCAGAGTTATGAAAATAGTGGAAATTAGCTCTAACACAATTTTAACAAAAATAATATTTACTCAATGAATTGTAACAAAGTATAATGAAAATTTTAATACTAAAATTATACTAAGATGACTACATTAATAGATTTAATGTGAGAATGATGATGATAGATAAAACACAAAACCCTCATTTTAAAATGATAATAAATGAATTTATTAAACAAAATAAATGCATAAGATAGAATAAATGTAAAATACAAGATAACAATGTGAATATTCACACAATGTTTTTACATAACAGAGGTTTTTTTATACAAGCGCTGTTCTAAAGAAAAGATCACAGGTAGATGCATTGATGTATAATTGTAAGTGTTGTTCACACAAATATACAAATCAATACAAAAGTTTGCCTATGGGTAGGATCTCTAATAATTCTTTATTATTTAACATTTATTTAAACCAAGTAAAAGATTACAATCTGTCTTATAGATCCTCAATATTTCCTATATTCAGAATGCACTCCTACTACATACATTTATTCTAAAATTAAATTTAAAAAGCTGCCTTGTAAATTTCATGACTGCTGACTTCAAAACTGCTTCTTCAAGTGAAATTGAAAACTTAAAATAAAAGTGGGGGGAGGAGGTTCAGAAATTAATTAAGTCAATTCTTTGTTATAAAAAGCAAACATTTATTGCATTAATTCCTGAACCCCCTCCCCCCAACACACACACACACTTTTGTTTTAAGTTAAATATAAAAAACTAATTCCAATTGAAGAAGCAGTTATTTTCTGTCTTATATTACTTTTTTATAAAACTCCTCATGTATACTCTAATGCAATTTTTATAATTCCTCTTTTATTTTTCTAAGGACAGTCAAAACTATTAAAAAAATAAAGAAGGAATTATAAAAACTGCATTAGAGTATATATGAGGAGTATTATAAAAAAAAGTAATATATATGAATATGTAAAGAAATGCAAAAAACAGTAAAAGAGAAGATATAAAAATATTTTTTTTGGATTTTTAGTTCACTGTAACAATAAATAAAAGCATTCATTATATTTTTTTATATATCTACTTTTTTTAAATTTTTAGCATTCTGATCGTTTATCCAATTATTTTTAATATCAGTTTCCTGTTTTAAAGTAGAATCAATCATTTTAAATAAAAACTGTTTACAAAATAGTTTTGTTTATTTGGAAATCAAAATCAACTTTACCAATAAAAAGAATAAAAGACACATTTTTTTAAAAAAAAAGAACTTTTACAATCAAAGATTTATTTTTATTTCAATTTTAAATGATAGTTAAAATACTTTTTAATATACTCTTTTTTAAATATATATATATATATTGTTACTAATTTTCTTCTTTTCTGAGCCAATATAATATCTGATAAAATGAAAATACACACAGAAAAGGTAGCTTTTTAAAATAATATTTAGCTTTATTTCTGCCTAGCATGTTTTCCCTATATTTTTGCTATATCATACTTATAGTATATAAAAGTGAAAGCATGCTAGGCAGTAATAAAGCTAAGTATTATTAAAAAAACTATCTTTTCTGTGTGTAAATATATATATATACTATCTCTTGCATGCTATTGAACTGAAATTTTATATCAAAATATTTAAAATATTATCCATCAATCTCTCTAGAATAAAAAATCTAGGAAATCTCCCTGAAATATTTTGGTGCCATATTGCATCATCAATCGTTTATAACAAATGTACAAACTTTGAATATATCCTATTGAATAAAAGGGTGTTAAAACTTTATTTTTAAATTTTGCCAAATAAATATTTTGCAAAAGCATTTAATATGATAAAATGACCACTTTTCAATACTTCATAAAAAAAATCCCATTGTACCAGTTTTCATAAATATTATCCTCAATTTGCTATTAAACAATCTTAAATCCCTGAATGTCCCAACTCTACATATCATAGAGATTTGATCTTTATGTCTTCCAAAGGCATTCCACATGAGTGTTTCTATGCAAGATGAGAAAACTCATCATCAAAGATTGGCAAAAAAATGTATAAATGTTGTAGCTTTAAAACATCAAAGCTCATTGATGTGCGAAACTGCTAATACCAGAATTAATGAAGGAAATGTATATATCTAAGAACAGAAAGAGCTACAAAACAATCCAAATAAAACAACATCATAATGAACTATAATTGATAGTAAAGCATTTAATATAAACAAAATCTATAAAACAAATGAAGCTATATATTCTACCTAACAATTTTTAACCAAAAGCAGTTCCCCAATATTAGTGCCATCTAGTCTAAGCTAGAGTAATCAATGATTACCACATGCATATAAAATTTACAATTTTAAATATGTGAATCTCTGTTCCTGAACCAATTTCAGGCTTTTGCCTTTATTAATGAGACCTTGGATTCAAAATTAAGAGGAATGCAGATACATATTCAGCATCCACTTTAAACTTCACTTTACCTCTCAAACTAAAAACTTGAAATTTCAATTCGCTCTAAAGTTTTGAATCTAAGTCAGTTATATAGAGCTGATACCAGTTCTATATTTTCAGTTCTTCATTAACTATGGGCATAAGCCAATAAACATCACATGACCACCACTTCTTATGCTTGGGTATAACTGTTGTTAAAACAGGCAAAACTCACTATACGTATTGCCACACACAGCAAGCTAGAGTAATCAATGGATGCCAGAAGGCTTGTGCATATGACTATATAAGCTAATGGGCTTGGATTGAAAACATTAAGGTGTTTTCAGTTTAAGACTCATAGTTTTGTAGTTAAGTGGAGATAAAGGTGGCTGCTTGAGGGTTGCATTAGATCCTAAGATCTAGGTGCAGTGTTTTCAGATCCAAAGCTCCTCACTGATGAAGTCCACAAGCCAGAAAATAGTCTGGGGATATTGGATGAGTAGGCACAAGATGGGGATTTTATGCACAAGCTCTGGCATCCATTGATTACTCTAGCTTGCTGTGTGTCACAATATGTATAGTGAGTTTTGCCTGTTTTAACTATGGGCATCTTATTTCCCTGCCTTGAAATGTTAATAATAACAAATAAGACACCGAACCCCATTTAAATAATATAAGATAAAAGTAGCTTTCTATTTTACTGCTATCTAGTGGAAGTTTTGGTAATTAGTGTTTATCAGAAGCAGTTACATTCCCTATTCTTAGTATTTGAATCCTCCTTAATCAGATTGTTTTCTAGCATTTTCCTACATCCCTATAGTCGGGGATTCAAATTTGATAAAAATTCAGAAGAGTATTCAACAATTGGATTGAGAATTGGAGTTCAAATACTAAGGATAGACATCTTATATGTATCTGGTAATCACTGATTGCTCTAGCCTACACTAGATGGCAGTATGCTTTTATCTTTTTGTTTGAAATGGCATTTGGTATTTTGTTGATCTAACTTTTCATTGACTATTCTTAATAAATCTGAAGTGATCATATCTAGTATCACAACTAAAACCAAAAATATTTTGGACACAGTCTTTTATAAAAAAGCATGAATTTCTAACCTCAAATAATAAAAAAATATCCACAAGTAAACAGTAGTTGAGACATAAACAAAAAATGTAAAAATGCCCTTCTAAATAATTATTCAGAAAGATAAGTATATTCTATTCACCTGAGATCAGGCTAACTATTTATTTGCCAACATTCCTGACTTGCAGATAAGTCACCAATACTAGACTTGATTAAGATCCAAATCCTAGAATAATAATTGTTAGAGTGGTTTGACACCCATCAAGTAAAGTGTAGTAATTCCCCATCTACATATAGTGAACAATGATAAGGTTATGTGTAAGAGATGTGATTTTGGAAAACTGATGAGTGCTAATTCAGCATAGAATATGCACCTTGGGGATCATACATATCATTTTTTGTATGTTTAACCATATGTTTATAATTACATCCCTGCACAAGATGTTAAAAGTAGATAGAAACAAATCTTTACCATGTGTGAGATTGGTGAAGTGAAAATAGTACAGAAAAATTATTCATTAAGTGGATATCCTCTAGTGTAATGAATGACTGATAAAAAGTTATTAATATACTTCCATTAAGTGGTTTGTATCAAAATTGTGAGGGCAGTAAGTTTGACATTTATAAAATAAACTGTCGTAATTGGCTATATATATAAAATACAAAACCATAAAACAATACAATACTAGATAGACCTTCTCAAGTGAAAATCAAACTAAAGAAGCAATATATATATATATATATATGTGTGTGTGTGTACAAAGCACACAAACCTTCCCATAATTCATTTCAAAAACCAACTTCCCTTTATATCAAAAGATGTCTTCATAAGATTGATAGCCTCAAATTCAAGAAGATTTATCATTAAACTTTCTTTTACTCTTCTTTTTAATTCATTCTTTTCATAAAAATTAATCATTGCATTGTCAAACAATATTTTATGACCTGTTTTCAATTCATGAATATAGAAAGCTGAATTATGATACCTATGTTTAATTCTACGTATATGAACTTTAATCCTTTCATAAAGGTTAAATTTACTCTGACCTATATAAATCTTACTACAACTACAAGGAATCTTATAAACAATACTGGGAATAGATTTACTATCAATCGAATGTTTTGAACCATTCAGTAAAGAATTCAAATCAGAACCTTCTTCCATGCAATCTTTATTCCTCCTAACAAATGACTATTCTTATAAATCAAATTATATATAGCTGACTTAAATGGTAAAGACATAAACTCTTTATCCTTACTAACCATAAAATTTGTCTTATTAGTGCTATGACTATAAATATTATTAAATACAACACCTCTAATAAATTCATGATTATAACCCAATTCTACATGATCAGCAGCAAATTGACTTTTTTTAATAACAGCATTATTTCTAAAGTTATTAAGCCTTCTATTTCTACAACAAAAATTCAATAAAGATATTTATGCATAAAAGGCTAATAACTATCAGGTCTAATCATATATCTCAAATTCTTAGGTTTTATAAAATGACTACAAAATAAAACATTATCAACCTTCTCAACACTTAAATCCAAAAATTTTAATTTTACAAAATCAAAACTATCACCCTCAATAGTAAAATTAATATTAGAATCAAAAGCATTCAATCCATCTAAAAACTCTTCTAATTTTTCTTTCTGAATAACAACCAAACAATCATCAACATACCTCACAAATAATTTTAAAGAAAAAGAAAATTGATTAATAACACTACATTCCAAAAAATCAATATAACAGAACACATTAAAGGAGAAATAACATAACCAATAACCAAATCCTCTTTAATTTTATAAAACACTTTATTACACATAAAATACATTGAATCTTCTAACAGCAAAAGCAAATCATGAATAACCTTAATCTTATCTGCAGAAAAACATTCAAATTTTTAAAAATTGAAAGAAAAACACCAATACTTTTAAATTCATCAACTGATTGATACATATTTTCAATGTATAAACTACCAAAAACAGAAAAATCATTTAAAACAAAACCATTTATTTTATTAAAAGCTTCAAAAGAAGAAACACAAAGTTGACCTAATTCAATATACTCTTTAAAAAATCTTATAAAAAATTTTGATATTTTATCAAAAATTCCTCCTGTAAAATCAAAAATACATCTTAAAGGAAAATTAGGTACTTTAGTATTATTTAACCGATGACATTTTACACTTACCGATTTTCCTTCTGGTAGACATCGTTGACGATAACATGACAACGTTGTCATGGCACCCAAGACACTGACATGATTAATCCATGGGAGAGTAAAGTTTTGGATTTTTTTGACTTGCAAGATTTAAAAATCAGAGAGAGCTTTGGGAAATTTTGTCATTTGTCTGTCTTTTGTGATTTTGCAACCAGTTCACCACAGTGAATGCTACTTGTAAGTAATTTTCATTTTTGTTTCTAATAAATAATGTCATTTTGATGTATATTATTTTATTTTGTAAATTCTTCTGCAATTATAAAAAGTACAATAAATTAATTTTATTTTTAATTTCTGAATTATATTATACAGAATTTTTTTTTTTTGTAAATTCATCCGCAATTATAAAAATTACAGCTATGAGAGTAATACAATGTCTGGCATTGTCGGTGGTTTTGTAAATCATAATATAGGTTTTTTTAGACTAGAGCATGTATTGGCCATGCCTTCAGCCTGTCAAAGACGTCAGAGGCCCCCTCCCTTCCAATTCCAGCACTACATGCTGTATTTTATAATTGAGCATAATATAGGTATTTTTACACTAGAGCATGTATTGGCCATGCCTTCGGCCCGTCAAAAACATCGGAGGTCCTCCTGCCCATTCCAGAGCTATGCACTGACTTTTCTAACTTTCAGTCAAAAAATGAGACACATTTTCAAATTGTTTGTTTTATATATTTTTAACATGAATAATTGAGTTAAATACCATCGGAAATGTTGTAAAGATAAGATAATTTTTCATGCAAGTACATTTTTTTGATTTTTTTTTTTTTTTTTTTATAAAAATTCGTAATATAGAGTACATTTTAAGTTATTGTCCAGGTCACCATTAATAATGCCAGATTCACATTAAATCGGGAAAAGTGTTCTTTATTTGTCTATTTATTTTAAATTTACAAAAAAAAAATTTGTACATATTTCTGCAATTATAAAATTTACACTTAATTACTTTCAATTTCTAAATTATCAAACTTACACTTAATTACTTTTAAGTTCTAAATTATTTTGACGTATGCATGTACATTTTTTTTTCAGCACCAACAAACATGGTGATGCTTATTATCTACCCAACGGTCATCTTTAGTATTTTCCAACCAATGATGTATTACCTTGAAGCCATATCAGTCTGATCTTGCAATCTTTAACGTGCCGGGTCCACGTGATCTGCAGACAAATTTTAGTGATTGCATTTGTCTGCAAATTACTTGGAGACATTATCTTAAAGATCAGAAGATCAGACTGATATGGCTTCAGGGCAATATGTCATCGGTTGGAAAATAGTAAAGAACCAAAAATGATTTTTATGAGACTTCAAATTAAAGAAAACCTTTGGAGCCACATAATCACTATAACAACTTAAATAAGTAGCTCTATCAAAAATCTTTTTATTTTCCATAATTTTTATTATATTAATCAATTTGCATTTAATATTTTTACCAGGATCAGAATCTAAAATAGCATACTTTCCATTATTTAATTCTAAAGAAACTTTACTTTCAAACTCAATATTATTTAATAAAACAAACCGGCCTTCTTTATCTTCTTTTAATAAGATAACATCATTGACTTTCAATCTTTTTTTAAAAGACTAATTTGCTTAGGGCAAAAACAAATTTTTCTCTTTTAAGTAATTGACTATTCAAAATAACCTGTAAAGACACTTTATTTTCATCGGAAATATTACTATTACATTCAATAGCAGAAATAAAATCAAAAACTAAATTTTTATTAGAAAAAGGAACAAAACCAGGACCTTTATCTAAAACAGCCAAATCAGATAAATGTTTCTGATTTGAATTATTTACTGAATGGTTCAAAACAGATCAATCTATTTCCGGTATTGTTTATAAGATTATTCGGTTGCCGTCGATTAGCCACCTGATCTTTGGTCAATCATGCTCACCATTAATTTACATTGCTTAAAAATAATTATTACAAAATGTTACAATGTAATGAAATAATTTAAATAATATAAAATAAAAATAGCTTTGGACAGTTGATTTAATAAATAGAAGCACAGTCGATTAATCTGATGGAGTATTTGACACAACTCCGTGAATATTATTTGCCTGAAGGTTTGTGATGATGGTATATTAGAAGTGATAAAATATTGGGTTATTTACATAATCTATTAGTAATTGTTAAATGTCTAGAAAATTTTAAACTTTATTTAAACTGTTCAAATGCAAACGTAAAATAGACAACACAGTCTCAGTAATTATGTAACATTTCAAGTAGTTGTATTCTCCACTCTGTTCCCGGTTTTGCTGTCCTGACTAGTGACAACATTAGCATAGGAATCAAACTCATACCTTTAGATTCTTAAATAGTGAATTTTAAGTCAATGCTCTAACCAACTGAGCTCAGTGGATTAGAGTGCTGCCTTAAAATTCAATATTTAAGAATCTAAAGATGTAAGTTTGACACCTATGTTAATGTTGTCGCTAGTCATGACAACAGCATTTGAAGAAGAAGGGATGGAGAATAATACTCCTCAAAATGTTGCATAATTACTAATTATGTTGTATACTTGTATACAACATAAAATGTTGTATATTTGTAACAAAGCTGTTTGCATTTGAAAAGTTTAAATAAAGTTTAAAATTTTCTAGACATTCAACATTTAATGATAGCTAATGCAAATAGTTCAACATATTATCACACCCATGAATTTTGTCCCACATCTCTTAATATTCTTGAATAGTGGGGAAATAAGCTAATATATTGTACAGACATTATGAGAAATGATTTAATATTTCTATAGATCCTGTCCAAATACTATATAATTTGAATCTATAATAATCACAAAAGCAAGTCTTATATAATGTGACATTACTTTTATAAGCTTGTATTTACAAAAATGTAATACAGAGAGTGTACTAATAGCTCAAACAATCTCTTAATTGATAAGTGTGATATGAGAAAATACTTAAAATCTCTATCCAGAACCTACCCATCTCCAGACCAACTGGTTTCAAGCTTATGGCTCACATCAGTGGACAGCTAGAATACTCGGACACTGGATAGAGATTTTAAGTATTTTCTCATATCGCACTTATCAATTAAGAGCTTGTTTGAGCTATTGGTACACTCTCTGTATTAAATTTTAATCTATGTGCATTTAAATAAAGATCAATCTATAATAAGTTCCATCTTTCCATGTTCATGATCAGAGGTTCCAATTTATTGGGGAAAATGTGAAAATGTTTTAAAACTTAACATTGTCTTTCAACTAGATGGCTCTTAATAGCCATTTTATTATAATCCGCAAATGAATATTTAGCTATTCTAAGATAGCTAGAAAATAAAATTTCCTGATTAATCTAGATTTTCTGATGAATGTTGATACATTGACTCTAAAATAAAATAAATTATAATTGCCATTAATACACTTTCCACTGTTGATGGTAAGGTATCGTATTATAATGAGCAGTGAGGAAAATTACTTTTACCTTTAAGTAATATATAAGGGATTCGAACTCAGACTTTCACACAACCCTCAGCTCTCCATGCCATTTCATATTGCTGACCCACCTGATCATACACCTGTTGAGATGGCATGGAAAACTGAGAGTCGTGTGAAAGTCTGAATTCGAATCTCTTATATATTACATTATATATGTGCAGGTGTGTGTAAATTCGTACAGTGTATTATTTTACCTTTAAGTGTAAGCTTATTTAATATACAGATAATACCTACACTCCATTATTAAAAGTATCTTGGGTGTTTCTATTATTCTCTTTAATCAATGAACTTTTGTTGCTAACTTTAATTTTTAAATAGTGCTATTCTTTAAGATGGATCACACATGCTATTTTATATTTGGTTTTTAATTAATATTCTATTGCTTATTTTACTTTAAATAAAGATCTTATTTTTTATATTGTTTTTGTTAGGCATTATGTATTCTGTCACGATGTCATTACAAATCTGTTAATTTAATGTTAAAAAAAAAATTAAAAAATCCCTTTTGTACTGATGAAATAAATATTAATTATAAAAGGTAACACTAACTCTTTATATATATGGCTGACATTGAAGCCTGAATAATTTAATTATTTCAAACTAAAGCTGGTAACGTTCCAAGATTTAAAACAGAATAGTTAATCTTTGACGTGACATATTTATGCCATTAGAATAAAAAAAAAACTAACATTTTTTATACATTTGATAATTTATTTAGCCTCTGAATTATAACTTAAATTAAAAGGAAAAAACATTGACCTACCGGTTTAATGTCTGGCTTTTTTTAATTATTTCCTAAGATCATTTTTTTAACACGGATAATTTATAATAATGTCTAGCAATTAATTAAATTGCTAAATTAAATATTTGCTTATCAAACTGTATCAATTTCAATTCCGCTTCTTATTTTAAACGTTTGAGTTAAAAAGCAAATACCAGTTCACAAATATATATAGCTGCAGAGGTGAATTTTGTTGAAAACTATAAAATCAAATAAATACCTGAATTGATTAGCTCAGAATCCTAATGTCCAATTCACATCATATTAACGTAATCTGTTGAGAATTATCTATAAATACTAGTTAATACTCTAGAGATGTCGTTTGATAGCTATTAAGTCCACATAGTCTTGAATTATTAACATAGTCAGGACAATAGAGCTAAATGTTTTTATATCAAAGCTTAACCCATCATTTTGTTTTTTGAACTCACCTGTCTTCCAAATAACTTAATCATACGATTTTTTTTTAATCATCACAAAACAATAAAACATCAAATCAGTCATAAAAAGTAAATTCAAGCATGACAATATATATATAAAGTATTTATTTATTTTCAGTTCTGAACCTATAAGACAGTTGCTCAAAAGTTGATGTTTATGTGATGATGTTTAAGCACAATATTCCCATTTAACTAAAAATATAGATTTTTATAACATAAGTTATAATCTATGTGCAAACCTTTAGTTCTGCAAATATCTCTACTTGCTTATATCTTTTTCATCCATAATTATTTATACAAAATTATTTGCATTGAAAATTTTTATAGACCTTATTTTTGGTTTTTAAAAAAATGTATAAACCATTTTTCCCTTTTCTATAAATTCCTTACTGTTTAATAATTTCTTGATGAGAAAGAGAATGATGATATTTTATCTCTACTATTTTTCAAAAAAAAAAACATTCTGTAAAAAAAATGATTTCAAAGTAAAATCCCTAAACAGTGTGTTGAATCTGACAATTTTTGATCATTCTGTAATGTCCGAATTAGAGATAGAATGATTAACTTGAGAGCTGTCAAGCATTGGTGGTCGAGAGGTCAGCATCAACTAGCAGTTGTCCGGGTTAGCGGGTTTGCTTCCCGGATTGGCGGATTCACCTCCCGGCTGATGCTATGACACATGAAAAAAAAAACTTGAAAGCTTAAAGTTTCTGAACTAAAGCTTAACTATGGTCTGATGTTTGAACATCATATGACTACCCAGGAATGACATTATATTATTACTACGACGTGTAAACAACATGCGGAAATCATATGAGAGAAATTCTTTGACACGATGAAAAAATGTTATTAAAACTTTAATCAAAATAGAAATGTTTGGCATGTATGTACTTTTTAAAATCCATTTTGTTTTCCCATTAAGAAAAATTCTGTAAAAATTAAATAAAACTGAAACAGAAGTATCACCAATTTCAAATAAGTTTTATATAAACTAATAGCCAAACATCAGATCATGAAATAAATAAAATAATTTATTGTTGCTCGATTATTAATTTATACGGAACTCATCTGGAATTGCGGTTACTTTGGATTCAGTTTCATATCTCTAAGTTACGTTATTTATAGTTAAAATCTAAATAAATAATTTAATTTATTTATCAAAAGTAACTTACATTTTAATGTATTTTGATTTTGTATATCATTACATAAATATATACAATCCACGCACAAACTACTTTATAAATCTTGATTTATTATAATATGAACTATTTAATAACTGAAACACACAGGCTTATTATATACCTGTCTATATATGCAACATATAGGGTATATGAGCACAGACTTCTACATGACCCACCACTCTCCACACTATCTCATAACACTGATACACTTGAACACATATATGTTGAAAAGATAAATAATCACCAATATAAATATTTCTTGCTAAACCAGCAATCATCTGTAGGTCCAGATTACCATCTCTACACATATATGCTATAAGTGCTCAGATATATATTAAGATAGCCAATCCTCATACCTTAATGGACAGGCCTCAATCTACTCCACACTCCAACTCTTCAACCGTCCATCCAATTGAAAATCTGGTGATGGAATGCTCAAAGGCACCCTGAGGCCGAGATACTTGTCATACCCATGTTGACCTAAGGTCAATCTGACCCCTCATGAACAGGATATAATCCATTTAATACATATACAATGGATAGGCAGACATATCTACTATGTAATAACTGAAACACACAAGATTATTATATACCTGTGTCTATATATGCAATATATAGAGTACATGAGGGTTCAGATTGACCTTAGTTCAACATGGTATGACAAGAATTTTGGCCTCAGGGTGGCTTTTGAGCATTCCATCATCAGATTTTCAATTGGATGGATGGTTGAAGAGTTAGAATGTGAAGTAGATTGAGGCCTGTCTATTAAGGTATGAGGATTGGCTATCTTAATATAAATCTGAGCACTTATAGCATATATGTGTAGAGATGGTAATCTGGACCAACTGATGATTGCTGGTTTAGCATGAAATATGTATATTGGTGATTATTTATCTTTTCAACATATATGTGTTCAAGTGTATCAGTGTTATGAGATAGTGTGGAGAGTGATGGGTCATGTGAAAGTCTATGCTCATATACCCTATATATTGAATATGAATTATTATAATTGTACAATAATAAACTTGAATGTGTTGACTATATTATTTTACAGTCTTTATCAAGGAACAACCAAAAAACAATAAATACAAATATTCCATAATACATATAACAAAATACAAATACCTCTTACTTTAAACAAGTATTCCATAATATATAAATAGAAGACTGTGTAGTTATTTTTTAATTTATTTGCATTACATAAATATTATCAGATTGTCAGTGTTAATAGTGTTCTATTATTATTATTTCATGTAACACATTTTTTTACATCTATGCACAGTTACAGATATATATATATATATATATATATATATATATATATATATATATATATATATATATATATATATAAAGTAACAACAAAAGAAAAATAAAGGAAGCTATGCTAATATACAAATACAAACAAGACTTAATTAACAGACAGGCAGCAAACCTTAAGATCATGGAATTGTGGGGATGTTAGCCTTTTAAAGTGTTAGTTGACAAAGACTATGAGGATAGTCGAAAGTACTCCTAAGTGAATAAAATTTTTAAAGTTATACTTTACATATATCTAATTACTGTATATTTATAAATATTCAATTATAAGATTATACATAGTAACGTTGTGTATCATAAATGAAATTTATAATTAAATATGTAAATATATGCAGCAACTATTCGTAAACAAGCATGGGGCTAGTCCAGTTCCAAGGAGGAAAATATTTTTTTAAAAACTGCTATCTAGAGATGGGTTTTGTGATGACTATCCGTACTAATCTGTGAATCATATGTCCACATATGGAATAATCTAGCCCACTTTGCTGTTTATTTAACATTTTGCAAAGATGTTTTTTAATTTTTTCATCAGAACACTATTTTTTTCTTAAATGCTTCAACATCATATCTAACTGTAACTCTCAAATTTATTTTATTCTCTGCCACATCTTCCCAATGGATACAATTGAAATTGCATTTCATTAAATATCCTTGAGATAATCTTTATAATGTAAACAAGATCTAACTCTATAAATACAATTTATCAAACCCACTTCAAACATTTTTTAGCAAAACTCTTTATTTGTACATATATATATATAAAGCTATGTTTCGACTGACCTGCAGTCTTCTTCAGAGCAAGTTTTATTATTATTATTATTATTATTATTATTATTATTATTATTATTATTATTATTATTATTATTATTATTATTATTATTATTATTATTATTATTATTATTATTATTATTATTATTATTTTTATTATTATTATTATTATTATTATTTAGAAGATCAAAATAAACTTGCTCTGAAGAAGACTGCAGGTCAGTCAAAATGTAGGTGTATATATGTGTACAAATAAAGAGTTTTGCTAAAAAGTGTTTGAAGTGGGTTGTTTAAAATGTATTTATATTATATTATGGCAAAAATAAAGAAAAGTGTGATTTTGGTAATATTTATGAAGATCTAAATCTCTTATGAAAATTATGCTCAAATTCATCATTCTAAAAGGTCTTGCATTATTCATTAATTTTTTTTTACTATTTCAAGAAAGATGTGAATTAATGATAGTGGACTCTACAATATCATATCCAAACAATTGAAAAACGTAAAATATTCAATGAGATTTTATGTTAAACTTTTTTCTATTTAGGAAATGTGTGTTATCTTTGGTCTTTATATATATTCATCAATAATATATCTATAGCTAATTACAAAGCTGATGAATTAATGAATATTAATTAATGATTTATCACTGTAAAGAATATGGATTTCTTAGTGCAACTATAATGAATCAAGATATCAAATTACTTTAAAATCCAAATAATATTTCAATATTTTGTATGTATATATATATATAAATATAAAAATATATACATAAATAGTGAAATATAGAATATTTATATATATATATATATATATATATATATATATATATAGTCTATATTAAACAAGGGCTTTGAGCATTTCATCCTCAGATTTACAATGATATGGATGACTAGAAAGATGGAGAGTGGAGAAGATTGAAGCATGTCCATTAAAGTTTGAAGATTTGCTATCTTAATATAAACTGGCCAGTGATTATATATATATATGTGTGGGAGTGATGATCTGCACCAACTGATGAATGCTGGTTCAGCACAAAGTCTGTATATTGGAGATCATTTATTTTTTTTGCATATATATGGTCATGTGTATCAGTTGTGCAAGATGGATTGGATAGCTGTGGTGAATTTGAAAGTCTGAGTTATATATATATAAAATTAAAAGCATGCTAATAGCTCTAAACAAGCTTTTTTTTTTTTTTTAAAAAAAATCAAAAAAAGAAATTAAACAATTTTTTTCTTTTTCCCCCCCCAACGTTCTGGCTTTAGGGGGTGGGGAATATAAAAAATATATATATATATATATATTTAGTAACCAGTTGGATTACATAGCACACACTAATATAGTGTGTGTGCATAAATATATATATATAAAGTTGAAAAGAAAAGTAGAAATAAACACAGATAAAAATTATAGTAAATATTTTCTATATTCATTGAAAAAAAAAATAAAGGAATAATAAATAATAACTCTGATTTAGAATATTGTTTCATAAATTCAACTTCTAAAAGGTCTGAATATATATATATTGAAGCAATCGATGTCTAATCATCATCGATGCTTCATGTTTCACCATCTAGACTAACCTCCTAGGGGTCCACAATTCAGACCTTGCTATAAATATATGCTATTCACCCACACACTGTATGCCTAATGATTGGAGGAATTAATGAAATTAAAACTATTAGGTAATTAAAACAGTAATGTGCATGATGCATATATATATATATAGGAATGAAGCAATAATGTTTTAAATGTTTATTGCTGACAACTAAACATCTTCTTTATATAATTGTAATTTTTTTTTGTTATATCTATATGTATTTTGATTTAAAATATTAAATTAAACTATTTAATGTGACAACAAAGAAGAATGGGGGAGGTTTGAAATGCTAAAATAATCTTTGTTTAAATTCAGCTTGTTGCCTTTAATTGAAATTGTCAATCACAATTAAGATTGAAAACAAATCGTTTATCAGTTGTTGTCGAATGATTTAAAATAGCTAAAAATGGTGTTTCGAGCCTTATCTGTACAAAAACATGTTGTTAATTAAATGTTGTTTGTAAAGGGATTATAGAGATAGTGTTGGTATATGAAATTGCATTCTGGGTGGTATTAAAATGTTATAAAAGGAACCACAGAACAAAGGAAGTTAGTTTTTAGTTACTTTCAGTTTTAGTTGAGTTCAGAGGAATTTAATTACTTTTAAGAAGCCAACACAAGTTCTGCATGATGAAGAGTGAGTAGGGGACTCTTTTCACCTTTTTCTTCTCCTCTCGAAGGACTGTCTACCAGCTGTCAAAATTCCATCTGACCGGCCATATGAGATGACGTAGAATTGCCAACCTGTCTGCCTGCTGCTATGCTGATGTCTTAGGTAAAATCATGTAATTTCAAGCTGCTTTAATACGAACATTCATGGGTTGATTTATAATTTGCAGCTGAATTAATTCATAGATCCATTTATGATATTTTGCTTGTAAACTCTCTCTCTCTCTCTATAATCCTTTATTAATACTTATGTAATTCTAAATATACGTTTGCTTTCACGCTTAATTTATGTTTATATAACTTTATGCAGCTCAATTAAATGTATACAACTTATTTTGTTTAATATATATATTATTTTCTCTAATATGTCAGTATCAATCAATCTCGCGACTTTTATTAAATTCATTAGTAAAATTATATTCATTTGTTTATTTAGAATAGAAATCGTTCGCTAGGTTGGTTGTATACCTAAAACTATTTTATTGTGGATGCTTATTTTACTTTGTTGTTTAGTTGCCTTTATAAAAGATTGCGACACCTAATATAAAATTCTACCTTTTCTTACCATTTCCTGAAGGGCTAATTCTTTAATTAATATGTATATGGGAATCGAATTCAAATATAAATTTTATTAACTTAGTAATATAAATAAAAGTTATTATTCATTATGATTTGTTAAATGACTCAGAATTGAAAACAGATTATTGCGCAAGAGGTTAGACAATTTCCAAGTTTTAAAATAATATTATATGAAAATTATGATATAAAATTATATTCATGTCCAATAATGTTGCTGGCATACCATCCAATTTAATCTGATATTTTATCTTGTCCATTTCTCGACTGTTTAGTCATTGGGAACATCTAAAGCTCCCATCCTACTTTTAAAATCATTCATAATTAAGAACACTACTTCCTGTGAACGTAAAGTTTATGAGGGTTATGATATTATGTACTGCAGAAAACAGTGCATCCAAATTCTGGGCTCTCAAACCCAGACCCTCTTTCGATATCGCTCCGTCAGAATGCGCGGACATATCAAATCTAAGTTCGTTTTTCAAATATGCTTTAAAATGATAAAATATCCACAATCACCATGAAGGCCAGATTTCTTTAATGTATGCTAGTACCATTACTCTTGTCCTTAATTTAATCACTGTCTACCTAACTTCAGTAAGTCGCAATGATGTTTTAAAGATAATGATTCATTTCATAAAATACGTTCTGTTCATGGAGTTAAAATGCTTTCTTTGAAAAAGCGTTATCGATTCCCATAGACGTAGACAAATGTAAATTATTTATTATATCATATAATCTCGTAAATAAATTGCATTGTTTGTTTCTTATTTCTAAAAGACGTCTTTGCCAAACAATGTGAATAAATAATGGTTCTCCTAAGAAATACATGATTGAAATCATATATTTTGCCCGTTATCAACTAAATCAGTTACTGTTAAAACTGTCACGATCTTTTATATTTAATTTCGGCATCCACAACGCTCCGTAGCAAAAGTTTTCTTGAAATAGTTTATCAACTCCGCACAAGTTATAAAACACTATAAAACTGTATCTGTAAAATTATATTTATTAAATGAGTGATAGAGGGGATTTTATACAACAAAGTCCCAAGTCTTGTAAATAAACAATATTGTTATAAGCGTGAAACTAGTTGGTAAAATATACATATGTTTCTTTAATCTTTTGTAATATATATATATATGCATTTGTTTAACATTTAATAAATATATCTATTTCATGTAAATCCTGGTTTGTTTTTGAATTATTATTTTCTAGTTAATATTTAGAACTATTTTCTTTAGCAAAGAGTTTAGCATTAATAAATAACTATAATAATGTAATAACTGGGCTACTCCGACCTCGATCATCATCATCAGACTGCTCTTATGCTCTACCACTTTGTTTTGCTTCTGGGCATGGATTTAAAATAATTTTACTGTGTCATCAGAATTGTTGTTCATTGGGTCAGAGATTCGAAGAATAGGCAAATAAGTTAGAATTCAGGACTGCTCCAGACCTGTGTATCTCGAGCATGATCGGATGCGAGGTACTTTTGCTTAGGATTTGAATCTTGTTAAGTGAGCATACTATTTTGACCAGTACAATATATATATATATATATATATATATATATATATATTGTATTATTATTATTATTATTATTCTGATTGTGAAATGTAAAAACACAATACTTGTTTTTGAAATTTTTTTTAATTAAAACATGTATGTTTTCAAAGGGATTAGTGAGATAAAAATAAAAACTCTGTTTTCAATCAAGGTGTTATTATCACCTTAGATGATTTTATAAAAGGGCTGATAACAAAATTAGCTCTAGACTGGATAATGATTTTTGAAGAGAACAGTTTTTGCTGGCAGTTTTGTAAGAGTTAGCAGAAGAGCTTGCTGTAAAGTTGGCTAAAATATTTTGTGAAGAGGGGGTAACTGTAGCAGAAAATGGCCACAGTAAAGCTAGCTGCAAAGTTGGCTAGAATAATTATCAAGAGAACTGCCATGAGGATGTAAGAATGCAAGAAAGTGTTGCTATTCAGTTCAATAATGGAGTTTGAATTTACATGGAGGAAAAAGGTCAAGATTCTTTGTAATTCATATCTTAAAAGTGGTCTGAAAAAACAGCTTGCTAACCTGAAGTTTACAAAATCCAAGTATAAGTGGAACTGACTACAGAAGAGAAAAAGCCAACCATACCTGATGATGACAATTGTCTGGATTGACCCAAAACAACTTGTCCAAGAGAAACATCAGCTAAATAAAGAAGTAGTTATATGTATGCTGCTGTGTCTACATATGCTAAGAGAAGCACAAATAAATGTGTATACAAAAGTGAGTTGTTTTTAAATAATTCATTTGGGAAGACATTTTAAATCTATATTTTTAAAATTAAAAACGTGTATAATTAATTAAAGGATAATCTGATAAAAAGCTTTCTAATCTCTCAAAAATTGACTATACTTTTTTAAAAGAAAAAAAAGAATAAAGAAAGCTGTAATAGAATTTGATAAAGTGATTTTTTTCAATATTGATTAAATATGTAAATTTTATGTATATTCAAAAGGGAATTATTAATTATAAAAATATTATTTATTGTTTGATAAAATTAAATTTGTTAATAATCTGTGCAATTCTAGGTATATGTTTTAGCAACCTAGCTTAAGAATTTGTATTCTTTAAAATAGAATTTAAAAGCTTAATCATGGATTATTGTAGGTTAAGTCAAACATGTTTAGAAATTTTCCACACATGCATGTATGTGTGCATATATAGATGAATGCTTGTCAAATATAACATATAAAATTTAATCATTTTTTTATAATTATTTTCCAAGTTAATTGAAATGTATTCCTTGTATATTGTAAAACACACATCTGTGTACAGATATATATGCATTTATGGAAACTAATTGAGAAATTTTGTAAAACCATGTAATAAATTTAGTTGTGTATATAATTTTATATACTTTTCAAAATCAGAGCCTTATCCTATAAGACCTTAAATATCATTTATTTTTTTATTGTTATTAATAAACTTGTTTAATAGGTAAAAAATTGTTTCCATCATCTCTTGGTCACATACAGTAATAGAGCTTATGTTCTCTGAGCTAGATTTGTGCATGGGATGAATATATAAATGGGAATGTGTATTTAGTGCTTTGGGGCATCCAGCAATGATCAATCATCATCCTGGTTGGCACATAAGATTATATTCTTTAAAGCTCATGCACTATATTTTATTTTAATCTTCTTAAAAATTTAAGTTTATAGTTGGCCATTACAAATGGCCTCAGCATTGATGTTGATCAGTATATTTTTATCTCCCAGCATTATTGTTTTGATTTTTGATTATTGTGTATTCTAATGGATGGGCACTAAGCTGGTGCATCCAAGTTATGTTTAAATAATTGCCCAAGGTGGCAAAGGCTCAGTAGTTAGCCTAGTCTACAGAAGACCCATTTCCAATCCAGTCACAAGATTGACTGTTGATTTATATTTTTTATGGTTCAAATCCAGCCACAAGATGGTCTGTTGATTTTATTCTAATGTAGTTTGATTTTGATCATTCATGATGGATAATTATGCTTTTGGTTGTTCTGATCTCTCAATGATCTCAGAGATTTTCTAATCTTATGCTCTTATAAAATACTATATTAAATAGTATAATACTTATATATACTTTAGTAAATTATTGATATTTGTATTTATATTTTGAAATGGGTGTGATGATGATTTTCCATCACCCCACATTCACTTTTCTTTTCACCACATTTTTGATACCCCCATCCCGTTACAATATATATATATATATATATATATATCCAAAACTGCCTAACACTATACTAGCAAAAATAAAAATGCAAAACCATAAAACAATACATTACTAGATTAAATCCAAAATTCTACCAAAATCCTTACACAACCATGGTTTCATCTACTACAAATAGACCTTCTCAAGTGAAAATCAAACTAAAGGAAAACATATATATACAAACAAATAACCCCCCCTATAATTCATTTCAAACTCCACCTTCCTTAATATCAAAAGAAGTCTTCATAAGATTGATAGCTTCAGAATCAAGGAGTTTTATCATCAAAGTCTCCTTTATTCTTTTTTTAACTCATTCTTTTCATAAAAAATAACCGAAGCATTGTCAAACAATATTTTATGACCTGTATTCAATTTATGAATATATAAAGCTGAATTTAGATACCTATGTTTAACTCCACTTATATAAACCTTAACCATTTCATTAAGGCTAAATTTACTCTGGCCTACATAAAATTTACTACAACTATATGGAATTTTATAAACAATATCAGGAATAGACCTACTATCAATAGACTGTTTTGAACCATTATGTAATGAATTCAAATCAGAACCTTTCTTCCATGCAACCTTCATTCCACCTAATAAATGACTATTCCTATAAACCAAATTATATATTGAAGCTTTAAATGGTAAAGACATATAATCATTATTTTTACCAACAAAATTCTTATCATCCAAATCACAACTATAAACATTATTATTAAATACCACTTTTTTAATAAAATCATGACTATAACTTTAATTCTACATATTCAGCAGCAAATTGACTTCTTTGAATATCAGCATTATTATTAAAATTATTAAGCCTTCTATTCCTACAACAAAAATTCAACAAAGACATTTTTTATGTATAAAAGGCTGATAACTATCAGACCTAATCATATTTCTCAAATTTTTAGGTTTTATAAAATGACTACAAAACAAAACATCATTAACCTTCTCAACATTTAAATCTAAAAACTTTAATTTTACAAAAGCAAATCCACCCCCCTCAATTGTAAACTTAATACTAGAATCAAAAGCATTAAATCTACATAAAAACTCTTCTAATTTCTCTTTCTGAATAACAAACAAACAATCATCAACATACCTAACAAATAATTTAATAGAACATGAAAACAGATTAATAACACTACATTCCAAATAATCAATATAGACAACACACATCAATGGAGAAATAACATAACCAATAACCCAACCTTCTCTAATCTTATAAAACACATCATTAGACATAAAATACATTGAATCCTCTAATAGCAAAAGCAAATCATGAAAAACCTTAATCTTATCTGCAGAAAAACATTCCAATTTTTTTAAAATTGAAAGAAAAACATCAATACTTTTTAATCTATTAATCGATTGATACATATTTTCAATGTCTAAACTACCAAAAACACAATCATCATCCAAAACAAAACCATTTATTTTCTCAAAAGAAGAAGAAACACAAAATTAACCCAATTTTATATAATCATTAAAATATCTTATAATAAATTTTGATATTTTATCAACAATTCCTCCTGTAAAATCAAAAATACATCTCAAGGGAAAATTATCTTTATGAGATTTCAAATTAAAGAAAACCTTTGGAGCCACATAATCACTAGGGTAACAATTTAAATAAGTAAAAATCATTTTTATTTTCCATAACTTTCATAATCTTAATTAATTTAGATTTTATTTTTTTACCAGGATCAGAATCTAAAATAGAATATTTTTCATTATTCAATTCTAAAGAAACTTTACTTTTAAAATCAATATTATTTAACAATACAAACCAGCCACTTTTATCTTCTTTTAACAAATAACATCATTGGCTTTCAATCTTTTTTTAACAAAACTAATTTCCTTAAGGGCAAAAACAAATTTTTCTCTTTTAAGTAATTGACTATTCATTTTAACCTGTAAAGACACTTTATTTTCATCAGAAATATTACTACTACTTTGTCAAGCGCTGTTAGTCAAGAAGTCATCACAGCCACATTGCAAGCAAGTAGTTGGTTGCAGACAGTCAGAAACAAAATCAAAAATTAAACTCTCATTAGCAAATCTAACAAAACCAGGACCCTTAGCTAAAATAGCCAAATCAGATACATTCAAAACATAATTTGACAAATTTAAAACAGCTGAAGCATCAGGCCTATTTTTATAACACCCAAATCTAAACTCTTTTCCTTTTACAAAACTTTTATTTTCAGCCTTTCCAATCAACCACTTAAATTTCTTGAAATACTTATTACTATAAGTGATTTCACACTTAAAATTTTGCTATATGCTGTTTGGATTCTATAAAAAAAACTATCATATATGAGACATTAAACTTTCACATGTCATTAAATGTCTTATGGTCTTTAATCAGGAATAGAGGTATAAAATGACAATGTTTATCATTTTTGAAAAAATTATGATGTGAAATTTCATTGAATGAACCAACATGTTTTCATAAAAGTATATTCATGTTATGAAAATTTGACTGAAAACCTCAAATGTGTATAAATAAACTTTGACTTTTTATTCTATGAAAAGAAAATTTGTAAACTTATGATTCTATATTATGGTTTATCATGAAGTATTCACCTTTTGAATTCTGTCACTTTATATTGTTACATCTGATGGAAGTTTTTGAAAATGCTCAACCTTCATTTCTGTATAAAATGTTTATTCTATACCAAAATTCAATAAATTGGACTTGATTTATTTTTATTTTAATTTTATAAATAAATAATTTTTTTAAAAAAAAGTACATTTGAGCTCTATAAATAGTTAAAAACTGACTTATAAATATAAACAGGTGTGTAAACACCACCAGAAATATTAATGTAAACAGTCTTTTAGAAAATAAATGAATTCTTTTTTATTTTTATTTTTTTTAATTGTGAACAAATAAAAATAAATTTTTGATAAATCTATCACATTCTTTAAAATCTGATATTTGCTATTTAATTATTAAAATATTTGAAAAAATTCTAATATTATATCAAGTTTGATAGGTGATAATGACATTTTGTGATGAGTTTCACATGAAGCATAGTCAAAAAGGAATGAATGCTTTTAAAAGAAACCTTTTTTCAAGAACAATAAACTAAAGTCTACTGATATTTGCTGACTATCTGTAAGATATATCTTCAGATTTGTTTCATCTAAAAAATTAAAAAAGGCAGTACAGTAGCATTTACAATATTAAAAAACTTATGCTAATACAAGTTACAATAATCATAAAATAGTGGTCTAAAGCAGAACTACCACATTTTTTCTGAGAAAAATACCCAACTATTTTCAGACAATGTGAGAGTTATCAAGTTAATAGCATTGCTATCACTTTTACCTTTTCTTCACTCTGTATCAGTTTTACATCCATTTAATAGTAAAAATTAGAATTAAAATATATGTTGTTTTATTAGTTTAAAAAATCTGAAGATGGCAGCAGTGTTCAGAAAAACTTTTATTTTCAGTCTTCAAAAACCCAAGCAATAATATTTGCAAAATTGTTTCTTTTGTAATAAATGATTGCAAGAAAAGTAATTGTCCATAATTTATTTAAATATTTGTGATTACTTTTACAAAATATTTTTATAGTATTTATTTAAAAACAAATACATTCATGATATTACACTTAGACTTTATTTATATATGTTTTGCTTGTAAGAAGACAAGTCAAGAAAACATATACATGATAAAAATAAAATTACAAATTGCCACACTTTCATAAACACCATAGTATAAAATTGTATATATTTTAATAATTATAAAGACAATTTTAAATTTTAGAATAGAATTTCATTGCTTTTTGATGGCTTAATAATAATTCATTTCGGTTTTATAATAAAGTTCAATTAATAAATACTTCATTTATTTTTTTTTTACTGGTAATGTAGTAATCATCCACTTAAAAAACCCATGCTGTAATCATCCAATAAGAAAAAAGTGCTGCTGCAAAATATTTTTGTCATAAAAGGAGAGTTACATTTTTATGACTATACTAATGAAAACATTAGATTTACTTTTCATTCCTTCACTATTGTCTGCATTTTAGTCCATTTAAACATATATTAATTTTTGCCTTATTTTCTTTAGTTTTTTTCACTTATTGACCATACATCCATATCATTATTGTGTGAGTATAATTATATTAACCAATAAAAGTGCATTATAAAAAAGATTATGATTTCTGATTCTATGCAAATATAAACTTAATTTTTTTTATAAATAAATTAGATCTAAAAACAAAGGTTACAAGACTCTACCTGAATTCATGGGAGTAAGTTTGTCATCCATATATGCTAAAAAACATGTTAGTGGGAAAAAAACTCATATTTTCTTTAAGATAAACCAAATTCAAAAACATACCTTTTCAGGTTCTAATTAAAAATATTGTTCACAAAACATTGTTATTTATAATTGTTACTTGGACACAATTTCACCTGAATATAACTAAGTAATGCTTTTCCCCTCCTCATCCTCTAAAGTGGGGCTGATGGAAAAGCTTTATCCCAGTATTTCTCTATTTAAAAACTGCTTTATTTTGAATGATCAGAAATACTTTTTAAAAGTTCATTTATAACTAAAGATATTACAATTTAATTTTATAAGGTGAAACTTTCTTCACTCATAACTATGATACAATAGTGCTATAACAAATAAATTAAATAATTACTATAAACTTTAATTAAAGATTAATATATCTTTAATTATTAAGCATAATCACCGGCATCATTAATTCAACTCTATTCTCTCTTGGGGGTCATTTATTTTTTGATGTTTTTATTTATTTGATTAAATATATATATATAGTGAAATAGAAAGTTATTATTGTATTTAAGATATCACAAATGGAAATAAATGGAATGGAGCTAAAATGTTATAATGATTTTTAATCTATTAACTGACTATTAATAATTATCTTGGAAAGATAGTCCATAGTTGCCAGTTTTGCATTTTTACTTTATGTTGTAATTCGTTGGTATTTATATTATACTTAACCAGAATAATAAAGATATGTGAGAGCTTGTAATTTATCCAATTAATTTAAGATGAAATGCACCTTGGAATCATTTAATCTTTTCAGATATTTTTATTCATGTGATTAAAATATATATGGTGAAACGGGAAGTTATAAATATATTTATAACAAAAAATGTTTTTAGATTTAAAGTACTAATTTTTAATAAACATTTTAAACTTTTCTGAAATATATATTCCTAAAATATTTATTCTAAGTATTTATTCGTGTATGTATATGTGGATATATATTGTCTAGTTTGTATATAATAAAGATAATGCTACAAAAGAGATAATAGTTCCAACAGTGGCACAATAGCTCCATAGACTCAAATATTTAAAAAAAAATTCTCTGTTTATAACATCATCCAATTATACACTTTCCTGTTGTCTAAATTAATATAAGTAATAAAACTGATTTTAATATAGACAGACGCACAGACGAACGGACAGATAGAAAGACACAAGATAGACAGATGGACGGACAGATATAGATAGATAGATAGATAGATAGATAGATAGATAGATAGATAGATAGATAGATAGATAGATAGATAGATAGATAGATAGATAGATAGATAGATAGATAGATAGATAGATAGATAGATAGATAGATAGATAGATAGATAGATAGATAGATAGATAGATAGATAGATAGATAGATAGATAGATAGATAGATAGATAGATAGATAGATAGATAGATAGATAGATAGATAGATAGATAGATAGATAGATAGATAGATAGATAGATAGATAGATAGATAGATAGATAGATAGATAGATAGATAGATAGATAGATAGATAGATAGATAGATAGATAGATAGATAGATAATCTTAGTTAAGAAATATTACTATGTTTGAACTTGGTAATATAAACAACATTCACAAATGAACTCAGATATATTATTAAAATTTATAAATAATTGACTTTCGCATATCAATGCTAAACTAGCATCAGTTAGACAAAAGATAATCTTTTTTTTATATTTAACTACCACATTCTTATGTGTAGTGGTTAAACAAACATTAATATTTAAAAAGAATGAAACCTTAAATTAGTGATGATGTTCTGTAACTTATTAATGATGCCATCTTAAAAGTTTTAGAGAACAATTAAAATATAAATTTTTAATCATTTTAATTAGACCATAAATAAATTACAGCTATTAAATATAAAATGCAGATAATATATAATCTTATTTCCAGACTACTAAATACAAAAACTACCACAATAACAATTAACAAAGTCAAATTTAATGAAAATAAACTTATAAGTAATATCCAGTGTTTTATAACAACACTCATCTATCAGATAAAATATATTCACTTTTATGTAATTCCCATGTTTTTATATATGGTGTATATCGTCAATGCATTATTAATACAGATTTAAACATAATGGATGAAATTAATCATAGAATTAAACTTGGTTGGAGTGCTTTTGGTGAAAGTAACTTGATACTAAAAGGAAATATGCCTATGTGCTTGAAAAGGAAGATTTTTAATAATTGTGTTTTACCAGTTCTTATTTATGGATCTGAGACTTTGAACTTAATAGAAGAGCAATACAGAGACTTCAGACCACTCAAAGAAGTATGGAGAGATGCATGTTGGGAGTAACAAGAAGAGATCAAAAATGCAATATATGGGTAAGAGAACAAACAGGTATTACTGACCTCATTGAAAAAATTAAAAGACTGAAGTAGAGTTGGGATGGACATATTGCTAGAAAAGATGATAATAGATGGACAATTGAAATCTTAAACTGGATTCCAAGAGATTGTAAAAGACCCAGAAAGAAGCCACATGTGAGATGGATGGATAAATAAGAAAATGTGTAGGGGTTATGTGGAGAAGAGAAGCTAAAGATCGGAAAAGATGGATTGAACTTGGAGAGACGTTCATCCTGCAATGGATTAATAATGGTTGATGATGATGATGATTGTCAATGCTATTAATATAATAGCCATGATTTTTATAGGTTTATTTAAATTATTTAGAAATTATAGCTTAATTATTATTTGAAACTGTAATCTGACTTGTCTAATTGAAATTACAACTTTGTTAAAATAACTCTGGGTGTTTTAATAATTTGTTTAGATATTAATTAGACCAAAGATTGTCACTAATAAATAAAATCTATATAGGGAAAATGAAACTACAGAAAAAACTCTGGGTGTTTGACTTGCGAAAGATTTACTTGCTCTATGAAAACACTGTACAAGCTTAAACCTGCATTTGTATATGTAATATATACAGGATTCAAACTCAGACTTTAACACGACCCACTACTCTCAGTGCCATCTTATATTGCCACCCCACCTGATCACACACATGTTGAAAAGGTAAATAAATACCAATAAACATATTACATGCTAAACCAGCACTCATCAGCTGGTCCAGATTCCCAGCATGTTATTAATACTATATTTTTTAATAAGCATGGTTTATTTATGGGCTTATTATATATATATTATCATCATCATTTTCCACCAATATTGATCCATTGCTGAATAAAGATCTCTTCAAGTTTAACCTCTCTTTTTAATATCACACCAACAAACTTGCTTATTTCATTCATCCATCTTACATATGGTCTCCTTCTAGATGTTTTATAATATTTTGGGATTCAGTTTAAGATTTCAATTACTCATCTAAAAAAGAGAAAATTTAGGAGGGTGGTGACCCAAAATAAAGTATCCATTTAATTAGGACATAGAACATTAATAATTTTGTCTGATACATTTTTTTTTCACAGAATGCATGAATATTTTCTCCAATAATACGTACAATCAAAAAGAGTTATCTTAAAATTTAGAAAAAAAAAAAAATTCCAGATATTTAACATTAGTCTATAATTTTATACACTTTTATAATTTATCAATATATTTTATTTAAAATACACAAATTCAGCAATAAAATAATCGCTTATACCACTTATCTACAACGATTAGATCTGCCTTTATTTATTTTATTAGCGCTATATAAGAATAAATGCTTAATTAAGATTAGAATATTAAGCATATAAATGGTCTTAGTTCTTGGCTATTTAATATATAATTGAAGCAGATTATTAAGTCATTGTGTATTTGTGAAAGAAGTCAAAACTCAGATCTTAAAAATAGGCGAAATATCAAACCAATATGACATGAAACTTTACAGATAAATGGAAATAAGCAAAAAGAAAAACTATTAAAGTATTTCAGATCAATTTATAAAGTGGGATATTTACTCCTGTCCGTTTATTATAGTTGACTGTTAGTAATGTCGGATATGATCATTAAATAAACTAAATATTTTTACATTATTATCTTCATACTATCCTATGTAAGTAATATTTTAAATCATATTTATCTGTAATGTTTCCAGAAAGTTCGTGATGATGGTATTTTAGTTATATTTATATATTGGACTATTTCAATTATCTAATATAAATATTGAATGTCTTTAGAAAAATTTAACTTATATTTAAATATTCCAAATACATTCAACTGTTAGTAATAGCAACGCAGGTTAGTATATGCACAATGTTTTGAGAGGTATTATTCTTCCCTCTTCTTCAGGTGTTGCTGGCCTGACCAGTGACAGTACGAATATGGGAGTAGGACCTGAATTCTTAGATTCTTGAATATTGAATTTTAAGTTAACGCTCTAACCAAGTGGTCAGTCCAGCAACATCTGAAGAAGAGGGAAGTGCTCTCAGATCCAAGGCTCCTCACTGATGAAGGCCACAAGCCAGAAACTAATCTGGGGATATTGGATGAGTAGGCACTAGATAGGGGTTTTATGCACAAGCCTCTGGCATCCATTGATTATTCTGGTTGGCGCAGGGTGGCACTACTATAAGGAGAGAGTTTTGCCTTGTTTAAAAATAATTCCTCTTGAAACATTGTGCATATATTAATCTGTGTACTATTATTAACAGTTGAAGGTATTTGGAATATTTAAATAAAGATAATTTTTTCTAAAGACATTCAATACTTATATTAGATAATGGAAATTGTCCAATATATAAATATTCATCTACATTTTTTTAAAACTCTATTTAAAAAAAACATGGAAATAAAATAAAATTCCAGATACACAAAACAACATGTGAATGATATACTCTTTAGTTTTCAAAACAACACATTGGTAAAATGAATGAAAGCCATAATCTAGTTATATAATAATTATCTCTCTTGTAACCTTCTACTGCATGTGAGATGGAGTCATATATTCAACATTATATGAGAGGCAAAATATTTTAGTATTCTAGAGATGAGCTCAGGTCATTCAGTGCTAATCATATTCTATAATATCAAGTTACCATGTTTTAGAAAACTATACAAATGGTTATTAATAATTTTATTAGTCATTCATTAGAGTATAGACTATCCATTTAATGAATATTTCTGTAGTGTTGTTTTCACTACACCACTCTCACAAAAGATAGAGACTGGTTTGTACCCTTCACATGGTGTGAAAAGTCGGTAGAAACCAGTTTTTACATTGTGTGAGAGTGGAATAGTGAAGATTACACTACAGAAATATTATTCATTAAGTGGATAATCTCTATTTTAATGAATAGCTAAGAAAAATTATTAATATACTTTCTTCAAGTGGTTTGTGTCAAAGTTGTGAGAGTGATAAGTTTGGTACATCAATTAAACTGTAATAATTGGCTATCTATATCTACTGAACAATGATAAAGCCATGTGTATGAGATAGTGATCTGAGCCAATTGATGAGTGCTGGTTCAGCCCAAAATGTGCATCTTGGAGACCATATTTTTTCATGTTTTTGTTCATATGTTTATCACTATATCCCTCCACAAAGTGTTAAAAGGAGATAAAAAAACAGTCCCTACATTGTGTGAAGGTAATATAGTGAAAATTACACAACAGAAATATTATTCATTAAATGGAGTCTCTAGTCTAATGAATGACTATTAAAAATTTATTAATATATTTCCATCAAGTAATTTATGTGAAAGTAAATATCAGTGAACACTTAGGCAATCTCTTTGTCAAGGCAACCTTTTATAAACAATAAAAAAGAAATACCACCTTTATTTATAGTCCAATATGTTTATATAGACACTAAAGATTGCAACTTACAGCAAGGACAAGATATTATCCTCTAGATTTTTATTTAGTAATACATGGAGTCTACTAGTATGGCCCACAGACTCTACATGAATATTAGACCTGATATATCCACATTGTAGTGTAACGTAAATGAAATAGTCTATGATGCAACATGCCGGATTCTACTAGAGAGGCATTGATTTCACACTACATGTATCCCAGCTGATAAGTTAGCATTATTGGGCCAACTTCAAAAGGGGTGGTCAATACCAACAAAATGAAATGTATTTACTCATACATCAACCTGCTAGTGCAGAGAATGGCTCTGGCATACATCTACCAGACCAATGCCAGCAATGGATGAGCCAACATTAACAAAGTGTATTTATTATTCATCTGTACAATTTTATTATGTCAATAAATATATTTTTAAAATAAAAGATTGAAATTACTGATGCAATTAATTTAAACAAGCCTTCTTAAACAGATAAATATAACCCGTTCTGAATGCAGACTAATAAGTAGGCAATTATAACACTGCAAACTGCAATAATAAATTGTAAATTGCACCCAAAGTATTACTAAAATAATAAGTGTTATAATGTTCAAGACTAAATTGGTTTATAAGTAATCATTAAAATCAGTCAACACTTAGACCAGGGGTCCCCAACCCTATGCCCGCAGGCACCATGGTGCCCGCAGGCCATTTTATGTGTGCCCACCGCTATCTGAACACAATAAAAAATTATTTATCTGATACAAATAAATTTAATTTTTAAAATTTTTTGTAAATTATTGTATTATATTGTAATCAAATGTTAAAATTTTATTTTTGAAATAAATATTTTTTTGTACATTGTGTATTATTAACAATATCCAACTATAAATTTACATTGAAAAAATAAATGGTGCCCACCACCTGGCTGGTATTATAGAATGTGCTCTTAAGTGCAAAAAGGTTGGGGACCCCTGACTTAGACAATCCCAATATCAGTAATAATCAACAATCTCAACCTGTTGTCAAGGCAACCTCCTTTTAACAATAAAGATGGAATCCCTATTTTTGTTTATGGTCCAATATATTTATATACACCTAAATATTGCACACTGATAAAGATATGTGTAAGAGATTTTAATTTGGGTCAATTGATAAATGTTACTTCAGCATAAAATGTGCATCTCGGGAGATCATACATCTCTTCTCACAAGGTGTTAAAAGCAGAAATCAGTCCCTACCTTATGTGAGAATGGTGTAGTAAAAATTACACTACAGAAATGTTATTCAGTAAGTGTACAAATATCCAATAAAGCTTTATGTACATATTATGGGTCAGAAATATGAAGATTTATTTAGCCAAACATTTAAGAAAACATCTCCATGCATATTTACCTGTAATTCTATTGAAAAATGCATGTATAGACTCTATCTAAAAATATTCAGAACATCAATTGGAAAATTTTTGCATTTTAATATCAGGCTGATAGCATGATTTTGAAGCAGATATTTTCTCCAGATTCTCATGATCAATCATTTACCACCATATACTCATTCTATAATTCACTTTTTCAAATTGATTCTGAATAATAGTCTTTGTTAATTTTGATATTTTTACAGCTACCTTTAACGCTTTTAAATCATCAATCAGATTGATACCTGATAAGGTTTAAACCCCATGTCAATTTGTTTCTATAAGTATAAAAATTTATAACTAGTCAGTAACGATAAGTGTTGTAAACTCATTATTATGTTAAGTACATACATCTTTTATACTTTAGATACTAACAGACATTACATGACATTTTCTTTATGCACCTTTGAGGTGATATTTTATTGATAAAAGCTGCCATGTTTACCAAAGTTAACTTATAAAGTGGATTTGCACACAAAATTACCTGATTGAGAACAGTATGCTCATATGTAACATCTGAATCAAACTTATTGTCATATCATCTTTAAACCAAGAATCACTATCATTGATAACAAAAAAATGTGTTTCATTGCTAAAAATCTTTTTTTATTTCCCTAATCTTAAAGTTTGATAATATTTTATGATCAATAAGAGTTATCAGAGAGATTCCAAACATTTTGACTTATGATGATCATTTCATTATCATTGCTAATATCCATCATTGTCTGCAATAGTTTGAGGCTTTGTCACTACCTAGCAATTAATATTTCAATCTATCTACATATAGTTACCATGTCCAATCCTCCTATTTTGATTTTTGGCATTTTGTTTTATAAACCCTTCTCTCTAACACATACAATTATTCAGTTGTTTTATTAATATTATTATTGTGATGATGATAATGATCCATTATCTGCTATCTACAGTAGATTAGTCTATCATCAGCCAACATCACCAATTTTTCTATGATGATTTCTGATGCCTTTTGCAATTATGATTTGAAATGCATGAGTGCTTCCACATTTCTAAAATATTATAACCCTTTCTGATAGTATTAGATAAACTCTGATAGATAATTTTGGTTCTTGGCCATGCACTCATAACATTGAATCCTCTACTTGATGACTTTTGCTTATTTTACCTCAGGTAAAATCTTAACAGCTTGTTGAAGTTTTTAATATAGTGATAGAAGGGCCAAGTCAGAGAAAATTTCTGGTTTGATTTTCAGCTGAGGGAAATTTCTCACTAAGGTCAATTGAACGCAAATATAGTTTTCAACCTTGATTTTTCAAACGCACATAACCCCCCCTTCCCCGGGTTATTTTACTGATTTGCATGCTTTTACATCTAAGTGGAGCAAAATTATATTAACATAGATTATTTTTTTAATTGTGGTGAAAGTTGTAATTGAGCGACAAAGTTATAGATTTTAAAAAGTGGACATTTCCTATGCTGTAAAGTAGGAAAATAATAAGAGATTTTTAAAAATCAAAAAAGAGATCGAATTTAATACAGGTACGTTTATATAATAAGTCTTTTCACGGACTATTTTTGTATCTTATAAATATATGTGTGTCAATATGATTAGATACATATCTGTCATAAATATATCATTGTAGTAGAATACATCGTTTATTTTCGAAACGAGTTTTTATTTTCACATAAAGAGTCATTTAAACCCTATTTAAACTCTACTTATATGTATATTATATATTCGAAGTTGTTAACCAAAATCTTCGATATATCTTTTTTAAAAAAAAAACCAGGTCTGATACCCTTTTAAACTTTATTCATTTCTATATATAATTTTCATTATTTATTTATTTTTCTTGTAATGAAATATTTTGTTTTGCTTCGGGTAAACATGTGATGAATTAAAATACTGAGTCAGACTTTGATTTATGTAACTTTTAAGTGTTCCATCATATCTTTTTGTTTCTTGTCTCACTACTCTTAATTAGTGGAGTTAAAAAGAGAAACACTGGCTTAATAATATACATTATAATATTAGATTCTTCGTTACGGTCTAGATTTTAAGCATTAGTTAGTTACAAAAACTTTATCAGAGATATAAAATATATTCCTATCAAAACTTGATAATAATGTAAGAACGGAGCCTGTCTAGATAAAATTCTCGTTTACCTCCCTCCCTCTCCGGCTGTTTTTGCGTGACTGACAAGCGTAACAAGTCTTACTACTTAAAAAGTTTGAAAGTTGTTTTTCCCTATGAATTGGCCTTTAGCTAATTTTTTTTAATTCGAAAAATAATTGGCCTTTAGCTAAATTAATTTTTTAAGGCGAAGAATTAAACTATATACATACTATACAGTTCAATTTGCGTTCATAAACTCTTCGATATTGTAGATGCACACTAACTTTTTGGTTCAGAAGGTGAGGAGTTATGTTCACATTATTTGGCATTTAAAAAATGTTGAATTTATGAATTTATTTCTTATAAAAATAATAATAGAATAGTACTAATTATAAAATCGCTTATCCATCTACTTTTGATCAGATAAAAAAACTATTAATCAATGTCAAAAAAAATTATAAAAATGATTTCATCCACTCCATCAAATCTTTGTTATAATTAGGAAGGATTTGAACTCAGATTTTCATTCTCCATACAGCTATCCACTCCATTTTATACAAGTGAAACACATATGCATGTTAAAAAAGTGAATGATCTCCAATATAGGTATTTTGTACTGAACCAGCACTCATCAGTTGGTCCAGATCTCATCACCTCCCACACATATATATAATAAGTGCTCAGTTTATATTAAGATAGTAAATCTTCAAACTTTAATGGCCAGAATTGAATCTTTTCCACCCTCCAACTCTTCACCCATCCATATCATTGAAAATCTGATGCTGGAATGTTCAAAGCCTTTGTCTAAAACTGATGTGTACAAAGAGTAAGGAATTCTGAATAGACAGTTGGACAGAACTATTGTGTTCAATCTGCTATTTGGATATTCGATGTGACCTAAATTCTGAGCAACTAGCGGTAAAGTAATATTAACATTAAAGATGTATGCCTTCTCTCCTATCTTTTCTTCTATTTCTCCATCACTCTGCATAATTTGAAACAGTTGATAGAGAGCATCTGATTTAAGATTGGGAGGTCCCAGAATCAATTCTGGTGCTCACAAGTCTGTCACATGACCTTTTTCACTCCTGAACAATAAAGCCATATATCTTTTATTATTATTTCTCCATCCATTTTTTTATGTTTTTTCTCTCTCTTGTAAAAATACCTTATTTGTAATATGTAGTGGTTAGACCTATTTTTAATGAATATGTAAAATAAATGAATTATTTTATTGCTCCCAAATTCATAAGAAGATCAAGTATCACCAAGATCAAAATTATCCCAATCTGAGGATTTTATATTCCAGAGATTGATTGTTACTATATTAAATCATGTATCCCATATTTTCAATATGGCACTACTATAAAAGCACTATACATCACATTCTTTGCTATCTACAAAAGCAATTGAAATTTATGTTATCTTAGTAATTACAGATTTAGAATCAAAATTGTATATCATGCAGTAAAAAAAATACAGTTAGGCACGTTTTAATTGAGTATTAGACACATTTTGATTTGGTCATGATCATGTACATTTTGTTCTGACTTGATTAATGAACTTGATCACAAAATCATCTGTTAACAGAATTATATAAATTTTAGATTGTATATCATCTTCATCATTTTCAACTACTTTAGATCCACTGCAGGATAATCTTAAGTTCAACCATTCTTCTTCGATCTCTAGCCTCACTTGTCCACATCACCCCAGCACCATTCCTTTTTTCAATCTTCTATCTCGTATGTAGTTTCTTTCTAGGTCTTTTACAATCTTTTGGAATCCAGTTAACGATTTCAACTGTACATCTATTATCATTTCTTTTAGTAATATGTATAGCCCAACTTTTCTTCAGTCTCTTAATTTGTTCAATGATGTCAATAACACCTGTTTGTTCTCTCATTCATATATCTTGCATTTGATCTCTTCTTATTACTCCTAAAATACATATATCACTATTTTGTTGAGTAGTCTGAAGTCTCCAAGTTTCAGATCCAAAAGTAAGAATTAGTAAAAAACATTTTTTTTAAAAATCTTCCTTTTCAAACTTAAAGTCATATTTCCTTTTAATATTACATTATTTTTCCAAAACCATATATAATACACAATTTTATATAATGATTGTTATTTTTAATTTATATTTAAAATAAATTATATAAATTATTGTTTAATAACTTCTAAAATAAATATTATAAAACACTGATAAGTACTTTTATATTTTACTTCATTTATACTTCACTACATAATATTTTCTAACTGGATAATATTTGAAATTTTAACAAAATATTTTATTTAGAGTCATCTATAAACAGAATACATAAACTTGTGACAGAGATAATAAACATATTATTGTGAATTATTATGTTTACAATAATTATTGATTTCTTATAAAGGCTTCAACATTTGAAGAGAAAATATTTTATAAAATTAATGCTATATTTTATCATCAGTTACTTGGAGTTACGTTATATTTTTCTAGAAGGTTTTTTAATTATTAATAATAATATTTCTATTTGGGGTGGTTGCACAGATTACACTTTGTCGTCACTATGTGTTATTACAAAATTACATAATGTGTACTATTTTGGGAAAGTCTAATTCAAATTTGGTTCAGAATATCTATGGTGTTGGCTGTGTTTTATCTGTTGTTAATCTTTATAAATATCGGGTAATTATTGATATATATTATCTTCATTCTTATTTACATCCTAGAATTTTTAAAATAAATACTCGATTAGCTAAAATCTTTCAATTGACATTGCCTGCTTTTCATTTGGAAGGTAATCAATCCTCTTATGCTTGCTTATAACTGTTATTAAAACAAATAAAACTCTCTATACTATTGTCATTCAGTGCAAGCCAGAGTAATCAATGGATGCCAGAAGTCTTGTGCATAATGAGTAGGCATTAGATGGGGATTTTATGCACAAGCCTTCTAGCATCTATTGATTACTCTGCCTTGCACTGAGTGGCAATATGTATAGAGAGTTTTGCCTGTTTTAATAATGTAATCATCAGAGGTTCAATTCCAATGGTATTAGCTTGTTTAATTCTTTTGTCTCTGCTTATTTGTTAGGTATTGACCACATATCACTTGCTATGTTTAAAAAATATTTGCGATATTGGTTATATTCTATGTAGTTATTTTGATTAATATTTTATAATTGATTACACTGTTTATATTGTGTCTTTGGAATTAAATATAATATTATTATTATTTTGCATGTATATGTATATCATTCCTCACATAAGTATTTCCTTGTTTGGAGTTATATTAATTTTGTATTGTTTATATATTATTATAATAAATAAATAAATTATCATTATTATCATCGTCATCCATATCCTCCTGCTGTTCATTCTTCTCCTTCTTTTTCAACAATAATATTTATTGTTTCACAAAGATTACATGATTTACATAGAGCATGTTTACAAATAGTTGCCAAGTTACAAGCGCACATAAATTTCCCCATTTATTATATCATGAGTTAACAGACTGATTAGAATGATTGTTACATGTAATAATTTTGAACATATTATGTTTTTATATGTGGTCATGCATGAATTTTGATAATACAAATTATATTATGATGGATATATAGGGCTATTAGATTTGATATAATTTAATTACGTAAAATCAATATATGTTAATTCAAATAATTAATACGTAAGACTTTCTTAATTTTGTGTTACAATGGCTATACATGATGGGAAGGGTAATAGTAGTGGTTACCTAAAATATCTGGGGGGGGAGGGATAGAGGGAAACTGATTTGGTGATATATTGTTATTTGTGCTGAATAGACACTTAATAGCATTATCTTTTGCATTATTATTGTTGTTACTACTACTACCACCACCACTACCACTACTATTACTATCATTACTATTATTATTATTATTATTATTATTATTAAACCACGTATATTTAAAATCTGTCTACGTATAATCTTCACAACTAACTTAAGTACATTTAAAAGTAAACTAATTGTTCTAAAATTAAAAATAACAACCACTTAATTTTTTTAATTTACCCAATATATGACAAAATAAAAGAACTTCTCTGCTTTAGTGCCATCTATAGTAAGCTTGCCTATAGTTAATAAAAAATTGAAGGTAATAAGATATACAGTATAGCTACTAACATGAAATCAGATCTCTAGAATATTTTGAATTTTAATCTTTTAGTTCGAATAGTGAAATAAAATTAGAGGTGATTGTTAAGTGTATAACTACATTATTTCTAGCTTTGATTCTTAAGTCTCTTTTTGATAAAACCAAAAGCTAGAAACTAATCAAGGGATGAGGCTTTATATGCACTATTATGTAGTAATCACTGGGTGCTCATTCTTATTATAGATGGCATTAGAGACGAGAATTGTTCTTGTTTGTTTTAAATTTCTTACATTTCAAAAAATTAGGCCCTTTTTAAATAAAATTACAATTGCTGCAAAAAAAAAAAAAATTGTATCCAATAGTCAGAAAATTTTATTTACCGAGTCAAAATTATATCTATGGCTGATTGAATTTCAGTATAAAATATTTTATCAATGTGATTCTTGATCCAAAGGAACTAGTAATAAATGATCGTTTTATGGATGGATAATGTTAGTTAATAAAAAAAAGGCTGGCGCCTTAATACTTAAACAATTTGTAAGGAATAGGTTTTTCTAATATTTGCCTTGTTTTGTTACGTTGTATTTAAAAGTTTATCACAAGCATACCTACAGAGAAGAAGTGGGACCTAAATTAAACTTTATTAAATCAAAATTATTTTCAAAATTCAAATGAAAAATTATATACAAAGCATCATAACCAAAAAACGTCTCCAATTTATTAATATTAGAAATTGGACAAAAGATAGATGCAAGATTTTCATTAAAGTATACGGTATATGAGCACAGACTTTCACACGACCCACCACTCCCCATTCTATCTCATAGCATTGATACACTTGAACACATATATGTCGAAAAAATAAATAATCACCAATATACGTATTTCATGCTAAACCAGCAATCATCAGTTGGTCCAGATTACCATCTCTACACATATATGCTGTAAGCGCTCAGATATATATTAAAATTGACTGCAAGAAAATCAAGAATAAAAACGTAATAAAAGTTGATATTTGTATTTAAAATGATTTTTATTATTTCAAATAAGAATTGTTTTGTTGTTTTTTTTTTTGGAATAAAAGTAAAATTTGTCAATCGTTGGTGGCCTAGAGGTTAGCATAGCTGCCTTCCAAGCAGCTTGCCGGGGTTCGCTTTCCGGTCAACGCATTTGAAATATGAAAAAAAAAAATTGGGGGGGGTTAATTTTTTTATCGCATGTAAAAAACAAATAATAATAAAAAAGTTTATGCATTACAAACAAGCATTCATATATATACAGAAAGAAAGAGGGTAGCTACTTTGAATTTTTAAATCTAAGTCTCAAAAATATAAAACTATGATGCTATTGTATAGAGAGATTAAATTTTTAGTTATAGATATTTTATATATATACATTAGAGCATCACATATGTATATACGGTATGTTAATTCTGACAAAATAAAACATTGATTTATGTTTCCGGGTAAATTTAGAGAAATATAACACAAATTAACTTATATTTGACAAATTTAAAACGTGTATTTAATTAGAAGCTTATTTACTTTAAAATAAAACGTAAGAAAAAATAATTTTAAAAAAAATGTTTTCCTGTAAGTTTTGTCCTAGGAAAACCTTCTTCATATAAACTAGTAAATACTTATAGCAAAAAAAAAAATCGCAATTTAGGCGATATAAATTATAATTAAATGAAGAAAAATAAGAATTATGATATGACTATTTAAATATGACTTTTAATAGCCCGAAATATAGATGAAATCATATGGACGCTCTGAAAAATCCCAGTGAGCTATAAGTAAACTAAACTAACAGTAAACATTAATGTAGAATGAGTCGGTTAAACTTTAACTTTAATTGTATATAGGCACACCATTTACCAACTTCTTTATACGCAGGTGTGACTGTAGATATACTAGCGTATCTTCAAGACAGCTATAAGTTATCATGAAATTACTACAAATATCCAGAGGGAAATGCCGAGTCGGAAAGGCCGAATCTCATATTTAAACCCCTCTTAATATTAAATTAATATTCTGTTATTAGATGGAAATATGACTTTCAATAGCCCGTAATATAGAAGATATAATACGAAAGCACTGAACACCCCTAACGAGTTATATATGATTATTTGTATTATGAAACTGCCTATGAAATAAAAATTACTAGTTACGTCATAAAATCAGTTGTTTCCTTTGAATTGTATTAAAAATACATAAATATATGAATCTAAACTGGAATTATTTTTTCGGTTCTTGTTGCTGATTTATCGTAGTTGTAGACAATTATTCTCACATATTTAAAAACTACAGATATATAGTTTAAACAGATTTGTACAATTAAATATTTGATTATAACATCAGGCACACAATCGACTCAAGCCTTGATTTAAGCATGGTCTGTAAGAGTTTGTGTATATAGAATGTACGCTCTAAACTTAAGTGATTCGCAAGTTTGTTAAATTCTTATCGGCGGACGAGTGCGTGGAAATTTATATTTAAGAAATAGCGCCTTATTGGAGACTGACTTCTGTTTGAATAATACATAGCTATTGCAAGAAGCTGCAATTCATCAACTAATTTTCATTCGAGAGGAGACAATGTATGAAGAAAAGAAGAAATACGATAATATTTTTAAATGATCTATTAAAAAAAAAGAGTTGTTAATTTACAACAAAGAGTTTAGATGACATTAGGTCTCAAAACAATAATACAACATTATGTTATTGGAAGAAAAAGTGTTTCAACAATAAGAAAAAGTTGTTACTCAAACCCAAAAAAAAGTTATTGTAAAATAAGTGGAAGAATTCTTTAAACTACAGAGTAATAATGCATAAAAAACTAAGAAACTCATCAAAGATTTTAAATGAAATAGTAAGATCATGCATTTAAATCTAAAAAAAAAGGATAAAAGTTTTAGAAAATGGCAGAATTACTATTAATATCTTGACAAAAGCAAAAGCAATTGTTGGAAAAACAACATATCAAATATATAAACAAAAGGATATACCAGATCTATAAACAAATCAGCCTTTTATCAGTTCTATACTATATATTAATTAAGATAATTACAATTTTTGACACCATATTTGGATCTAAGCTGGCACAAGAATAAACTGAATTTGCAAATGAGTGTTAGATGTCATTATGCTTAGGATTTGAAGATTGTAAAGAAACTATGTGACTATCGTCATTGTTATGGTGATTAATCCTTAGTCTCATCAAAATACTGACTCAGAATATTATTCTATTTCAAATAATATTTATCAAAATGTAATAGCAGTTATAAGACTTCATCATCGCACTAAGGAAATGGACATTGAAAAACTTTTATAACCGCATCATTTGCAGCAGTTTTATACAAGTATTTTATGGACTAAAATAGAAAGCTACGGAAATAAAAATAAATGAAGATTATTTAAGCCATTTAGATTTTACAGGTGTTGTATTCATATATTGGACTATTTCCATAATCTTATATGAGTATTGAATGTCTTTAGAAAAATTTAATTTTATTTAAATATTCCAAATACATTCAACTGTTCATAATAGCATCCAGGTTAGTATATGCACAATGTTTGGAGAGGTAGTATTCTTCCCTCTTCTTTAGATATTGCTGATCTGACAAGTGATAGTACTAGCATGGGATTCAAACCTTGGTCCTTAGATTCTTGATTTTTGAATTTTAAGGTAATTCTCTATTCTAATGTAACGCTCTAACCAACTGAGTTATCCTGCCAAAGGCAACAGTCAATAGAAATTTCATATACTTATGTATGAGATCCCTTCTGATTTCTCCACTTTTTCCTAAGAACAAAGTTGATTAGTGGTTTCCATACACTATGTATAATCACATTAGGTTGACTTATGGTATTGTTTCCCATTGTCTTGTGAGCAGCTTTTTAAAATTTTCTTCTTTGTACTTTTTCTTCTCTATCCAATATTTTTGTATTTTCCCAATTAAACATATGTTCATTGGTACATACATGCTCTACTATTTTAGATACATCTGTTTTCTCTCTTCTAATCATAAGTTTGTGTTCTTACAAGTGCTTTTCAATGAGATGACTGGTCTCATCAATATATGTTCTTCCACATTCACATAGTATTTCATAGATGCATTTTGTTGTTTTCAGCATTTTAAGTTTAGGCTTTATAGCTAGTAAAATTCCTCATAATGTGGTATGGTTAATGTAAAGCTGTTCTGACATTATACTGTTTACAGATTTTCTTTAATTTATCTGATATTTTTGGTATATATGGGTACACTATAGTACCAATAATTGGTTTGTTTGTTTTTTTTTTGCTTTTTATGGTTCTTTTTGTTGTCTATTTAAGATTTTCTTAATAAGAGCTGACAGATAACTATTTTTCATAAAAGTTTGTTCTATATAGATCAATTAAAATACAAAAATATTGGATAGAGAAGAAAAGGTACAAAGAAAATTTAAAGAAGCTGTTCATATGACAATGGCAAACAATCTCATAAGTCAACCTAGGGTGACTATACATAATGTATGGAAACCATTAATCAACTTTCCTCTTACAAAAAGGTGGAGAAATCAGGAGAAACCTCAGAGATAAGTATATTAAATTTCTACTGACTGTTGCCTTTGGCAGGATGGATCAGTTGGTTAAAGCATTATGTTAAAATTTGATACTCAAGAACCTAAGAGTCCAGGTTCAATTCCCATGCTAGTACTGTCACTAGTCAGGCCAGCAACAACTAAAGAAGAGGGAAAAATAATACCTCTCAAAACATTGTGCATGTACTAACCGGTGTGTTATTATGAACAGTTGAAGGTATTTGGAATATTTAAATAAAGTTAAATTTTTTTAAAGACATTCAATACTCATATCAGATAATGGAAATAGTCCAATATATAAATACATCTAAAACATCATCATCACAAAACTTCAGGTTTACAGGTATTGTGGTCATTTTTAAAAGTACTATTTTAGAAATTCAGGAAATGGTACAAGAATTAGCAAATAAATCAAACAAGCAAAACTAAAAATAAATATAAAAAAAGACTAAAATAATGCTTACTATGATAAATAGTTCATTTATATAATGCTGATTATGCATGTAATATACAGAAGATTTATTCATTTCTTTATATAAAATAATATTCAATGATTTTTTTCACAGAAATAAATTATGAATTTAAAAAAAGTTAACACTTTATGCAAGGGGATACCAAAACATCAAAATCATTCTTGGGAGAGTGAGTGCATTGTAGTACATAATTCTGCCATAAGATGCTTCTTTCAGGAAGTTTTTCCATTTGTTTCCATTCATCATCATTGCAGAAAGCCATGTTGCTGTGTAGTAATTGTTTTTGTTAAGTGTGTTTTGCTTATTGTCATTTTTTGTAATGGTGAAAGTTGCAACAATGCGAAATTCTGATTTCTGTTAGGAAAAATGGCAGGGAAAACAATTATAATGCGTGAAATACCTTGCAAGAATACTACTGTGGGGAAAACACATGTTTACATGAAATTTAATGGAAGTGCTGAATTCATCACAGTGCAAGAAAGCATGGTGAATGTCAAGACAATGCTGATATTTTTTGTATGCAAATGGCATTGTTCACTCATTATTCATTCTTAATGATCAGAAATTTTGCCTACAAATTCTAAAAAGTTTGTATGATGTTGTAAAATGAAAATATTTTAATTTAGTGTAAGCTTTACCATGACAATGCACTGGTGAACAATGCACTGGTGCACAAAGCTTTGAATATGGTATAATTTTTAAATAAAAACAACATGACCCAGCTTATCCATCAGCTGTATTCTCCTGGTCATGCTCTGTGTAATTTCTTTTGATTCCCCTGAATAACAAAAAAGGTTTTATGCTCTTGGAAATAGCAAATCCAAAAATTACTGATGTGGTAAAATGCACCACTTTGCAAGATTTTCAGGATTATTTTGAAAAGTGGAAATCTCGTTTAGACTTCTGCACTGCATCAAATAAACAGGAGATTCTATTTATAACACCTAAAAATAATTGTATATTGTTATGCCAATATTCCAGTTATTTTGGGGTAACCCTCATATATTTCAATCAGATTATTAATACAGACAGAATCACTTACCACGTTTTATTTTACCACATCACACAAATTTTCAGAACTTGTAGGTTAAATGTCCGACCATTACAAATGAATTCTGAGTGAATAATGCCGACTACTGCTTTCATAAAATACTACTACATACCCGTTTTATAAACTTGTTAATCTTAGTTCTCATTCCTAACATTTATTGCATTTGTATATTATATACATACCGATACTAAATTTATTTATATTCTAATATTCAGTACATTGTGTGAATATACAGAAAAAGTTGAGCAGAAGAAAGGATTTTTCAGGCAACAATGTTGTTTGTGTTGAATATATATCTGTACAGAAGTTAAATTTAATATATATCTGTACAGAAGTTAAATTTAGCAGAGTAAAGGAATATCCAATCTCCAAAACATTGACTGCTCCAAATATGTAATGGCAAACATGTAACAGTAAATATTCCATAGTAAACTGGTTTGAACCAGAACCAAAGATATGTAATGATATATTAAATATGCACTGTAAATCTTGATTCAAATAAAAAATTTATAATAGATAAAAGTTTGAATATATAAACATTAAAAGCATAAAGTTAAACTAGTCAATAAATAATCAAAATTACCCCAAATTTATAACTTAATCAAACAAGCCAAGAAAATAAACTCTAAAACATTACCAATGATTTAACTGCTACAAACAGACTTCTCAAGTGTAAAAAAGTATATTTTACACTTGAGATGTTTCTTGTAGTGGTGATTCCATTGGTAATATTTTAGAATTTACTTTCTTGCTTAGTCTGGTTGTGTTGTTAATTTGGGGTAATTTTGATTATATATATATATGAAAAACAAAAACAAGTTTTATATACATAAACCTGCTATCACTTGTATTTATGATCAATAGATGGAGCTTTACCAAGACCTCCAAACAAGCGTATTTGTTTACATAAATGTCAGAGTCAGAATTCACTGTCTCTTTCATTGGCTCCACCCTCAGATCAGCTGATTTCAAGCTGATTTGCTATCATCAGTGAAGCATGAATTTTTTAGACATGTAAATGTCTTCAAACTCAGCTTATCAAGCCAGATAGGTATATGGGTCTGATATCAGTTCAGTTTTTCCACATAGTCAAAGCTTCTGCAATATATATCATTGCAATAAACCTTAAAGGTACATTTATGAAAAACAAAAACAAGTTTTATATATGTAAACCTGCTATCGCTTGTATTTATGATCAATAGATGGAGCTTTACCAAGACCTCCAAACAAGCGTACTTTTGTTTACATAAATGTCAGAGTCAGAATTCACTGTCTCTTTCATTGGCTCCTCCCTCAGATAAGCTGATTTTAAGCTGATTTGCTATCATCAGTGAAGGATAGGAGTTAGAAACTAGACCTAAACACTAACTCCAAGCATTTATGCAACAAGTTTCTACTAGTTTGCAAGCAAACTAATAATTTCAAATCAGCTTGAAATCAGCTGATCTGAGAGTGGAGCCAATGAAAGAAACAGTGAATTCTGACTCTGACATTTATGTAAACAAAAATACGCTTGTTTGGAGGTCTTGGTAAAGCTCCATCTATTGATCATAAATACAAGCGATAGCAGGTTTACATATATAAAACTTGTTTTTGTTTTTCATAAATGTACCTTTAAGATTTCTTGCAATGATATATATTGCAGAAGCTTTGACTATGTGGAGAAACTGAACTGATATCAGACCCATATAGCTATCTGGCTTGATAAGCTGAGTTTGAAGACATTTACGTGTCTAAAAAATTCATTCTTGCAAACTGATAGAAACTTGTTGTATAAACACTTGGTGTTAGTGTTTAGGTCTAGTTTCTAACTCCTATCCTTCACTGATGATAGCAAATCAGCTTAAAATCAGCTGATCTGAGGGTGAAGCCAATGAAAGAGACAGTGAATTCTGACTCTGACGTTTATGTAAACAAAAATACACTTGTTTGGAGGTCTTGGTAAAGCTCCATCTATTGATCATATATATATATATATATATATTAACCAAAATCATCATGCTTGTTTGGAGGTCTTGGTAAAGCTCCATCTATTGATCATATATATATATATATATATATATATATATATATATATATATATATATATATATATATATATATATATATATATATATTAACCAAAATCATCATGCTTGTTTGGAGGTCTTGGTAAAGCTCCATCTATTGATCATATATATATATTAACCAAAATCATGATGATTATGATGCCTGATTTACAATACAAGTATGAGTCCTCCTAAAAGTATTTTTTTTTTTTTTGGTTTTTCCAATAAGTCAAAAAATAAAACTCTCAGGTGGTAAACCTTCTAATTAGAAATTTTACTTTTGGAAAACTTATTAAGGCAATCATCACCCTTTATAAATTATAACCATCATCCCTGTATATTCCACAGTAGATTTCATAATTTTTCAGGGTTGTGGATATTATAAGCATACTGAATGTTAAAAGTGTTATGTTTGGAGTAAGCATGAGAAGAAAACACAAACTAAATGAATTAATAAAAAAAATAACTTTACAATACATAAATTAAAACTGTTGTATAAACACTCACAACCATAAATGCCTATTCAAAATGTAAAATATATTGATAATAAAAGCTATTTTAATTTAATTTTGAAGCCTTATGATATCTATAATGATAAGATCTTACTACATTAAATATTTAAACAGTTCCAAATTATGGTCCTCTTCAGATATCATTCTTTTAATATATTTATGGCTCTCTTCATTAATTCCTCCAAAGATTGTAGTTCTTTTCTTTGGGTACTGGTGATGATAAAGAGAAAATTCAGAATTATTGGTGGAATTACATTGGGTATAGTATCAGTAGGTTTTGGGTAGTTCTTATAACACTGTCAATTTCTTTCTTCATGATTTTATTAAGGCAGGCATTAGCTGTTTTGATAAACTTCAGTGTTAGTCTTTTTCTGACTATTTTGGCTGGTGTAATTTCTGTTTATCTAGACACACATGGTAAATAGTTTTTCTTCTAGATAAAATCATCATAACTGCTGTTTTAAATATTGAAGATATGGCTATTCAGATTATGATGAAAAACAATTTTAACTAGGAGTTTCTCTCCTCCACATTAGATCACTTCAACACTGTCTTAAGTTGAGACTTAAAAAAAAACTAAAGTGGGCTAAATTTTTTGGACTGGAATGCAGTCTTAATGTTGCTTAACAATATGTTTTTCAAGCAATGGATTTGTTACCAGTTGATTATTAAGATTGGACCTTTTTTCTTGACAACAACAATAGTTTTTTCTCTCTTTCCTTCTTTATTTACATTAATTAGCATAGAAAGAAAAAATAAGTGCCAATAATAAAATCTCAGACAGCAGCTTATAAACATTATTCATTCCAAAATTTTCATATCATTTTGTAGTTTTGCCATGAAATTTACTGTAAAAATGTAAGAGATTTTATTTTAAATCAATTCAAAAAAGGCAAATCAAAAAGAACTAAAACGGTTTAGATTGTTATAAACTATACAATTCAAAACAATTTTTCTTTCTTCCTTTTCATCATTTTTTTTATGTTTCATAGTATTAGCCAGGAAGCAAACTCGCTAACCCAGAACAACTGCTTGTAAGGCAGCTGTGCCGACCTCTCAACCACCAACATTGACATCATTTTATTGTTTTTTAACCTATTATAAAGAAAATATTTAATAATATGATTAAATGCACAAACTAACTTTTTTTTTAATTTTTTAGATAGTTTATACATTCATTTTTTAATTGCCATGACAAGTTTTTTATAAAACATTTTTTTCATGCCGCTTTGTAATATAACTAATTCAAGAAGCTATTAGATTTATTATAGTTACAATATATATATATATATATTGCAATGAAATCAAGTCATATACTATGTGACTTAATTTAATAAGCTTATATTACAAATATGAACATGCCAACAGCTTGTAACAAGATTTTTAGAACATCCCTAACTCCAGACCAGTTTCTAGCTCTGGCTTTCATCAGTGAGGCTATTTAAGTTAGGTAGTTGAATTTGAAGACATATAGATGTATGAAAATTTCAGATTTTCTGCTTAATAGTTAAATATTAGATAAAGCACTGGGATTAACCTGGCATTTTAAATGTAATGCTTGAATATCTTAGAACCTCACTGATGAAAGCCAGAACTAAAATCGGTCTGGGGATAGGTATATTCTGAAAAGCTTGTTAAGAGCTATTGGCATGCTCATTATATAAAATATATAAATATACATATGTCTGTCTATCTATCTACTAAACTAAAGTGATATATCAAACATCATTTAAAATTCAGATAAGGTTATTTTTTATAACTGCTAAGAAAATTGTACCTGGTTTACAAACCATGCACTACCCATACATAACAACTCTAGATAAGATAATATTTTTTAAGATTAAAATATCTGAAGTAGACACTAGCATAAATGATATAATGATAATCATAAGAATGAATCATTTATAATATTATTCAAAAGTTTTCAGTCTCCTATGACTAAAGGTAATGTAATGTACCTACCCATAGGTGTCGTTTTGGCAAACATAATTAAGGGGAAAGAATAATGATTGATTCTGTGAAGAAAATAAAGAATCTTTCAGAATCAAAATATACATATCTCTATTAAGTATCTTGTAAGATCCCTGCATTTGATTATAAGTCACAAACTCATTTTTCCCTAGTGATTTGATACTATTTAATACTATAATATGTAAATATCAATAATTAAGTTACTTTTACCCAGACACTAGTTAGTCAAATTGAATAGATGAACCTGAACTTTTCCTAATTAATAATCTATCTTTATGCACTCCAATAAATAAGCAAATATCATTTAATATCATGGATGAGATACAATTTGAATGCTAAATACTATTTTGATATTTTGATAATGAAAATTCCGAAAACAAGTTTGTGATATATTCCTATACTAAAATGAGAATAGACTGGATTCATTCTTAAATGTAAAATCTTTTAATAGACAATTACGTTGTATTTATACAATAATAAATATTAGACATATGATGGAAATATTTCCACAGTGTCAATTTCCAGAAGTGAGACGTATAATAACATTATGCAATATGTAAACAACAAAATTAACTCCAATAATAGTCATAATACAAAGAAGTTACTTTATTCTTTCCTAGATACAAATAAATAAACTTATAGTTTACTCACACATGAGTTATTAGTTAAAAAGATATTATTTTAGTTAATATTAAACTCTCATATACACAAGTAAAGTATAATATTTACCTCCTGAAAACAATCTTCCCCTTACATTATATATATAATACATAAGCATAGCTTGCTATATGTGTATGGAAATTTAACAAAAAAAGAAAAACACTTTCGTGAGCTATTAATAAGAAATAAATCATTTACTAATGGCTAGCAAAAAAAATGGTTATTTTCATTTAATGTGTATATATCGGGCTATACATATTTATTATTTACATTCATAAAACTAACTTAGTATTAGTACTGTAGAACTTTCAAAAAACATGTTTTTGTTTTATTTGTTCTGTGATATGTAGATATAATTTCAAAATGATTCAAGTCGTATTTAAAATCTGACTGATATAAATATCACACTGTTTCCGGTGACGTCAATGAGTATTCATTTGGATATATCGGACCTTAAAGAATGGATAGACGCGTATTCCTTATTAACATTCATTGACATATGAATGCTTTTTATGAATAATGCAGGGAAAGTGTTTACTTCCATGTAATTTACATTTTCATATGCACGCATTATTTTTTTAAACTATGCAACCATAAACTGAATTAATATTATAATACAGAATTATTTTACGCATAAAAAAAGTTATATAAAAATGTAATGATGAAATGTAATGCTACAGCTTTTAGAATCATTTCGATGTCTTTGTAAAATATTCATTCACCTACCGGATTTCTAATATAAACAATTACTATTGAAGTATATGTTTCAGCAAAATTATTTTCAGAACTTGTATTTAAATATTCCATTGGGAAGTTATTTATAGCTTCATTACCCATTTAATCTTAATGTAGTCCTATGAAAACTATTTCGGCTTATATCTTTTATATAACGAACAGTTAGTTATACAGCTAGTTCAGGCATTTTATTTTAAAAAATAAGAAGGTACCCAGTATGTTTTACATTTATAAGTAAATCCAGTAGTGAATTTCCTCAATTTTATTGGTATTCCTTCTTTTCTTAAAAGGTTTTAATAGAGTTCACTATCCAATTATATACTGATATGAAGTATGTATAGTTTACCTTTTAATATTTTTTTTTCTTTAAATTGATACTTATTTTAACATATATGACAATTTTTTAATCATCTTTATTCATTATCATCAATAGTATTCTGTCCAATGGACAGGTCCATAGAGCAGTCACATAACCAATTTATCCATTTTGTCACTTCAGTTTTTTTTATTGTCTGGCTCTTCAATTCCACATTACTCTTCCCATCTCTTATATCATCCAGCAATGTCAATCTTTTTTGTTCTTTCTTTGTGTTTCCACTCATCATTCCCGCCAAAACTTTTTTTCATTAAACTATACTTCTTAATATAAGTCCAATTCAGTTTCTCTATTTCTAATTTCCTTGGTCAATCTTCTTTTTTTGATTTATTCTTTTCAAAATTTTTTCATTTATGTTATTCATCCAACTGAATTCTTCCATCCTTCTCCTGAGGCTTCCAATCTGTTTCTAATTTTCTTACCCAATGTTCACATTTCACAACCATACAATAGTATACTTCACATACAGCATTTAATTAATCTTTTTTTTTAATTCTCTCTTCAAGTGTCCACAAAATATTTTCTTTCTCTTAATAAATGTCTGCTTTGCCAATGTTATTCTTTTAACTTTATCTTCACTTCTATCTTCACTCAACCAACTACCCAAATATCTAAATCCCTTTACTTGTTCAGCTATGTTATCATGGATTTCAATATGCACTCTTTTTGCATTCCTCCTTATCCATAAACAATCTTCTCAATATTAATTGTCGTTTTATATTCCATCTTATAGATTGCTTTTTCCATGAAGAGTTTTAAATTTATTCGGCCCCTTCTTTAATTGGTGTTGCATTATTCTCATTGTTAATATTCATTTGTGGACCAGTTTCACTTAGTTTTGAGAAAGGTATTTAAACTAATATTATTTTAAACTTACAGTTTTCTTTCCAGAAAATTTTCATTTTTTCTCACCAAAAAGTAAAATGTGTTTTTTCTAGAACAATTCTGATCTATTAACCAATCACAATTTGTCATTCTTCAGTAAATTAGATATGCAATAATTATAACTTGAGTTTTGTATCATATTTTAAAGAGGAGAAAAATATTTGAAAAAAAAAATAGATATTTTTTTGAATAACTGAATTTTTCAAAATCTATTGAAGAAAGAAAAGGAAAATTATTATTATTGTCTCTTTTTTGTAATTCTTGTAAAATAATTGGAGTGATTTACATATATGTGATTAATACAAAATTCAAGTTACTACATGATGGTTTACATATATATGTACACAGACATGTGATTTATAATATACAATTAATATATTTCAATATTCAATAATGAGAAAAAATGATTAAATTTTACATATGTCTTATTTGACAAATATTAACATGTACACACACACACATAAATATGCAGTACAATTGACTTATATTACTATTGTCATATAAAATAATAATACATGATTAAACTCTTCAGTTGTATAAAAATACTATAAATGATTAAAATTTTACACATGACTGTCTGTGTGTATTCACACACTATTGTTTACATCATATTTTAATTTAACAGTAATAATATTATGTTTTCATAATTAATTTTCTTTGCTAGATATAGTCTTTTTTCTTTAAAATAAATACTATCAAATTTTTGACAGTTGATTGTTGATTGATTTTAAATGTTTTTTTTTTTGGAAATCTTTTTTAAAATATATATATATAGGATGGTCAATAATTACTCTTAACACTTAATTATAACAGTTTTTTTTTAATTTGAAAATATAAATTTAAACCTTTTTCTTCTTTAATAAATGATTTTAAACTAATATCATTTTATATATATCTATCAGTTATTAAAATGTCATTTTTACTAAGGAAATTATTTAAAATTTCTTTATTATATATATATATAAAATAAATAAAAATATCCGTTAATTAAAAATAATATTGTAATTATAATTGAAATAATATTTTTAAACGGTTTATAAACAATTCAAACAATCTTTAAATCCGCAGAAGTACTTTCGGTTACTTTCAAACCTGCCTCAACTGCTATTAAATTCAAAAACTAAAAGCGGAAGCAAACGTCATCAATTCAAATTCCACGAATCTCGTATTTTAATGTTAGAAGCTTGTCGATTTATCAAATGTGTTTTATTCCTGTTTATAAAAATTGCCTCTTTAATTTTTCTTTTACTATGGTTTCTCTCTTCATGAAGAATTTTCACATTTTCAAAATTAAATTTAAATTTATGTTTACATGTTTTTTCATGATCAAAGAAAACTGAAGAAGATATTAAATCACCATTATTTTTATTTTTTACACGCTTATATAACAATTCGTGTTCCTTCAATCTTTTCTCAATGTTGCACCTAGATTCACCTATATATGATAGCATACAATCACAAAAAATTTGATATATGACATTACTTTTTTGCTTGATAGGTATGACATCCTTAGAATTATTAACTAATTTGTTAATATTGTTTGGAACGTAGAATGAAACATTAAATACATTCTTATATAAATCCTTAAAAAATTTTACTTGTGGATTTGAAATAAATGGAATAGATATCCATTTTTTATTATTAATCTTCATTTCTTTTAAATTATAATTTTTTTTAAATTGACTTAAAGTATTGTTTATTTGTTCCATTTTATAACCAACATCAAGCAATTCCTTGGCAAATATCTCAATATTTTTCAATTTATCACTTTGGTAACGACATAATTTTTCATTTCGAAACAAAAAAGATTTAAAACTTGCCATCTTATGCATCATTGGTACTTTTGATTTAAAATTTATATATCCTCTTTTTTGCAATGGCTTAATTATTAGTTTATAATTTAATATACTGTTATCTCTTGTGATCATTAAATCTAAATAGTTAATCTTATATCCTGTTCTTTTTCAATAGTCCATTTCAAGCCATTCAACTTATTTAATTCCTCTATAAGCAAATTTATACTATTAGTGTTTCCACAGACAAAAACATCATCCACATATCTTTTGTAAATTTTAATATGTTGTAATATAAAATTGAACAGCTGTATAAATTTAATAAAAATGTTTGGATAAATTAAAATTGATTATTTTAAATAATATTATTAAAAGTTGTAAAAAGGAACTTTTGATATTCGTAAATATTTGAAAGCAATTGAACATTTAATCATTTTAAATGAATGGTATGCCTGGAACGAATATAAAATTATTTGTGAAAATGGATTTAAAGTAATTGAACGTAAATTATATAACAAATTTGAGAAAAAAGTTGATTTTTTATTTAATAAGCGATATCCACACGCTTATAAGGATTTAAACTTTGTTAATTTATCAAATAATAGGATACATTTAATTCAGAAATACATTTTAAGTCATGGAGCTAAATACGTTGGTGGTATTTGGAAAGATTATAATTTGGAACTAATTGCAGCTGTTCAAAATACATTTGAAATGATTCCTGGTAATGATAATTTTGCTGATGATATTATTAAGAAAATTAATTGCAATAGATTTGATACAATACCTTATGATAAATCATGGCAATTGGCTATATCGGAATTTAAACGTAAATTGAAGATTGATGATATGATTTGTTTGAAAGAGGACAAAGGTTTACGTATGTGTTTGTTGACGAAATATCAATATATTAATAAAATTAAAATGCAAATGGACAAACTTGGTTTCTTTTTGATTGAAGATTATAATATGGATGGTCAAAGAATAAAATTTATTAACAATATTTTAAAAATTGCTAAAAATAAAGTTTTAAATAATAATGTATACTATATGATATATCCTTCTTGTGCTATATGTCCTCGTATTTTTGCAAATATAAAATTACATAAAGAAGGTAATCCTTTGCGAGTAATGATAGATTTTGGTGGTTCCTTTATATATCAGTCTTCTAAATATATTGGTAAACTTTTACAAGACTTTTTAGGATTTGGAGAAAATACTATTGCTTCATCATTTGACTTTGTAAATAGTATTAAAAATTTAATTATTGATGAAAATGATATTATTGCTTCATTGGATGTTACAGAAATGTATGGATCTATTGATAGAATGAATTCCATAAAAATAATTGAACATGCATTAAAAAATAAAAATATTTGTAAATATATGATAAAATTTATCATTGACTCTTTAAAATTTTTTAATGATAACATTGTTGCATCTTTTGAAGGTCAATATTATAAAATGACCAAAGGTTGGCCTATGGGATTGCCTGTAGTTGCACAAGTTTGCAATTTCGTTTTATCTACATATGAGAGTAATATTTTAAATATGTGTATTTTTGGAGATATTAAAATTTACAAAAGATATGTGGATGATGTTTTTGTCTGTGGAAACATTAATAGTATAAATTTGCTTATAGAGGAATTAAATAAATTGAATGGCTTGAAATGGACTATTGAAAAAGAACAGGATTATAAGATTAACTATTTAGATTTAATGATCACAAGAGATAACAGTATATTAAATTATAAACTAATAATTAAGCCATTGCAAAAAAGAGGATATATAAATTTTAAATCAAAAGTACCAATGATGCATAAGATGGCAAGTTTTAAATCTTTTTTGTTTTGAAATGAAAAATTATGTCGTTACCAAAGTGATAAATTGAAAAATATTGAGATATTTGCCAAGGAATTGCTTGATGTTGGTTATAAAATGGAACAAATAAACAATACTTTAAGTCAATTTAAAAAAAATTATAATTTAAAAGAAATGAAGATTAATAATAAAAAATGGATATCTATTCCATTTATTTCAAATCCACAAGTAAAATTTTTTAAGGATTTATATAAGAATGTATTTAATGTTTCATTCTACGTTCCAAACAATATTAACAAATTAGTTAATAATTCTAAGGATGTCATACCTATCAAGCAAAAAAGTAATGTCATATATCAAATTTTTTGTGATTGTATGCTATCATATATAGGTGAATCTAGGTGCAACATTGAGAAAAGATTGAAGGAACACGAATTGTTATATAAGCGTGTAAAAAATAAAAATAATGGTGATTTAATATCTTCTTCAGTTTTCTTTGATCATGAAAAAACATGTAAACATAAATTTAAATTTAATTTTGAAAATGTGAAAATTCTTCATGAAGAGAGAAACCATAGTAAAAGAAAAATTAAAGAGGCAATTTTTATAAACAGGAATAAAACACATTTGATAAATCGACAAGCTTCTAACATTAAAATACGAGATTCGTGGAATTTGAATTGATGACGTTTGCTTCCGCTTTTAGTTTTTGAATTTAATAGCAGTTGAGGCAGGTTTGAAAGTAACCGAAAGTACTTCTGCGGATTTAAAGATTGTTTGAATTGTTTATAAACCGTTTAAAAATATTATTTCAATTATAATTACAATATATATATATATATATATATGAACTAAGGAAATTATATAAAATTTCTTTATTATATATATATAATGCTACCACAGGTTGCATTTAACTAATCATAACATCTTTAAAATGTCTTTTAAATGAATTGTTTTAAAACAACTCACTTTTGTATAAGTGTTTATTTATGCTTCTCTGCATGTCTAGATGAACAGCAGCATACATATACCAATTTCTTCAAGCTTTCTCTTAGTAAACTTGTTTTTTGGTCTGTCAGAAACATATAATCCAGGCTTTTTGTCATCATCAGGGAAAAGTATAATTCAGGTAATTGTCATCATCAGAAGACATAATCAGGTAAATGTTGACATTGAATCAGTTCCCTTCTGTTTCAGACTTGCAGACTTCAAGCCAGCAAACTGTTTTGTCCACATTTAATCAGGCTAGATTTATTAGAAGTTAACCCAAACTTTAGATGAATCAACTCCAGTATAGTAAACTGTCATGACTTCAGCTACATGTGATCCAAGATGGTTATTTGAATAATTCTGGAAACCAAGTCTGCAGCTCTGCCAAAAGCTTCTCAAAAACTAAAAACCAGACTAAAATAATTTTTTTTTTCAAATCTTTTATACAATCAGCTACTGGGATGATAAAAACACATTTAATTAAAAGCTGCTTTTATCTTGTTAATCCTTTCAAATCTTTGCCCTTTAATTAAAAGCAATTTTTGAAAACAACTTTGAAGTTTTACCAAAGGTGTGATGTACGTGATTTTATTTGGATAGAAATTTACCAATTAATTTTAAAAATTTCAAAACAGACATTTTTATGATTATCAGAAAACATGCGATATTGTTAAATTTCAAAATCAGAGTAATAATAATACAATATTAATATTTATTCAGACCTTTTTAAAATATTTAATTTTATAATATTATTTTAAATTCAGAACAATTTAATTCTTTATAGTGGTTATTATTCCCAGTGAAATGTAGAAAATATCTACAAAGTTTGTCTGTGTTTATATCTACTTTTCCTTTCAACTTTATCTATATTTGTGCACACACACTATATTATTGTGTGCCATATAATAGACCTGTTATATAACTCTTCTTCTGAAAAAAAAGAAAAATAGAAATGAAACACCTTTATAATAATATTTTACATTTATTTTATAACGTCTTGCGTGCGATTATAATTACGATAGAATGACAGCCTGTTAAGCTAATTGCGCAGACGCTGTGAGAATGTTATTAATAAATGAATACCTTCGAACAACCACATGATATAGTATTTGTATAAGAGTAAAAAGGAATCCTCTTACCCTTACAACTCAAATATAAACATTTGAGTCGTAAGGGTAAGAGGATTCCTTTTTACTCTTATACAAATACTATATCATGTGGTTGTTCGAAGGTATTCATTTATTAATAACATTCTCACAGCGTCTGTGCAATTAGCTTAACAGGCTGTCATTCTATTGTAATAATAATATTTTACATAATTTAGATGTATAATCAAAACAAAGTTTATACCTAAAATTGTACTCATCAATTATTTTAGAGATCTGACAGACATTTGACAGTTAACATAATGAGTAGTGATCTGTAATTTGAGATAGATAAAGAATTCAGCCATTGGACTGTAAGTACACAATGCACCATGAACACCAAAAGGACTACCTCAATTGAGACATTATTAGCTATTACAACCCATGATAAAAATAATGCAAAATTTTTTGCAAAGCCCTCTCCTCCAGAGGGGCTGTAAAATACAAAACTATGCCTTGCTTCTTTGAGCTTTATGGGTTAAAAAATAGAAGCTATGCCTTGTTCCTTCTCTGTGGAGACTTAGAGGCTGGAGTCATGGCAGGACTACATTAACTGCTCTGTGATTAACAATATAAAATACAAAAAATGGGTTGGAGCAAATAGCCAAGATAGAACACCCCTCAGAGTTGCATGAAAAGATTGCATCCTCAAATCAATGATGAAAATCTCCATCCATCAACAAAACTGAAAATACATCTAAACAAACTTCAACAATCAACCACCAAATCCAATCTCCAAAATCATATATTTTCTACTTAACTCTCAACATGAACTTCTTTAAGCATATATGAAAATTACTATTTTATAATCTAAACTCATCATCAATACTCTCATCACATATTTCACCGTAATTTTTAAAAATGAATTCTGCATTTAATTTTTTTTCTATCTCAGTTGTGGTTTGAGATCAAGTGGGTTGTTGACAAATCATCATTGCTCCCAGTCAATTTAAACAGAAATATCAAATAATGTTTAATAATCATAAATATATATAAAAAGTTATATATTCAAGAGCATGAGATCAAGAAATCTCTCTGAGATCAGCCAGTTATTCATCAGAGCAACTATGATTAACTATACATCAACCAGCATTATAATAAGTCAAAGTAAGTATGAATAATATACCAAAAGAAATCATTCATCATCATGAATGACCCATCAAAACAAATCAATATACTGAATCAACAGTCCATCTTGTGGCTAGAGTGGAAATGGGTCTTTTGTAGACCAAGCTAACCATTGAACCATTTGCCAACTTGGGGTAATTATTTAAATATTAACTTGGATGCAACAACAAAATGCCCATCCACCAGAATGCATAATCATAAAAACAATAATGCTGTGACATTAAAACATGCAGATCATCATTAATGCTTTGGCCACTTGTACTGGCCAACTGTAAACTTAACTTTTAATAAGACTAAACTAAAATAAAATGTAATGTAGTCCATGGGCTTTAAAGATTATAATCTTAACACCATTCCAGAAGACATCAATCAATCATCATCATCAACATTTGGATGCCCATAAGCACTAAAATACATCCCCATTTATATATCAGTCTTTATACATAAATCTAGCTCAGAAGAATATAAGCTCATTACTGTTATGTGACCAAGAAATGATGATTTAATACAATTTTAACAATTGAATTCAAGTTTATTAATAACAATATTTAAAAAATGGTATTAAGTTCTGTAGAATATGACTATACATATAAATTAAGCCTCCTAATTTTTATTAACATACCATAAAAAATTACTATATACAATTCAAGTTATTACAATTGTTTACAATATCTTTTAATGGGTTCATATATATATATAATTTACACAAACATGTGATACATTAGTTTGCAATGAATACATTTGAATTGTCAAAAAATGATTAAAATTTTTACATATAAGTCCTATTTGACACTCAATTATATATATATACACACACAGAGTGCAGTACAATTTAGATATGAACATATTTGAATTGACATTTAAAAATATAAAAAATTAATTATATTTTACTCAAAACACGTATATATAATCTGTGCATATATGTTCGGTACAATAATTGATTAATTATATAAATAAAACTCATTTCTATCATATCTGAATTTACCAAAAAACAAATAACATTAATTTTTAGAATAACTAATTTTATTTTGAATATACATAAAATTCACATATATATATGTGTGTGCACGTATCAATAAAAATAAAGGTGATATGAATGAGATTATCAAATCTATCATAATAGTTTACAGTTTCTTTTTTTTTAAAGTAGTATCCTATAACAGTTTCTCCCTTGACAGGTCACTGTTGATTAAAATTTGTAAACATCTTTAAATTCAAAAATGATACTTTTGCTTTTAAAATCCAACATTCAATGAATTATTCCTGATTCTTAATTATAATTAAAGCAAAATCACTTATTTATACTCTCTTTTTTTTAATGATTTAAAATATTATTTTCACAATCAACTCCTTGTTGAACGTAATATAAATTTTATTTATTCTATTGAAAAAAAAAAAACAAATATATAAATTTTACTAAAAGATTTTAAAATGACATTTTTTTTTTTTTAGTCTAAAATATTTTAGGAAATCTATTTTTAAAAAAAGTTGGTCAATAAATATATTATACAATAAATTATCTCAGTTGTGGTTTGAGATCAAGTAGATTATATAATTTATCATACAATAGAAATATTCATATATGTTGGGTCTGTTAAATAATGAGTATCAGTTTTTTTTTTTTTTTTTGCAGTACTTTTAAAATGATTAGAAACTATTAGAATTTTTTTTGCTCCCTAACACAGAGATAATTGAATTTTACAAGGCACTAATTTTTTATGCATGAATTAATATGCACTATATAATTTTTATTTTATTATAAAATTCTTGTATAAAATACAATATGTTATAGATAAACAATATTTAGTATTTTTTGATAATATACTAAATACAGAAAAAAAAATTTTTAATATTACTTACTTTAAAGGATTTCTGTTTGCAAATGAAAAGAGAAGAAGAATTTACTGTTTTTAACAATTTCATGCTAAAAATAACTTTCATAGAAAACAAAACTGGAAAACTTGCCAAGATAAACAATTGCAAAATGAAATTTCATTATGGCCTTGCTGTGAATTAGACAGTGCAAACTGGACTCACAAAATGAAAGTCAGTATATTATTGGTACTGGTTTAGAATGCATTCTTTGCCATTTTGGTTTCTAAGAGGAGTCCAAAAACCACTGTTGATACAATCAAGCACTAAATGATACTCTACATCATCGGAACAAAATATCCCCTTTATTTTGTTCAATGCAGTTAAAAAATTGCAATTTTCATCACAAAAATTTCACAACTATCATAGAAATAAACATAGTCATGTGATCCAAAAATCCAAATAACTCTTGAAATCAAATATCAAAAATGTTAGTACTAATTAAGAAATCCCCCCAAAAATTAATGTAATAAAAAATTTAAAACAATACTAAAGTGTTCTAATTTTAAAACAGTCTATCAAATCTATTGCTGCAAAATAAATTACTAAACCTAGGATTAAAAAATACTAGAACAATCAATGAAACACAAATTAGCAAAGAATATTTGATAAAATGTTTACGTAAAAAAGCATATTAAACATAGTTTAAATATTACTAAACTAATCTATCCACTCTATCTAATAACACTGATACACTCAAGCACATATATGCTGAAAAGATAAATAATCACCAATATACATATTTCATGCTAAACCAGCAATCATCAGTTGGTCCAAATTATCATCTCCCACCCATATATACTATAAGTGCTCAGATATATATTAAGATAGACAATCTTCATACTTTAATAGACTGGCTCCAATCTCCTACATACTCCAACTCTTCAACCATCCATCCAATTGAAAATCTGATGATGGAATGCTCCAAGGCCACACTAAGGCTGAGATTCTTGTCACACCTGTGTTGACCCAAGGTCAATCTGAACCCCACATGTACAGGACATAATCCATTAAATACATATGCAAGGATAGGCAGACAACTCTATAATGTAATAACTGAAACACAGGCTTAATGTATACATGTGTCTATATATGTAATATAGGGTATATGAGAACAGACTTTCACATGACCCACCACTCTCCACTCTATCTAATAACACTGATACACTCAAGCACATTTATGCTGAAAAGCCAATAATCACCAATATACATATTTCATGCTAAACTAGCAATCATCAGTTGGTCCAGATTATCATCTCCCACACATATATACTATAAGTGCTCAGATATATATTAAGATAGACAATCTTATAGTATATATGTGTGGGAGATGATAATCTGGACCAACTGATGATTGCTGGTTTAGCATGAAATACGTATATTGGTGATTATTTATCTTTTCAGCATATATGTGCTTGAGTGTATCAGTGTTATTAGATAGAGTGGAGAGTGGTGGGTCATGTGAAAGTCTGTGCTCATATATCCTATATTACATATATAGACACATGGTATATATTAAGCCTGTGTTTCAGTTATTACATTATAGAAATGTCTGCCTATCCTTGCATATGTATTTAATGGATTATGTCCTGTACATGTGGGGTTCAGATTGACCTTGGATCAACATGGGTGTGACAAAAATCACAGCCTTAGGGTGGCCTTTGTGCATTCCATCATCAGATTTTCAATGTGATGGACAGTTGAAGAGTTGGAGTATGTAGTAGATTGGAGACAGTCCATTAAAGTATGAAGATTGTCTGTCTTAATATATATCTGAGCACTTATAGTATATATGTGTGGGAGATGATAATCTGGACCAACTGATGATTGCTGGTTTAGAATACGTATATTGGTGATTATTTATCTTTTCAGCATATATGTGCTTGAGTGTATCAGTGTTATTAGATAGAGTGGAGAGTGGTGGGTCATGTGAAAGTCTGTGCTCATATACCCTGTATTACAATATAGACACATGGTATATATTAAGCCTGTGTTTCAGTTATTAAACTAATCTATGAAAGAATAAAACATGTGCTTATGGTGGCAGAATAAATTTTAATATTTTATCAAACTATTTTATTTACCAGTATATAAAGAGTTATGTTACCTATAATTATTAAATATTAAAATTAAAACATTACTGATATTTTCTTAAGTGAAAAAAAAATCAAGAACTTTTGCAGATCAAAAAATGCAGTGGTAGAAAAATTCTAAAAGAATAATTTAAGAAATAATATTTAATTAAAAAAATGAACAAATTAAAGACATGCAAGCCACATATAATGAATACTTTAAACATAATCTAATTATTAATGAAGTATATGGTTACATTTTTTATATTAGTTTAGATGTATAGTACCTATTTTATATATATATATATATATATACACACACACACTCTTGTTTAGTTTGTAATAAGAATATGAGCTTTGCTGTTGAATTTAAACTGTTTTTATAGGTTAGTATTTAGTTTTAAAAACTGTAAAAACATATTACACATGATTTAAAAAAATTATTTCAAAACAATATGTTAATATTTGACCAATTGTCATCAAAAATATTAGTAATCAGGAAGTATCCCAAAAGGATATATATATATAGTGTAATCACATGGCCAAAAAAAGTCAAGTGACTCTAGAAGTCAAATATCAAAAATATTAATAATTAGGAGAGAGCCCAAAAGGCAGGTGGACACTTAGCATAAGCACATGACCAAACCCCTTACCTCCATACCTCTAGAAATCAAATATCAAAATAGTAATTAAGAAATGGCAAAAAAAAAAAAAAAGATTAGCACGATCACATGACAAAAAAAATTTTAAATCGAGAATTATTAGTCCTATAAGACATCAAAACAATATTAAAGTATTTTACTTTTAAAATATAGTGACAGAACATAAACATATGCTGGTCTAATATACATATACACAAGCAAGAATGGTCTTAAATTAAAATATTTCAATATTACAATTAAAAAAAAAGCAATAATTCAAAAGTTTAATTAAGAGATATATTAAAACAATCAAACATCACATGACTGCATCCACTGATTACTCTAGCTTGCGCTGAGTGGCGCTACTATATGGAGAGTTTTGCCTCTGTGATATATTAAAACCCTAAAATATACGGCAGAATACAAAAAGAAGTGCATAATGAATTCAATTATGATAAAAGTATTTTCATTTTACAATTAACAAGCATCACGTTATAAATGTCCTCAAATGTTTAATTACGAGTATTAGTAATGAATGTATTATAAATTTTAAAATTAATAAATAAAACTATTAAAACATATTATACATGATTAAAAAATAATTTAAGAAACTAACATAAAAATTAAAATGGATTTTACATTATCCCAATTCTGTGCAAGGTGAACTACTGAATCCACGTGGTAGAAAAAAAAAATTTGTTGAAATTATCTGGGCATTTTAATGAACTAACTTTTGATCTCTTACTTTTTATTTTAAAAAAATATATTTATTGACATAATAAAATTGTACAGATGAAAAATAAATACACTTTGTTCATTTTGGCTCATCCATTGCTGTCATTGGCTTTTTCCATCAAGACTGGCTTGATCATGTGGAAGTCCTAGGTCTGGTAGATGTATGGCAGAGCCATTCTCTGCACTAGCAGGTTGATGTATGTGTAAATAGCATTCCATTTTGTTGGTATTGACCATCCCTTTTGAGGTTGGCAATAATGCTAATGTATCAGCTGGAATACATGTAGTGTGAAGTCAATGCCTCTCTAGTAGGATCTGGCATGTTGCATCATAGACTACTTCATTTACGAAACACTACAATGTGGGTATATCAGGTCCAATATTCATGTAAAGTCTGTGGGTCATAGTAGTATGCTCCATGTATTCATAAATAAGAATCTAGAGGATAATATCTTGTCCTTGTTCTGAAGAACTTTGAGCTTATCAAAAAATATAGCATTGGGGTCCAGTGTTGGTTGTGTGAACTTTGTCCTGCATCTTGTGTACCAAAAAGCGTATGTCAGGAAGATAGATAACCTGATAACTGTAAAGTCTCCAGAGAAGAGACAACCCCTGATGTTAGAACGGTAAAAAAATAATAATATCCAACTAAAAAATTAAAACAAATTTTTTAAAATGTTTAAAATCTTAAAAGTAATAAGAAAATTTGCATTAGTTAATAATTACATGAGAAATACTTTGTAGATTATTTTTGAATAGTATATATAAATATCTTGTTATATTTTTATTTACAACTGTCAAACTCACTCCACTCACAACTTCGACACCATCCAACTCAGATAAATACAATAATGATTAGTATTAATCATTTACTAAACTAGAGATTATCTCTAGCTCAGATATAAACTTTAAACCTCAGTTAAAGATTAATATATCTGATTTTTTTAATTTTAAACATACACACATGTGGAATTATTCACATTTTTCTTCCCACGTGTAATATCTTTATAGATATATTAAACAACCTCCATACTTCCCCATTCTTTTTAAATTCATATAAATAGAGATACAATAAAAGATAAATGACCTCCAAGATGCATTTTATGCTGAACCAGCACTCATCAGTTGACCCAGGTCACCCTCTCTCATATATATCTCTATTACATGAAGAGTATTTATCTATACATTTTTATTTACAACTGTCAAACTCACTCAACTCACGTTCGAAAACCATCCACCTCAGATAAATAAAATAATGATTATTACTCTAATACCCTACTAATACCTTAGCAGGCGAGGAGGGAAATAGAAAGGTTGTTTTGGGGGATTGTCTTTATCATGTGAGACATTTCAAAGGGTTAATACTTAAATGTAAAGGGCAGTTGTCCCGGGTTAGCGGGTTCGCTTCCCGGCTGATGCGATGACACATGAAAAAAAATAGCAATATTTTGTCCATCAAACAAAATTAAATCGAGGTTTTTTTAAATCTATAAATGTTGTTTATTTGTTAGTTGCGGTTTTTTTTTAATTTGGTGTCATCGTTTTAATTGTGACTAATGGTTATAAATACCTGTTAATGTTATTTGGAAATTTGTTTTTATTTTTCTATTTTAATATTTGCTAATTGTTTTTTTTATTTTTGATGTGTTGACAAAATAGCATTGATGTTGACCTCTAATCATATATTTGACTATCTAGTTATCTGTCTTTCTATTTACCTCTCAGTCTTTTTCTTTATCTTTCTACAGTCATCTATTTATACATAATCTACCTATCTCTCTATATGTTTATCTGTATATCTATTTATTTATCTGATTTTCTATCTATAAATTTATTTATGCATCCAATAATCCATTTAACTATCTAGCCACTTATCCATTCTTTATCTACTTACCCTCTACCTACCTACCTACCCATCTCTATGTTTATGTATCTATCCGGTGTTCTACCTATTTATTTATTTATGCATCCAATCATCCATTTAATTATCTAGTAACCATCTATCCCTTATTTATCTGACTACCTACCTATCTATTTAAATGCTTATCTATCTGTCTGTCTTTCTAAACATTTATCTATCAATCTATCTCTACTTATAACTATTTATCTGGCTAACTATCTATCTATTTATTTATTTTTCCACCTATTTATTCATTTATGCATCCAACCATCCATTTAACTATCTAGTCACCAATCCATCCTTTATCTATCTATTTATTGTCTATTTACCTACTTATCTAAATGCTTATCTGTCTGTCTACTTGTATATTTATTTATCTATCTAGCTACTTGTCTACATCTGTTTATTTATTTATTTATCAATCTATCATTCATCTATCATTCCCCTACACCAATCCATCCATTTAACTATCTTCCCTATCTATATTTCTTTTTGCTGATTTATCTCTTTAATTATCTATCTGACTTTTTATCTATCTACCCACCTATTTCTCTATTTACATAACCATCAATTTAACTGTATATATATATATATATATATATATATACATATATATATATATATATATATATATATATATATATATATATATATATATATATATATATATATATATATATATATATATATATAGTGCTATTACAATTTAGTCAGTAGCTAAATTTGTAGTAATGTGCATGAAAGAAAATGAAAAACAAAAATCATCATCACATTTTTATATAAAAAGGAAGCTGTAGGGCATCCAAGTTTAAACCCTACAAGATCAGTTCTAAAAGCTTAAGACAGAAAGAGAATAGTACACACAGTTAATTATTCAGTATTTTTTTTTGTTAAAAAAATAAAGTTATAACACATATGTATAGGCAGTGTGTGTTATAAAAGCTATTTAGTTAGTCACTTTTAAATTATACATATTAACTTTCTTTAAAACTAACCTACACTTGCTAAATTTTAATATCTTATTCTATACTTCTATTTTTGCTTTTCTATAATTGTAATTTGGATTTAAAAGCTAAGGATTTAATTTTAAATATTAGGGTTATAATTACTAAGCTAACAATTAGATTATTTTAATGTCAGTTTATAAATAATTTGAATGAGTGTGTGTGTACATTGCATACATAAACTACATTTTTATTTATTAAATATTGAAAGAAAAGAAGAAAATCTGTTAAATTATTATTTTTTTTTATTCAACAATTTTGTATTATAAGGGTTGTTTTTCTGTTAAAACTTAGAGGCGATGTGAGAAGTCTAATTTTAAAAGTGTCTTATCCTAAGATCAAATGAAAGAAGCTCAAATTTGAGATGTTACATAGGTGTAACAAAAAGGATTAAGACTATTTTTTCCATCAAAACAAAAGTTTGTCTAAAAATCAGGATAGTGACATTTTTAGTACTATCCAGCTAAAAGATTTGGTTGAAAATAAGTAGAGGTGGTCAAAAAAAAAAAAATCCGATATAAAAGCAGTCTGGAAAATCAGTTGAGAGATTATAGAGACTTTTAAAAATATTGAAACTAAAAAGACAAGCATTTTTAACTCTACAAAAATCTGAATCAAAAATCTTTTTTTTTTATTATTAAATTCTTTTTTTGAGGATTGAAGATATAAGGATGGTGAGGTAAGAAAAATTAATATATATCTCATCTGTTGACCAGACTATCCAGCCAGCGCATCATATAAAAAAATAAAAAAAAAGGAAATGTCTTGTCTGAAATTATAAGATTCTACACCTTCTTACTGACTGAGAGAAATAAGATGTTTTTAAATAGAAAGAAGAAAGCATTCACCCATATTCGAAGGTGATCAGAAGAAAAATGATTAATCTACAGATAAATGTTAAATTATCGAGGTCAATTAAATCCAGTAACTGAGTTTAAACCCAAGAAAAATTATAAATGTGAAAACAACTGCTGTACTTCATCCACTAAAAGAATAATGCTTGACAGGAAGAGAAAAAGAGTTAATATAATGATTTCCAAATTGTCCACTAAAGCAAATAACCTCAATAGAATCATCATCATCAAATAATTATACACCTCAAGAAAGGGATTGTTCCAAAGAAAAACGGAAATGGTAGCTGCGAAAATATAGACATTAAACAAGATAAATTTGACTCATTGGAAGTCACTATAAAGAATAGAACTGGTAATATAAATTTTTTTATATATTTTCTTTATAATATCAGAGACTTAGTAAAATTTTAGCAACAGAGTGGTATATTTTTGTTTAAAGAACTTTTAAAACAACCAAGATCAATTGAAACCAAGAATTTCTTAATAACAATAAACATAAGGTTCATTAATGATTTTATATGTACTAAAATTATGATGGTCTACTAATCTAAAGTTATGAAATGTTATTATTAATGTGTAACATTTTTTTTATTATTATTTTGTTTTAAATAATACTTTTGTTATTATGGGGATAAAACATGCACATACATAATAATATAATACTTGTTGCAAATATGTAATTGTGTGTGAATGTAAAACAATAGGCCATATTAAGAATATTAGAGTATTATGTTTTAAGTTAAAGTAGGGGTCCCCAACCCTATGCAGACCATTTTATGTGTGTCCACCACTATCCGAACATGATAAAAAAATTATTTATCTAATACAAATAAATTTAATTTTTAAAATTTCTTATAAATTATTGTATTATATTGTAATCAAATTGTAGGGCATACTATACTTTTACAGCGTAAAAATATAAACGTTAATTATATGTTGAAATTTTATTTTTGAAATAAATATTTTTTTGTACATTGTGTGTATTATTAACAATATCCGACTATAAATTTACATTGAAAAAATAAATGGTGCCTGCCTACTGGCTGGTATTATAGAATGTGCTCTTAAGTGCAAAAAGGTTGGAGTTCCCTGAGTTAAAGTATAGCATTTCAGAGGGTAGAAGGGAGGGGGAGAAAAATAATTTAAAACTTGTTCTGGAAATCTTGCTCTTTCACTTCTACTAACATTTTTTTATCATTCTACTTTACATGTTAGATTTATAAAGGTATGTGTGCAAAAGAGAAAAGAGAAAAAAAAGAGTGTTTATTTTTTTTAAGTATTTTCTTGTGGAGTGAAAATCATGGTCAATAGGACATCCAATTTAATATATCAGTTACAGGAAAGGGGGAAGAATTTAAAATTAATGTTATGATTTTAAAACAGTCGATTATGATTATTGTTGTTATTGTTAATATAAATGTTCATGTAGATATAGAAATTTTTATGTATATGTGAGAAATGCAATAATAAATGTGAGTTTATTTTATTAAACGAGGTGTATCTATTTCATTAAGAGTAGTCTTTATTAATTATGATCATTCATCATCAATATGAATATTAGCTATTTAAGTTCCAATTAGATATACTAAAATTAAGCAATAATTATGAATTTCTTTATAAAAACTAGGTTTAATATTAGGCTTAGTCCTAAAGCTGTGGTTGAAACCATTATCGTTATCACTATCATCATCGTCATCATCACGTTTTATGTAATGAGATAGATAAATGCTTAAAGGCCATAAATAAATATTGATTTCATAGTATTTAGTGATTTCTGAATAATTATCATAACTATCATCCTATCATCTATATCATGCAAGGATGAGTGAATTGCCATCCTAAATTAATATAATCTGAGCTAGTAAAACTTATAAAAAAATATTGAAACACATTTATTATGTTAAGATCGAGGAAATGATTTCTGTCCAATGAAATTTATATACTCCACTTTAGTTTAAAGATGTTTTATGTTTACCTAAATATTAGTGCATACAGTGATATGGGTCAAAAAGCAAAATCCTCCATTTTTATTAAAAATAAAGAACTAAAAAGGGATTCAAACCCGGTACACGGGAAAAGGTTATAAGATATAACCGTGTCTAGGTTCAGATAATCTAGTGGCGCCCTGATAGACCATATTCACTTGTTGTTCACGTAGATATGCACTTGACATCCAACCAAGAGATAGGAGTGAGTAAAATCTACTGTTGGATATATTGAGAGATATTTTATTGAGTTACCAGTGTACTCACTCACTTGATTTCCATATACCTGAGTTATAATAGTTTGTTCTGAATAATAAATTGTTTATAGTTTCTACTTTTATTTATGTTGCAATGGATATTTGATCTCATTGAACTCTTTATTTATGTTACAATATATATATATATATATATTAATTGTTTTAGTCATCCATCATTTTATCCATATATCTATTTTTATACCTAGTTATCTATTTATCAATCACTCTATTCAAGCATCTATCTATTTATTATCTGTCTATCCATCCATTCAATTTATCTACCTATCCATCTATATATATATATTCTTTTATGTGACTATTCTATTTAGCTGATTCTTATGTGTTTTTATCTATCTATGGAGTTGGATGGTTGGGTAGATAGATAAATAGATAGATACGTAGATAAATAGATAGATGGATGGATGATAAATAGATAAATAGATAGATAGATAGATAGATAGATAGATAGATAGATAGATAGATAGATAGATAGATAGATAGATAGATAGATAGATAGATAGATAGATAGATAGATAGATAGATAGATAGATAGATAGATAGATAGATAGATAGATAGATAGATAGGTGGGTGGGTGGATGGGTGGATGGACGGACAGACTGGCAGGTGGATGGGCAGATCACAGACAGACAGACAGATAGACAAATAGATAGATAGATAGATAGATAGATAGATAGATAGGTAGGTAGGTAGATAGATAGATAGATAGATAGATAGATAGATAGATAGATAGATAGATAGATAGATAGATAGATAGATAGATAGATAGACAGACAGACAGATAGATAGATAGATAGATAGATAGATAGATAGATAGATAGGTGGGTGGGTGGATGGGTGGATGGATGGACAGGCTGGCAGATGGATGGGCTGATGGACGGACGGACGGATGAACAGACAGACAGACAGATAGACAAATAGATAGATAGATAGATAGATAGATAGATAGATAGATAGATAGATAGATAGATAGATAGATAGATAGATAGATAGATAGATAGATAGATAGATAGATAGATAGATAGATAGATAGATAGATAGATAGATAGATAGATAGATAGATAGATAGATAGGTAGGTAGATAAATAGACAGATAGATAGACAGATAGATAGATAGAGATAGATAGATAGATAGATAGATAGATAGATAGATAGATAGATAGATAGATAGATAGATAGATAGATAGATAGATAGATAGATAGATAGATAGATAGATAGATAGATAGATAGATAGGTGGGTGGGTGGATGTGTGGACGGATGGACAGGCTGGCAGGTGGATGGGCAGATGGACGGACGGACGGATGAACAGACAGACAGACAGATAGACAAATAGATAGATAGATAGATAGATAGATAGATAGATAGATAGATAGATAGATAGATAGATAGGTAGGTAGGTAGGTAGGTAGGTAGGTAGGTAGGTAGATAGATAGATAGATAGATAGATAGATAGATAGATAGATAGATAGATAGATAGATAGATAGATAGATAGATAGATAGATAGATAGATAGATAGATAGATAGATAGATAGATAGATAGATAGATAGATAGATAGAAAATTTTTTTAATTATACTGAGTATAACTTACAAGTTCTGTTATGCTTACATCCAATATAAAACAATCATATAATTATTATTATTTAATTACAATAACATAAATAAAGGTTGGTAAATTATAAACAATTCAATAACAGATATATAAATGTTGATATGAAGATTTTCGCTGGTTGCATATGTAAAAGACATATTTTTCGTGTTAACAAATTTAAATATTGATACACCGGACATTTCAACTTGATCAGTATATCAATATTTAAATTTTTTAACATGGATAAACCGAAAATATGCCTTTTATATGTATATATGAGTTATAATAAATATTAATTATTTATAATTGAATTAAAAAAATGTTTGAAAAAAAATTACATCAGAAGAGTTTAAAAGAAAATTTAAACCCATATTTAATGTGAAACAAAATGCTGATATAAATAAGAATAAAAGAAATAAATATGCCATTTTTAGAGAAAAATAAATAATTCCAACTTGTGAATTTTTTACTTTTATTATTTCTTTTCTTCTTTTTTAATATACCTATGCTAGTGTGCAAATAAAAAACTTATAAGGTCAGACTATCTTAATTTCAAAAATATGTCTGAACTAATGCAGAACATATATTTAGATGATTATGTGTGTCGTGACATATAATAACATAGTAGTATGTGCATGCATATATATACACCTAGGTCTCATTTTATGTGGTAGATAGTTTCCTCAGAAAACACGCACAAAAGAAATTGCACAAAAATAGACTTAACTTACCTTGAAAAATGAGGGATAGGTTCTGTCATTTTCAGAAGTTGCATAAAATCAAAGCAACAAGAAAAAATTACTTTAAAATTTGCATTAAAAATATAAGGAAATAGAGTATGACTAATAAAAAATTTCAAATATTTGAAAAAAATTAATACAAGACAAACTTTTTTTACTTTTTTTATTAACTACAGTATTTAATTTTACATTTTTTCATACATATTTTAATCATTACCGCTATTTGACAATATGCATTCATTTGTGAACTGGTAAGAAATCAGATTCGTGATGTGATGTACAACTAGCACCATTTTAAGTCTTATGCTGTGTTAATGGTTTTCTGTTTCTATATTAAAAAATGAAATCTCAATCAAAACAAAAAGATTATACATTATTATTAGAAAGATTTTTTCAGTTTACAAAATCAATAAAATCTTCGTTATTATTTATTTTAAAAATCTAAAAAATTATTTATTTCTGTTATATCTAACAAAATATGTTTTAAAAGTTTAAAATTTTTGAATATTTATTGTGATATTTTTATATGTAAGTATAAATTTATTATTATTATTTACTTATTAGTATAAGTAGGTTATTTACATAGAAGCTAAGATTCTAAATACAGCTTCAGGCCATATTCACATTAGCTGCTAATATAACATTATATTTTTAAAAAAAAAAGTATTTTGAATCAAAATAAGTGTTTAATAATTTAAATTTCTTATATCTAATAAATATAGTGAAGTATGAAAGATATTAAGAAGAAACATGAATCACATAACTTCAAAATTGCATTAAAATAATCCACATAAAACGAGACCCAGAAAGTTGAAAGGAAAAATAGAAATAAACATAGAGAAAAAAAATTTGTAAATATTTTCTATATTACATTGTAATAACAGTTAAGGATTAAATAATTTTGAATTTTTAAACAAAAATACTATAAATTTAACATTTAAAAATGTCTAATTAATATTTTATTAATTCTGATTTTGAAATTAAAACAAGCATGTTTTTATGTTACAATAGATTAACTGTAATATTTAAACAGCATTAAACTGTTGTACATGTGCTTTGGATTTTAAATATAAAATGAATGAATACTAACACTTCAACAACCACATGATAAAGTCTTTGGAATAGATTAACTGGTAATTATAAAATTCCACTAGCTATTTTTATTAGATTTTTTTTTAATTAAAGCTTGTATAACATATTTTAATCCTACAAAGTTATCTTTGAAAGTAAGGTAAACTGAAAAAAAAAATAATGATACAGAAATAAGATTGAGAACATATAAACTTATGAAATGTATAAAAAAAAACATGTTTAAGTTAATTTATATATATATTGACAAAAATTCAAAAAAAAAAACATGAGTATAAAAGTAATCAAAAAAGGTGTTTACGACTTGCATCCTATTTTGATTAACAGAAAAATTATATTCCAAAACTGTACCAATTTTAATCAATTCAATAATGTTTATCAAAACTTTTAAAACAGTATCTGTTAAAAAAATAGTATGAATAATTAATGCTTCTAATTTTAAAAAGGACTTCAATTTAAATTTACAATTGTTTAAAAATTTTAACGGGCTTTAAATATTGTTCTTACCTGGATAAGATTCTTTAAAAAGGAACATATAGCTTCCACTTACAAAGAAAGCAGTATTAAAGCACAGCAATTTTTAATAAACATTCTATTAATTTATGATAATATATTCTGAAGAAAGAACTATAAAATTATATTTAAATAAATATATTTAAAAGAACACAATTATTGTATTTATGCAAGATGATATAAATATAGGGGATTTGAACTCAGACTTTCAAGCACCATTCAACTATCCACACTATCTCATACCACTGATACTCATAATCCCACACATGTAGAAAAGATAAATAATCACCAATATATTTATTTCATGCTGAACCAGCAATCATCAGTTGGTCCAGATTATCACCTCCCACACATATATATAATCAGTGCTCAATTTATATTAAGATAGCAAATCTTCATATTTTAATGGACAGGCTTCAATGTACTCCAACCTCCAACTTTTCAGCCATCCATACCATTGAAAATCTGATGATGAAATATGTATATTGGTGAATATTTATATTTTCTACATGTGTGTAGTCATATGTATCAATGGTATGAAATAGTGTGGATAGTTGAAGGGTTCCTGAAAGTCTGAGTTTAAATCCCCTATGTTTACAATTAAGCTCCAGGTATATGAAGAATGTTTGTACTTCAAATATTTGCAAGATGATATATCAAAGGAGTTTAAAATTTACTGAGAAATGAATAGAAAAGCTTAGAAGATTATAAAACTTTCAAGAAAGTGAATCTATATTTTAAAATATTATTTTTTACATTTTGCAATGAGATAAACGCCCTTATTACAAACAGTGAAGACCTTATGAAGAATATAAGATGTACAGAGAAATATACCTTAGCTTCTATATTTATAACATCATTTGAAGTGCTTTATATCTAAAATAAAAAATTGAAACAAGTAATTAAATGTTTAAAATATAAAAAATTTCAGAAAATTATATAGAATCATTATAGATATTTTTTTAAAAAAATCATGTAGAGGGGAAAAAACGTTGCTTAGTGCTTAGATATTCACAAATATCTAAATATTTGATAATAACTGAAACATAGGCTTATTTATACCTGTGTCTATATATATGTAATATTAGGGTATGAGCACAGACTTTCACACGACCCACCACTCTCCACTCCATCTAATAACACTGATACACTTAAACATACATATGTTGAAAAGATAAATAATCACCAATACACGTATTTCATGCTAAACCAGCAATCATCAGATTTTCAATTGGATGGACGGTTGAAGAGTTGGAGTGTGGAGTAGATTGAAGCCTGTCCATTAAAGTATGAGGATTGTCTATCTTAATATATATCTGAGCACTTATAGTATATATGTGTAGAGATGATAATATGGACCAACTGATGATTGCTGGTTTAGCATGAAATACGTATATTGGTGATTATTTATCTTTTCAAGATATGTATGTTTAAGTATATCAGTGTTATTAGATGGAGTGGAGAGTGGTGGGTCGTGTGAAAGTCTGTGCTCATACCCTAATAATATTTGATAAGAAAAAATAGAATAGTGATGACATTTAAGAAAGATGAAAAAAATATTAGAAATTACAAACTTTCTAAAAAAGATATATTACTAAGGTTATGTTGCCTTCTTCAGAGAATATTGGAATCAAGATATGTAACAAAATAAACTGGATTTAGAAAAAATTATAAAACATTAAATCTCACCCAAATTTTAAAATAATTTATTAAAAGGATCGATAGATATGAATAGCCCAAGTAATGGAAAACCAATTAAATCTAGAAATGTTTCTGGTATATTAAAAGTTTTGGAACATTAAAACTAGACACAGTATACAATGAAATTTTAAAAAATATTTGTCAAAATGCAGTAATAGGGATTAAATTAAATAGTGGCATTAGGAAAATGAATTTTAATGAAGATAAAGTAATTCTATCTATAGTAAAACTTTTTACAATAGTTTATAGAATTTTGAGATGAAAATAAAAAGCCAAGAAAATACTTAGTCATTTAGTATTTAATTTGCATGAGCTAGGAAACTACCAAAAAAAAAAGTCAAGCATTGGTGGTCGAGTGTTCAGCACAGCAGCCTTACAAGCAGTTGTCACGGGTTAGTGGGTTCGCTTCCCGGACAATGCTATGACACATAAAAAAAAAAATACCAAAAAAAATGTTTAATAGGCTTTCAAAAAAACTAAAATAAAATGAATAGTCATAATTTAGATAAAATAATAAATAAATAAATCTTCATGATTTCATGAAATTAATTATATGAATGAGAACATAATGGATAAAACTAATAGCAAAAGTAATAAAATGGGGTAGAGTGGAAGTGCTTATATATGAACTTGGGGAAGGTGATTTACTCCCTTGTTCATATATATATATACATTGAGCTATAATTAATTTACAGTCTGAAATATTTCTTTAATAAAACATCATATATATTGATGTATTGAGAGAGGTATGTTGAGTTAATAAAGTGGATAAAATGCATGAGTTGAACAATAAAGGAATTAAGAGAACAAAAGGAAACTGAATGAATATATTACTAAAGGTTATCATAATTAGTGGATAACTGAATTATTAAAATAGATTTCAAAAGTTTATAAATGATTTCAAAAAAATTATGTGTAAGATAGATATCAAAAATAAGTAAAATTACTGAAGTTATGAAAAGATGAGAAATTATAAATTAGATAATAGTGAATTAAACTTGGAGAAATCTTTACCATATACTGTAGTAGAATGACTGATAACTCTTTAAATATATATGTGTGTGTATGCATGATAAAAATTAAACTTAGCATTATGGCTTAACTAACCTTCAAGTAATGGACTTGCCCAGATTCAATTTTATCTTGATCGGCACTTCAGCAGATTAATGAATATATGCGTAGATAAAATATAGCCAATGGTAAAAACATACCAATAGGTGAAGATTCTCAGTGAATCTGATTGCTCCCAGTAAGAAAAGGGGACTGGCTATAAACTGGTAGTCCATTTGATAGATAAATGGATACATTGCAACAAAATAACCATTAGAGCTTGACCAATAGTACTATATTGTTTTCAATATTGTAAAGCATTGGGACAAATTAACATTGAAATAGAATTTATTAGACATTAAACCTGTCAAGAAACAAGCTATCATGGTACAGCTGAAAGTGCCACTGTACCTAAACATGAGGCTCCTGAGTTCCTTGCTTCAATAGTTGCAGGGAATCTAGAGTGTAAAACTAGCCATTGATATTAGGTGAAAACATACCATTATACAGAGACTAAGCTCTTCATACAATAGTGCCACTCAGTGCAAGTTAGAGTAATCAATGGATACAAGGTTTGTGTATAAAATTCCCAACTAGTGCCTACTCATCCAATATCCCTGTGTGTCAAAGCATCTGGCGGGAAGCGAACTCGCGCAACTTCTTGTAAGGCGACTGTGCTGACCATTTTCTCAATATATTCATAAAAATTTAATATCTTTCTAAATGCCATATATATATAGATATGAATATTTTGTTATTCTTAAGTAGAGGAGAAAACAAAAAAATAAAAAACTGTAAATCTTACTGCATTTTGAATATATATATATTAGAAGACTACGTGAAAAGATTTGCCTTGAAGTAGGCTATTTAAATACTATTTTCTCTAATTTTTTTACACTAGTATATATGTGAAGAAAATAGTTTCAGGGCCTCTACATTTAAAATTAATTGAATTTATCAAAAAAATGTTTACATTAGTCACTTTTAATGGAAGGCGGAAATTAAGCGGAAAATGGGGAGAAAAAATCCCGTTTTTTCACAAAAATGAAAACTATATTTAAACTAAAAGAATTAAGATTGCGCATGATTTTATGAAATATTTACAAGTATGTGAACGGGTATAGTCAAAATATATGATGTTTTTACATAATTAACATTCTGTGTCTTTGAGTATTGTTTTTTATCATTCCAAACAAAAAGTTAATCTGACTTAATATGATTTAATCATTACATCTCTAATCGTATAAAATAGAGCGCGTTTATCTTCAAAGATACGTCGATTAAAACTAAAGCAAACTTCAGCGTTCATTGACACTAAATATAGTTCTTTCAGTTTTTAATCTACACAGAATAAAAATCTTTGCTTATTAGAATTGTATTTAATGAAAGAAATCTGGTAAGTAATCAAAATATGTATTAACTTAAACATAAAATATAGACACAATATTTATTTTATTGATGCTAAAAAACGCATTCAAATAGAGACTTTTTCGAAATGTCTTAGTAAAATCTTAAAAAAAAAAAAAAAACATAAAAATAATATTTAAGAATAGAATAATAAATTGCTTTTGAAATATTTGTAATTATAATTATAATAAATACACACATTTTATTATGTCATTCCTAAGAATTGATATCAATTACCAAAAAAGTTTATAAGCATATTCTAAACTTATTTCCATAGTTTCTGCCATCTAAATGTTTGGATCTATTATTAATATTAATGGATGATGTATTTATGTAAAATATTTCCTCAATTATCACTTAGCAAATTCCTTCGCAATCAACAAGTTTTGAGATATCAAGAAATATGCCAATTTTTCTATATTTTGTGCTTAACTCTCCTTTTACCTCTGACATATTTGACTTTAGGAATAATATTTCTGTAGTGTAATTTTCTCTACACCACTCTCATGAAAGGTAAGGACTGTTTTCAATCTGCTTTTAACACCTTGTGGAAGGGTATAATCATAAACATATATCCAAAAACATTAGGGATCATACATATTTTTTACCATATGTCTTTGATCATATATTTATAATTACATCTATCCACAAGGTGTTAAAAGTGAATAGAAATCAGTCCTTTCCTTGTGTGAAAATGGTGTAGTAAAAATTACACTAATAGAAATATTCATATTTGATGGTTCTTGTTAATGATATGATTATCAATTTGTAAGCTTCGAATTGAGGGAAATAGGTTCATAGATTACGACATTATAAAATGTCTATTAATTTAAGCCTGGATTAAAAACTTTTAACTTCTATCATGTAAAGTTGCCATTACTATATATGAAAAATTGCTTATAATTATTTACTTTTTGTCCATCATTACAACTTTTGGAAGATAGTCAATAATCAAGACACATTGTTATTACTTCACCTTATGCGATATTGCTTATGTTCATGATCTTATTGCTATTGTTTCAATTTATAGAAGATAGCTAATAGTCAAGATCTTTTATTGTCACTTCAACTTACAGAAGATTACTTTTGTTTCTTTTAGATCTACAAGATCATGTACATATTTTAGTAATGCTGGAGTGCCTCAAAGCACTATACTTGGACCATTGCTCTTTTCATCTTATTGTTTGGATATAGAGCCATGTGTAGTTGATTCTAATATTATTTGTTTGCAGATGACATTAAATTGTATAAAACTATTAATAATTTTGATGATTAGAAAATTTTACTATCTGATATCAAAAGATTTCTACATTGGTGTGTAAGAAACTATATTGAAATTAACATTGAAAAATGTGGTCATATTGTTTTCTAAAAAATTATCTACAAGAATGTTCAATTATACATTAAATTCAAAACGTATTTCAAGAAAAGAATATCATAAAGATTTAGGTGTTATTTTTAATAATAATGAAACATTTAGTAACAATATTCAATATATTATTGCAAAAATTTATAAAATAATTGGTTTGATTCTCAGAAACTGTAAAATTTTTAAGAGAAATATGTGAGTATTTATTTCATATATTGATTTTACCTATTTTAAAATATGGATCTGTGATTCGGAACCCTTGTAAATTAAGTAATAGATTAACCCTCGAAAAAGTTTATAAAAAATTTCTAAGATATATTAAATATGAAATAATATATGATAGTAATGCACTCTATAATAGATGAATGTATATTAATATGAAGTACTTAAAAAAAATTACATCAGGTATAATAGATGTGAGAAGTTGTCAAACAACATTATCATTTAAGATAAAGATAAAGAATACGAGATTAAAAAATTTGTATAACATTCCAAAGTTTAAAAGCGAATTAAAAAATTCAGCATTAGTAAGATTATTTAGATTGTATAATAAATACTTTAGTGCTCTTAATATATTTGAAACAAATGATAGCACAGTTAGGACTACTGTATAAAAACTCCGCAAATTTTTTGTGAAGTAAACTAGTTGTGCATTTTTGTTTGGATATAAAATCTGTTAAATGTACTAAATTAAATTATTATTATTATTATTATCTGTTAAATGTACTAAATTAAATTATTATTATTATTATTATTATTATTATTATTATTATTATTATTATTATTATTATTATTATTATTATTATTATTATTATTATTATTATTATGCTGTTGTTGTTGATGTTGTTATTGTTATTATTATTATTATGCTGTTGCTGCTGCTGCTACTGCTACTGCTATTATTATTATTATTATTATTATTATTGTTATTGTTGTTGTTGTTGTTGTTGTTGAAGAGTTAACATATTATATTTCTCATATATAAAATGTAACATACTTAATATGTGCAGTGCAGCTTAAGCGCATTAATAGAGAAGTTTATTAGTTCTATAAAAATTATATGGATGAGTGCTTTCAGGAACTTATGATGTTCTTATATTCATAGCAAGATAACATTGAAAAATAATGGAGAGATGAGTGTGTATGTATATACAATTGATGGAATTCAAATTTATTTAAATTATAATGTTAATTATTTAGATTAGAGCATCCATTTCTTGGAGAGGGGAAAAGATGAATCATTGCATTATTGCTGTCCTTTCTTTCTATGTATTGGTCTCCTGTTGTTTTTTGGTGGTGATGGTGGTGGTAATGGTGATGGTGGTATGGCGATTGTGGCAGTAGTAGTAGCAGCAGCAAGAGTGATAGTAGTAGTAGTAGTAATAGTAGTAACAGCAGCAGCACACTACCTATCACGAGCTATGACTTAACTTTGATTTCAAACCAGATAAGTAAATTTGAAAATGTTCTCAGATTTTAATCAGGCTTCAAATTTTTTTGGATAGCTAGTCTATAGGAAATCTAGCCAATCTATTTTGGCTGATAAATGGGTATATAGTTATTTTATTATTATTTTGCAATGGATTTTTTTAAAATATGATAAGATCCTCAGAGATTTAATTAGGAGATAGATGTACCCGTGGTTCGTTAAGTGCTTTAATTCTGCCTCTGTACACAAGGATACAACAATTACTATGTGGCTCATAATTTGTGCTTTGGTGGTCAATGTTCTTCTTTGAGCAGATGACTTTAAATACCATGGGTTTTCTTGAAACTGGTGATGTTTCTGGAAAGATCAAATCTAGCTGGCTTTATTGATCACTTTAGAAACAGAAATTTGATTTGAATATTATAAGACTCATTTTTTACACTATACTTTTTCAAAGATAGATTTGTAGCTAATTATACAAAAAGGGGATCTTAATTTGAAATTAATCTGAGTTAATAAATCTATATCTTGAGATATTGGCAATTCCAATCTTTATACATGTTCTGTATCTTCTGACATCTGACAGAGGAATATGAGAAAAAAAAGAAAGCCACTGCAAAGGAGCAGATTTGAATTTCCTCTAATATTTCTCATTGTAATATTAATGTAGAAACATTCTCCAAAATAAAAGCATAGTATTTTCATTACAATACAAGTAGCGCCATCTAGTTTTCTAAAAAGATTGTTCCTAATAATTAATTTTGATCTAACCTTAGCTAAATCAGGAAAATAATTTAACTTAAATCCAACTTTATTTATAAACAACATGGGATAGAATTGTGTTTTAGTCTATTCTTGCACAAGCTCTATTTAGATTTTGAGATTGCTTATATAAAAAATTAATTATATTTCTTTTGAGAAATAAAAGCAATATAGTCAGTATAAATGAATTTTATGCATTCTATATCTGAAGATAACTGATGAATGTATTAAACTGAGAAGGGGAAAGAACTGAATCTAAGTTCTATGGTTAACTGTCCTCTAAAATATTTTATCTCTCTGATTGTCATTTAGCATCAGTTTAATTTTTTCATTTGCGAGCATGTTATCAAGCAAATTAATGGTGAAAATGCATTTAAGTATTTTGGAAACATTTAAAAAAAGACTTTTTTTTTTTTTTCAAACAAATCAAAAACTCAAACTATGTCAATAAGTTTAGCACCAGTTTTTAACTTATTTTGAAAGTCTTTTTTTCCATGTGTCAAAGCATCGGCCGGGAAGTGAACCCGCGAACCCAGGACAACTGCTTGTAAGGCGGCTGTGCTGACCACTCAATCACCAACGCTTGACTTAAAATCTTTAAAATGTGATTCTTTTAAGAAGCGTGTTGAAAACACACAATAGTATCACTAGGCAATATTTTTTTAGATCAACGTTAAGTTTATTTGGCTTTAAGAATGCTATAATTTGGTTTTAATCCCAAATTATTAGAATAGTTTGTGAATGAATAATGTTACTGAATAGTTTTACTAACCATGTCTAAATTAAACTCTGTATGTATGATAACTACTCTCTAGTTTTTTTCTGACTCAGAAAATCAAAAGCAAAATCAAGTTCACCAATAGTAAATAAAATCAAGTCATACATCACATAACTTAACTTAATAAGCTTGTAATTATAGACTAAAATAAAGAAGATGCTAATAGGTCTAACAAGCTTTATTGATAAATGCTGCAAGAGAAAGCATTTAAAATCTCTATATAGAAATTTATCCCCATCCCCATAATGTTTTCAAGCTATTGGTTTTCCTCAGTGAGATGCTAGAATATTTCAGACACTAGATCCAAAATACCAACTCAAAGCCAGAACTTATCTGATAATTAACCTTTAAGTAAAAAATCTGAATTTTTCAGACACCTATATGTCTTCAAATCTAGCTATATAACTTAAATAGCTATAAGGTTCTGAAAAATCTTCAGCCATACAACATATTAATAGCCTTATCAATATAACATTATGAAAAAAGCTTACAATTGTGCTTTGATGATGATTTTTCTCATGCTATCTACCAATCTTGCATTTAGAAGTCTGACATATAAGATTGACATTACAAAAAAAATTACAAAAAAAAATCAAGTCAGATGTCACTTAATAAGCTTGTATTTACAAATGTTATATAGAGAGTTTGCAAAATAAGCTCTTAACAAGCTTTGCAAAATATCCCCAATCCAGACCGGTTTCTGCTACTGGCTTCCTCAGTGAGGTGCTAGGATATTCAAGCATTAGATTAAAAATACCAGGACAAGCCCAGCACTTTATCGAATGTATAATTATTAAGTATAAAATCTGAAATTTTCAGACATCCATATGTCATCCAATCCAGTTATCTAATTTAAATATCCATATGGGACTGAACTAAGTTCAGATACACATACATTAATAGCTTTAGCAATATAAAATTGCCAAAGCCTTAATAGCAAAAAATATTTTGTGAACTCTATATATAAAATTTGTAAATATAAGTTTATGTGACATCTGACTTGATTTTTTTGTAATTTTATTTTTTGCTATTAATGCTTTGGAAATTTTATATTGCTAAATCTATTAATATATGGTGTACCTGAACTTAGTTCAGTTCCATATAGCTATTTAAGTTAGATAACTGGATTGGAAGACATATAGATGTCTGAACATTTCAGATTTTTTACTTAAAAGTTATACATTAGATAAAATGCTGGACTTGTCCTTGTATTTTTAATCTAATGCTTGACTATCCTAGCACCTCACTGAGGATTTCAGTATCAGAAACCAGTCTGGGGTTGGGATATTCTGCAAAGCTTGTTAAGAACTTATTTTGGAGCTCTATATATAACATTAATAAATGTTGGCATCCACATTAGCAATAGCAAAAAGTAGTTACTTTTACATAAATCAAAGCCTTATCTTATAGCTATATTTTTAATACTTTGTTTCCCCATAAACTCTCTTCAGTTTTCTTTCTCCAATATTATTCAGTAATTTTACAAATTTGTCACAATATCTGAATTATTAAAAGACAAAAAAATTGGTTACAAAGATTACTTATGGATTTGTTCTAGTCTGGAATAAATTTTCAATATCTATAAGGTAATGATTCTTTGATAGTCTGTTAAACTTATAATCATCATTAGTAATTCACTCTTAATAGAGGTAGAATAAAAAAATGGAAACTTGATCAGATAGATAGAGATAGGTAGGTAGGTAGGTAGGTAAGTAGGTGGATAGATGGATAGATAGATAGATAGATAGATAGATAGATAGATAGATAGATAGATAGATAGATAGATAGATAGATGGATGGATGGATGGATGGATGGATGGATGGATGGATGGATGGATGGATGGATGGATGGATAGATAGATAGATAGATAGATAGATAGATAGATAGATAGATAGATAGATAGATAGATAGATAGATAGATAGATAGATAGATAGATAGATAGATAGATTTAAAATTATACAAATATATATATATTTTAATAGGTTTAATTTTTTTTTTCAGACATTCAAGCATAAATCAATGAGGTATCTATATAAATATTGTTTAGAAAATGGACATTGAACCATTCTTACCTAGAGGAAACTCGTACCTTTACTGTCCAGTAGTTAGAAAGCCTGGAAAAAAAGCCTTCGCCTTTATTTTTTCTCTACAAGAGATTGCTGTATAAGCCTTTGCCATACAATGGTCCTTTTAAAAAGTATTTTATTTATGTTTTTATATACGTGACATCGAATCAGACGGCAGGTAATTGAACCTTTAATAAATAGCTAAAAATAAAACTTTAAAAAAATATATACATTATTATATAAAACATAATTTATTCTTTATATATATATACATTTTTAAGTTTGTTTTTTTAGACACATCCAGTCTTCTGATAGCTGTCAACTTACTGATTTCAATCTAAAACTCATGGTGAGTTTTTGATTCACGATAGTTTCTTATCTCTCATGTAAAAAATTTTGTTCCTTCTTTGAATGACTAACTTATTATAATTCTGAACAAATTTCTGTCACTCCCAGAATTTTTTTTACAGCACATTATTTTTAAATCTTAAGTGAATACGTTTTTGAACTATTTTTAAATGCTTATGTTAAATATACATGTGTGTGGGCGTGAGTGAGTTTGAAGTCAACTTTTATTTAGTAATTAACGTTGTAAATTATACTTTATGTAGAAAGAAACAACAAACCACAATAATGATAAATGGTAATGATTTTTATCAAACTTTAGCCAACCCATATATATATACACACACGCACACACACAAGATAACTAAAAGAAATTAATCTGACGCTAAGAATTTGAAGTTGCACTAGATTGTTCGTATCTTTATATGATTCTATTTATATATAAATAATCTGCAAATCGTTTTCACATATTAACAGATTTAAACATGATTTCGATTTGAAGAAATTCAATAGGAAGACAACTGATACATTTTAAAAAACTATAACAAAAATAGTTGATACGAAAAAGCAGCAATTGACCAGTAAAATATGAAAAATATGAAAATTTCTTTTGAGACAAGAAAATTTATAAAGAAAAGAAGGAATATGAAAATATGTATAAAAATGGTGCATTAAGAAGGATTGAATATCTCGAATTTTGTAAAATGCAAAAAAGTGTTGATAAGGATATAAAAAAGTATAATTATGAACTAGCAATGAAAGTTATAGAAGATAATAAAAGTCTCAAGAGTGTAAAACAAAATCTGGTATTGGTAAGAAACTTATTTCTGCAATAAGAAAAAAAGATGGAACTATTACTAAAAAGAGAGATGGCATTACAAATATGTAAACAAGTTATATCAAGAATTACATAGCCATAAAGAACAAGATAAAGTACCTCCTACAACTACTATATCTTCTGAATTGCCGATGATTTTAAATGAATAAGTGAGACATGCAATTAAATTTATGAAGAAAAGAAAAGCTCCATGTAATGATAGAATTTTAATCGATATCTTAAAAGAAGCAAGTAAAGAAATAGAAAAAATTTTGTCAAAGTTATATATCAAATATCTAAATGATAAAAATATACTAGACAATTGGAAAAATGCAGTATTAATATTAGGACTAAAAAATATGATAAAAAAGATAGAAATTACAGACCTATCAGTCTTTTATCAATTCTATCCAAAAATTTACTAAAATAATTACAACCCATCTACAGTGGACTTTGGATTTTAACCAACCCAAAGAACAAGCTGGATTTAAAAGTGTTTTTAGTACAGTGGATCACATCCAAGTATTGACAGAAGTTATAGAAAGGACCAATGAATACAAATTGCCATTATGCTTTGAATTTGTAGATTATGAAAAGGCATTAGATTATCAAGGTATAGATTCAGGATATTATCATATTCTGAAACATATTTATAAAAATGCAACAACAACAATTACATTATATAATGATGCTAGGGAGGTTAACATTAGGAAGGGTATAAGACAGGGTGACTCCATATCTTCAAAACTTTTTACAGCAGTTTTGCAAGAAACATTTTGTGGATTAAATTGGGAAGCTAAGAGAGTAAAAGTAAATAGAGACTATTTAAGTCATCTAGATTTTGCAGATGATGTAGTGGTTTTTGCAATTAATGCTTTAAATCTTCAAAAAATATTGCAAGAGTTATCATATGAAAGAAAGAAAATAGGATTAAATATAAATGTTAAAAAGAATCAAGTAATGTTCAATGCATTTTCTCAAAAGATGGAAATAAAGATTGATAATGATGAGTTAGAACAAGTTAACAACTACAAATATCTTGATCAAATTATTTCTACAGATGGAAACATAATGGATGAAGTTATTCATACAATTTTTGTAGATATAACTTAATAATAAAAAGATATATGCCTATGTGCTTAAAAAGGTAAGTTCTTCATGAATATTTTTTACCAATTCTTACTTATAGATCTGAATCTTGGACTCTTGACAAAAGAACAATATAAATACTTCAGACCACTCAAAGAAGTATAGATAGATGCATGTTAGAAATAGCAAGAAGAGATTTAAAATGAAATACATGGGTGAGAGGAAAATTATTGAGAGCATTGAGAAAATTAAGAGACTGAAGTGGAATTGGGCTGGACATATTGTTAGAAGAGATGATAAGAGATGGACAGTTCAACTCTTAATGTGAATTCCAAGAGATTGTAAAAGACCCAGAAAGAGACCACATGTGAGATGAATGGATGAAATAAGGAAGTATGCTGGGGTGATGTGGATAAGAGAGGCTAGAGATTGGAAAAGATGGATTGAACTTGGAGAGACCTTCATCCTACAGTGATAATAAACTTCCTTAGAACAATTCAAATCAATTAATTCCTTAACTAAAGAATACCAAGTGATGGACTCAAAAAAATTATTTAAATCAAGTCCATAGTTGACATGGTTAATAGCAACTATCCAATAAGTGATAGTTAACTAAGAATTTCTTTTACTGTTTTATAAATGTTTTTAGTTTATTAAAAACTACACATTGTTTTGTTACAAAAGTTTTTTTGTTCTCCTTTCTGTCATCCACTCCTCTTATTTTCTTTCTACTTTCCTTTTCATCCCCCTAGTATGTTTAATTATTTAAATTCACATAAAAATGGATTATCACAAGTCTCCCATATTATCAATCATTTATCTGAAATTTAGAAATGGAAATGAGATTTGTATAAGCAGATTTTTTTTTTCATGTGTTGAATGCGTTGACCGGGAAGCGAACCCGGGCCAGCTGCTTGGAAGTCAGCTATGCTAATCACTAGGCCACCAACGCTTTCTATTTTTTTAATTACAGATAAAGCAACATTAATTCCATTCCTTTGTATATAAATTTATATGAAACTTAAATTTAAAGCAAATAAAATACCCATTATATATTATTAATTGTAATAATAATAAATAAAACTACATAACTGGTTACTTATTTATCTAGCACCATGTTTTATCTATAATAGTGATAGGGAATCACTCTGACATATGTACTCTAAGCATATATAAAGCTGAGAAATATTCACACTTTCTAAACAGAAGATAGAGTCTCTGAAAAGGTAAGAATAAATCCACCTTAACTTTTTTATGTATATATAGACCAATCTTAAACATTTAGAAATGAACGTATAAAGGACTTAATCAATCTCTTTAATTACATTCACTATGCTTCAAAACACCATTACAAAATTGAAGTTCTATAGGGATGAAGAAAACAAAATAAATTTTTATAAGATTTTGTTTTTAAAACTTGATTAAAAGTTGTTTTTTTTATGCTTGTACAAATATATATGTATGTATGTGGGAATTATATTTTAATACCACAGTTATATTTGGTTTTTAATTTTGATTTTAAAAAAAAAGAAAACTAAGATTACTTTTTTTTTTTAATTTACGTAAAAGTAAAGTGTATAAATAAATTGCTTTTCATATTTGGGATTTATATTGATAAGGATTATTAAAAAAGAAAGAAAACAGAAAGAAAAGAATTTTTCATTAGTTAGTTCCTAGATCTATAAAAGGGCAATTTATTTCGTTAATTAGATAACTATTGTTATCTAGATAGAGAATTTTTAAATTTTAATTAAAAAGAAAAAGTTTTGTAATTGGTGGAGATATGAGATATGATTCAGCTATAACAGGCTTAATCAGGCCATTGGATTATCTCGCAGTAGCTAGAATACTTGCACCAGCTCAAGGAGACAGATCCTAAATAGGAAAGAGAGAATTGCACAACCTCTGAGATACTTCCACCAACTCTGAGAGATACTTGTACAAACTATTCCTGCGAAAAATACTTGGAAAGAACGATTCCTGCATATTCTGAAAGCTGATCCGGTAATTATTCTACCTAGAATGAACATTAAACCTCCAGCAAGAACATTTTCTTTACCATGATGTGCTAAGCTTTTTGCCAGGACAGATTCGTGCTTCCTGTGTCTCCATTAACTGCCTATAATGCCGTAAGAACCGGCTACAAAGAAACCACTAACCGACTTGCCCAAGCCTACCGTCAGGAAATCCAGATTAACGTATCATATTCAAGAAGTCTAGTGCACTAGCATTTGACTAAATTATTAAGGTACCTTATGTTCCACAATTTAAATAATTTTTTTGTCTTAGATTTGTTTTATTTTTTAAATATAAATGTTTTCAAATTGTATCTTATGTAATTCGGTTTCTGAGTGCTTGAAATTTTTTTTTCTTTTAATGAGTGCTAGTTTCAAACCTATTACTGTCCATCCTATTTAAGTCTTAGTAAGTAAAATAGTATAGTTTTATTTATAATCTCACATTCCTTTTTATTATAGAAAGCAGTCTGGATATGACAGACTATTTTAATTGACTTCTGGCTCGTGACCCATTTTATTATTAGTTCTACTTATGTCGAGAACCTATAATTATTTATAATAGACTATTATGAAATATAATAGTTTTTAGTGTTATTTCTTCAAGCTTCCAATTCGTTTATTAGGGGCACGTACGATCGTTTTAACCCTCTCAATAGGTAGATCGTGAGCTCCTAGCCTGTCTCACTCAGAGGGAGGTCAATCGATTGAAAGTAATAACTTTCAACACTCTTTTTATTATTATTAATGTTTTGGAAGCTACCTTTGCATTTCTTCTGTTTCGACATAAGCTTGCATAAATCTCAAATATGGAGATTCAGTTCTTTCATAACTATGGGTTATAAGCAGGAAGCTAACCACCCTTGTCTTGCGTGAGATCACTGTATACTTACTAATACTTCTACTACTGTCAATATTTTTTGCACTCTTTTACACACAGGAAATCGCTCTCTAAGCCATATAAAAAAAATATATATTTAAATTTTGAGGAATGTACGAGCAGTACATTTTAAGTGTGTTTTAAAGATTATTATTTAGAATGTTTATTTAATCATACCCATAATACAATTATTTATTCCTTTTACTTAGTTGATTTTGTTTTCTGTTGCTACCTTTCCAACTCTCTGAACAAAATATAGATCTCATTTGCTTGATTGAGCTAGTCCAGCGCATTCGATTCGCTTATCCTGTCCACCCTTAAAATAAATGTCTAGTTCCGATTTTTGGACTAGTGGCACCTGCACGGTCAGTATATGCGAATCCTAAAGCCTTCATCCAGTACAATATAGTAATAAATAACTGCAAAAATTTTACAATTTACTACATTCCAGTATCAGATATAATACTGTGTTTAATTTATAATACTCATAAGGGAATTATTCTGACACATGCACTGTATGATTGTCCTGTGTGTGTGTATATATATATATATAGGGAGAGAGAAAAAAAGATAGTATGAATATAGGGAGAGAGAAAAAAAGATAGTATGAATTTATTCTTATCTTTCCAAAGATTCTATCTTGTGTTTAGAAAATATGAGTATTCATCAGATTTATAAATTCATATAGAAAATTTGCATTAAGGTCATTCTCTTATAACTATTACAAATGAAACATGGTGCTAGATGAATAAATAATTAATTGTACATAGTTAATATTACATCTAATACTGATGAGCAGTAAATCATGAAAATTTTGCCATCATTTATTAATGTATAGTGAACGAAATTGAAATGATTGATTAAGAGCTTCATGCTGTCATTTCTAAAAGCTTAAAATTGACCTATATATAAAAGTGTGTGTGTGTGTGTTAAAAATAAGGTGAATTTATTCTTATCTTTTCAAAAACTCTATCTTTTTTTTTTTCCTATGTCATAGCATCGGCCGGGACGCGAACCCACAACCGTCTGCAACCAACTACTTGCTTGCATGGCGGCTGCGATACCTCTCGGCTAACAACGCACGTTTACAAAGAGTGACTATTGCTAAATATATAAATTTATATAGTACATGTGTCAGGGCGATGCCCTTATAACTATTATTAATAAATAAAACTATATAATGTAATATAATATATTATGTAATATAATATAATAATAGTGATAATAAATATTTATAAGAATAGCAAACTCAGAAATACTTTCAATAACTTTTGTCACTTTTTTTTAACTGCTAATTATTTGAAATTTACTTAAATCTGCAGAACACTGGGAGCAGTATGAAGAAAATTTTAGAAAACTGGGAATCAAGTGCTCACTTGCATTAATAATGTAATCAGTAGTAAGTTGACCTGAAACTGGGTTGAGAACAGGAATATTATTGGATGAATAATTGTATTTTAGTTGTCATATCTCTGAAATCTATTTCCTTTGTAAATATGGAAGCATTTAAAAATGGTGGACTAAAAAGGCTCATCTCAAAAACCTCTCTAAATCATTGTACTTGGCTGATTTAATAATTTAGTAAAAAATTGTTACATAGTAATATATAATATATAGGGGGTTTGAACTCAGACTTTCATATGGCCCTCAACTATCCATACTATCTCATACTGCTGATACACTTGATCACACATGTATTTCATGCTAAACTAGCACTCGTCAGTTGGTCCAGATTGTCATTTCCACACATATATACAATCAATGCTCAGCTTATATTAATATAGCCAATCTTCATATTTTAATGGACAGGTTTCAATCCATTCCACCCCACAACTCTTCACCCATCCATCTCATTGAAAATCTGATGATGAAATGCTCAAAGCCCACATTGGTGCCAACTTTCTCATCCTACTCATGTTGACCATAAGTCACTCTGACCCCTCATGTACAGGACATAATCCATTTACATACATATATGAAAGATGGGTACTGACAGTAATAATCATAAGTATTTCAATTTCTTTTAAATATTAATGCTTGGAATATGTGCAGTTTGTTTTAAGATCTGAATAGAATAGCATTTATAGTAAGTAGTCAATCTTAGTTAAAATATGCTTAATATGAAAGAAAATATTAATTAAACAAACAGATGATCATAACTTGTTTTGAGAGAACACACCATCAAATGATATTAAGTTCAGTATAAGATAACATTTGATATCTTTTTTTTTTTGGAACTTTTATATGTATCGATGAATAATAAATCTGTATTAGAAACAACCAGGGCCATTTGTACTAGCCATATCAGCTTTGTTGCTCTCAAATTAGATTTGTTTTAGAAAAATAAAATTTTAATTTTTGGTGAACAATATTATTGAGTCAATGCCAATAAAAATGTTCTTTATGAAAATTTCTAATTTATATTGCTAATATAGACTCATATAACCTACTCTTACTGAATTTTTTTATGATAATTAAATTGATGGTCATGAACATTTTGTTTTGTTACAAATAATCATTATTTAGTGTGTAAATGTAAGTTTGTGAATAATAAATAGATTGTTTTATGTTACTAAGAAATATTTTGAGTGGTTCTCTGACAATAATGATATTAAACACTAAACATCATATGATCACCATTTTTTAGGCTTAAACACATTGTTATAACAGAGGATGTGATGTGATGCACTATGGCTCCTCCTTTATCAATGTCAGGAATTTCTCAGCCATGCCCAGAGAAACCAATTAGCCACTTTATCTTTCCTTTCCATTTCCCACCCTAAGTTTTTCCCATATTCTTCTCTATCCTGCTCCATCCCATTTCCAGAACATCATTTTGTACACTCTATGCCTTTATCTCTTGATCCCCCTTATCTTTTTCTGAACCCAGCATAAAAACCAAAAATCCACTTTCTGTATAATCATTTTGATTATATTTATTCTCCCACAACATCGTTATTTGTACCTTTTCTACTTCTAAGCATTTACATTCAATTAGCAGATGTCTAATATTTTCCATGCCTTACTTACATCATTCATATTTCTCCATTATTGTGTATATTCCCTTGTTGCTAATGATCCTACTCGAGCCTTAAACAGTAATTTATCGTAAATTAATTCACACCCAATATTCTGTTTACATCTATATACATTTACTCTTTTTACTCACCATACTAGTTCTCCATTTCTCCAACTCCCTATTTTAGGATGTGATGTGATGTACTGTAGCCTCTCCTTAAATGAAGTCAAGAATCTCTCAGCAATTATGCCCAGAGAAACCTGTTAGCCATTTTATTTTCCATTTCCCAGTCTAAGTTTTCACATATTGTGCTCCATCCCATTTCCACAACATAATCTTTGTCAACTCTATGGCCTTTATATCTAAATCTCACTTATCTTTTCCCAAACCCAGCATAAAAACCAATAATCCATTTTCTGTATAATCACTTTTTTCATATTTATTCTTCCATAACTTCATTATATGTACCCTTTCTGTTTTCAAGCATTTACACTCAATTAACAGATGCCTAATATTTTCTATTCCTTCTGTACATAATTTACAGACTAAATCACCTATATTTTTCCATTTACATGTATATTTTCTTGTTGCTAAAGAACCCATTCGAGCCTTAAACATTAAATTAATTTCCTTACTATTATCATATATTAACTCGCACCTAATATTCTGTTTATTTCTCTATATATTTAAACTTTTTTTACTCTCCATACTAGTTCTCCATCTCTCTAACTCCCTATTCTTTATTAATAAATCTATTCTTTTATCCCATTCCTTACCACTATAACACTCAACAATCCTCCTAACACAATCATCCCATCTTTTGTACAAATATACTGATATAAATTCTTTATCCATTTCTTTTGCATACCGCATTACCTTTCTCACCCATCTTGTTGCCTGCTCTTTACTCATAACCCAATTAAATACTATTTTGGCTATTCTTTTATTATCCATAAACTGCAATCTACCAAAAATTTTCACTTTACTTTTTACAGAAAATTTCTTTATACATTGGTGCCTCCCAATGCAAGTCAGAATAATTAATGAATGCAAGAAAATTTGTGCATAAAATCCTTATCTAGTGCCTCCTCATCCAATATCTCCAGATTAGTTTCAGGCTTGTGGCTTTCATCAGTGAGGAACATTGAATCTGAGAGCATTGAATTTTCTTGCATCCATTAATTAAATTATTCCACTTGCACTGGGTGTCACTACTTCAGGGAAAGGTTGCTTCTGTTAATAAAGATTTTATTAAGGAGTTGATTTTTAAAAAGTGTCATTCTTTGTTTGGATAAATAATAAAGTAAATGTGAAACTTCATAAACATCATAGGGAATAAAAGCATATCTCTATCTATTTAGTTATATTTGCCTACCAGTTTGGCAGTTTGTATGTCTGTCTGTTTATATATGTATCTGTCCATCTGTTTATTTATCTACCTATCTATCTGTCTGTATGTATGTCTATCTGTCTATTTATTTATCAATTCAAACATTAAGCTCTCTACCTATCTACATATCTGCTTACCAACCTATCATTCTCTCTATTTATTTGTTTAGCTAAATAATCCATTCTGGTTAATTGGTGGATAATTAGGAATGATAGTGAGAATTTTTTTTTTCTAGTGTCATAGCATCAGCCGGGAAGCGATTCCGCTAACCCGGGACAACTGCTTGTAAAGCAGCTGTCGCTGATCTCTCGACCACCAATGCTTGACTATTGAGAATTAATTTAACATTAAAATAAGTTTGTGCAGCAAATAAATAAATGATGCAAAAGTATAAAAACGTTTTAAACTGAAGTTATTTTTAGAATTGCAAAAACTTAAAAAAAAAAAAAGAATGTATATAAAAATTATATATATATAAAGAGAAAGCCATTCTGAAAGTAACTGAAGAAATTAAAAAATTAAAATATTTTCTAACGCTCCAAATAATTTAGCTTGCTAATAATAATGTTTCCAAAATATTAAGTTATATCATTGGATTTCTTACAGAATAAGCTGTAGAATTTATTAGCACTAACAAAATGCAAAAAAAAATGATCAAAAGACTTATGTAAAATGCACATTAACACATATTCAAAATAAACAATTGTTAGAATCTGCTGCAGCCAATGAGATTCAAACTTTCGTTTTCTCATCAATACTTAAATACAAATACTTAAATACTTAGTTACAATATAATTTCTTTACAAAAAAAAGTTATATAATAATTCAATTTTATTTATTAGTATGGAGATGGAATGTAATTTAAACAGCAAGAATTTACATCCTATGCGCATGTGTAATAGTGTTGTTATAATAGCTCAATGATGCCTTGTTGAGTATTGAGGATACTCTCAAATCAAAGCACAAGATAGAGACGGAAATCTATAAAATAAAAAAAGAAAATATATATAAATAAATTAAAAATATAAAAGATGAGCAGAATAACCATAAGAGAACGATGTCATATATATATATATATATATCATCATTCATTTTCAACCATTATTTATTTTATGCACATCACTTCACCAACCATCCTAATTTTGCCAATCCATTTCATATGTGAAGATTAATCAGTGTTTTACAATCTCTTGGAATCTAATTTAGAACTTCAAATGAATTTATTATTCCATCTTTTAGTAATATGACCAGTCCAGTGATATTATACTCTTTTAACTCTTTCAGTAAGATCAGTGATATTTGTTTTTCCTCTCAGCCAAGTATTTCACTTTTTGATTCCTTCTTGTTACTGCCAACATACATCTCTCCTTACTTCATTTAATGGTCCAAAGTGTTTTTATTGCTTTTTTAACCACTTAAGTCTTAGATTACATAAGTAAAAACTGATAAAACATCTATTAAATTTTTCTGCTTAGGCATGTTTCTACCAAAAGCACTCCACCCAAATTTAAATTCTATAGTCAATTTCAGTAATAGTTTTAACAAGGCTGTAAACCTTAGCAATGAGCGTCTGAAAAAATCGTCACTAGGGACCTCTGTAGGTCTTTAAAACACATGCTCATTGCTAAGGTTTACAGCCTTGTTAAAACTATTACTGAAATAATAGTGAGCGTTTAATAAAATTTATAATTACAACTTTAAATTATCGTAATATATTTCTTACTATAAGATCTTTTCATTAACTCGTAGTAAATCGTAAGATTTCGCGAGTATTAATGTATTATAAGAATTGTGGACTTAATTAGTGAAGTATTTAATAGCTTCACACTCTTAGATCAAAACACTTGTGCTTCACCTATTTATATATAAAAGTAGGTCGAAGTAAAGAAGGAATTCTCTCTTTTCTTCATAGCGTAAGCATGTGTTTTAAAGACCTACAGAGGTCCCTAGTGACGATTTTTTCAGACGCTCATTGCTAAGGTTTACAGCCTTGTTAAAACTATTACTGAAATAATAGTGAGCGTTTAATAAAATTTATAATTACAACTTTAAATTATCGTAATATATTTCTTACTATAAGATCTTTTCATTAACTCGTAGTAAATCGTAAGATTTCGCGAGTATTAATGTATTATAAGAATTGTGGACTTAATTAGTGAAGTATTTAATAGCTTCACACTCTTAGATCAAAACACTTCTGCTTCACCTATTTATATATAAAAGTAGGTCGAAGTAAAGAAGGGATTCTCTCTTTTCTTCATAGCGTAAGCATGTGTTTTAAAGACCTACAGAGGTCCCTAGTGACGATTTTTTCAGACGCTCATTGCTAAGGTTTACAGCCTTGTTAAAACTATTACTGAAATAATAGTGAGCGTTTAATAAAATTTATAATTATAGTCAATTTCATTATTTATGCTTCTATATATAATAATAATCTAGTCAAGGCATTTGTAGTTGTCAACATTCTCTAATTCCTGATGTCAATTGGTAACATTTTACTCCATGAAAATTCAGTGAACATTAATATTTTAGAACCCATCTTTAGTCCTACTTTCTTACCTTCTTCTGATAACTGTTGAAACATTTCCTGAAACTCTAAAGCATTATTTTCAAAAAATAGTCACATCAGCTACAAAATTTAAATGGTTTAAATAATTTCCAAATACTTTTATCACCTTAATTCCCAGTATAGTGCACACAACACTTCTTAAGCCCATTTAGGACTTAAGGTCCTACATATGAGGAGTCAGATTGATTTGTGGTCAACATGAGTATGACATTACAAAAATTGGCAAACATGGGCTTTGAACACACCATCATCACATTTTCATTGATATGGATAGCTGAAGAATTGGAGAGTGGAGAAGATTGAAGTCTGCCCATTATAGTTTGAAGATTTGCTATCTTAATATAAACTAAGCACTGATTATATATGTGTGTGTGAGAGCTGATGATCCAGATGAAGTGATTAGTGCTGGTTCAACATGAAATATATGTTTTTATCTTTTTTGAATATATGTGGTCATGTTTATCAGTTGTATAAGATGGAGTGGATTTCTAAAGAGAGCTTGAATGTCTGGGTTTAAATCCCCTCTAATTACAACACTTCCTGTAAATTTTCTGTGAAAATATTTGGAGGTGTGAAATCAACTGCAGTATTCTCCTTATCAATGTAATTAACTTAGTGTCTTCATTAATCTAATCACTTCTCTTCCATCTTATAAATATTCTTCAGAATATGACAATATCTTGAATTAATATATCGATGTTTCAACGCTTTAATTAGTATGGAAATGTTTATCAAGCATAAGTGAAATGCTTTTTTGTAATCTACAAATCTTCATGCATAATGCAACTCATTATCATTAGTCCTTTGTATAATATCTATCAATACTTTAATGTGATATACTGTTTTAAAAACCGTTTTTAATCCAACTTGTTTGTTTTGGGTTTTTTTTTTTGTTGGTTGGATTAAATCTAAAGATTCCTGCAGATGAGTTGTAATTAGCTGGATAAATATGTTGCTTAGAACTGATAGAAGACCAATATATCAGTAATTTTTAATACCCTATATCAATAGTTTTTAGGACCTTCTTTATCACCATTCTTAAGTATCAACATTACTATCGCAATCTTCCAATAATTGTTACATATTTATCATTTAAGTATTTAGTATATAACTTTGCCAAAATGTTTCTATTTCTTTTCCTGTTTCTTTAAGATATCTATAATTGCTTTATTATTTACTGGAGCTTTTCTCTTCTTTATAGATTTAATTGCATGTCTCATCTCTTCATTTAAAATACTTGGAATGTCAGAAAATGTAATAACTGTATGGTAAACTTTGTTTTTTTGTTCTTTATTGTTATATAGTTCTTATTAGAAAACCATACACATTTGATATTTTCATTTCTTTTTAGAAATTATAATGGTTACTTTATTAAATATTTATTTGTAGAACACTCCCCCATATTTGATTACTTCTTCTCTCTTTTTAGTAGTTCATTTCTTTATTAATTAAATCATTTTGTAATAACAGTTATTTTATATTTTTGAAATTTGTATTCTCTTTTATAGCTTTTTTATTAATTTACATATACATATATTTATATCATTACTAACTTTTTCTGGACCATTTTAAAGAACTCCAGATTTTTGAGATGGATCATTTTTAAATATCTTGATATTTGTCCATTTATTCATACATTGTTTTGCTTTGGCTACAAATTTACTGATGAATTGTTTCTTTTTGTATGAACTATCTTTATTGCATTACAATTACATTCTCATTGATCTCAGTTAAATTGGAACTATTTTCAAATGTTGTTAATATTTTTAATCAATTACAAGTTTAAACTTAAATTCAGAAGAATGAAAGCTCTTATTACTTATTTTGGCAATTTTTTTGTCTTTTTAGATTTGCCTTAAGAACATTACAGATTTAAAATATATATTTATGGTAGTCAAAATATAATCCAGTTCTGCTGTACCTTTATTTGAATATTTCCATTCACAGAGGCTAAACTCTCCCTACAATAGCACCACTCAGTGGAATCCATAGTAATTAATGGATTCAAAAAGTTTTGTGCATAAAATTCCTGTTGAGTGCCTACTCATCAAATATCTCCAGACTAGTTTCTAGATTGTGGCTTTCATCAGTGAGGAGCTTTGGATCTGAGAGCACTGCACCTAGATCTTAGAACCTAATGTGGGGATTGGATGAGTAGGTGCTAGATAGGGATTTTATGCACAAGCCTTCTTGCATCCATTGATTACTCTGTCTTGCACTGAGTGGCTCAACTGTATGGAAAGTTTAGCCTCTGTGTGACCAGCCTGTGTATGCATAAAGAATGTTAATCATATGATATTTCCATTCAATGTCCATTTATCTCAAGGAAAGAATTCATAGCATTCATTTTTTCTTTTATTGAAAATTCCACAAGTCTGTATCCTCTCTTATTTCTGTTCCCATAACCAAATTTATCCACAGCATATCATCTTCCAAACCTAACTTTAAAGTCTCCAATAAAAATTACAAAATTTTGTTTGATGTGATTTGAGAGGATTCTCTCTTTTCTTCATAGTTTAAGCTTGTGTTTTAAGACCTATAGAGGTCCCTACCTTCGTATTTTTCAGACGCTTATTTCTAAGGTTACAGCCTTAGTAAATTATTACTTAAAGCCTTTATATAAAAATCTTCTATTACATATCATAACAAAAACTTGTTGGGCATTAGTCTTTTCCATTAAATTAAATAACTAATCTTGCTATTCTATATGATGCACTATCTATTTCCACTACATTGTCTTTCCACATTATTTGTAATGAATCCCATTTCACTATGCTTCCAATACTTGTGTCTCTGCAGTAAAATATATGCCTACTTTTGCAGATAAGTTGTTTCTTCACATTTTTCAAGTCCTATTAATATTAGAGTTTTTATTCCATTTATATAATTTTCCTTTACTTAAAAGTGATCTGAAAGCTATAAGTAGCTAAATAAATGAGCTTCATTAGATGACGATCTAAGTCTGTATTTAACAGTCTTAGCACTTCAGATTCCAGCTACTCACTGCCTTGGCTGGTGGCTTTTTAACCTTCTTGGAATAAAAGTCATAATTTAGTTTTGTGTGTGATGATTTCAAATATCTACAAAATTTTATTCACGGGCACATTCAACCGGCCTTTTAGAAAAACTCAAATGATTTTTTTGAGTTAATTATCAGGCAACAGAGGAAAAAAACTATGTTGACGTTTTGATTTTAAACTGACAGGTAAAAAAATCATTAAACTCACTAAATAAGATGATGCATATCTTATTTTATTATATGAACAATCACGTAATAATAACTGCTGCATCAACAAGCATCTATGGAGTAGATATTAAGAACTTGCTCCGCTTGGTTTCTTTATAACCAGCAAATATGAATCAAACTTTTTCTTTTAATTAATTGGCAAATTTTATGCATTCATATATATCTATGTAAATATAGTCTTCATTCGTAAAGCTATGAGTATAAGATTACAATACTAAATCTTGAAAGCGCTAAGCAGGCATACTAGACATTATAGTATAATTACAGCTTCACTACCGCATGCGAAAAAATCGCATATGTATAATTAATTACAATGTAAATGTAGGAAAACAGGTAACGTTTAAACAATACCAATATATATATACTCCTGACTTATAATATTACTTATATATGTGCGCTATATAAATAACAGTTTATACTACAGTAAATTCTAAATTCACTTTGTATTAATTGCAGGTGATTATAAATGAGATTATATCTCTCACCTGCCATAGATTTAATAAATTTATACAGTTCAATTGAACCCAATAGATTAAAGCCCCGATTTAATCACAGTGAGGAAAGATTGATTTATATAGAAAATAAACCCTAAGCATAAGCGCACAGAGATTTTAAAGCGCATGCTCAGAGGAGTACTCCTGACTTATAATATTACGTATGTACGTGCGATATATAGGTAACAATTTATAATACCAATATAAATAACAATCAACAATCTACCTTGACTATGGATTGAGATTGTTTAATATTATTGATATTGGTATCGTACAGAAACAAAACTCTCCATACAGTAGTGCCATTCAGTGCAAGCCAGAATAATCAATGGATGCAGAAAGGTTTATGCATAAAATCCATATCTAGTGCATATTTAGCTCCTCAGTGATGAAAGTCACAAGCTAGAAACTAATTGGAGGATATTGGATGAGTAGGCACTAGATAGGGATTTTCTGCACAAACCTTTCTGTATCCATTGATTACTCTGGCTCGCACTGGTTGGCACTTGTTGTATGCAGAGATTTGCCTCTGTGTTATCAGCTTGTGTAAGCATAAAAAATGGTGATCATGTGGTGATTAGTGATATTAGTATTGTTTAAAAATTGACTGATTTCCTGCATTTACATTAATACCTATCTAGCCTTGAGCATTATTAGATTTATTATCTAATTAATACATAGTTGGAATCCATTTTGAAAGTTTATAATTGCAATTTAAAAGTTATAATTGACTATTTGTTAATCTATTTCCAGAACAAGTTATTAATATAAAAAATAAATTACATAAAAGTTCATATATATATATATAAACAAATCTGTACATTTATCTGTTTTCCAATCTAACAATAATGGTATGTATTTAATTTGTTTCTTGATATGTACGTGATTAAAACAGGCAAAACTCTCTATACGTATTGCCATTCAGTGCAAGCCAGAGTAATCAATGGTTGCCAGAAGGCTTGTGCATAAAACCCCTATCTAATGCCTACTCATCCAATATCCCCAGACCAGTTTCTGGCTTGTGGCCTTCGTCAGTGCACAAGCCTTCTGGCATCCATCGATTACTCTGGCTTGCACTGAGTAGCAATACGTATAGAGAGTTTTGCCAAATGGTGATCATGTGATATGTATGTGTATGCTTAAATGCACATACGTATGTTGGTATAAATTTCTAATAAAAATAAGTAATAAATTTAAATAAATTAAAGAATTTTAAAAGACTGATTCTTTTAAAATAGGAAATAAAAGTTATTTATAACTTTTAAGATTAGAAAAAATATTATTTTTAAACGTAAAAACTGTTTAATTAATGAGAATAGAATACAGTATGATAATAAAATATAAGGAATTCGACTTTAGATTTTCTTCATGGGATAAACTATAAGCTAAAAAATAACTCATTAATTAAAGTTAGAGAGATAATGAATTACATTCTTGTATCAAGCATAGAACAGTGAAATGAAGAATCACCTGAGTGGATGGACGGGAATTAAAGCAATAAAGGAACTCAGTGCAAATTGGATCAAGCAAAGGACACTTGTTTCTTGGAGCTTCACCTGTGCCCACAGACTTATAAGTGGGTGCAAAACATCGCCTACATGCACAGGGACTTCAAGTGCAGAGAGCTGGTTTCTAAACGTGTGAACAGGTCTTATTGATCTATAATATGATTTACATACACCTACGGGCTAAGATATATATATAATGTAGATAGATGTATATAAAATTTGTAATTTAATTAGATATTGCTAAAAATATTTACTATTAAATTGCATTTAATCTCAGCTTAATAGAGTTCTATCATTACTGGGAAATTATTATCGTTCAATCAGTCTGGAATAGTTAAGTTTGCAGAGAAAGTGTCCAACAGTGTAGAAGGTCAGACATAGCATTTCTAAAGGATTTATGAACTAAATCATATGAATAAAGATACAGTAAGTGACAAATGACTCCCAAGATGCATTTCATGTTGAACCAGCTCTCATCAGTTGTTCCAGGTTACCATCTTTCATACATATTTTTGTCATATGTAAAGTATTTGATTGTTACATTTTGATTTATAAGTGTCAAACTTACTCCATCCACAAAGTGATTATAACCACTCATTGAACTAGAGCTTGTCTCAAACCCAGATTTTATTAGCAGTGGAGAAGGGATAATTTTTCCCCATTCTAAACAATTTTTATCTTCTTGATCATTAATCTTTTTTTTTTCTTGAATTTCTCTTAGGTAGCTTACCAAAAGTTCTGAAGTATATTCTGTAAATAATGGATAAAACAAATAAATAATGGAATGGTTTTAAGAATTTTGAGCATTGGAAATTTCAGAACTGAAATTGATCCAAGAACTTTTATACTCAGAGGATAAATTCTCCATACAGTAGTGCCACTCAGTGCAAGCCTGAGTAATCAATGGATGCAAGAAGATTTGTGCATAAAATCCCTATCTAGTGCCTACTTTACTAATATCTCCAGACTAGTTTTTATCTTGTGGCTTCCATCAGTGATGAGTCTTGGATCTGGGAGCACTGCATCTTGATCTTAGGATCTAATGCAACCCTCCAGCATCCACCTTTTGTCTTATTAGCTAACTATAAAGCTTTGAATCCAAAATGAAAACACAATAATGTTTTCAATTCAAGCACATTAGCTTGTATAGTCATATGGATCTGAACTCAGTTCAGCATCCATACTTTTTGGTGTCTTTGGTTCTTTAATAATCATAGTCACCATAATCCTGTTGGGAAAGATTGGTATTAAACCACTAAACATCACATAATCACCATTCTTTATGCTTACACAAGCTGTTTACACAGAGTATAAACTCTCCATACAGTAGTGCCACTCAATGCAAGTCAGAGTAATCAATGAATGCAAGAAGGTTTGTGCATAAAATCCCTATCTAGTGTCTCCAGAGATTATCACTTTTCCATTGCACTAAACCATGCAGAAAATAGATAATAGATCAATAATGATAATTTATTTTAAATAGCTATACATTTATTAACTTGGTCAGCCATTTGTCTCATGGTTGTTGATAGAAAAAGTTAATTTGATGTTATGATTATTTAAAGTAAATTTTGTCATTTTACGGTCCTTTTTCTATAATATTAGAAAACAATTTTTTTAGCAAATATTCTGAAATGATATCCTTCCATTAGATATCCATTTTTTAAAAAGTATGATACATTTAATGATCACTGTGACAGACTTTAAAGTTCTATGTCAATAAGAGAATTTAATCCCCTCGGTGCTTGAATTTTATGTAAACTCTTTGTAATGAACCATTTGATTATGTTATCATTTATTTTTATTAATGATATTTTAAAATGAAGCAGTTTTTAATAAATTTTAGATACCTAAACAATAATTTTAAGCCTGTTGGCACTTCAAAAAGAAGTAAGATATATGCATTACAATAACTGAAAAGTAATATCATAATCTTGACATGTTTAAGTAATTGTTATTTTATGTTCTAAAAAAATTAGGAAAAATTCTAATAAACCTTGATTTTTTTATGGATCCTTTAAAATTTAATCTTACATTGTATTGATCAAACTGCAAATTCAGTAACAAACATTCTTGATTGGTCATTGATAGATAACTTAAACGTGTACAATCTTCTCACTGAAATTTATTATATAGAGCCTGTTATTATTTATTAAAGAAGATCAGTCCAAGAGTTGTACTAGATATTGATGAATGAAAGTTATGAATTTAGGAATTACTTGAAGTGATTAGAGAAAAGATAATGTTAAAATGTGATGAACTAGTAATTAAGAAAGATATACTATCAATCGCAATATATTTATTGGTTTAATAGATTGAATTTGGTATTAAATCATGTATGACATTATTAAAAAATGGTTGGGGATTACTTTCACAATTTTCCAAATTAATCAAAAGAGATTTTTGAAGCAATAATTTAATATCTCCTACTATCTCTCTTTTTCTAGTAAATGGCATATAAAATATAATTTAATATTTGAATTGGCATAACCTCTGATGGTGCTGATTTAGTATGCACTCATGGCTGCCATTTTGGATTACAAGAACCACCCAAAATCACACTGACCCATCCAACTGATAAATGACATCAATCAAAATGGCCATTTTCATCAAATAAAAAAAAACAATCAAAAACCCAATTTCCATAAATAAAAAAAACCCTAATTTTCATAGTTATAAGAAATGTAATCACATGATTAAAATATTAAAGCACAAAATTCACCATTTTCATCAAAAAAAGAACCCCAAAACCCAATTTGCGTAGTTCAAAATTGCCAGCGCATACTAAATCAGCACCCACATCGGACTCACTAAATGGATTCTAAATGAGTAGGAGGTTTAGATTTATTAATTGGAATATGATGTTGAATTATATTCAAGTAGACATCAAATGTTAATTATTTATAGAACTTTCAGCCTGTGCAATCAAACCTTATTTCCTTAATTGGGCATTTGAAGATTTTCTCCTCTTTAATTCATTAATTTTATTATCTATTTTGTTAAAAGTACTCTCTAATGTTCATTCAAGAATTTGTAATAACTATTAAATACATTTATGTGATTAATTGTAAATTGGATTAAGGGCAATGTAAAATTAATAAATTTAATCTTTTTTTTTACATCTTGTCTTATTCAGAATAAAATAAATGACATTTCACTATTGACACTAATAAATGTGTCTTCAAACCTATTAATTTTATGTTGTACTCTCTACAATCACATCTTCATGAGAGTAATATTTGTAATCTCCTTTCTACTTCTTTAACTTGCATTAATTATATTATTAAATGGAAGCAATTATATTATAGTTATTCACTGTAACATCTTGGTATGGAGTCTTGGGGTGATGATACTCATCATCATTAACTCCAAGCCAATGACAAAATTGAATATAAAAGGAATGAGCATGAGAGATCAACAAGACAAAAGCTAACTAGCTTGGAGAAGATTACATAAATCATAATTTGGATGCACAACTTTAAATGCTAATCCATAAAAATATATCAATTAAAAAACATAATTCTGGACTATAGAAACATGTTGATCATCATCAATGTTCTGGTCACTTAGTACCATTAATGTTCTGGCCAACTATAAGCTAAATTTCTAAAGAAATAATAAATAAAATGAAGTGCATGGACTTTAAAGGATATCTCTTTGCATCACTCCAGGATCATCTGGATGTCCAAAAATACTAAACATAAACTCCTTTTATATAACATAACCCAGCTCAATGAGCAAAAGCTGTATATCTGTTACTGTGAGCAAGAGATATAATCCTAACATATAATGTTTTAAATCCACTCTATGATTAAGTGAATTCACTGAAATAATTTAAACAATGAACTATAAATTTATTAATTAGAATCATTAAAATGAAATGTTTTGCAAAGTATGCCATAAATAGAAATTCAGCATTCTGATTCTGATTAATACAATAAATGATCACATTGTGATTTATAAATATCTCAATGCCAAATTTATATTTATGGCATACTCAGCAGTCCTTAATTTCATTTTATTGCATAAAATATTCCAGTTTTAATCCTGATTGGATTTAAAACATTATATGTTAAGATTATATATCTTGCTCACAGTAACAGTTATAGAGCTTTTGCTCCCTCAGCTGGATTCATGTGTAATGGTTTGTTATATAAAAGTATTTTATATTTAGTGTTTTTGGATTTTGGATGTCCAGATGATCCTTAATTGGTGCAAAGGAAGATTCTTTAAAATCTATGCACTACATTTCATTTTATTTATTATTTCTTTAGAAATTTAGTTTATAGTTGGCCAATATATTAATATCACATGATCACCATTTCTTATGGTTGCTCATAACTGTTATTACTCTGGCTTGCACTGAGTGGTACAAATGTATGGAGAGTTTTGCCTGTTTCAATACATTAATAGTACTAAATGGTCAGGGCATTGATGATGATCAGTATGTTTCTGTAAACCAGCATTATTTTTTAATTGATATATCCTTACTGATTAGCACTTAAGGCTGTGTATCCACATTATTGTTTATGTAATCTTCCCCAAGTTTTGCAAGGGATAAATACTTAGCCTGGTCTATACTAGGCCCATTTCAAATTCAATCACAAGGTTAACTGTTGATTTTATTTTTATTGTTGGTCATTCATGATGATGATGAATGATTATTCTTATTACTCTGTAATTCTGCTAAGCTTATAGTTAATATAGTTAGCTTTTGACTTGTTGATCTCTCATGTTCATTCCTTTTATATTAAATTTTGTCACTGGCTTGGGGTTGCTGATGATGAGTACCATCACATTGGTGCACCCCAAGACTCTGTATTATTACCAATGTTTCCCAACATAGGATGCCATTTGCTATGGTATGAACTGAGGGGGCAACCTGGGGTGATCAAAAATCATCATCAATTCCCACTTACTACCAAATTTATATATTAAAAATAAAATGAATAAATATGAGTATGAAATATCAGCACATAACTAACTATAAGTTCACCAGCATTACACAAAAGTAATAATCATTCATCATCATGAATGATCAGCAAAAAAGTAATTCACCAATTAATCTTGTGAATGAATTTGAAATGGGTCTATTATAGACCAGACTAATTATTTAGCCTTTACCAAACTCAGGGCAACAATACAACATAATAATTTGTATGCACATACTTAAAAATGCTAATCCATAAGAATATAATAATTAAAAAAATAATAACATGCCGATCATCATTAATGCTCTGGCCACTTATTACCCATTAATATACTGGCCAACTATAAACTTAATTTCTAACTAAATAATTAAAATGAAATGTAGTGCATAAACTTTAAAGGATATAACCTTTGTATCATCCAGCATTAGAGAAGTAGTGAAATCACCATCAATCAGCATGTCAAGTGCTGGTGGCTGAGTGGTTAGCATAGCTGCTTTACAAGCAGTTGTCCCAGGTTCACTTCCCAGCCAATGCTTTGACACATGAAAAAAACTGGATGTCCATAAACACTAGATATAACTCCCTTTTACATAACAGACTTATGCATGAAGCCGGATCAGTGAGCTATATAACTGTTACTGAGAGCAAAAGATAAAATACAAACATATAATATTCTAAAATTATTTTAGGATTGAATAAATTCGCTGGAATAACTTTAACAATGAAATATACATTTATTAATTAGAAACAATAAAATGAAATTAAGGTCTGCTGATTATATTATAAATATAAATTAAGCATTTTGATTTTGATTAAAATACAAAAAGAAATAAGCTATCGCATTATTATTTACAAATATCTCACTAGGTTTACGTAAAATGTACCTGTATATAAACATTCAGATGTGCTGTGTAATAATTTAAAATTAATGTTTGAATTGTCATAGACTTATAAAAAAACAATTCATTTTAATAATTTATAAAGTATGATTGATTTTAACATATATATGTGTCTACATGGCACTCTACATAAGAACAGATGTGCTGTATAAATTAAAATTACTTATCAGAATTGTGATAAACTAATAATTAAATTAAATTCATTTAGGTCAAATTTAATATTAGAAAACAATATTTATGCATGCACATACACACAATTATAACTACACAAGTTTTAACTGAATGAGGTTTTATTTCTTAAGCAATATTATTTAATAACTTATTGAGATTATTTAAAGCTAATTAACTAATTATATTTTATGCTTGTTATTTAAATTAAGTTTATTGAAGATTTAATTGACACTATTATACTAAATGTAAGCATACTATTTTCTTTTAGATTATATTATCCTTAAGGTTTAAATGTACAAGAAATATTCAACATAAATATTATATATTATTTAATACATTTAATGCAATTTTAGGTATAGCTATTTAAATTTTAATCTCAAATAGCTAGTTAGCACATTATTAATTAGAAATTTAAAATTTTTATCTTCTTATGCCAATGACTATTTTAATAATGACTTAGGGCATAATTAAAATGGGCACAATATATATATATATATATATATATATATATATATATATATTATATATATATATATATATATATATATATATATATATATATATATATATATATATTATTGGCAACAATTATAAGTTTGTGCTTTTTTGCATATAGATTAATCAGCATATGACATAGCATTGGTAATCTTACAGAAAGCTGATTAATACTGAAATTTTTGGTATGCTGTTCCATTATAATCATGTTTGTTGTAAAATAGTACAATGTCCCATTGACATTTTCAGGGAAGGTATAAATCAAGTAACTTTCTATTCAACCAGATCCATTTAGTCTCTATAATGTAATAGACTTTAGGCAAGCCATCTAATATACATATGGGCTATGAACCACCTAAAAGCTACATATTGCCTCCATGTGAATTCAAACTTTATCATCATTGCAGTAGAAGCAGCAGATGGATATCTACATCTTGCGTCAGTCATAACTTCCTAATCATATTGCTGTAAAACTGTTGTGTCATGAATGATTCAAATCCATCTTTTTATATTATATCATAGAATTTAAAAAACACAATAATTAATAGTAAGTTTTTTTATCTTAATTTAAAAAAGGTAATGACTTTTTTTAAATTCATCTTAATTAAATACCAAACTTTTTTTAAAAGTATTTTTTAATTCTTTCAACATCTTTGTAGGATTTTTTCAATATGTTATACAAACTTTAATTTAAAAAATTTATTAATCTAATTAAAATAGTTAGTGAAATTTTATAATTACTAGTATAACTATTGTAATATAAAAACATGCTTGTTTTAATTTTCAAAATCAGAGTAAAACATTAAATAAATTTTTTAAATGTTTCATTTATAATAATTTTTTTAAATTCAAAATTATTTAATTCTTAACTGTTATTACAGCATAATATAAAAAATATCTACAAAAAACCTTGTTTGTGTTTATTTTTATTTTTCCTTTCAATTTTATAAATATACATGAACACACTACTATATTGTTGTATGTCATGAGACACATAACCATCTCAATATGTATAAACATTAAAAGCCTAAACCTAAACCAGTCAATAAAATAATCAAAGTTAACCCAAATTCTCAACTAAACCAGACTAGAAAAAATAAACTCTAAAATACAACCAATGATTTTACTGCTGCAAGCAGACTTCTCAAGTGTAAAGGGCTAAAATATAACAAATGTATACTCTTTTAATCCTTTACACTTGGTGAAACCACTGATTGTGGTTTAGGGGTTTTTTTGGCTAGTCTGGTTTAGTTGTAAATTTGGGTTAATTATGATATAAATATATATATTGTAATGGTATATAATATGCCGTTACATTAATTTAAAATTAGAATAAATTTTTTTTTAAAGTTCATAAATAAAAAACTAAAAGCTAAAATTAAAAAGAGTTGTTCAATGTAGGTATATATTTTCGCACAGATGCAAAACTTTAAAAGTATTTCTTTTTTAAATAAAAAAAAAGTATTTGAATGTACTTTTTTTATAAAAAAAGATAAAAGATCTAAATATAAAATATTTTAGTAAAAAATAATGTAAGTAAAAATAGAATCATTAAGATTTAATTCCTGAAATCTCAAAATGGAAATGATTGTGTTATTAATTATCGAAAAGCAAACTAGCCCTTGGGGATCTTATATAATTAAAAAGTCAGATGAAAGATATAGATAAAAATTAAAGATTGTTTCCCACTCTGAAGCAGAATGTCCAATAGAAGCAGAAATCAATGCTCAGACCCTAATGAAAATGATTGATTGTTCGGTGAATCCGGACGATGTGTATAAAAAGAAAAATATTGAAATTAAGAACAGTTCCAGCTTGATTTTGTGAGAAGGGTGATAAGACACGCTTATCACCCTCTCTCATTTATTTCAAATGAAATGACTGTTGAATTATAAATGGTACTGTTGCAGACCCAAATAAAATAATACCAGGGTTGAACCAGCTAAGGCCACCTTCAGATGGACCGGTCTTCAAATAAAGACTTTGTGGGAATTGACACCAGGCACCAGGACTCTTCTACTGTAAGAGATATAACTGAAAAATTAAAAAAATAATAATAATTAAGAACTTTCAAGATTTGACAAGCTAAACCTAAATCTTTTAAAATGAACTTGAATCTGACTTTTCAGATCAATTATTAATGTTTAATTTTTATACTTTGGAGTTTGCGGACTTAATCATTTCCATTTTTTTTTTAATATTTATTGATTAAATTATTTAAATGCATTAAATTTAAGTTGGGTATAGATGACTGCATAGATTCGTTAATGTTTAATTATGTTTTTTATTTTCATATTTGATTAAAATATATAGATATTCGGTAAATATGATACCTCATGTTGAGTATCTAAAAATGTATTTATTTGAATGTCTTTTAAGTTATTGGTGTCAATGCGGCATCTTATGATGAATGCCATTGGGTTTCTTGTAAATTTCCCTCTGCAATTACATCAATGAGTTTATATTTTGATCGTTTATGTTTATTTTGAAATGTTTTTGACTGAGTAATCTATGTAGCCTATCTATACTCAACATTCTAAAGTAAAATTTATTAAAATGTCCATCTGTGTGAATAGTTTAAAATAATAATTTAAATTTAAAAATTAATATTAAAATCTAAAGAAATTTTATTCCTCAATTTTATTTATATGTGCATTAATAAATGTTTTGTGTGTTAATTACTGGTAGTGGTTTATTTTATTTTTTTAAATATTAATATATTTTGAGAATATAAATCTTTATTAAAACTTATAAAAATGTTTTAAATCTCTGCTACTCCATGAGCTAGTGACTAAGGCTAACAGTCAAAATAAAATATATGTGTAAAAATGTGAATATTTAACTTACATATTTGCCTACTATATAAATTTTCCAGATTCAAATGGCCTGGTGATCCCCGGTATGGCAGATACGGTAAGACTGGAAACTTCCATTTCTTCTCTGACCGCTATAATATATATATATATTATGACAGGCACACTTTGTATGGCCAAGCATAAGATGGTATTACATAATAAAATGGCCTAAAATATGCAATAAAGCCATTAAACGTATGTGTATGCAATCTATATAAATTTTAATCAAGTCAAATTATAAAATAAGTGAGAGATGTCTGTGGATATGTCATATACTCGCACACACAAGAAAAGCCAATAGTTAAGGCTTATAATCTGAAGTATCAGCATACTAGCTATATGCTTATAATTTATTTGTATTATTTTATGTTCATTTTTTTTTTATAAATGCAAATATGTGTATGCATAATTTGTATGTATAATTTTTTTTGTTGTTTGTTAAATGCTTGTGAAAAGAAAAGGAAATGGTAATATTTAAAAATCCAACATATAGGTAATTTTAAATCAAAAGTTGTACTAGATATTTTTCTCTACAAACCCATTGTTTTAAATTTAAGAAAAGTCTAAAGGCAAGTACATTTTAATAGATAAGTAATTTTGTTTCTTTTTTTTTTTTTAATTATCAAATATTTCAACTCAACAAAAGAGTTCATTAAATGCGGGTGGGGAAAAATATCTAATTTAATTAAATAAATATTTTAAATGGAATCTGATTATCGGAAAATAACTTATATAATCAAATTTTTTTTGTGTGGGTATGTTGAATCAGAGTAGATAATCAATTGAATTAAAAATAAATAAATTCTTGAAATTAATTAGTGGATTTCATAGGAATGTTTTGTGCATTGTACGAATCCACTAACAAAGGTCAAAATTAATTAATTAAATGTGTTTCAGAGGGGTAACTAGATTGAGGTTTTAATGAGGAGGGCTAAATGCTGTCCACCAGCATAGTGGATTTCAATTGGACACAGGCATTCAATCGGGCACAGTCAGTCACTAAGTCAATCAGTCATTAAGTCAATCATTCACTCACTTATGCTAACTTTTTAGATTTATCTGAACTTGCTTGCTTGAACTTGGAGAATTCCCAGTTCTAATTTTTTTTTCTTAAATCATGCCGATATAAACTTCAAGATGGTTTCCAATTAGACAATTCATATTAGTACGGTAGAGTATTGTGTTTGTGGGAAAGTGTTAATATTTGGAAATCCAAAGAAAAAGAATCATTACCAGTGCTGTAGAAAACAAAAAGAAAACACTACTGTTAGTTGATAATCATTAACTAAAGAAGAAATGTATGATTAAACCTCAAGTACAAATGTACTCGCATCAGTGAAATGGTCATGGGGTAGGAACCCCCAGTCAGTGCGCCTGCCCAGCTCCGCTCCTGCCATCAGCAAGGTCTCACAAATCCAGCTGTCAAATGATCGTGAGAGTCGTGGAACAATGCCAGAAAGGTCTCCTAAATCCAGTCATCAAGCGATCGTGAGAGCTGTTGAACAATACCAGAACTGTTTCCTAAATCCAGCCACCAACAGCTGAATGATGCTGTGTTAAAGAGAAGTCCTTGACATTCTGGATGAATAGATACTTGGCCTACTCAGAACCCCTAGATGGTACTCTTATTAATGTTATTATATTTTTATGCTAGTAATTTCATACAAATATCAACATAATAAATCTTTTATTAGTGTACCATTCAGGGTTTACGAAATGTATTTGTGTGCGAATTATGAACCTCAGACCACTTTCTCATTAGTTGATTCTTTATAATTTTACATTTTCTTTCTTTGTTAATACATCTGTAGTCCTCTCATATATATTTATTATTATTATTATTTATTATGCATTGGGGTTTGTTATTATTATATTTATCTAGGGAATTGGTGAAGGGATTCAATAAACATTTATTTAATATTTATAAAACTACCTTACTGCTTTTGAGAATTTATTCGTATTTCTTTCTCTAACATAATAAGACACTTAGATAATTGCATGAGCTTTAGTTTCCCATTTCTTTACTTGAGATAAAGAGAATGATGAGCTGGAATATGGGATACTCCCTTATCGGGATTTAAATCTTTGGTCATTTGGTGTTTATTTCTATTAAATTTTGTTTGATTCATTTATTTCATATTATTATTGGCCTTACATATCCTTTCAGGAGGGGGAATTAATCTTTTTCTTTCTGGGAGTGGCACAAAGGATTGAAATTAAAGAAATCTTTCAAAGGTATGTAAGAGTCAATACTTTTATAAATGTACCAAACCGATCATAAAAAAGATTTAAAATTACTTCCTATCCTGCCATGCCGCCATATTTGTTTCATGTTTGATATGTGCGCATGCTCACCTTTTCAGGGTAGGGATGAACCGGTATAATATATATATATATATTAATTTGCTTAGTCAAGGCATTTGACTCGACTAATCAAAACAGTTTGAAATTATACAGACATTCATCAAAATTTATTTTGAATTATATAGAATATATATGATAGAATGGAAGAACATCTTAATGCTTTGAATGCTGTTTACAAAGATTGATTTATTAATTGTTGTTCAAAAAGCAAGCCTTTTATTATCAGTTATTAAAAAAGAATCATAATATTTAACTCAGATGATTAATTATCAATTTCTGAGTTAATTTAAATATTTTGGTAGAAAAGCAGACTTAAATGTGAGGGAATATTATTGATAAAAATGCCCTGCATGGTTTGGCATAATTGATAGAGCATCTAATTTGGGATTGATACTGGGTGGCATAATTGGTAGAGCATTTGATTTGGGGTTGAAAGGTCCCAGGATCGATTCTAGATACTCACAGTTAAACCACCAAACATCACATGATCACCATTTCTTATGCTTGCTCATTGTTGTTAATAACAGTTATGAGCAAGCATAAGAAATGATGATCATGTGATGTTTGGTGGTTTAATACCAATCCTGCCTAATAGGATACTGGTGGCTATTGTTATTAAAGAACCAAAGACACCAAAATATATGGGTACAGAACTGAATTCAGACCTATATGATTATACAAGCTAATGAGCTTAGATTAAAAATATTATTGTTTTTCAATTTTATTCTCATAGTTTTGTAGTTAATTAGATATAAAAGCAGGCTGCTGGAGGGTTGCATTAGATCCGAAGATCTAGGTATAGTGCTGTCTAATCCAAGGCTCTTCACTGATGAAGGCCACAAGCCAGAAAGTAGTCTGGGGATATTGGATGAGTAGGCACTAGATGGGGATTTTATGCACAACCTTCTGGCATCCATTCATTACTCTGGCTTGCACTGAGTGGCAGTACTGTATGAAGAGTTTTAGTCTGTTTTAATAACAGTTATAAGCAAGCATAAGAAATGGTGATCACGTGATGTTTATTGGCTTAAAACCAATCCTGCCTAATAGGATAATGGTGGCTATGGTTATTGAAGAACCAAAGACACCATAATGTATAGGTACTGAACTGAGTTCAGACCTATATGACTATATAAGCTAATAAGATTGGATTGAAAATATTATAGTGTTTTCAATTTAAGACTCATAGTTTTGTAGTTAAGTAAAGATAAAAGATGGCTGATGGAGGGTTGCATTAGATCCTAAGATCTAGATGCAGTGCTCTCAGATCCAAGGCTCCTCACTGACGAAGGCTAGTCTGAGGAAATTGAATAAGTAGGCACTAGATAGTGGTTTCATGCACAAACCTTCTGGCATCCATTGTTTATTCTGGTTTGGACTGAGTGCGCTACTATATAGAGAGTTTTGCCTGTTGATACTCACAGTTCAGACGCTCGAACTTTTTATAAACTCCCGAGCAATAAGGCCATTATTTTTATTTTTATTTAAAATAGATAAAAATATGTTGTTTCTTTTAGCAAATAAAAAAATAAATACGTTATTATAATAATACAACACCTGCAACGAAAATAATTGTAAAAGGCTGTTATTTTATCTAATTTATTATACAGAAGCCTTTATTGCTTTTATTATAAGTTTTTAAAGATAATCGCAGGTGATAAAGTCTTTAGAAATAAAAATCTTCTCACAAATAATGAAAAAGTTACATCACAAAATCGATATGGATCAGCATATGACATATGCAACATTATATATATCATCATCATCATCAACTATTATCAATCCACTGCAGGATGAAGGTCACTCCAAGTTCAATCCATCTTCTCCAATCTTTAGCTTCTCTTCTCCACATCACCACTGTACACTTTCTTCTTTTATCCATCCATTTCACATGTGGTCTCTCTCTGGGTCTTTTCAATGTCTTGAAATCCAGTTTAAGATTTCAATTTCTCATAGCAATATATCCAGCCCAACTCCACTTCAGACTTTTAATTTTTTCAATGAGGTCAGTAACACCTGTTTGTTCTCTTACCCATATATAGTCATTAAAACTTCTCACTAATATAGTTTTGTCATTTTTGACTTGAAATTGGCTGTAAAATACTAACATATTTATTTATTTTTGCTTTAATGATAAAACAAACTTTTTTATTTTCTTACACTATTCTTTATCATCATTTTTAATCATAATCAATCCACTGCAACATGGTCTCTTTAAATTTAACCCAATTTCTCCAATCTCTATTCTTTTGCATTTCAGATCAGCAAACTTCCTTATTTCAGCCATTCATCTCATATGTGGTCTCTTTCTAAAATCTTTTACAATCTCTTGAGATATGACTTAAGAAGATTTTAACTGTCCATATATTATCATCTCTTATAGCAACATATGTAGTCCAACTCCTCATCTCTTAAATGATATCAATAATACTTGTTTGTCTTTCATCTATGTATTTCATTTTTGATCACTCCTCATTACTACTAACATCATCTTTCAATATTTCATTGAGTAGTCTAAAGTCTTTGTATTTCTATTGTGTTAAGTTTTCAAATCTCAGATTTATAATGAAAAACCTTTCTTTTCCAATACTGAAGTGTATATCCTTTTAGTATTAAGCTATTTTTTTAAAAAAGACACTTGACTTCAAGTTCAATTTCATTATTAATTTCAACCATTATGTTTGTATCCGTAGTAATAATTTAACACAAGTATTTGTAGCTGTTAATTTCTTTTAATTCATTATCAATCTTTGTTTTCTTCTTTAGTCTTACTTTTTTTTACTTTCATCTCACAACTTTTATGGCATGTCCTGAAGTTCTGAAGCATTATTTGAAAAAATAGTTATATCATCTCCAAAATTCTAGATGACTTAAATAATCTCCATTTAATTTTACTTCTTTATATTCACATTTTAATCAACAAAACACTTCTTCCAAACCTACTGTAAAAAGTTTTGGAAATATGGAATCACTGCAATGTTAATCTTCTTAGTATCACTATGCAATCTTATTATTACTATTGCATTTTGATAAATATTCTTCAGAATGTGACAGTCTCCTGAATCTATATATTGATAATTCCAATTTTTAATTACTATAGCAACTCTTATAGAATCAAATACTTTTCATAATCTACAAATCCAAAGCATAATGGCAATTCATATTCACTGGTCCTTTCTATAACATCTCTAAATATTCCAATATGATCCAATGTTTTAAAACCACTTTTAAATCCATCTTGATCTTTTGGTTGGTTAAAATCAGAAAGTTTACTGTAAATAAGATGTAATTATTTTGAACTCAGAAGTAAAAGTGAATAAATTTACCATTCTGACAGATTCTGTGCTGATGAGCAATCCATCCATGTTCATATATGCCATGAATAATCACATAGTAATGACAAAACACATGAGTGGACATTAGTAATTTACCTTGCTTATTTCTTTTAAGGTTCTCTTTTTAGTTAACAGCAAATTCTTTCCTGCATCCACTATCTTTTATTAGGTCATTTTTTCAAGAATGTTCTTTATATTTTAATATTCAAATAACATCTTCTAGTTCCCCTAATACTTTTCTTTTCTTTCACATGTATAATTCTATTTTTGTTTAAGTTTTAATCATTTTAATATCAATAACGTCACATTGAAATCAAACTATACATTTTTTTAAAAAAAATTCCCATCATATTTATTTCCATATCTCTTTTTATTTTTTGCTTTAATTTTAAATTTACCATAAAGTTTATTACCATAATTTATATATATAAAGCTTTTCTTTTTAAATGAAAAAAAAAAAAGGTAGTTCTTTTAAATATAATTATAAAAACTGCCATATGCATTTAACCACTTTTATTTTATTGTTTATTTCTCTCTAAAGATTCTATTTTTTTCATTTATAGAATAAATAAATACTTATATGGTTATTTTATAATATATAGACAGTTGAAGTGATAACATGGTTTCCAAGAGATTGTAAAAGACCTAGAAAGAGATCATGTGTGAGATGGATGGATGAAATAAGGAAGTGTTCTGGGTGATGTAGAGAAAAATAGACCAGAGATCAGTGAAGATAAATCAAGCCTGGAGAAATCTTCATCCTGCAGTGGATTGATAATAATTAAAAATGATGATAATGATGATGGTTACTTGCTTGGGAAAGATTATGTAATGGTCAAGTTCCCAAATGGCAGCTTGACCACAGTAGTTTAACTCTATTAATCAAATTAAATTATTTTTAATTTAGAAGTCAGGAATCCATTTTTTAATCTGCCACGTGGTAAACATTGCATGATGTTTATCTAATGATAAGTAACCTAACTATTTGTAGATTTTTTCACATATTGTAATAAATTAATACATTTTTGACCATTTAACAACAGACAAGCCTTTTGTTGATTTAAATATCTATTTCATCTTAGCCCTTTGATACTACTATTATCATAATCATAGCTTTAAACACTTATTTTCACTAAAGTCTAATATATATATATATATATATTGTTTATAGGATTTACATAAAATTGAATTTCTTGTTTTATTTGTATTCAAATCTATGTAAAAGATATTAGAGAGACCACTTTGCAGACTGAGAGATGATAGCTTCTTTTTTATTTAATGTGAGCTTACCTATGGATATAGTCTATCCCACTTTAATTTTTCTCTTTCTGTTGTCTCTCTCAGTGCATATAATGTATGCTTTGGAGAGGTCGAATTTGTGGCCTAACTGCAGTTCGTGCTCCAAAAATATCGAAAAATATTGTCTGTTGTTAAATGGTCAAACATTTATTAATTTATTGCAATTAATGCAGAAAAGAGGTAAAAGTGTTTATAGAGTTACACATACTGTGATAAACGTATAGTTCGTTGGAAAAAAAACTAACAAATTGTCAATTGTAAAATGATCAGAATTTGAATGGTTTTCCATTCTAGTTTTACTTCGAGCAAAAAATACCTATATTTCCTGGAATGTGAATGAATGATAACCACTACATGATGGAACCTGAAAACCTTTTTAAATTTTATTCAGTATAGATTCAAATCCCAAGTCATGGACATGAGAAATAGATAAATAATCACTACACCATGATGCTATTAGTTTATATATGTATGTAAATTTTAAATTATATGTATGTAAATGGATTATTCTCCAGTACATGAAGGGTCAGAATGACTAAATGGTCAACATGGGTAAGATGACAACCTTGACACTAACGAGGGCTTTGAACATTCCATCATCAGATTTTCAATGAAATGGATGGCTGTAGAGTTGTGGGTTGGAGTAGCTTGAAACCTGTCCATTAAAGTATGAAGATTGGCTATCTTAATATAACGCTGAGCATTGATTGTATATATGTGTGGAGATAGTAATCTGGACCAACTGATGATTGCTGGTTTAGCATGAAATAATATATTGGTAATTATTTATCTTTTCAACATGTGTATGATCAGGTGGTCAGCAATATGTGATGGTGTGGAGAGCTGAGGGTCATGTGAAAGTCTGAGTTTGAATCCGTTATATATTACATTATATATGTGAAGATGTGTGTAAGCCTGTACAATGTATTAATTTAAATAATGGTAAATAATAACTATAATAATATATATATTAAACAGAAGTACTTTCATTTACATTGTAATCATTATCAACTAAAGTCACATAGATAAAAAAAAATAGATATTGGGATTTTCTAAGAATTATGTACATCAATATTAGCAGATTGTATATTTATTGTATAATTTTTTAATTACATTCACATTTTCATATAGCTTATCTTGGAGAATTGAGATATGCTTTAGAAAAAAGGTTTAAAAAAACACCAACTATTATACAAACCTTTACAAAAATGCTATAAATAATCAGTGTAAAACTGCCTCAGTTTTCTTTAACCATGAAAAATCTTACAATTTTAAATTTACCTTTAACCTAGATCACACAAATATATTAAACGAAGAAAGACATCATAAAAAAAGAAAAATTAAAGATCATTTGCTTAAAGATTGTATAATAAATAGACGATCTGCTATTATTAAGTTTCTTGGAATAAGAATTAAAATTATCAAGAGCATGCAGATTCTATTTCCTAGTTGTTCAGAACCTGTCCAGTAGAGATGAAGATGCTATCAGTGGATATAAAGGCAATTACAATGCATAACCAATTTTCTGTCAACAAGATAAGTACTATTAATTTTCAAGCCTATAAATTTGAAGAAGCTTTAAATGTCCTAGTTAGAAGAGTCAAATTTCACCAATGGAAAAGTCCACCTGGGCAACATACATGATGATACTGTACGATTATGTGATTATGTGATGAATATTGCATAACAGTGAACAAAACTATGATGGAACATATCAAATGTTAAACATTAAAGAGGTAATAACATATTTACAAAAGACCTCATATATTTTTAAAATAGTCTTACAACCTGCATTCTATAAAATACCAGTTACAGCAAGAACAGCCAAGCTGCTAAACATAAATGCACATATTGGATTGTTTAACAAATTGCCTTACATTATAACAATATCTCCTAACATCTTTCAAGTCAAAATGAATAACCTACTGAAAAAATTACAAGAAGTTATATCATAAACATCATATGATCACAATTTCTTATGCTTGCTCATAACTGTTATTAAAACAGGCAAAACTCTCCATACAGTAGTGTCACTCAGTGAAAGTCAGAGTAATCAATGGATGCCAGAAGGCTTGTGCATAAATTTCCTATCTAGTGCCTACTCATCCAATATTCCCAAACTAGCTTATGTCAGTGAGGATCCTTGTATCTGAGAGGACTCTTAGGATCCAATGCAACCCTCTTGCAGCCACTTTTATCTCTACTCAACTACAAAACTATGAGTTTAAAATTGAAAACACAAAAATATTTTCAATCCAAGCTCCATAGCTTATATAGACATATAGATCTGAACTCAGTTCAGTATCCATATTTTTGGTTTTTTAATAATCATAGCTATCACTATCCTATTAGTCAGGATTGTTGTTTAACCACTAAACATCACATAGTCACCATTTCTTATGCTTGCTCATAACTGTTATTAAAAACAGGCAAACACCAATCCAGACTAATAGGATAGTGGTGGCTATGGTTATTAAAGAATCAAAGACACCAAAATGTTGAACTGAGTTCAAACCTATATGATTATATAAGCTACTGAGCTTGGATTGAAAATATTTTTGTAATTTCAATTTTAAGCTCATAGTTTTGTAGTTAAGTAGAGATAGAAGGTGGCTGCTAGAGGGTTGCATTAATCCTAAGATCTAAGTGCAGTTCTCTCAGATCCAATGCTCCTCACCGATGAAAGCCATGAACTAGAAACTAGTCTGTGAATATTAGATGAGTAGGCATTAGATAGGGATTTTATCCACAAGCCTTCTGACATCCATTGATTACTCTGGCTTGCACTGAGTGGTACTGCTGTATGGAGAGTTTTGTCTGTTTTAATAAGTTATGTCATATTTAGACAATTCTAATGCATAATGCTACACTAAAATAAATATCCAAATATATTTTAGTTCACATGGATTGTGCTGTTTTGAGATGTGGACTCTAATATATGGACAGAGGATGTAACTGAAAATTTTTTAAAAGTGATTTGTAATTTGCATATTTAAATGATTGTTTTCAAGACTGAAAACAAGTTTTAAAAATGTACTAACATCATATCTGGAATGCTTGATAAATTTGGAATTATATTAAATGCTTCAAAATGCACAGGATCTACCAGAGAAATAAAATATCCCCAATGCATTATTACAAGTAAGAAATATGACAGCCTGAAAAATGTCAGAGCATTTTAAAATGCTTCAAAGCCAAAAAATGTCAGAGAATTTTCAGGCCTTTTTGGGACTATTAAACTTTTTTGAAACTTACTGAAAGACAAATCTCATATTCCAATTTCACTTTTTGAATTATTAAAAAAGAATCAAAGATGAAAACAGGGAGTTCAACAGAACACTGATGCTGTGGAATATGGAATTGGTGCTCACAAAGTTTATGGAGGTGAATGCCTATTGTATATGTATCCAGAACATTTACTGCTGCTGAGAAAAATTTATAGACAATTAAATAAAGAAGTTCTAGCCATTGTGTTCATGGTAAAAAAAGTTTCACCCAAATGTATATGGATGTTCTTTTAAAATCTGTATGGACCATAGACTTCTATTGAAGATACTTGAAAAGTGTAAAAAGACTCTGAATTATCCTACTCTGTGAATTTTACATTGGATTAACATCTTAGCTTCTTATGATTTTGAATTATTATACAAGCTGGAAAAGCAAATTATGGATACTGGCAATCTAAAACACTGTATATGCATGAACATGAGCTGTGAGTTACTGAAGTTGATCAAATGGATTCCATGAAACCTAAATAAATAATGTAATCATAACAAAATGGACTAAGAACAATCTCAGATATCAGTTAATTAAGAAATGAATAAAGCAAGATTGGTCTAAAACTCGATCAAACTATGTGGTTTAAAAAATTTGGAATACCTGGGAAAATTTATTTATGTGTAATGAATATCTTCTCATGATGGAATGTGATTTGATGCCAACTGATGGGAGAAAATGCATGTTAGTTTATTACACAAGGGATATCCTGGTATAGTCCAAATGAAATAATTAGCTCAATCATATATGGTGACCAAAAATGAATAGCAACATCGAGAAAGCCATAAAGAAATATCAAACTTGCAAGAAAATATTACATTCTATCAGATTATTAAATAAATAATTTGCTGAGCTTCAATCCAGGGGTGAGAAGGGGTCATAATAATAGCATAACCCACAAAAGAGTTAATATTTTAGTCTGAAGCTACTAACCTATGGCAAATGATTCACTTAAACTATGCAAGATTATCCTATGCATATGGGTTAAGTGAACACATGAATATACAGAATTAATAGTTAAAGACTATAATGCAGATGTCATATTATTGTAGTTTAAAAGCTAACAAAGTGTAACTGGCACATATGCCGTTACATTTTTTTTTTTAAAATTAAACATGAAAATTAAAAGTTCACAGATAAATTTTTTTTTTTTAATAATTAAAAATTATCTAAACTCTAATATATAAAATCGCACAGATGAAAAATTATTAAACGAAAATTTTATTAAGAAAAAAAAAGTATTTTAAAACTAAATTTTCAGTAAAGATTTAAAGATAAAAATATATCTAAGTTTGTACAATAAATTAATTACTGTTATCGTAAAATGAAAATGATTATTTTAATTAGTCCAAGTGAACTAGCCCTTGGTCATTTCAAAATATATAAGAAAAGGTCAGATAGGAGAGAAAAAACAATAGAAACTAATACCCAATAGGGAAAATCCCTCAGGAAACGGACCAGAATGAAAAGGTCATCATTGTCATGATGTAATGTTCATTGGATCTGAAAGTTTATTATAAAAGGAAAGAGATGTGAATTAGAGGTTAGATAAGTGTTAAGTCGGAGAGAGTTGGAGGAGAAGGGATTGAAAGACGCACTTTCAATTCCTTCTGTTCTTGAAAAATGAAACATCATTTTCCTATATTGCAGACCACAGGACATCAGGGCCAGAAGAATACCATCTACCATAAAGGACAACTGGCTAACTGGATACCAATCTCTTCATGATGGCATGGGAATACACATTCAAAATTACAAGCAACTACAAAATATGGACCTTTTAAAACCATAAGAACTTTAAAAATTCATGAACACTAAATATAAAACTTTCCCGGTATTTAAATTATAGCAATAGTATTGCCTATCTGACCAAACTAAATTATTTATTAATTATTTTGATTGAATGTATTATTTTTTTATTAAATCATTTCCATTTTTTTCTATTAATATTTATTGTGTAAATTATTTAAATGCATTAAATTTAAGTTGGGTATAAACACTTGCATAGATTCATTTACATTTAATTATGTTTTTGTTTTCATATTCAATTAAAATATATAGACATTCAATAAATAATGATACCTTATGGTGAGTATCTAAAATGTATTTATTCAGATGTCTTTTAAGTTATTGGTGTCAATGCAGCATCTTATGATGAATGCCATTGGGTTTTTTGTAAATTTTCCTCTGCAATTCCATCAATGATTTTATATTTTGATCGTTCATGTTTATTTTGAAATGTTTTTGACCATGTAATCTATGTAGCCAATCTATACTCAACATTATAAAATAAACTATTATAAAATTCATCTGTGCAAAGTCAGGCATGAATGGCTATATAGATTTGTAAAGTTATATTAATTAATTAAGGGAGGGTTAATCTTAGGTTATTTGTTTCGTAGTTAAATTGGGTCAATGGATTGGATATATTGGTGTAATTAGTAGATGTAGTATGAGATTCGCTATGTGCAGGATCGCATATTATGCCGCATACCTCTTTTTGCCTATAAAAGGGGATAGTAAGATGGAAAATGCCATTCCTTCCTATAGAGTTTTTTTTATTGTTCTTCTTACCAGACAGATGTAGCATTCCTGTCTGGATGAGAGTCAATGTCTTCTTAACCATGCTGTTCAGATGTACATTTCTGACAGTATGGTATTTTGTGCTGTTATATTCATACTGCATTGAATACATCGATATATTAGATGGATTGACGTTGGTTTGGCTGCAAACTTTTGGCTTAAGGTTAAATCAGGGATAGAATATTTTCTTTTCAAATGCAATCTATGTAGTTTATTCATTCTTGACACTCTTAAAAAATATTATTAAATTCATCTGTATGGATGGTTTAAAATTTTAAAATAATAATTTAAATTATCTAAAATAATAAATGTTATTCCTCAAATTTTAAATGATTATATATGTGCATTAATAAATGTTGTTTGTGTATTAATTACTGGCAGTGGCTTTTATTTTTTTATATTTAAGATACAAATTAAACAAAGTTATATATTATTATATCTGCATCACCACTGAGCTAGTGACTGGGGCTAACGGTCTAAATAAATAAAGGTTGGATCTTTAACAGCATGTATCTGCCTACTCTATAAATTTTCTAGGTTCAAGTAGCCTAGTGGCGCTCTGTTCGGCAGATACGGTAAGACTGGAGCTTCCAATTCTTTTCAGACTGTTATAAAAGAAATATAGCATCTAATAACATTTTTGGTACCATTCCAAGTCCAACAGATTAGTTGAAAAGGCAATACAAAGATGAAATATACAGATATTTATAAAACTTTAGTAGTGACAGTGTTCTATTAGCATTTTAATCTGAGATTGACTAGAAAATACCTACAGAACTACTATTAAAATGTTTCAAAACTATGTCTCTACACTGATATAGATAAAATTAATAAAAGGAGGACAAATTTAAAAACCATTAAATTTAATGTAGAAGAAACTGTCTCAATACAGGATACATTATAAAAAGGTAGCTTTCTGGAAGAAGAACAAAACTGCTGTCTAAAACATTATAAGTGATTAAATTGAACAAAGGAAAAAAGCTAAAAAAAACACTTCCATCATTTAAGAAATCGTTTTTGTGAGACTGGATCAATTAAAGGCAACAGGGACTTTTTATAATCTTGATGATAGTGATCCTATAAAAAAAATACCAAAAATAATAGGACTGAAGGATTAAGATTAATAGAAAGAAACAAAAAAGAAAAGTCTTTGAGTTTTAACCCATCTCTTCCCATCTATCTATCTATAGGATTAAGCAATGGATAACAGATTGAAGTCTTGAAAAAATAAAAGATCATATTTGTGACAGAACTTTACTCCATTTTCTAGAGTGAGAAAGGTTGTGATATGTTCTAAATAAAAATTGTACATTACTAATATAAAAAGAAAAGAAAATCCTTATGAGTGTGTGTATATATATATATATAAAGAGCCTGTTAATAGCTCTAAACAAGCTTAATTATTTTATTTTTTTTATGATAAATGCTACAAGAGAAAATACATGAAGCTTTTATCTATGATGGTCCCCATCCACAGACCGGTTTTGAGCTATGGCTCTTATCAGTGAGGAGTTAGGACATAAACCAGTCTGGGGATGGAGACCATCATAGATAAAAGCTTCATGCATTTTCTCTTGTAGCATTTATCATAAAAAAAATAAAATAATTAAGCTTGTTTAGAGCTATTAGCAGGCTCTTTATATATTACATATTGGTAATACAAGCTATATAGGTCATGTGATATATGATTGATTTTTTACTTTTATATATATTATATATATATATATATATATTGTCGAAAAGTAAATAAAATTTGCACTCTATAAAATTTAATGTGCATGATATTTAAGTATTGCATATGGGAAAATTCACTAAAATATGGTAATTTGCAAAAAATAAGTTAATGATTAATTATACAAATTAATTCATGCAAAAATAAAAATTACAGATTCCACCTTGTTTTTGTGCAAAAAGAAGTGTAGAAATAGGAGAACAATAGCATGTGACAAGTGTATGCATAAAGTAATATAGAGACAAGTAAAGAATAGTACAATGATAGGAAAATTTAAGATTTACTATTTTGTCTGCAAGTTTAATAGAAATCAAATCAGCACTTAATTGACATTATTAATATTTTTACTAACATATCACACATTTATATGCAAAGTAAATTAACTCTTGTTACATTTTGTGTGTATATGTATTTATTTTCCAAAATAAATAAATGTGTATACATCTAGCTAAGAACAGTTTTGCCCCAATGTACATCAATGTTCATCTACATATTTTACTTGTGAGATAATTTGATACTGTTCTCTTTTTTATTTATGATATTCTAGTGGTTAGATAAAAACCATGCCTTCTTTATTTTCCTTTTTAGGTCACTGTATTCTAGGCAAACTAGGTTATCACTTTGTGAATTGAAGCATGATCTCTTTCATGATTCCAGATGGTTGATTTTTATTCAAAAAATTTTTATCACATTTGTGTAGAGATTTATGTTGTGTTATTCTCTTGGTGATGTTGGCTCTGAATTTGCTATAGTATACCACTGTAATGACTGAATCTGTAGTTTACACTGTATGAGTCTCTATATTCTAAAGTTTAACGATCACATGCTTTGACACAATATGCATTTTTTTTCTAGAATTGGAAACTATTAAAAGGCCCAAGAGCTTAACCTCAGACACTCAATTAAGACATAGAGATGCTGATGTATATGTAATATATATAAAGTAATTGCACAATATTTTAAATAATAGCTTAATGAATAATTTAATATACACAAATATCTTGAATATACTATATAATGGAGTCATTATATTAATTATATTTTGTTCTAGGTCTCCTTTGTATACATTTACATTTTGTATAATAGCTCATTTAATTGATAATGATTGATTACAATAGAATACATACTATTTACTAAATTAAACATTTAACTGCTTTTAACATACACATATATGTAACCCATACACTTTTTATATATAAAATAAGCACATATAAATTAAGATTATAATACAAACAAAATTAAAAAATACAATTATTAATATTGATTTTATCCTTCAGTTGTATCTGTAATATGTTTGTTCATCTCCATATTGAAATGGTTTCTTTCTTCTTTATAACTTAATGCCAAGTGCACTTTTGGTGAAGTTTACCATAATCATAGGATGAGAGAGCACATTTGCGAAGAGTATATATTTACTGTGTTTAATTACTCACATTCACTTACAAAAAATAATAACTTATTGTACTGTATTCTTATTTTTTAAATAAAATGAATACCAAAATGTAAATCTTCCCTGTAAAAGCAAGTCAACTCTTTATAATAGAGAGGAAGTTTATCTCTTCCATAAAAATTACACTTGAGTTCATTATAAAATATTCTTTTAAAAAGTCTTGCAGTGTGCATTGATCTTACATGTTCAATCCAAGGAAGGTCTTATAATAGTGTATTTTATAGTTTCACATCCAATAAGTTGTAGAGCATACCAATAAATTTGTCATTATAGTTTTTAGGATTTTAAAGTGTTTTTCTTAAATGAAACTCTTCTAATGACATTACAATTCATAGAATATCTAATTCTTACTTCCATTCAATAAGTAAAATAACTGTTTTACATTCAACTAACATAGTTGCTGTAGTTAGTTTCTTGTGATAAAATATTCTAATTTTTAACATGTTAAAGGCAGCTACACATTGGAGTCTATGTTATATTTCAATATCTAAATCCCTTCTTCTAATTATAAAATTATCAAAGTATTTAAATTGGTTTACATTCTCAAGTGTTTTACCAGTTCTTACTTATGGATCTGAGACTTGGACCCTTAATAGAAGAGCAATACAGGGACTTAAGACCACTCAAAAAAGTAGTATGGAGAGAGGCATGTTAGATCGAAAATTCAATATATGGGTAAGAGAACAAACAGGTGTTACTGGCATTATTGAAAGAATTAAAAGATTAAAGTGGAGTTGGGATGGATATATTTCTAGAAGAGATAATAATAGAAGAACAGTTGAAATTTTAAACTGGATTCCAAGAGATTGTAAAGACCCAGAAAGAAACCACATGTGAGATGGATGGATGAAATAAGAAAGTTGTAGGGGTGATGTGGAAAAAATAGGTTAGAGATCAGAGAATATGGATTGAACTTAGAGAAACCTTCATCCTGTAGTGAATTTATAATGATTGATGATGATGATGAGATTCTCAAATTAATAACCATTCAATCTAAAATTTGCTGAGGATTTTTCTTCCATGAATAATGGATAAAGAACTTGAGTTTTTTAATCATTAATTAATAAACAAAAATATATGTTACAATCAAAACCTTTCAACTTTTGAATTGGCAAAAATAGCACAATCACCAGCAGACTATAAGTCCATATCATGATCACTGTTTTTCACTTAAACCACTATTAGGGTAATAATGTTGGAGAAAGGTCACATTTTTCTTTAACACTTTTCATTTCAAATGCCTCAGATTTTATGTCTGCAGCAATAATATTTTTTTTGTTTCCATCATGCAAAAGCTGTATAATACAAATGAATTTTCATGGAGAACCAATTATAGGGTATGATATCAATTTTCAATACCAGTTTTTAATTGGTTGTTTGCCTAGTTTCATCATAATTGAAATTTATCTAGAGAAATATATAAAAATCCCATTAAAACTTTTGATATTCACAGCTATAAATTTATAAAAAATATCTAATTATATATGTATTACCTTACAGTTATTTGTAATATAAAACTACCTTATAAAAATGTAATTTTTAACTGTGTAATGTCATTTTATAATGTTTTAAAGTAAGTTATGTTCTAAGAAAAAAAGTATACTTACCTACAAAATTAAATATCTTATGCAATAAACAGTTTGTTTTTTCATCTCATTTATTCAATTAATCCTGACATAAGTTTATGTATTTTTATTTCACTTCTTTTATAATGTATTAGAATCTGTGTTGATTAATATTAATATCATGTATGTTCTTTATTACTTTTTACAATGATTTTTACAACCCATTACTGACAGTTTTGATTGCCTCAGCAATCTTCTTCAGAACTATAACAAACACAATACAAATATGTGAATACAAATATATATGAACATACAATTTTACATCAATAGTGAGTTGTAAAAAGTAATAAAGAATACAAATGATATTAATATTATATGGATTTGGCAATGCAATAAGAAAGAAAAAGTTATAATCTGCATTGAGTTCTATTATGCATCCTCTTTTTAGCTGACTTTCTTTTATTTTATCCCGCTTTTTTATATTTTCTTTTATTTCTTTTTTAAAATGAATTATTAGCATCAATCAATATGAAATAGTGCTAATATATCATCAATCAACAGCAAAACTTTTTTTCCAAATTCCTACAGAGGAGGAGGACAAATATAAACTACTCCTATATACCATATTGAAAATTTTATGACTAAGCAAAATATCATTCTTTTATATAATAGCTAGAATTCGATTTAGATTTGAGAAGTTTTGATAATAATATCTAGAATAATACCCAAGAAGCTAATTTACACTTAGACTGCGGAATAGTCAGTATTTAGAAATAAAAATAACCTAGAAAAATTTTGTGTAATAAGGATTATAGAATATTTGCAACGCTTCATGGCTAAATAATTTCAGTCACACTTCCCCTTTAAATAAAGAAACAGTTCGAATTTTTGCAGTCCTATAGTCCATTGAAAAGGATTGCAAATTTTTTATTATTATTATTTAAAGGAGGATGTATAGTTGAAATAATATAGCTTTGGGGATTCAAATATTTTATATAGATTTCAGCTAGTGTTAGGATTTCATATATAAATCTTAAAATATTTTCAAAAATATTAAATATTTATTTAAAATATATATATAAAGAAAGACAGATTTAAACATTGAGTCTTAAACTTGTAATTGACCTTCATATTTTGATCATAGTGCCTTCGTGATATGATCAAAATAGATAAAACTTTGACTCTCATAATAACTTTGAGCTAATGAATTTAAATATTTTTAGAATCGACTGTTTAGGCTTACATTTAATCAGTGTCTGCAAACATTGAAGTTAATCCCTAAGATTAAACTAACCAGATATTTTCAATTGATTAATCCGTATTGTTTTTAAAATTTTATATTACCTGTTGTTTTTAAGTGTAATTATGGAAATATAAGGTCATGAAATGTGAGAATAAACAGAGAAATGCCAAAACATAGAGATTATGGTTCACCTACTTAAAAGTATATGTATAAAAATATTATAGATATTATTAAACTTTAAAACTATAGTTAAGATTAAATGAAATATAATAATAATTAAAATATAATTGATAATCATTTGAAATGAGAAAACACTTTAAACTTTGTGGCTAATTGTTCTAAAGTGCAAAATATAAAATGCGCTAACACGCACAAGCACACAATTGAAAGGTAATTGTTATAAATCACAAAAGAAATTGTGAGTCGTTCAAGATAGGCCTACAGGAAAATAACTGACCAAAAGATATTTGATTAATCAATATTATTATAATTTTTAAAAATGAAAGATCGTGAAATGAATATTAAAAATAAGATAAAAAGTTATAAGATCAAAATTATCAAGAACAGTAAAAAGATTAATTTACATAATTGTGTATTTTATCAATTTTAAAGTTAATGGTGTTAAGTAAAGTGTAATAATTCTAAGCTAATAAAAAATTAATTATAATCTCCAGTAAATGATTACTTTTGGATATTCTTGCTAAAAAAATACAAAAAATTTTAACATAAATCTATAGGGTATATGAGCGGTGATTGCTGGTTTAGCATGAAATACGTATATTGGTGATTATTTATCTTTTCAACATATATGTGTTCAAGTGTATCAGTGTTATGAGATAGTGTGGAAAGTGGTGGGTCATGTGAAAGTCTGTGCTCATATACCCTATATATTACATATATAGACACAGGTATATAATAAGCCTGTGTGTTTCAGTTATTACATAAATCTATGTAAAGTACACCAATAAATTAAAAATCAGCAAACTGCGTTGTTTGAAGATCTAAGTTACATTTCGATGCATCCTTAAAAACAATTAGCCTGCTTTTTTTATTTCTCAATAATAGCAGGCTTATGTTTAAAATGATAATTTATAAAAATTAAATTCATTGGCATACGAATAAAAAAAAGGTATAATACTTCCAGAGATACATTACCATGCATTTATAAAAAAGAATTTATAGTCATATTTGAATTATTAATCTTTTACTTTTGAATTTAAGATTACGAAACACCATGATCTTTTTTTTCCATTGTCTGATAGTGTCTAATGAAAATATCATTTCAGTTTGTGAAGGGGTATAATCATAAACATATGATCAAAGTCATGTGACAAATATGTATCTTTCGTCATATGTTTATGATTGCATCTCTCCACAAGATGTTAAAAGTGAATAGAAACTAGTCCCTACCGTATGTCAGAGTGGTGAAGTGAGAATTTCACTACATAAATATTAATTATTAAGTGAATAATGTCTAGTCTAATGAATGACTAATAAAAATTATTAACCATTAATACCTAATTGAAAAAACTCTTAAGATATTCTCTCATAATATGGTGACATGTAACTGCATGTATCAGGCTGAAACTGACTACCCCATGATCCAACCTTTATTTATTTTATACAATTGATTTTCCAATATGGCAATCAACCTCTGCTACACATATATTAACAAAACTAAAATGAAACATTAAATATATAGACAAATAATGAATTTAAAAAACCAATATATACATTTTATTTTCAATTTGAAAAAAAAAAAACAGATTAAATTATCTCAGTAAGTCTTCCAAAAATAAATGTTTAACTTTATTTTTCAAATTCATATCTTAAATTATTTGCTTGAAAGAACAGCTTTTAGGAAAAATCTGATCAATACAAATTTTGTTTTAAATATAAATATTATAAAATTTACTTTCCTTTTGTCAATTTGAAGTGAAAACGTTCGGAATTTTCTCTTTGTCAATAATACGTTTTACTTTCAAAAATAACTTTATTAGTGTAAAATAATTGATTATTTAAGAATATGTGAATACATTGTCTTTCTTGGCAAGAAGTTCTAGAGGTAGATAAATGAGCTCAACATTCTGATTGAGAATCTGTGATGGATCTAAAGTTTAATCCCCTGGAGAATCTCTAATGGAAATGCTAGTATCAAATTTTGTGTGAGATTGTTTATGTCTTATGTGATTTTTGGTATTTGAAAGAGATTCCATGTCTCATTATAGAGGAATTTTGAAGACAGGATAAAGTCTTTACTTTTTAACTTATTAAGGTGATCGATAAATATGATGTCTTGATTTGGAGATGGGAAGGTGAAGATTAGTTTGCAACGGACACTCCAGAGTGTATGAATTAAAAACAATGAAAGTCTAATGAAAGGAAAATGTCTACTTTGTAAGGAGTCTTTCAATGATAGAATTTTGTAAAAATCAATGCTTGAGCTTTGAGATATTAGCAATCTAATGCTTACCAGCCAAGGGCATGATTTAATAATATGATTAAAAGTATCCTCTTGTGTCTTGCAGAGCGGGCATATTGGATCAATATTATTTAGATATCTCTTGAAGTATAAAAAGTGATTAGTATGCATGGTATTTTGATTTACCTTAATTAGAAGATAAGAAATTTAGGTTCTAATTTCAGAAATTTAAATAAGGAGGTGATTTTGTGATTGTTGATCCCTAAGGACGTTTTTATATTATTGATGATTGGGTGCAAAATTAGATGAGTATCCCATATAGAGATTTTGGAGTTGAAAGTGGTATTGGTGATTATCTGATATTGGTTGAGATACTGCAGAATTTGCAAATTTATATGTGATTCATATATTTCAAAAAAATCAGAAACATGACAGTCTATCTTGGACATGCATTCTAAGTAATATTTTTGTAGTATAATTTTCACTTACACCACTCTCACACAATTTAGGGATTGGTTTCTATGTGTGAGATTGGTGTATTTGAAAATTGCACTACAGAAATATTATTCACTATTGGGATAATCATTAGTCTAATGAATGACTAATAAAAATTATTAATATACTTCCGTCAAATGGTTTATGCCAAAGTTGTGAGGGCTGTAAGTTTAACACTTATCAATTAAACTGTAGTAATTTTCTATACATATTGAACAATGATTAAGATATATGTGAGAGAATATGATCTGGGCCAATTGATGAGTGATGGTTCAACACAAAATGTAAATCTTGGGGATTATATATCTTTTCCACATGTCTCTTCATATGTTTTTGATTACACCCCTCTTCAAGGTGTTAAAAGCAGATAGAAAACAGTCCCTACCTTGTGTGATTTAATGATGCGGTGAAAGCAGAAATATTATTCATTATTTGATAATCACTAGTCTAATGAATGACTAATAAAAATTATTAATATACTTTCATTGTGTGATTTGTGTCAAAGTTGTGAGGGTAGCACATTTGAACCCTGTCAATTAAACTATAGTAATTATACTGAACAATGACAAAGATAGGTGCATGAGATTGTGATCTGGGCCAACTGATGAGTGCTGGTTCAGCATAAAATATGCATCTTGGAGATCATAGACTTTTTTTATGTCTTTGGTCAAGTATTTATGATTACATTCCTCCACAAGGTGTTAAAAGTGAATAGAAACCAGGATTTACATTGTGTGAGAGTGGTATTAGTAGAAATTACATTACGAAATATTATTCATTATTGAATAATCCTAGTCTAATAATTGCTTAATAAAAATTATTTATACTTTCATTAAGTGATTTGTGTTAAAATTATGAGGGTAGCACATTTGGCACTTAGAAATTAAACTATATTATATAAGGGCTCGCAAATAAACTCTTAACAAGCTTTGCAAAATATTCTAACCTCAGACCGGTTTCTGCTACTGGCTTCCTCAGTGAGGTGCTGGATATTCAAGCATTAGATTAAAAATACCAGGACAAGCCCAGCCCTTTATCTAATGGATAACTATTAAATAGAAAATCTGAAAATTTCAGACATCCATATGTCTTCCAATCCAGCTTAAAAGCTTATTTGCAAGCTCTTCATATAACATTTGTAATACAAGTGTGTTTAAATTAGGTCATGTGACAAGTGGCTTGATTTTTTTGTAATTTCAAATTAAACTATAGTAATTTGCTATCTATATACATATTGAACAATGATATAAAGATATATGTAAAAGAGATTGTGATCTGGGCCAACAAACGAGTGCTGTGGTAGCATGAAATATGCATCTTGGGGGTCGTACATCTTTTTCAAAGGACTTTGATCATATGTTTGCGATTACACTCCTTCACAAGGTGTTAAAAGTTGATAGAAACCAGTTCTTACCTTGCTTGAGAGTAGTGTAGAAAAAAATTAAACTACAGAAATATTATTTATTAAATGGATAATTTCTAGTCTAATTAAATGACTAATAAAACTTATTAAAGCATTCTCGATCTTTTCAATGCTAGAATTTTCATAAACCCTTTAAAACAACTTTTTTAAACTCAAAGACTTAAAAAAAAAAAAACACTATTTTTTGTTTGCCTTGATATTAATTCTAAAAAGTAACAATAATCGAGTGAGTGATCAATCACTCACTCAGATAGTTATTTGAAATTCCGTAGCAGAAGCCGAAATTTGATCTAGTGACAGTATGACCCGCTACTACACAGCTAAATAAACTAAGTTAAGGAAAAAAAATATTTTTTTTCTCATCCATTTTGTACTACGAAATCAATTGTAATAATTGTTGTAAATATATAGAGCATTATCACGTGGCTGAGTAGTCATTTAATGCTTTTTGAAATCCTACAGAAAAAAAACAATGACATCATACCTTTTTTTGTTTTTCACGGACGGAAGTTATTATTTCAATTTAACAAATAACAAACAGTAAACGTTTCTTTATCGCTGAATTTTACACTTATCTCAACTTTATTATTCAAATTTAAAATGTCTACTTTCTACCTATTTCTTTGATTATTAGATTTAAAGTCCTTTAAGTTTGGTTTTTTTTTTTTTAGTATGCTTGTTTAATTAATTATGAACTTGAAAATTTACTAACTGACATTTTTTGAAGAAACACGCTGGGAGAATTTGTTTCGACAATTCCTAAAATTATTGACTGTTGACTGTAAACAAGCATTAATTTGACTATAACTTTCGTTTACAACGAAATACGTAAGCAAACCAATAAATTATACTTATTATGTCATTTAAAGTTACTTTTAATAATCTTTCACTACTTTTATAAAAAGTAAATAATGTGAATATATACGTAGATACACATACACGCATATGTGTAACCAAATATAATTATTAATGTAAATTTTACTTAACAAATATTTTAGAAATTTATTTATAATAAAAAGTAAAAATGATTTATGTGTGTTTATTTTTTTTAATCTTTTCTATTTGTTATTCCACACCTTTAAAGCAATTAGGATAACCATCTCACTTACAGAATATTAAAAAATAAACTGACTAGCTTGAGGTTCACACCCAAGGCAGTTGACATAATATAAAGAAAAGTTTAGTAAAAGGACTGAAGAATGTCGTAAATGACTAGTAATATTCTTTTAAAACGTAATTTATGTATGTGTGTGTGTGCGTGTGAGTCTTAAGTGAGTATATACATAAAAGATTTTTATTAAAAATAAAATTATTTGTATATAACTATTTTATTGGAGATGAAATTATTCATTTAATGATTACAAATCTAATGAAATCACAATATTTCCAATATTTTATTCCATTCTCGTTAGCAAATAGTAATTCGCTTTTTTTTCCCTAATAAAATACAAATTGTGTATTATATTGTCCTATAGGTGTACAATACTTTTGAACAGACATATATAAATAATACACAATTTTTTTTATATAGTTGCATATTAAAAAAAAAAAATTGGGCTGTAACGTGTCAGATTATTGGCCTTCTGAAGCTTATGATATATCAAAACAATCCAGTTTTTTATTATAAATGAACACTTGCTTTTGATACATTTTTTTATTTTAATTTTTCTTTTTATTTATAAAAAAAAACTAATATCCGCCTAATTATTAATAGCCATGTCTTCTCTAGTTATCCTGACATTAAAACAATATGTGATGTGATGTGACGCACTATGGCTTCTCCTTAAACGGAGTCAGGAATCTCTCAGCACTTATGCCTGGAAAAACATGTTAGCCACTTTACTTTCCCTTTTCATTCCCCACCCTAAGTTTTTCCATAATCTGCTCCATTCCATTTCCACAATATAATCTTTGTCAACTCTATGGCCTTTATATCTAAATCCCTCTTATCTTTTCTCAAACCCAGCATAAAAACCAGTAACCCACTTTCTGTATAATCACTTTGTTCATATTTATTCTTCCGTAACTTTATTATTTGTACCGTTTCTGCCTTCAAGCATTTACATTCAATTAACAGATGCCTAATATTTTGTATAATCTTTAACTGAGGTTTAAAGTTTATATCTGTGCTAGAGATAATCTCTAGTTTCGAAAATGATTAGTAACAATCATTAGTATATTTATCTGAAATGGATGGCGTCAAAGTTGTGAGTGGAGGGAGTTTGACAATGGTAAATGAAAATGTAAACAATTTGCAAACTAAATCAGCCATATTTTTTCATTTACATGTATATTCTCTTGATGCTAAAGATCTCATTCAAGCATTAAACAATAAACTACCTTCCTTGCTATTATCATAAATTAACTTGCACCCATTGTTTCATTTATTTCTATATATATTTAAACTCTTTTTACTCTCCATACTAGTTCTCCATCTCTCCAACTCCATATTCTTTATTAATGTATCTATTCTTTTATCCCATTCCTTACCACTATAACATTTGACAATCCTTCTAACACAATTATCCCACCTTTTGTACAAGTATAATGATATAAATTCTTTACCCAAATTTTCTGCATATGGCATTACCTTTCTCACCCATCTTGTTGCCTGCCCTTTACTCGTAACCCAATTAAATACTATTTTGGCTATTCTTTTGTTATCCATAAACTGCAACCTATCAAACATTTTTATTTTACTTTTTGCATCTTTCATATAAAAACTTGACCATCCCATTTCTCTTTGAATTGCCTCCTTTGCTGTCCACACAACTGCATGTAATGCATGTCTTCCTACTTCCCTTTGTACTTTTTCTAAGTAATCTAACACCCTTTACTAACACAATCCATCGTTACAATAAGTTAACCCTGATACTGCCATTCACTTCCATACAATTGTAGCTGCATCATATTTATTATATGAAAGCACTGTTAATTTCTTTATCAATCCCTTTCTTTTCTTTGCTTCATTTATCAATTTTTTCTCCCATTCATCCAAGCAATTTTTCTGATTACTTAAGATGATTCCCAAATAACTATATCTATTCACACTTAATTTTATATCCCCCAATAAAAATTCTAAGTCTTCTCTTTTTCCAGTATTAACCATCATTATATTTGATTTTTCTTCACTAAATTTAATCCCCATCTCTTTACCAATCCTTGTGCATGTCCTCAGCATAACATCCATATCTTCTCTTTTTTCTGCACACAAAAAGACATCATCTGCAAAAAAAGACTTGACAAAGTATATATTCCCTTGCTACCTATTAACGATATCTCTATCCCTCTTCCTAGACTTTCAACTGCTCTCTCTATTTTACTCAACATACAACAAAAACAAAATAGGTGACATAAGGCATCCTTTCCTTAATCCCACTCCATTTTTATCTTTAACTGATTCTATATCCCCTAATTGATACATATAGTAATTATTTTCATATAATTTCTTAATATTATTCACTAAAGCTTCATACATTTCCAAATTTGCTAAACTTACCCTTAATCTATTTTTATTTACTCTATCATATGCCTTCTCTATATCTATAAAACTCATATATAACTGTCTACCTGAATTCCTACTCATATCCATAAGTTGTATAACTACAAATAAACTAGCTCCTATATACCTATCTGATCTAAAACCTCCTTGCATTTCCCCCACTATATTATTCTCTTCCATCCATTTTGCAACTCTTCCAGTGACCATATATGAGAAAAGTTTATATAAAACTAATGTTACCACTATCGGTCTATAATTGTTTAACTTTCTATGATCCTTACCCTTTCCTCTTATTCTTGTATTACACCAATTACCTGGAAAAAGTCTCTTCTGTGCCATCTTATTGAAACAGGATAATAGATTTACTTTTGCCCTAAATTCATTACCCTCTCTGCCGCCCATCCATCTAAACCTCTTGCCTTTCCATTTTTCAATTTTTTCACTGCCTCATTGTGTTTATTTTTTGTAAATCTAATATTACCATTACTATATGCTTTCATGTTTTCTATCACTTTGTCCTTCACATCTAACATCTTTTCTATATCCATTACATATTTATTTAAGATTCTCTCTCTAAGTCTTCTCTAGAGCTATTCTAGTAATATTATCTCTCTCTCCCCTACATTTGTCCTTTTAATTTAATTTCAAAAAATTTTTCCTCCAATCTCTTCCACTTTTATTAATATCCTCCAACAATTTACTATTCAATTTTATTCTCTCTCTATAATTATCTATTTTAGCTAACTTCTTCTTTTCTAAGTTTGTTTTCCATTTAGCATTAAGATCTTTTTCACTTTCTTTGTTCTTAATAGCACACTTATATTCTCTATGTGCTTTTTCCCTCTCTTTTACACTTTAACTCTCATTTTTATTACTTTTATTTTTCTGAATATTCTCATCTAAAACCCTATTTGCCACTTTTTCTATTTCATTACACCAGTCTTTAAACTCATCCCCAACCAACTCTTTCATAGTTTTTTCAACTTGTACTTTATACTCTTCCAACTTATTCTTATCATTCACTCTCCATCCATATCTTTCACTATTGTTTCTACCTTTATTTCTAACCTCCATCACATTACTAACCATTTTTATTACAAGGAAGTTATGATCACTATTACATACTCTCTCTTCATTATCAAACACCTTAATTTTCTGTACTTTATTTATTTCCTCTTTCTCTAAAAATACATAATCCATTGTGTTAAATATATTATTTATAGACCATGTGTATTGTCCTTCATAAATATTTGATAAATTTCCAATGCTCAAATTTACTCTCTAACAAAATTTCTTCAAAAGCTGTCCATTCTTATTATCTATACCATCAATTTCTTCAATATGTCCATTCATATCCCCTATAACCATTATTCTCTTCACCTTTTCTTTAAAACTCTGTATATCCTTAACTAGGCATTCATATATGCTACTGTTCCCCCCATTATACACTCTTGTCTACCTAACATTATTTCAAACCACAAATGTTCTTGACATTTAACAATATTTAAATATTTTTTGATACAACACCTATACCACCACCCCTTTTTTTCTTGTGTTTCCACTACTGCTAAAATACCTCAAGCTCTTCATTTTCAATTGCTTTATTTGATTCCAGCTACTTTTCTGGTCTCCTGCCACCTTGCATATTCAAATACCCAATTTTAACAATTTCTTCTTTCCTAACTACTCTTTTATAAATTCTTTTGATTCTTTCTTCTCCATTACATGTATAAAAACTTTCTTACCATTAATTTTACAGATTCATTCCCTCTCCATATCTACACTTATATATCTAAATCAACTACCTTTTGCTTATTTCTTACATCCCAGCCATTCTTCTTCTTTTTGATAATACTGCAATTTAAAACCCCACTTCGCTTTATATGTTTCCCAAAATATATTCTTTATAAATCAGACTCCCTAAAACTTCACTTCCTTGTTTTCCTAAATGCAATCTGTCTTTACTATATAACTCCCTCTTTTCAATAAAACAATCCCAAACATCCACAACCATAACATTATTTTTCTGACACAATTTTTCCAATCACTCATTTATAGAACATGCCCTATCTAACAAATGTATCTTGTCAAATCTTGGTATTAATCCAACTACCCCTATTCTTCCTTTAATCTTACTCAAATTCCTAATCCATTCTATATACTCATCCATTACTCTCTCTTTGATGGTTCTGTCAAATTATTAGTTCCTACAATAACATACACATCTCTACTACCTTGCTTTTTTACTTTATCTTCCACATCCATAATTCTAGCTCCAGGAAAACATACTCTTACATACCTGCTTTTATTTTCCCTTGCAATTATATTCCCACATTCTCTAATTAGTGAATCTCCTATCAATACTCTCTCATAGCCTACTTTCTCTACTCCATCCATAAAATTTTCTACCACCTTCTGGCCTTCCTTATCTACTTCTTCCTTATCATTCCTACTCAATAATTCCTTTAACTCCTCACACTTCATCTCTAACAATTTTAATTTTGCTTCTACATCCTTCACTTCTTCATCTATCTTATTTATTCTTTGGATAACCATCTTCATTGCACTACAACTTTTTCCACCCATATCTCCTGACACTCCACTAAAACCATACTCTGTCCTATCTTCTTTAACTACCTTTTGCTTTCTTCCCCCTGTCTTTTTCTTTAGACTATCTCCACTTACAAACCATTGTACTACAACTTTTTCTACCCATATCTCCTGACCACTAAAACCATACTCTGTCCTATCTTGCTTAACTACCTTTTGCTTCCTTTTCCCTGTCTTTCTCTTTAGACTATCTCCACTTACAAACCACTTTTTCACCTCTTTTATTACATTTACACACTGACTACATAACCATAAACCTGCTGCATCCTTCCTAGTCTTATTCAAACATTTCAAGTGATAAATCTCATCACACACAGTACACTCTACCAGAGCATGCCTAGTTTCTTTCTGCTGATTATATACTCATTGTGGAATACAAATGCAATCCATATTCCTTATTTCCCAAATCACTTATTCTATATATGACTTTATACTTCCTCTCCTATTCTTCAAACCCCCTTGCATGGACGGATAACAACTTTACTTTCTTTCAAAACCGATCAAACTATAACCACGTTTTCCAACCTTAGGCCTCCAAAACGTTATCTTTTTTCTCAAAATAAATGACTGTTCTTAAAATTTAAAAAAAAAACCCTTTAGTAACAAACTTACTAAAAACCAATTAATCTTACATACAACTTTGTTATAAGTATCCTTATACTAACACACATTCAACAAAATAACTTTTTAAAAAAAAAAAAAACTATATATAAAATAGTGAACGAAAATCTTTCAAACAATTAAAAAAACAATTTTCAATCTTTCAAATTTCAATTAACTTACACTTTCGTGCACAATAAGAACTCTTTATTTCAAAGCTCTCAGATGAACAATCGTATATGCATGAAACAAATAGTATCAAAAATATTTTATCATAAATGAAAAACTTCTTATAGCAAAGTCTCCCACAGTAGTGCCATCCAGTGCCAACCATAGAAATCAATGGATGCTAGAAGCATAAAAATCCCTATCTAGTGTCTACTCATCCAATATCCCCAAACATTTTAGCTTGTGGTTTTTTATTAGTGAAGAGCCTTGTAGTTGAGAGCACTCCCGTCTAGACCTTAGGATCAAATGCAACTCTCTAGCTGCCATCTTTTACCTTTTTTGTGATCTGAATCCCATTTGGTATCTATATATTTTGGTGTCTTCAGCCACCATCATTCCTCTAAACATCACATGATCACCATTTCCTATGCTTATACAAGCTCTTAAAATTATTTATACAAATAATTTATATAAAGTCTTGTGTAAGCATAGGAAATGATAATCGTGTTTATTTTGATGTTCTAAAACTGAATCAGTTCCTGAATCTATGCAGTCAACTTCAACTTGCAATTACCCATTTTACATTTTTGCCCAATTTTTTTTAACTCTACTGTTTTTAGCTTAAACAGTTCTGAAAATTGTTATTTAGTCTGTGACTATTGTGTGACTTTTTAATGAGCTTTTTGTGGGACTTTTTAATAAGTTTTACTTTAATTCCCAGTATGTTAAACCAACTTCTATCTAATATTGAACTTATATCTTTGCTGACAATATATAACTACTAAAACATCACATGATCATCATTTTCTATGTTTTTACAAGTGGTTAAAAGCTTCTTGCAACCATTAATTACTGAGTCTTGCACTAGGTGGCACTACTGTAAGGAAAATTTGCTATTATTCTAACAATATATAGTGAATAAACTTTTTTACACTTGTTAGTCTTACTAACACATTTACTATTCCTACTACACCTATGGGTTTCCATTCTTTTCTCTTAGATCAGTTTTCACAATTTACATTTTCTCTTATTATTATTCTTATTAACTCTTTTTCTATATATATTAACGGTAGGTGATGATGATGAAATGTCTTACCATATCTGCCATACGAGGGCGCCACTAGGCCATTTGAACCTAGAAAAATTTATATATTAGGCAGATACATAAGTTAAGATTCAAAAAAAAATTCTTATATATATTATTCTGACCGTTTGCCCAATGTCACTAGCTCATAGAGTATCAGAGATTTAAACATTTGTATACGTTTTAATAGATTTATATTCTCAAAATATATTAATATTTAAAACAATAAAATAAAAGAAGCCACTGCCAGTAATTAACACACAAATAGATTTTATTAACGCACATTTAAAATTGAGAAATAAATTTATTTTTAGATTTTAACATTAATAATTTTTTTAAATTTAAATTCAAATTACTATTTAAATAGACCGCACAGATGGATATTTAAATTTTCTTTTACTTTAGATGTCGAGCATAGATAGTCTACATAGATTTTTTTCCACTTAAAACCTTATCAAAACATTCATTCAATCTCAGACTAAAAGTTTGTAGCCAACCCAATGTTAGCTTCCAGATATATATTTGCAACCAATGCAATATAAAGATGCTAGCATAAAACCACGCCGACAGGAATGTGCATCTGACAGCGTGATATTATTTGAAGGAAATGATCCGTACCCAGAACAGGAAAGTGCATCTGCCTGACTAAGGAATCATGTATATAATTTTTTTAAAGAGTTCTACATATGGGGGGAGAGCAGTTTTTCTGCCATCTTATAAATCTCTGTCCATAGAGCTAGAAGGGGTCAATGGCGCAGGAAAAACATCTGCGACCATTTCAACGATATGACTGCCTCTTTGGGGTTATGCATTCAGTTGGGCACATTGCCCTGTATGCTAAACATGCTTCACATTACATTAATACAAACACCTATATATCCCTCCACAAGCATTGCCCTAACTATGAAACAAATAGCCTGAAATTAAAATCCCTTAAATTAAACATAAACAAATTTAAACATAGTTATTAATCTTTATCCATGCAGCTATCTACACCCAACTTTAAATTTAATACATTTTAGTTAAAACATAATACACACAAAAAAAAAAATGAAATGAAAATGATTGCTTAAACATCTGCATAAAAAAATATTAACAATTGAATTTGCATTTTTAAGTTGGATAAGAGTTCTTATTTTCAGCTATTAATTAATTGCAATTTTAGGAAAGTTCTTATTAGATAGACACAAGAGTTCATACTTTACGGATTTAGCAGATTTAGAAGTCCATCTTCGTGATCACTTTCATAGATTTTGTCCTTCTTTGAAATGAATCTGCGACTTGCCATGCATTTGGTCAGAAACTGTCATCAATGGGCCTCAGCTGGTTGTCCGGAAAATTAAATTTATTGCAGACTTCCACATCGTGAAAATCTGCAATATAGCTAGTTATAACGACATATTCATTGTCAGCTCTCAGATAAGAATTATAATAATCATTTGGCTTTTATATTTTTCTTAGCCTCTTATCATTAGATCTTGGGATTTAACCAGCAAGACGTCACTAATCCTTTCGTGTTTCAGTTATGGTCCGTGCTGTCATTTTCGTGCTTGCATTGGTCATTTAATTTCTTTGTATTCTCTTACCATTTAATTTATTTTAAATGCTTCAAGGGCTAGTTTGCTTTCGAGCAATCATTTAATTAATAAAACAATCATTTCCATTTTCTAAGGTTATAAAAATCAACATTATTTCTATTTTTAAAATATCAATCTTTATATTTTTACTCTTTTTTTTTTACAACAAAAAAAATACTTTTAAATACTTTTTCTTAAAATAGTTTAAGTTTTCCATCTGCGCGACAATATATATATTAAACAACTTTTAATTTTCAGTTTTTAAGTTTTTTTCTTTTTAATAAATCAATTTTTATTTACGATATTTTTATTTTCATTTTAAAATAATGTAACGGAATATTATATTCCGTTACAATATATATATATATATATCTGATGGTAGTGATATACCAGATCCAAATGAATCCCCATTTTAAGTTTTCATCTGCACACTAGTGTAATTCATGAAATAGTATAATTCATGAAATTTGACCTTTGCTATTCAGATGTTTTCTTTATGCTCATACTTTCTCTAGTCTTTCCTCTCCTAGATTGACAGTTTAGGTGCAAGCTACTTTTTGTTATAGCTGATTTCCTTTTACATTCCCAGGGCAGATTATCCCCATTCCTATACACATAGCAAAAGTCATTCTTGTGTTCCCAATATTTTTACATGTATAATTACCCTGCAGCAGTAACAGATTTCACCATTAATTATACCTTGTTTCACCTTTATCTTCAAATGCTCTAACTGAAGCTTATTTACTAATTCTTGGATTTTGAGACAATACATGATAAGGTGTTCGTTTTAATGGATTAGTATAAGTATAATACAGAAGTAGTACAGACTTTAGGTTATTTGTACATACATTATTTATCTTTTGATAAACTCAGGTTAGTTAACTCTTTATATACTAAAATAGCTTAGTATTATAGTTTTTCCTGAAAGCTTGTATTAATAACAAAAGATTGAGATGACTTGTTGAAAATCCTTCATCAGTTGGTGAACTATGGAATAGATTTCACTGGGATGTCAGTTTCATATTTTTGTTTGAGTGTTCTGTGTTGATTCAACGCCCGGTAGGTTTTATATACTCTGAGATCAATATTTTTCTCATATTCTCTAGGGTGCATTTGAATTGGAAGTGGCAAAATAGTTTTCAATTAATAACATAGACACTCTTTAAATTTATCTCACTCCATTAGGGCTGCTACTATAATTGTATTTTTTTCTTCTTTCTAGTCTATACATTAATGACATGCTGCATTGTTCTAACAACATTTTAATGATTCTTTATTGTGTTAGCATGTTCTAATTTTGCAGTATACTACAATACTAATTACAAAAGCTTTTTTTTTTCATTTCTGTTGGCACGTACTGCAATCAGATTGTCCCATGTTTGTTTAGATTATTCTTATTACTTTTATTTTGACATATACATCTCTCTAATAATTTTTAACAATTCATTTTCTCTGCAAAAAGATGGTAGCATTTTCAAACCAGCATTTTTATGATGGCATTTTCAAATTGGCATTTTTGTTCCATACGTGATAAACACGATATAACTTCATAATATCATAACCAGAAAAATAAATATATCCAACCAAAATAATCAAATCTCTTTTAACCAATCACACAATTTAAAAATAGTAGATTCAATACATTTAATAAAATGATCAAAAGTGAAACGGGTGTTGAAATAAAGAAATTTGTATCAATGGAGAGAAGAGTATTAAGGGATCGAAAAAACTGGAGAAACTTACAGAAATCTTTATCTTGCAATGAATTTACAATGATTGAAAATGATTAATGTAATATTCATTTAAGTGTTTTATTTTTATTTTTTCACTCTTTCTTCTTATGTCTCTGTTTCATAAATGATATTAATTCCTCTCTGCTTTAAAATCGTCACTGGCCAGGTCAGCAACACCTGAAAAAGAGTGGAAAATAATATTACTCGAAACGTTGTGCAATTACTAATCTGTATTGTCTATTTGTGTGTTATTACTAACAAGTTGTATGTATTTGAAAAGTTTAAATAAAGTTTAAAATTTTCTACACATTCAACATTTAACGATAGATAATGAAAATAGTCCAACATATAAATGTTCTATTTATAATTCATATTATACTAAATATTACACTTGAATGTAGCGTATATACATATATACTGACACAGACAGCAAATACACTCATATTTCGAATAATTTCAATTAATTTTTTTTTTCTATATGGCAGTTCAATTTTAATAATTTACATTATGAAGTGAAGTTTTCTTTGAGTTAAATTTATTAATAGTAATAATGCTATTTTAAGCGTGAACGAATATCAGTAATTTCTTATGAGCAAAAAGGTTAAATCTACAATCATCAATATACATACTTTTTTTGTTTATAAACTAGAAAGAAAAAAAAATAAGGATAATAAAAAAAAACTCAAATAAAAGATTTGCGCTTCTAGATTTTTAATTAACAGTTCAGCGTTCTTTATTAATAAGTAGCATATGTTTAAAATACGAGAGAGATATCCATGGCAAAGAAAACATGTGGGCAGACTTTAAAATCCTTGACTATTTTTATTTGGCATCAATACTATTACGTTAATGTGTATTTTTAGATTAAGAAATGAAATTTGACTTTAATCGCTTTTAATCTGCAGTAACGAATTAAATCATTAATGTTCATTGCTTATTTAAGTTTTCCAACTTTTAATGATGAAATCTTTTACATTTTAAACTTCCCTGGTTGTGAAGATCCAATCATCATTTTAAAAAAAATAATTTTTATATTAGTCGAAAGTTTGTGACTTATGACGCTTAAGTCTTGCTTGCCGCACTGGCTAATGGTCATGTGATCACTTGTCTCGCGTGCTGGCGAACTCTCATTCTTGACGACCGAAAATGGTGATTGGGGGGGGGGGGGCTGATATAACCATTTTTAACTTGTCTTTTTTCTTTATAATTCTATGCTTCTGTGAAAACTGCTACTCGCTTGAATACCATCTGCAGAGATGAAGTCTATAGGCCAATGCTAGATGTTAAAAGTAGACGCAGCATTGGGTAAAAAAAAAATTAAATAGCTTTAAATTTATTTGCTACTTAAATATATTTTCTAAAAAGTAATTTTTAATATGAAGTAATTGAAAATGATTTTATATAATTGAAAAAAATATATATTTTTTTTTATTAAATAAACTAATATTTTTTTTTTATTATAGTTCGCTCGGAAGCTTACTTCTTAAGCTTACTTGGAGTTTTTATTTGAAGTTTATTACGACAGTAATTGTATTTTTACGGAATAGTGACATTATACTTATTGGATTAATTAATAATGACTCCCTCGCACAGCATCTATCTTCTTTTGATTATTCTTAGTTCCATTATAGGTTCTACAGAAAATAGTTTTTGTCCTCGATATTGCAAATGTAATTCTTTTCTACCGGGCCGAGATTCTGGCTTATTTAACGATCCTTCACTCTTTGATATGATGAAAAGAGGCCAAGTTTCAATAGTTACGTACTTTCATGGAAGCAAAACTACGACCAATCGAGAAATGAAGCACATTGTGTGCTGGGGATTACCTTCTCTACCTTATGTTGGTCTTCCGGCAGGTAAGTTGTCCAAAAGGTTTATGTAATACTGTATAGCTTATATACTATTTTATTATTTATCAATTTTAAACAGTCACATGAGATGCATAAATTGTTAAGATTAGACTGTTGTTTTTTTATTACATTCAGTTAAACAAAAGTTATCTTAATTAAATAATTGGTGAATAATCATATAATTTCTTTTTTGTAAAAATAAATTACAACTCCATGTCCCAATTTTTATTTGGTCAGCTTGAACAAATATTAGTCTGTCTATCACTGACGGAAACTTTTAACTTCTAGTTGACTTATATAAATTAGCTGAATATATATAACTTTTTATTTTAATAAATGTATTTTAATTCATAGATATTTAAATACAAATATTACATATTTGTTTGCAAAAATAATTTAAATTATTTATATTTTTAAATATAACTTAGTTACAAAATTATTTAGTTTCAAAATTAATAATCAAATAAAATGAATGTTTTTTGAAATTAATAGGGATTGACCTAAACCTCGAAATGTGACAGCTTATCCCAGTTTTCTTTTTAATATCATTCCAGAAAGTATCCATATCTTATCTATTTATGTCAAGTATGATCTTTTCCTAGGTTTTGTAAGATTCTTTGTGATCCTTCATTTATTTAGCTACTTTCACCTTTTTCCATCATTTTAATTTCAGACTCTTTAATTTTTCAATCACGTTAATTATAATTATTTATTTTTACATCTCTTTATTTTATTTTTAGTTACTGAATTGTTTTTGTATTGATTGGTAAATAATCACTGATGTGGTTCATTCATTAAAAAGCTTTTTTTAAAAGAAAAAAATAAGTTTATAAAAGGATTCTACTTTTCAATATTATTTCTACAAAAACTGCTACTTCCATGTTTAATCCTGCCATTAATTTCATTCATTATATTTTCACCTAAGTAGGTTTAATACTGATTTGTAGAACTAATGAATTAGAAAACTTCTATTTTTTAACACTTTTAGGTTAGCTATTCTGTTACTGCGAAAATATTTTAAACAACTACAAATTCTGTACCTTAGTCATGAATGAAAAAGTTCAAATGTATATGCACACACACACACAAAATTAGGTCAAAATATATTTATACTTACTATATAAAGACATGTACAAATAAATATTGATTTTTAACAATGTGTGACACTTGAAATCAAAAAAGAAATATGATATTAAGTTAAGATTTTATTTTCAAATAAATAAAAGCAGAAAACATGGCAATGATTTTTAATATTCATAATCTAATATTTAAACACATTAACATCAATTATCATAAAGTATTTTAAAACATGTGTTCAACGGAAGTATATACTTTTATGAAAAAGGTTAATTTATCAATTTTTGTTTACGTTCTGCAAATATTATACATTTATTTGTCTCTATGTACGGCATCTAAAAACAAAATACTTATAACGTTATTCTAAAAGGTTATTTTCAAAATAAACGAGAATAGAAAACAACAACAAAACCATGGTGATAGTTTATACGGTTACATCGGTTGTTTTTATATTCAAATTTCCTTTTTCTTTTTTTTTTTAAAGAAATTAAATTGATAAAAAAATTGTCAGTTTATTTATGATTGATTCTCAACTATGTAAAGATAAAAAAGCAAAAAAAAAAAAAAATGTAATTTTCTATAAACATTTATTTATCTTCGATATATCAAAAAATTATGAATCATTTAATACCCAATCACTTTTATAATTAGACCACAATTTACCAAAAATACTACAAACATGGTGTAAATTTTATTATCCCATTTTATGCCATATAACAACACAAAATTTTTTCATAATTAAATAAATGTATTTTATTTAATCAGTTTAAAATTTATTTATTTTTAATTTTCATTTAATTTTTTAAAATCCTACTGATTGCTACAATCTGTTTTAAACAGTTTGTTAAAAAAATAGTGTTTTAATTTTGTTCAATTAATAATATTTAAATTTATTAATTTTTGAAATTAAAAATATTTTTTGAACAACAAATATACTTTTATTTCGATTGTTATACCATCAACAATAATTTGTAAAATAAGATACAAAATGACACATTATTTTAATAAAGAATATTTTGTCATATATATGTATAATATTTTTTTTTTGTAATCAAATAAATATAAGTAATGAATTTAAATTTATTTTTCTTTATTTTTTTTTTTGTCAATAATGCTTTTTAAGTTTTAGATATAGAAATAAAGTAAAATTTATCAATTAACATTAATTGTTTTCAATTCAGCACATCTTTTTCGTCATTTGATATCAAATTTATATATAAAACAGATGTTTAAAAGGATTTTTTTTTCTATCTGTTTTGTAATTGAATTTGATTTCAAGTGATGTGAATTCATTATGCTGAATTGAAAAATCATTAAGATTAATAAATTGATGGATTTCACTTTAGATGTAGTCTAGTTGAAAATATAGATATTTATTTTATGAAAAGTATTTTTAACATGTTCTGTTTTTACTTTCATAATTTTAGGTATAATTTAAATGTCTTTATTTAAATCTATAAATTTTTAAATCCAAAAAATGTTAAGAACAATAGCAAAAAATTTTCAATACAAAACGCTATCTAGTGTAAGCTCTGGTAATCAACAGATGCTAGAAGGTTTTGCATTTTAATCCCTATCCAGTTGCTTTCCATTCAATATCATCCAGGATCTGGGAGCAGTGCATCTAGATCTTCTAGCATCTATTGATTATTAGAGCTTACACTAGGTGGCATTGTTGTGTGGAAAGTTTTTGTACTATTTTGCATGTATAAGCATACAGATGTGGTGATATGATGTTTAAAAGTTAACAACCAAGCGTTTTAGAAAATTAGTTATTTACTAATAATTTGGCAAGGGTTTTTAGAATTTATTATGTACAACTTTTATTTTATTTTCATTTATCTTTATGCCTATATTTTTGCTTTCAGTTAATAATTCTTGTGACCAATTTTTGATGCTCTAAAATTAAACAAATCATGTAAAAAATTTATATATTTTAAATAATCTCTCTTTGTTTTTATTCCATATGCTTTTCACTTTAATGCAGAAAATACTTCTAGTAAAACTGCTGCAAAAAGTTTTAGAGAGATGGAAACTTCTTACCTTATAGCCTTATTAATGTTATATTCTTAGTATCAATACAAAATCTAATAATTATCTGTGCACTTTGATAATTATTTTTCAAAATTTGACGATATCCTGAATTTATGTTACAATGTTTCAAAGCTTTATTACTTAAATGTATTCTGCTGTATTCTAATTACTTTTAAGTCTAGTATGTTCTTGTGGTTGGCTTGAGTCTAAAATTCTCTATAGATAATTTATAATGTAATGCAGGGGTCCCCAACCTTTTGCACTTAAGAGCACATTCTATAATACTGGCCAGGTGGTGGACACCATTTATTTTTCAATGTAAATTTATAGTTGGATATTGTTAATAATACACATAATGTACAAAAAGATATTTAAAAATTAAATTTATTTGTATCAGATAAATAATTTTTTATCGTGTTTGGATTGTGGTGGGCACATGTAAAATGGTCTATGGGCACCATGGTGCCCACGGGCATAGGGTTGGGGACCCCTGATGTAATGATTCTAATAATATTGTATATAACTTATAAAAAATTGATAAATTGACAATTATTAGTGTTTTCTTCACATTGATTAAATAACAATATCACTATTATTTTTTCCTGTGAATTATATTCTTGTTTACACTTTTTTGTGTATAGCTTATACTAGTAATTGTTTCTCTTGATTTTATAAAGATACTATGTATACCATTTCTTAGAAATTTTTTTATTCTTTATATAATTTTATGCTTCATATTTTGTTTTTCTATATTTACTTCTGTATAGTAAATTATTCTCTTCTTTCACACATTTTACAGTATCATGTTAGTTTATAATAATCACACCATCTTCTTTGTCTCAATAACTTTTTTCTCTATGCTAAAATGACATTTTATAGCTTTTTATTTGGTAAACATGAAGTTACCAGGTTACAACAAAATTCTAATTTTGTTTCAAATTTTTCTCACCAGAGTGTTTTTTGTCGAATTACTGTGCATTATAGTTTTCATTTATAGAAAAGATAAAATTCTCAAAGCAAATTCTTATAAGTAGGATTGGAATAAAGTATTGCTGGTAGTGTGAAATTACATTGAGTGGCAAGAAGTCCTCAACCGATCAGCTGCGATTCTCGAAGCAAAAATACAAGAATATATTTTGCCAGGGACTCACATCATTACGGATAGGTGGGGTGCATACAACAACTTAAGCACAATCCGTAATGGTGTATATATGCAGTCTGTCATCTTACACCAGAACTTTGTTGATCCTCACGACCCTGATATCCACACACAAAATGTGGAAAATATGTGGATGAAAGCTAAACACAAGCTCAAACATCAATATGGCACCAGCAGTACTTTATTCGAATCCTACCTATGGTAATTTGCTTTTAGGACTCTCTACATGACTGATGCCGTCTTTGTGAATTTTATCGCTATTATAAGCGGAAACTGCAATGGACAGTAATTATGAATGTTGGTAGGATATATTGTTATTATTTTAATAAATTATTTTTTATAATATAATTATTTGTTATTAATTATTTTTTTATATAATAATTTTATGCTGCCGTGTATTTGATATTTCACAACAAATTTTTAAATAATTCGACAAGAAACATTCTGGTGAAAAAAATTTGAACTACAAAATTTTGTTGTGACCTGGTAACTTCATGTTTACCTTTTATTCTTCACTAAAATTTTTCAGTGTTAACATTAATTTTTTTTTATGATTTTAATAAATGCCACATTTTTAATAAAATAATAGGAACTGGCTTGAATTGTAGATCAAGCTCAAAATACCCCATTCAGTAATCATAAAATTTGAGGAGTTAACCATGTTATATTATGGCTAGTATTTGTATTAAATGATATATTATTCCTTGTATGATAGTTTTCAATGTTCATGAGTTGAAATAACAAAGTTATTATGGTCTTGTATTTAAAGTTTTATCTAAGAAAATTCTTGGATAATAATAAATTTGCCTGTATGATTTGGAGCAAGGATTGAGTAATGGACTCAAACTTAAAGTTTATGAATTGGAACTCAATCTTTTACTTCCAATGCTTAAACTTTATGCAAATTTTTATATGAACTTTTGAGCATAGAGCATTTGATTAATTATTTATTTTAGTGATTAGCGTTTATCCAAACCTAAGTGAAACGTGATTTTTTTTTAGATTTTAAAAAAATATGGTTTAATTTTTAAATAGCTGGCCCATAACCAACCCACTAAACATCCAAACATTATCTACGTAATCCCCAACAGATATTTTTTAATAAAAATAAAACAAAAAAGAAAAACACAATTCTACTTTAACCTAGCCTTGTAAAAATATCCTCTCTTTTCTTTAAAAAAAAATGCGGGAAAAACTCTTCTGCTACTGTCTTTTTTAACATTCATGTTGTTACATTATTAATGAGAGATTTTTACAACTAACAGTAGAAAGAGTATTATATATTGTATTATAATTCAAACTAATATTTTTTCTCATATAATAATAGTAAATATGTTGTTTTCCTGAAGGTTTGTGATGATGGTGTTTTAGTCGTATTTATATATTGGACTATTTCATCATCTAATATACGTATTGAATGTCTTTAGAAAAATTTAACTTTATTTAAATATTCCAAATACATTCAACTGTTAGTAATAGCACACAAGTTAGTATATGCACAACATTTTGGGAGTTATTATTCTCCCCTCTTCTTCAGGTGTTGCTGGCCTGACATGTATAAATGCTAGCATGGGAATCAAACCTGGATTCTTAGATTCTTGAGTATTGAATTTTAAGGTAATGCTCTAACCAGCTGAGCATGGTTAGAGCATTAGCTTAAAATTCAATATTCAAGAATCTAAGGATACAGGTTTGATTCCCATGCTATTACTGTCACTGGTCAGGCCAGCAACACCTGAAGAAGAGGAGAGCATAATACCTCTTGAAACATTGTGCATATACTAACCGTTTTGCTATTACTGACAGTTGAATGTATTTGGAATAATTAAATAAAGTTAAATTTTTTTAAAGACATTTTATACTCATATTAGATGGTTGAAGTAGTCCAATTAATAAATACAAGTAAATATGTTGTTTTACAATTGTACCTTCCAAAAATTATATACTCCATGCAAGATGTGGACAGTTCCCATGGTTTGCAGAAAAATTCATTTGTAAGAATTTGTCAATCTTAAAAGGATTAAATTGAAAGTTATATTTATTTTTTATATATATTTTACTTTATTTGTTGTTTCTTATGCCAAATAATCAAGTCTTTATTTTATGCATATTACTTTTTAATTGTATACATAGTAAAGTTTTACTTTGAAACAAACCAAAAAAAAAAAAAGATTTTATGTGGATTATTTTTAATTATTTTTACATTTTTTTTCTTTAAACATGCTGGCTTACTCTGTAGAAAATTTGGTATGATTATAGCATGTGGTCTATCTTAAGTTTCACAATCAATCTGCTAGATGGGACTTTAAAGAAAAAAATAATGAAATTAATTCATAATAAACTAACACATTATTTCTTATTTAATTTATTAAGCAGTCTTTTAGCAAGCAAAGTAATACACTAAACATCACTTCATCATCATTTTTATGATTACACAAACTCTTGAAACAGTATGTGATGCAAAGCACCTTGGCTTCTTCTTTATTGAAGTCAGGAATCTCTCTGCCACTATGCTCAGAGAAACCTGTTAGCCACCTTACTTTCCTTTTCCATTCTCCACCCTAATTTCTTTCCATATTCTTCTCTATCCTGCTTCATCCCAATTCCACAATATCACCTTTGTCCACTCTATGGCCTTTATATCTAGATCCCCTTTATCTTTTTCCAAATCCAGTATTAAAACCAAGAACTCACTGTCTATATAATCACTTTGTTTATATTTATTCTCCCATGACTTCATTATTTGTACTCTTCCTGTTTGTAAGCATTTGCATTTAATTAGCAGATGCCTAATATTTTCCATGATTTCCTTACATAACTTGCAGACTAAATCACCCACATTTCTTCCTTTATGTGCATATTCCCTTGTTGCTAATGATCCTGTTTGATCCTTAAACTATTTTCCTTGCTATCATCATAAATTAATTCACACCCAATAGTCTGTTTTCTTCTATATATATTTAAAGTCTTTTTACTCTCCATACTAGTTCTTCATCTTTCCAATTCCCTATTTTTTATTCATGTATCTGTTCTTTTATCCCATTCCTTGCCACTATAACACTCAACAATTCTTTTAACACAATCATTCCATCTTTTGTACAAAGTTACTGACATAAAATCTTTATCCAAATCTTCTGCATACCCTACTATCTTTCTCACCCATCTTGTCACCTGTACTTTATTTGTAAACCAATTAAATACTAATTTGGTTTTTCTTTTATTATCCATAAGTTGCAATCTACTGAACATTTTCATTTTGCTTTTTGCATTTCAAATATAAAACTTGGCCATCCCGGTTTTTTTCCTTGAATTGTCTCCTTTGCTGTCCACACATCTGCATATAATGCATGTCTTCCTACTTTTCTTTGTACTTTTTCTGAGTAATCTAACATCACTTTATTAACACATAGCACATTGTTACCATAAGTTAACACTGCTACTGCCACTCCCTTCCATACAATCTTTGCTATGTCATATTTATTATATGAAAACACTATCAATTTCTTTATCAATTCCTTTCTTTGCTTCATTTATCATCTCTCATTCATCCGAGCAATACAAGCCATAGTAATCAATGGATGCAAGAAGGTTTGTGCATAAAATCCCTATCTAGTGCCTACTCATCCAATATCCCCAGACTAATGTTTAGCTTGTGGATTTTATCAGTGAGAAGCCTTGGATCTGAGAGCATGGCATTTAGATTTTAAGATCTATTATAACCTTCTAGCATCCAACTTTTACCTTTTAAGTTAACTAAATCTATGAGTCCAAAATAAAATCAGGTACTTTCAATCCAGGCTCATTCACTGCATAAGCCTTTTGCATCCATTAATTACTATGGATTGCCCTGATTGGCACTACTGCATGGAGAGTTTATCAAAGTAATATGAAGAGAATTCCAGAAAAAAATAACTGGTGGCAATAAACATATCAAATTTTTTAAAAAAATAATAATAATTCTTAAGAAGTGCAATAAGTATTTGAAAAAAAGAAAAATAGTTAAATCTGAAGGGGGTATATCAAATTGATAAAGTATATAAAAAAATGAATGTAAAGAAAATAAAATTATACTCAAGATAACTAATTAGTTGCTTAGCTACTATATGTAGGAAAAACTAAGTTCAAATTTAACCAAATCAAAAAGCATGTTTTTTCTTTGGAAATTGAATTGGATACAAAATGCTAGATATTAATACAGAACATGATCACCAATTTCTGTGCTTACACAAGCTGTTATTAGCAATAGCAAACTCTCCAGACAGTAGTGCCATCCAGTGCAAGCTTTAGTAATCAATGGATGCAGTGCTCTCAGATCCAAAGCTCCTCACTGATGAAAGCCACAAGCTAGAAACTAGTCTGGGGATATTAGATGAGTTGGCACTAAATGAAGACTTTATTCACACACCTTCCTGCATTCATTGATTACTAAAGGTTGCACTAGGTGGCACTACTGTCTGGAGAGTTTGGTATTGCTAATATTATTAATATAGAAGTAAGATGGAAATGTTTCTAGCTTTAGAAAAACTTTGTGTATGTAGTTGAGTGAAATAATTGTTTTTATAGTAAGCTTATAACATTTATAAATTGATTATACTAGTGTGTAAACATTGTAATATCAATAATCTAAAGATACATAAAGGAAAAAAATATTTCAAAACTAACTAATGTTAGAAGTTATTGTTGATAAAGCAAGACATTGATAATATGTAGAATAAAATATTACTAAGAAAATATATTATACAAAAAGTCGTTTTTTGATTGTAAATTTATATGTATGCAATTGTGATCACTAGATAATCCTGACGCTAATTGAAAAATACAGGTGAGATAGACACAGTATCCAGCATTTCCCTAAAAAAAAAGCAATAGAAATGTCAGTAGATATTTTGAGCCAACTATGTAGCTCAAAAATTTAATGGCCTAAAAGGGTAACAACTGTAATTTAAAACCCTGAAGCAGAAACCTATAAGAAGGGAAGATCTACAAGCAATAAGTAACAATTAATTAAATTATAATGATGAAAAGAGAAGATCAGGTAAAGAATGGAACTGAATAAAAAGAGAATTAATTGTAATTTATTAAAAGTTAATTATTTTATTCACAGTTTAAGTGTGTGGGGGGGGGTGAAATAAAAATATCTTTATGATAACAATTATATAATGTACTATAAGGTATGTAGATGTTTAAACCAAGTTTAATATGAGAATTAGTTTTTTAACGTTTAACAATAAGATGATATTAAAAATATATATATTATAAAAAATATGGTGTGAATATTTAAATATTATTAAACTCATAAATCATAAAAATAAGTGTGAGCATTATTATTACTTTATAACACATATATGTTGTCTAATGCTTGAATATCCTAGCACCTCACTGATGAAGCCAGTAGCAGAAACCGGTCTGGGTTTGGGGATATTCTGCAAAGCTTGTTAAGAGCTTATTTTTGAACTCTATATATAATATTAAACTCATAAATCATAAATATAATAAGTGTAAGCATTATTGTTACTTCTATTTCACAGCATGTATATGAATGTTAAAAAGTAACTTTTTTGATTACCATCTTTCAGTAATTATTTTGAGATAAATTTTGTAATGTTAAAATAATAAAATATTATCAATTCTTACTGTAATCAAAAAAAAATGAATTGAGAAAAAAAACCACTCTACTCACCAAGTTGGGAGCAGTGATTTTTTACAATGTCAAAAATGTGGAATGGCAAACTGATGAAACTTCATAACCATATTTGTAATCAGATTGAAATTTATTAAGATTGAATATAAATTAAAATTGGTTATAAATTAAATATGTAAACTTAAAACATGAAATATTTGTATTTATATAAATTAAATGTGAAGATGTTTAAAAGCTTCATGCTCTTAAGTCAAAATGCTTCAGACTGGCTTATTTATATAGAAATTTAAGTAAAGAAGGTGGAACCAACTTTTTCTTATGAAAATCTCTGTCTTGTGTTCTGACTTGAGAGCTACCTATACAGTCATTATTACATCTGATTGGCTGTTACATAAGCAAACATAATGTGCATGCAAGAAGATTTCAGCCTTTCATTTTAATTATGAACTGCTTGCACTTAATAAATTATATTTACATTCGTTACTGTCAATTTCTTATGTTCTGAAAATATTACTTCGTTATAAATCGAAAGATTTTGCATTGTTGATTTAGAAATAATACGCAGTGAGTTAAATATGAAGATGTTAAAAGCTTCATGCTCTTAAGTCAAAATCCTTCAGACTGGCTTATTTATATAGAAATTTAAGTAAAGAAGAAGGTGGAGCCACCTTTTTCTTATAAAAATCTCAGTCTTGTGTTGCGACTTGAGAGCTATCTATACAAACATTATTACATCTAATTGGTTGTTATATACGCATTCTTAATGCACATGTGAGAAGGTTTCAGCCTTTCACTTTAACAAATTAAATGTATAAATTAATTAAAAACAAGATATAATTGACTATGGAAAAACAAGCATTTAATTAAAGTGCTTAAGAGATTAAATTAGATAACAATGCAAATTTATCAAACAATGTCAATGTAATGGAAAGAACTGCTAGCTATAGTCAATATTGATTTTTCAATCCAGATATACAATTATCTAAGTAATTCATTGTGATAAAGTTACAGATCAGAAAAAGCAATTAATTCCCAATCTTTTCCAAGATGAGACCAAAGTCACTGTTGTGGTAACTAATTGCTACAGCACAAAGCCAGGTCTAGAAGTATTTTCATCTGAGGCAGGAGGATAAATTTTCACCCCTATGTATATAGTTTTTTTTATTTATGATAAATACTAAATAAAAATAAATAATATTGCAATTGTAATATAATGTAACACACTATGAAACAGTTTTACAAATTTATATAAGAGAATTTACTTTAAGTTTAACGTATTTAAAATAATATCTTCTGCTTAGTGTCATATTAGCACACTGCATAAATAATGAACATTAATATACAACAAACACATACTCACCTGGGCACTCTCACTAGATACTATCAATTGAGTGCAATCAAGTGAATATGCAAGTTTAAATATTCATACCTTATTGCTTATTAGGGCAAAATCATACTAGGAAGCGAGTGTATTGAGCAAGAGTGTCCAATGCCAATCAGTAGTTTGCTTAAAGTATTATATTTAGCTTTTTATTTATTTATTTTTATTTTTCAATCTCTATACTAGTTCCCCATCTCTCCAGATCCCTATTTTTTTACTAATGTATCTATTCTTCTATCCCAATCTTTTCCACTATAACACTCAACAAGCCTCCTAACACAATCAATCATACCACTCTTTGTACAAGTCTACCGACACAGTCTTTATCCAAATCTTCTGCATACCATACTACTTTTCTCATTCATCTTGTTGCCTGTCCTTTACTCGTAACCAATTAAAAATTATTTTGGCTACTCTCTTATTATCCATAAATTGCAATCTACTGAACATTTTCATTTTGCTTTTTGCATCTCATATAAAAAGTTGGCCATCCCATTTCTCCTTGAATTGTCTCCTTTGCCACACATAGGTCTGTATCTAATGCATGTCTCCTTATTGCTCTTTGTACTTTTTCTAAATAATCTAATACTTCTTTACTAACACATAATGCATGATTACCATAAGTCAACCATGCTACTGCCACTCTCTTCCATACAATTCTAGCTACATCATATTTATTATATGAAAATACTATTAATTTCTTTATCAGTCCCTTTCTTTTCTTTGCTTCATTTATCAATTTTTCCCCATTCATCTAACCAATTTACTTAAGATGATTCCCAAATAGTTATACTTATTCAGCACATTTAAGTTTATATTCTCCAATAAAAAAAATTTCTATTCTCTTTCTCCACCATTTATCATCATTACTTTTGATTTTTCTTTACTAAATTTAATCCCCATATCCTTGCCCACTCTTGTGCATGTCTTCAGCATAACTTCCATATCTTTCCTTTTTTCTGTGCATAAGAAGATATCATCAGCAAATAAAAGATCTGATAATATATATACTCCCTTGCCACTTATTAATCGTATCTCTATCCCTTTTCCTGGGTTTTCTATTGCTCTCTCTCTCCATTTCTCTCAAATATAAAAAAACAAAATAGGTGATTTAGGGCATTCTTGCCTTAGTCCCACCTTACTTTTAACTTTAGCTGATTCTATATTTTCTACTTGATATGTCCACTAAAGCACCATTCATTCCCAAATTTACTAAACTTACCCATAATCTATTTCTATTTACTCTATCCTATGCCTTATCTATATCTATAAAAACCATATATAACTATCTACTATATTCCTACTTATATCCATCAGTTGTGTAACTACAAATAAACTATCTCCTATATGCCTATGTGATCAAAAACCTCTTTGCATTTCTTCCACCATATTATTTTCTTCCATCCACTTTGTTACTCTTGCAGACATCATATATGTAAAAACTATATAACACTGACATTACCACTATCAGTCTATAATTTTTTAACTTTCTATGATCCTTATCTTTTCCTTTAAATAGTAGCCTTACTCTTGTATTGTGCCAACTATCCAGAAAATCTCTCTTCTGTGCCATCTTATTAAAACATGATAATAGATTTAATTTTGCCTTATTTCCTGAATTCATCACCATCTTTGCTACCATCCATCTAAACCTTTTGCCTTTCCACTTTTCAATTTCTTCCCTGCCTTACTCATTTAATTCTCTGTAAACCTAATATTTTCATTACTATATGCTTTTATGTTTATTATCACTCTCTCCTTCACCACTAACATCTTTACTATATCCACTACCTACTTCTTTAAGATTGTCTTCTCTAGAGCTACACTCTATTCCTTCATCATCTAGTAATACTATTTCTCTCTCCCCCTACATTCCTTCTTTTAATATATTTCCAAATTTTTTTACTTCCATCTCTTCCACTTTTATTAATAACATTCAACAATTTGCAATTTAATTTTTTTCTCTATATATAATTATCTATTTTAACCAACTTCTTTTTTTAAAGTACTTTTCCCATTTAATATTTTTCACTTTCTTTGTTTTTAATAACATATTTATATTCTCTGTATATTCTTTGTTTCTTTTACACTTTTACTAACTTTCACTTTTCTATTACTTTTATTCTTTTGAATACTCTTACCTAAAATCTTATTTGCCACTTTTTCTAATTCAACACACCTGTCCTTATATTCAGCCCCAACAAACCCTGCTATGATTTCTTCTACTTTTATTTTATATTCTTCTAATGTATTCTTAACATCCATTCTCCATCCACATCTTTTACTATCCTTTTTTAGTTTTATTATTATTTTCCATCACATTACTAACCATTTCTATTATAAAGAAATGATCATTATTACATATTCTCTCTTTATTATTAAACACTTTAATTTTCTATACTTTATTTATTTCCTTGTTCTCTACTAATACATAATCTATTGTGTGAAATATATTATTTCTAGATCATGTGTATTTTTCTTCATAAATATTTGATAAATTTCCAATGCATTCTTATTATCCCTGTCATCAATTTATTCATATCCCATATAACCATTATTTTCTTACCCTTTTAAAAAACTCTGTATATCCTTAACTAGGCATTCATATATACTACCGTTCCACTCCATTATAATTTGACTATACATTATAACTTCCATTCATTCTTGAATTCCTAACCTTATCTCAAACCACAAATGTTCTTGACAACAGTATTTAAACATATTTCTGACATAATCTCTATACCACCACCTCTTTTTCCATTTTCTTTCCTATTTATACCCTGCCATTCCATGTCTTCCAGTGTAAATTCTTCCACTTTTAGATATGTTTCCATTACAGCTAATACTTCAAGCTCATCATTTTTAACTGCTTTGTTTAATTCCAACCACTTTTCTGATCTCCTACTACCTTGCATATTCACATATCTAATTTTAACAATTTCTTTTTTCTTACTACTGTTTGATAAATTCTTTTGACTCCTTTTTCTCTATTACATTTGTAAGTAACTTGTTTATTATAAATTTTACAGAACCATCCCCTCTCTGCATCTACATTTATATTTAAATCAGCTACTCTTTATTTATTTCTTACATTCCATCCATTTTTTTTGTAATACTGCAATTTAAAACCTACCCCCCTTTATAAATTTTCCAAACTATAATATTTTTTATAAATCAAACTCCCTAATACTTCACTTCTTTATTTTGCTAAGTGCAATCCATCTTTACTACTACTAATAATATAATAATAATCCAAGTATTCTCTGCTCTTCTTTTAATCTTATATAAATTACTAATCAATTCTATGCACTCATTCATTACTCTGTTCAATGGCTCTGACAAATTATTTGTCCCTACTATAATATAAACATCACTACTCCCTTGTTTCTTTATCTTATCTGTAACATCCCTAATTCTAGCTCCAGACAAACATAGTCTTAGATATCTGTTTCTGTTTTCCCTTGCAATTACATCTTCACATCTTCTAATTAGTGAGTCTTCTATCAATAATGTCTCATAAATTACTTTCCCTACTTAATCCATGACATTCTCTTCCACCTTCTGGACTTCCTTATTTAGTTATTTCTTATTGTTTCTATTCATTAATTCTTCAATCTGCTCACACTTCATGTCTAATGATTTAAATTTTGCTTCTACATCCCTAACCTTTTCCTCTATCTTATTTATTCTTTGGCTAACCATCTGCCTTGCATTACTTCTTTTGTCATCGATATCTCTTGTCACTCCACTAAAAACAAACTCTATTCTACCTTCCACAATTACATTTTGCTCCATTTCTCCTGATTTTCTTTTTAATCTATCTACACTTATAAACCATTTTTTCACCTCTTTTATCACATTTACACAGGATCTATATAATGATACACCTGTTACATCCTTCCTGGTCTTATTTAAGTATTTGAAATGATAAACCTTATGACATATGGTACATTCTACCACAGCATATTTAATTTCCTTCTGATCATTATATATACATTGTGGGATACAAATGCAATTCATATTACTTATTTTTCAAGTACCTTACTGTATATTTAAATTTATGCTTTTTCTACTACTCTTCAAACCCCTTTATATAAAAAGAAAAAAACTTTTTTTTAATGGTGATCGAAAAACATATGCTTCCTAACCTTAAGCCTCAAACGTTATCTTATTTCTCAAATAAATCACTCTATTTCTTAAACTGAAAAATTATTTCATAGCAAACCTATTAAAAAATGATATAATGTTATGTACAACTTAGTTTTAAAGCCTCCTAACAGTAAACACAAACAATTGTTTTCTTTTATATTAAAATTGCATAATGAATCACTCTCCAAACACTAGCAATATTATTCCCACTAAATCCAATTAAATCTATCTTTCTTCTCTCCAATTTTTTTTTTTCATCTCCATATCCTAGGCAAAAAAAAATTTGTAACAAAATTTTTCCAGATTGTATATATATATATATATATATATATATATATATATATGTGTGTGTGTGTGTGTGTGTGTGTGTGTGTGTATGTGTGTTAACTTATCTTGTGGAACAAATCAGCTATATCAGCACAGCAAGCAATGCCAAACTCTCCATATAGTAGTGCCACCCACTGCAAGCCATAGTAATCAATGAGCAAGAAGTTTTGTGCATAAAATTCCTATCTAGTGCCTACTGATCCAATATGCCCAGACTAGTTTCTAGCTTGAGGCTTTCATCAGTGAGGAGCCTTAAATCTGAAAGCAATGCATGTAGATCTTAGGATCTAATGCAACCCTCCAGCAGCCACTTATTATCCTTTTAGTTAACCATAAAGCTATGAATCCAAAATGAAAATAGATGTTTTCAGTCCAAGATCATTCACTTATATATTCATGTGATGTTTAGTGATTTAATACCATTCCTGCCCATGAGATGATAGTGACTATGGTTAAAGTAAATGAGTGAGTTTGGATTGAAAACATCTGTTTTCATTTTGAACTCATACCTTTATTGAATGTTAAAACATGACTCAGGAAAATTATATTATACCCTAAGATCTAGGTGTAGTGCTCTCAGATCCAAGGCTCTGCATGGATGAAAGCTACCAATTACAAACTAGACTGGGGATATTAGATGAGTAAGCACTGGGTAGGGATTTATAGTTGATAAAGTCTACTAGATGTATAGTCGAAAGTACTTCTAAAATAATATAATTTATGTGAATTTTACTGTATTTTGATATATATATTGACTTGACTATTATATATATATCGGAAAAAAGGATAAAAGAAATTAATGTTGAATGTTATAACATTAATCTCGTAGATTGAGAAAGAAAAAAGATGAGATTAAATAAATGAGTTATTTGAAAGATATATGACATTACTGTTTATCTTGTGGATTATATTAATGGAAGTTATATTAAATGATTGATGAGTTAAAAATGATGAAATTGAAAGACAGGTCGGTGTACTGCTTTAATTTTTATTCATATTAAAATACTTGGTGACAGCAAAATAGAGCCTAACAAACTGACAATAAGACTGTCAACATTTATAACAAAATTAGGATGTTGATAAACATAAATAAAAACTATAATAACACGTGATGAAATATTTTATTTAAGAAAAGGTATATAGTAGCAAATTGAAACATGTAAATATTTAGAAAGATAATTAAATGATAATGAAAGACGTGATATATATATATATATATTTTATAAGATTATTTTCTTAGTCTCTTTCATTCTCTCTTTTTTCACCCCTTTTTCTTTTAGCTCATTTTTTCTTTCTCCCTCTCTCTTTTTTTTCTCCATCTCTCTCCTCTTTTATTCCATTCTCTTTCTTTAATATTGTTTGCATGCTGAATTATTTTCAACTGAAGATACTTATCATTCTCAGTGTTACTTTTTCGCTGCATGTCTCCACATACACTCATTTTATTTTAGCATCTCTATTTACAGTTACATTAATACTCACAAAATGTTGAACATTAACAAAAAAAAGATAAACGATTGAAGTATTTGTGACAAGACTTTCAAGGAGAAGGAAAAACAAAAATAAAAGCTATATACATTTTTTAAAGATATTATTCTAAGAAAAGTCCTTTTTTACTAATTATAATCAAGATTGAAAGAAATCGAATTACACTTGTTCTTAATGGTAAAGAATTATTGAAAGATGTGTTAGATTAATTTGTAAAGAAAGAAAGCAAAAATGGAAAAAATTAGTTAATACAAAAAAAAGGAATATTTATATACTGAGAAAGAGATTAGATGACTTGTAGAAAATTGTTTGGACTAACTTATTCTTAGATGGTTAACTAGAAAGTAATAGTTTTGATAACAAATCCAATTAAAATCTGGATTATATTCACATATGTTCACAAAAAACATCTACCTTTAAATAAAACTGATACTATACAAAAAGAATGAGTTATCTTCAGATTTTATAACTTAGTAAATAAAAAAGAATGTATAATGTAAAAAGTAAGAATAGATAATATGTCTGTAGTGTAATTATCATTACGCCACTCTCACACAATGTTGGGACTGGTTTCTATCTGTTTTTAACACTCTGTGGAAGAATATAATCATAAACATGTGACCAAAGACATGTGAAAAAGATGTATGATTCCCAAGATGTACATTTAATGCTGAACCAACACTCATCAGTTAGCCTAGTAGATCACAATCAATCTCCACATATCTTTTATCATTGTTTAGTATATATAGATAGCCAATTACTACAGTTTAATTTATAAGTGTCAAACTTATTGTCCTCACAACTTTGATACAAACCACTTAATGGAAGTATGTTAATACATTTTTATTAATCACTCATTAGATTAGAGATTATCCATTTCATCAATAATATTTCTGTAGTATAATTTTTACTACAACACTTTTGCACAAGATAGGAACTAGTTTCTACCATCTTAAATACCTTTGTGGTGGGGTGTAATCATAAACATATGACCAAGGACATGAAAAGGATGTATGATCTCCAAGATGCACATTTCATGCTGAACCAGCACTCATCAGTTAGCCCAAATCACAATCTCTTGCACATATCTTCGTCATTGTTCAGTATATGTAGATAGAAAATTACTACAGTTTCATTGACAAGTGTCAAACTTGCAGCCCTCACAACTTTGACACAAACCACTTGATGGAAGTATATTAATAATTTTATTAGTCATTCATTAGATTAGAGATTATCCACTTAATGAATAATATTTCTCTAGTGTAATTATGACTGTGAGAGTGATATAGTGTTAATTATACTATAGAAATATTATTTATTAAGTACATAATCTCTAGTATAATGAATGAATGACTAATAAAAATTATTAAGTAAGAATACAGTATTAAAGATATTAAATAATTCATTTTATATATTAAAAAATAGATGCTTTTATCCAGAATAAATTTTGTAAGTATTTCACCTCCTCTTTCTTGTTTATTTATTTTTTATTCTTATGAGAAATCTAACAGCTATGAATAAATACATCTCCAGTAAAAAGCTTTTAATTATATAATCACATTTTGAGTATTAATTTTTTTTCAAACTGAATGTCCTAAACATAAAAATGAAGTCCGTAGTTAGATGTAATCTTTTTCATTTAAATATTATAACTTATTTTATCCTGAAATGTATACTAGGTTTTTTTTTATTTCTTCACTTTTTTTTTCTATTGTTGTTTATTTCTCTTTATGAGGTTCTAATTATTTATGATAATGAGAGTAACAATTAATTTGCAATTTTTTAACTCCATGATGCATTATTTCAAAGAACATAATAAAAACAAGTCTAAATTTCTATAATAATGGGAAAATGATTTATCCAGCACAGTATATATCCGTAACCATTCATAAGGAAATAAACCTTCACGCATGCATTCTTTATTTATATTGTATGAATTTTACAGGCACTTACCCATAAGTAAGAGTTTTAAACGAACAAGTGAATCATTTAATCATAAAGCTTATTTATATATAAGCTCACTCTTTCTTATCATGTCTAATTCAGAGCTTGATTCTACTGTGTGACTGATAATTTAATTGACAAACGAATTATACAAAGTTAATTCATATTTCACAGGAGAGAGAAAATTTCTCATTTTTACTTTCCTGTAAAATATAAACTAAATTTGTACAATTCATTTGTCAATTGAATTATCATCACACAGGAGAATCAAGCTCTGAATTAGACATGATAAGAAAGAGTGAGCTTATATATAAATAAGCTCTAAGATTAAGTGATTTAATTGTTCTTTTAAAACTCTTACTTAAAGTGAATGCATGTAAAATTCATACAGTATAAATAAACAGAGCGTGTGTGAATGTTTATTTCATACTGAATGGTTATATTGAAAATTGTAGGATTAGACAATGTTTTTTCATAGGATATTTACTTTACCATACCTAATAATGAATAACTGAAGAAAGATCTACAAAACAAAATGTTATTCAAAATAAAAATATATTTTTCATAGTTAATATTTTTAGTTTAAAAAATAGCCATAAGTACCCTATGTTTAACTATAAAGTGTTGATTTAAACAGGTTAAGTATATATTGCAAGGATTAATGTAATTTTAGAAAACAATTCTAATATGGTTTTCTATTGTATTAATCGAAATATCTACCGTAAAGTCAAAGCTATATGTTAGTAAAAATAAATTATTAAATGCTTACAGTACTATCATAAAATGTCAAAATGTCTTGCAAGTATTATTGTAGTAGTTATTAGTCGATAATAAAAGATGGTTTAGTTAGATATAAGACCGTTTTTTTTATATAAAAAAAAGTTTGTTAACATATATATTATTGCCGCTTTAAAGCTTATAATTGGATGATATCAAATCATTATCTAATTCTAAAAAAAATTACTACTAAATTAATGAATTCTAACAAAGCGGCCTTCCCACTTAATAATTTAAAATACATCTATTTTTTTAATTTCCAAATAACAAACTTGATATCCGGATATTTCTTTCAAAAGCTAAAATTATTAAATTAATTCAGTATAAAATTAAAAAGCGAATCAATTAGATTTTGTTAGAGAAATATAAAATAGTAACCGTAACAAGATATTGATATGAAAGAAAAGTCTTTTCTTTTTTTAGATCATAGATTCATTTTTGTTACTCCCCTCACCCTGGACCTCACCTATTGATAAAGACATGTATTTTGGAGAACTTATTACCTTGTGATTAACGCGGATTAATACGTAATTTTTCTAAAAGAAAAACAATTCTTCATGCCTACAATCTGACGAAAAAAATAATGATTTTCAATTGCAACATTTTATTTTATTGGCTCTAAAATAAATTATTTTAAGGTTTCATTTTATAACACACAGTACGTTTAGTTATTACTATTATACATTCAGGTGCTCGTTGTTAAAGCCTCAAAACAAAATCGCTTGATTTCAAAGATTATTACGGATATTTTTGTTTGATACCACAAGTCTTTCTCGACTCTTAGTAAATATATAAATAACATTTTTCAAAATAAATTAGTTTTTAATTGGTTTTTTTTTTTCCAGAAACTTATTTCTCTTAATGAATTAAAGTATCATGATTTAAACTACTTTAATTGTTTATCTTGTTGTCTATCGTATAAACAAAGTTTTCTCCAGCATCGCAGTTCATAAATAGGAATACTTTATACGTTTTTCCTTTTTAATGTCAAACACTTCTGTAGAAAGTCACACGTTATACCATAGCCACTATTAGACTGCAAAAAATCTCTTGATTATTGAAATCTTTGTTCTAGATCAGGTGGTTCCAACCTGGGGTACCTGTATCCTCAAAAGGTATGGGAACTTGTCCAGGGAATACGGTGAATAGGTAAAAAGTACATTATGTTATTAATGTATTCCGAATATAATTATGTTATCAACATTTCCAGCAACATTTCTGGTCTCTTTTTATACAAAGTGAGATTGTATAGATTTTTTTGCCCACAGCAAGGTTTGATAACTCATAATGCCTGGTTGAGATTTATTTTCTGAATAAAGCTTTTATAAAAACTTAATTATTGTTTATTTCTTATTAAAATGAATAGGGTGTATCAAATAATTTACTAAATGCCAAGAGAGTAGGGGTTTAAAAAGGCTGAACAAAGCTTTTATGAAAACTTAATTAGTGTTTATTTCATTTTATAATAAATAGGGAATATTGGATAATTTACTGAAGGCCAAGGGAGTACAGGGACCAAGAATGTTGGAAGAAAAAAACTATTAAAGACATATTTTCATTATCATTATTAATTTTGAAGACGAACTGTCTTACCGTCATAATATTTGTATTTTTCAAATTTAACTGGAGTCCTATTTTTTAATTAGGTTCTTTAATTGGTTACTAGTAAAGATTCTTCTATAAGTATTATGTTATTAACATGTCTAAATTGTTAAAGTTTTATTCATCACTCTGAATTCTAATTTGTCTTCATTCAAGGTAGCTTCCCTCACTATATAGTTGGAAAGCAAGTTAAGTATTTAGAGTAACAATAGGCAGTCCTGCCTAATTTCTTTACCAGTTTGAAAGCAATCTATTTTATTATAGTTCATTTTAAGCTGTCTTTTCAAGTACCATATAAATATTAGTTAAAATATGTGAATTGGTCTGGCATATCCACTTTCCTAACAACATTCAATGTTTAACATAAGATTTGCTTCTTACGATAAAATAATTTGGAATATCTAGCCATTCTTAATTTTGATAATCAAATACTAAACTAAAAAATGTTCTTTAATTGGCTATTTGAGAACTTCATGCCATAGTAATTAGCTATTTGCTTTCTAGTCCCATAAACAGAGTTCAAGTTTGAATTGGGTGAATTTATTAGCAAACAGTTTTAATATTTTTTTTACATAGTTCACACATAAACAATTCAAATAGTCGCGTAATTCTTTGTTATAAATGGATATCTAATTATTATTAATTAAAGAGTAATGATACCAGACTAATATGAATTGGTATGTGTGATGATTTATAGATTGTAAAAATCAACCAAAAAATCAGAATATGGTGTTGCTTTAATGTTTAGTGAGAGAGGCTTATATGTACTGAGCCTATTGTTCAACTTTTAAATGAATATTAATTAAATTAGTAATGTTTATTTTATATTATTCCATAACTCTTGTGGAGAAGTGTGGAAAGTTTTTGTATTGCAGTAAGATATTTGAGATTATCACTTCACCTCTGTTATCTGATAAACTTCAAGGTGCAATAGAAAGACAAGATTAATTTGATATATCTACTTCCACAGACATTTAACTTCACGATCATCATTGAAATAATAATCCTATCTAAAGAATATCTAAAGTGTACTATTTAATCTGATCATTTTTAAAAGAAAAAATGTTCATATTAAGAAAAGGCTTCTTAAAGCATTTATTTGATCAAAATGGATGGTTTGATTCATTAACTGAAATATAGACAGTTTATGGTATTTAATGAAGAATCCAATTAAGAGAGTTATATGTTGGACTATTTCCATCATCTATCATTAAATGTCTAGAAAATTGTAAACTTTATTTTAACTTTTCAAATACAAATAACTGTTAATAAAACACACACAAATAGACAATACAGGTTTTGTTTGTATTTGAAAAGTTTAAATAATGTTTAAAATTTTTTAGACATTTAACGATAGATACTAGAAACAGTCGAACATGTTATAACATCTAAAATACCATCATCACAAACCTTCAGGCAAATACAATTAAGAGTATTTATAATAAGCATGATGGTGATAACTATATTGTTTGTATTGCTTATCAGTTTTTTTTTTTGGATGCCATAAATTAAATAATATTTGGCCCTATCTGCCCACCACCGATGGCGTTTAATGCAGTTCTTCTGTGTTCGAACATTGTATGACTTTTAGAACGCTAAACTGTTCGATTTTTTTTATTTATTAAAATAAAGTATGATTGTTTTTCGGTTCATGAACTGTCATTTAACAAAAAAAAAAAACATCAATCATGTGATGTATTTCGAACAATACTGTGCAGATATTAAGCAGCAATTCCTTTAAATAATCATCATCTCCGATGGCGTTATTGCTCAATGGATCTTTAAAAAAATTCGATCGCCGAAGATACCACCGGTGAAATTCGATTACTTTATACTTCAGATTAAATCAAATTGAATTTGATGAACTTTTTTTTTCATTTCCACGTAGAATCACGAATCTCTAGCTCTTAAAATCTATAACTATTACCACAAAGTTAAACTATTTACTTTTGTCCTGAATCAATTTTATAATGTAAAAGCTGTTAACTAGATTATTATAGTGAAATGTAAGCATAAGTAACATCATCTCCGGAAATCCATTAGGAATATATATATTGTAATAACTTGTTTTTTACTGCGACTATTTTAATTTTGCATATAGTCTTTATTTTTAGTTTATTTTAAAACACAAATTTAGTCTTTGGACCTAAGAGATAGAATGCTATTTTATAAACCTACATTGCTTATAAAGCACAGACAGACTTATGTATATAGTTAAAGGTAACTTTGAATTTGTTAGCGTTTTATCATTAAATGATAATTTTCAAAGACTTTACAAAAAAAAATTATTTTTTTTGAAGAGTCTAATAATTACTTTTAGGCTAGAGATAACATTATTACTTTCTCGATTTTATTTACTAAGTTTTTTTTTATGTTTTACTGACTAGACTACTTCAAAATGTCTCTAGGTGAAAAATAGCTTCCCCGTAGTCCGAGGTAAAATATTTTGACAAACTATAAAACAGTTCACCGTTCACTCTTTGTCAAAAGCAAGGTCATGACATGTTTGAATATGTATAATTCTGACCACATTTCAAAAAATGTTTTCTCTTTTTTACAAATCAGATATGTTTAATTAAAAGAATGCAACTTTGAGTACTAAGAATGCTAAAAGTTTATCGCTATAGAACTAAAGATATGTATATATACTTCTTTTGTTAAGGTCATTTTTTTATTTATCCTTTTCAAATTCATTGTCTTGACCCCATTTATAGGGAAGTAATATTAAAAAAGTAAATAAATAATTTTTAAATATGCCTACATAATTCAGACTTTTGTAAATTTAATATTTAGAAAATGGGCGTTTTGTTTTATTAGATACTTACTATTTACATCACTATCAAGATTAAAATCGTTTTTATTATTACGACGCCGGTTGGTAGTTATATTCATATTTAAATAGATAGAAGAAAAATATTGTAAATTTTTCTGTCATGTGATCTCAATTTATGCTGAGAAGATAACGAAATGTAATTACTACTAGAAGAAAAAAAATCTTGTATTTGTTATAAAGATACTTTTCGTGTTTTTTGTTTTTTTTTAGCAACGATGTATATGTTAAGTAAGAATTACGTCGAAAACATTTATTGCTGAATTCGATTTTTATGAGCGTAAAAGAGCGATCTGATTTTTTCTTTTTACGTTATTATAAATTTATGTTTATTTAGTAATAAGCTTAAAATTCTGTTTTATTGGGCTGTGTGCGCGCGCGCGTGTGTGTGTGTGTGTGTGGAATAAACAAAAATATTATAATAAAATAATTATATAAACCAAGAGATTGTGGTCTGGGCCAATTGATGAGTTCTGTTTTAGCGTAAAATGTACATCTTGGTAATTAAACATATTTTTCATATGCCTTTGGTAATGTGTTTAGGATTACATCCCTCCACAAGGTAGTAAAAGCGGATAGAAACCAATCTCTATCTTGCATAAGAAAGATGTAGTGAAAATTACACTACAGAAATATTATTCATTATTGAATAACCATGTTTTTTCTGCCTAACATTCTTTCAATCAATTATAATGATCCTTATCAGGATTAGAAATCATTGCAAATATAAAGCTATGGTAAATATATATGAATGTATAGTGAGTTTGGGCTGCAGAAAGGAGTTTTGCTATTAACTGAAAGGAGACCCTTTGATTCCTCTTGGAGGCCTTAAAGGAACCGAGCAGGGCAAATTCCTAATGTCCACTCCATACGTTCTTGTCGTTGCAGCTGTTATTACTATGTGATTATTCATATAGTATACGAACATGGATGGGCTGCTCACCAACATGCATTAGCCAGCGTGGTGAGTTTATTGGCTTTTTACCTCTGAGTTTAAGATCAAGAAACACCATGGTCTTTCTTCTCAGTGCCTGATAAGGCAGAATGAATGTTTGTGTAAATGATAAATATTTTCCCAATACATATATACAATTATGACAGACAAAAATAAAGCATGGCCCTTATTCCCAGGAGGCTGTAAAGTCACCAACCAAGGCAGCGGTTGGTGGCCGAAGGCGGAGGGTGCTAAGAATCCCCTGATTGTGGACCCAGGCTGCCATTTGATGATGACTTTTTATTTAGGTACTTACAACTGCAGATCACTTTCAAGTGAAGGAAGATTGCAAGAATTAGAAGAAGAACTCTCTTATATTAAATGGGACATTATTGGACTTTGTGAAGTTAGAAGAAAAGGTGAAGAGACAATTGATTTAAAAAGTGGACATATACTCTATTATAAAGGCACAAATATTGGAAATACAAGTGGAGTAGGATTCATTATAAATAAAAAGTGGAAGAACAATATTGTGGAGATTGATGGTGTATCGGACAGAGTGGCAAGATTAGTTATACAACTTAATAGCAGATACCAAATGCAGATAATTCAGGTTTATGCCCCAAAAAGTTCTCATAGTGATGAAGTAGTAGAAGATTTTTATATGGATGTACAAAAGGCTTTTGATCAGAGTAAACACCATTTTAAAATTGTTATGGGAGACTTTAATGCTAGAATTGGTAAAAAAATGAAAGATGAAAGTGATGTGGGTAATTTTGGTTATGGTAATAGAAATGAGAGAGGACATAGACTTGTGGAGTTTGCAGAAAAAGAAAAACTTTATATTATGAATTATTTTTTTAAGAAAAATGTTAAAAGGAAATGGACATGGAAGCATCCAAATGAAGGTACAGCAGAATTGGATTATATTTTGACTAACAGGAAATACATATTTCAAGATTGTAATGTTCTTAATAAATTTAACACAGGAAATGATCATCGATTAGTAAGGTGTAAGATACGTGTTAATGTAAAACTAGAGAGACAAAAATTATTAAGAAAAACAATATTTACAGTTGATATTCCTAATCTTCAGAAACATTCTAATGAATTTAAATTAGAACTTACAAATCGGTTTCAAGTATTAGTAGATTTTGAACATGATTCAGATTTGAATGAAATTAATATGAAAATAACTGATACACTTTTGAAAACTGCAACAAAGATAGCTGGTAGAAAGAAACAGCAATTGACCAATAAAATTTCTACTGAGACTAGAGAATTTATGAAGAAAAGAAGGAATATGAAGATATACAAAAATGATGCATTAAAAAGAATTGAATATCTCGAATTTTGTAAAATGGTGCGGAAAAGAGTTGAAAATGATATAAGAAAGTATAACTGTGAACTAGCAAGGAAAGCTGTAGAAGAAAATAAAAGTCTTAAGAATGTAAAACAACATTTTGGTATTGGTAGGAAATTTATATCTGCAATAAGAAAAAAAGATGGAATTATTACTAAAAGGAGAGATGACATCATGAAATTGGTAGAAGATTTTTATCAAGAATTATATAGTAATAAAGAACAAGTACCTCCTATATCTATTACATCTTCCAAATTGCCCAGAATTTTAAATGAAGAAGTGAGACATGCAATTAAATGTATGAAGAAAGGAAAGGCTCCAGGTAATGATGGAATTATAATTGATATATTAAAAGAAGCAGGTGAAGAAATAGAAAAAATTTTAGCAAAGTTATATACCAAATGTCTAAATGATAAAGATGTACCGGATGATTGGAAGAATGCAGTAATAATATTAATATTTAAAAAAGGTGATAAAGAAGATATTAGAAATTACAGACCTATCAGCCTTTTATCAGTTTTATATAAAAATTTTACCAAGATAATTACTACTCGTCTACAGAGAACATTGGATTTCCACCAACCAAGAGAACAAGCCAGATTTAAAAGTGGTTTTAGTACAGTAGATCATATCCAGGTATTGAGAGAAGTTATAGAAAGGACAAATGAATATGAGTTGCCATTATGCTTAGGATTTGTAGATTATGAAAAGGCATTTGATTTTATAAACATTTCTTCAGTGATTAAAGCATTAGATCATCAAGGTATAGATCCAGGATATTGTCATATTTTAAAGAATATTTATAAAAATGCAACAGCAACAATTAGATTACATAATGACACTGGGAAAGTCAACATTGAGAAAGGTGTAAGACAAGGTGACTCCATATCTCCAAAACTTTTTACAGCAGTGCTGCATGAAGTATTTTGTGGATTAAAATGGGAAACTAAAGGAGTGAAAGTAAATGGTGATTATTTAAGTCATTTAGATTTCGCAGATGATGTAGTTGTTTTTTGCAAATAATGCTTCAGATCTGCAGTAAATGTTGCAGGAATTATCAGATGAAAGTAGGAAAGTAGTACTAAAGATAAATGTTAAAAAGACTAAAGTAATGTTTAATCGATTTGCTCAAAATATGAAAATAAAGATTGATTATGATGAATTAGAAGAAGTTAACAGTTACAAATACCTTGGTCAGATTATTAATACAGATGGAAACATAATGGAGGAAATTAATCATAGAATTAAACTTGGTTGGAGTGCTTTTGGTAGAAATAACTTGATACTAAAAGGAAATATGCCTATGTGTTTGAAAAGGAAGGTTTTTAACAAATGTGTTTTACCAGTTCTTACTTATGGATCTGAGACTTGGACACTTAATAGAAGAGCAATTCAGAGACTTCAGACCACTCAAAGAAGTATGGAGAGATGTATGTTGGGAGTAACAAGAAGAGATCGTAAACGCAATGTATGGGTAAGAGAACAAACAGGTGTTACTGACCTCATTGAAAAAATTAAAAGATTGAAGTGGAGTTGGGCTGGACATATTGTTAGAAGAGATGATAATAGATGGACAATTGAAATTTTAAACTGGATTCCAAGAGATTGTAAAAGACCCAGAAAGAGACTACATGTGAGCTGGATGGATGAAATAAGAAAGTGTGCAGGGGTGATGTGGAGAAGAGAAGCTAAAGATCGGAGAAGATGGATTAAACTTGGAGAGACCTTCATCCTGCAGTGGATTGATAATGGTTGATAATGAGATAATGAGTTTGGTTAACTTTTTGTGTCTGACATGAAATAAAATGCCTGTAAAGTACACCCAATTTGATCCCTAATTAATGGTTTGGTAAAAGAATTTAACGCTACAGGTAACTGTTCCCACGGTTTATATGTTTATCTATTATTTACATGAAATAATAACATATTTCTCCAAAAATAAGACACTCTCTAATATTAATTTTTGCTCCAAAACATACCCTAGGGTTTATTTCCAGAGGATATTTAATTTTTTCATGCACAAGTCTACAGATGTGGCAAAATATTGCAGGAAATAAATTTTTGAAATCATTTCTTTATTTGATGTGAATGTATAATTGTAAACACATCTGCTGGAACACATGATGTATATAATAATAACATTAGTAATTCCAAAATGTAAGCCCTTCTGTTTAATTTTCATTTTAAAAGAAAAAAATATATAATGCATTTGACAACATTGTAAATATTTTCCCATAATCTGAGGCTCACACATGTGTTGTGTCTGCATTTTGATTGGTTATTTGGCAGTCTTAGGGTCGGACAATCTTAGAGCTTTTTTACTTTGCAAGAGCTGCACTGCTGTGATTCTACCAAAATGCATTTGCAAGACAGAGAAATAATGTATGTACAGTATTATCTTTTTCTTTTTAACTAGGGCTTATTTTCAGAGTAGGGCTTATATTACAAACATTCTAAAAAGTCATGCTAGGACTTATTTTCTGATTAAGTCTTACTTTCAGAGAAACACAGTATATGAAGTATCAATAGCAGTATCCCAAAAAATATAACTCCTTATGATTAGTTATATACTACTGCAATTGATCAACTTTGAGGATTTTAGTTTAAATACATTTTTCATATGATAAACTAATTTTTAAAAATAGCTGTGAAAATTTAATATCCTAGTATTCGGTTTATGTTCCATTTACAAATGAGAAATTAAATACATAGTACAAATGAAATTTAATTAATTTCAAATATATTTGCAGCGTCAACTTTTCCTCACTTTACCAAAAACTGTAGTTCTCACCCTTTCTGTAATATACATTTCAATATGCAGGTCATAACATACTTTGTAGCTATTTAATAAATTTTCTGACATATGTAATATTTCAATCAATACTGCCCTCTGTTTGCATTTTTATGAAGTCATTCAAAAATAATTCTAATCCTTTTATATACACCTGGGTCTCGTTTTATGCATATTATTTTAATGCTATTTTGAAGTTATGCCATTCATGTTTCTTCTTAATATCTTTCAAATTTCACTATATTTATTAGATATCAAGAAATTTAAATTATTAATAACTTATGAAATACTTTTTTAAAAAAATATATATATAACGTTAGCAGCTAATGTGAATATGGCCTGAAACTGTATTGAGAATCTTAACTTCTATGTAAATAACCTATTTATACTAATGAGTAAATAATAATAATAGATTTATACTTACATATAAAAATATTGCAATAAATATTCAACAAATTTAAACTTTTAAAATGTATTTTTCTATATATAACAGAAATAAATAATATTTTAGATTTTTAAAATAAAAAACGAAGATTTTATAAACTGAAAATAATCTTTCTAATAATAATGCATAATCATTTTGTTTTGATTGCAATCTCATTTTTTTAATATAGAAATAGAAAACCATTAACACAGCACAAGACTGAAAGTGGTGCTAGTTGTATATCATATCATGAATAAAAATAAAGTGGCTAATAGGTTTCTCTGGGCATAATTACTAAGAGATTCTTGATTTTGTTTAAGGAGAAACCACAATACATCACATCACATCGAATCTGATTTCTTACCAGTTTACAAATGAACGCTAGTGGTAATGATTAAAATATGTATGAAAAATGTAAAATTAAATACTATAGTTAATAAAAAAAGTAAAAAAAGTTTATCATGTATTAATTTTTTTCAATATTTGAAATTTTTTATTAGTCATACTTTATTTGCTTATTTTTTTAATGAGAATTTTAAAGTAATTTTTTATTGTTGCTTTGCTTTTATGCCAATTCTGAAAAATACAGAACCTATCCCCCATTTTTCAAGGTAAGTTAAGTCTATTTTTGTGCGTTTTTTTTAATGCGAGTTTTCTGTGGAACCTATCTACCGCATACAATGAGACCTAGGTGTATTTCAAATTATCAATGTTTTTAAAACAATTAAATAATATTGAGCAAAAATTCATAGCTTATGTAATTCTCCACAAAAAGAAGAAAGTCATCAAAAATGCATCAAGGTTCATGCAATATTTGTTGAGTTATTAAGGAACAAACATTTACATTTATATAGTAATAAGGGTGTTCAGTGAATGTGATTAATTTTCTGTGATCAACATAAAATCTCTATAAATTGCACCCTATTTAGTCCTATTTGATAATCATTTATTATTTACCATATATATATATATATATAAAATATATAAATCATATATAAATATACAAATCAATATATATATATATCAAAATACAGTACAATTTATATAAATTATATTCTTTTAGAAGTACTTTCGACTATACACTTTGTAGTCTTTATCAACTATATAACGTTGAATAATCAAAACGAGACAACCCTTAACAATACCCATAGTTCAATTCAGATTTCCCACAATTCTGTTATCTTAACATTTGATGACTGGCGATTCATTAACATTTGACGATTTCTTGAAATCAACATAGCCTCTTTTATTTTACGTTTATTATGACAACGTTCAATTTGAATAATTTTCATATTTTTATAATCAAATTTAAATCCATATTGACAAGATTTATTATGATCAAATATAACAGATGATGAAGGTTTATTTACATCTGTTCCATATTGATTCTCTTTTTGAATTCTATTATATAAAAGCATATGTTCTTTTATTCTCTTCTCAAATGTACACTTAGATTCACCAATGTATTGTACGCCGCATCCACATATCAATCTATATATAATAGAATTTTGATTAAACTTTGAATTTTGAATTTTAGAATTATTAAGCAATCTATTTAAAGATTCTAAGTAAAACATGGATTTTAAAAGAATGGCGGAAGGTAACGTTAAAGATTATTACGTTAAAATGTAGATTAAACTTTTTAAATGCCTGTCGTGATTTAGAAGTTTTCCCGAATTGCTGTTTAGTAAAAATAAACAAATCTTGCAAATTATCAGATAAAATTACTAACGATATAAAGGAAATTATTTTAAAGAATATAATTAAGCAATGCAAATGTTTGCTATTTCGTCAACGGAAATATTTAACGGCTTTAAATCATTTTATTTTGATGAAAAATTGTGATGATTGGTTTAACTATAAGTGTTTTTGTCAAAAATTTTTTGATAAATTTTATTTAAAAAATGTTGATAAATTTAACAAGAAAATTGAACATTTGTTTCATAAAAATTTTCCGGATAAAATGAATGATCAAAATTATGTGAACTTGTCTGGTATAAATTTGGATTTCAGTCAAAAATATATTTTAAATTTCGGATAGAAATATGTTGGTGGTAGATGGAAAGATTGTAATCTTGAATTGAATTCTGCAATAGAACATTCATTTAGTGTGATTAAGTGTGATGCGAATATTTGTAATAACATTGTTAAAGAAGTTAAAAATAAAAACTTTAAATATAATAGGAATGATAAATGGTTAAGTCAAATTAATAAATTTAAAAGTTTCCTATTAAATAATGACTTAGTGTGTTTAAAGGAGGACAAGGGCCTTCGTATGTGTTTGTTTACAAGAGCGAAATATAATGAAAAAGTTATGGATCAAATGAAAAAGCTTAAATTTCAAAATAGTGAAATAATAAATATTGATACATCTCGCATGAAATTTATAAATGAAATTTTAAAAAAAGCTAAGAATAAAGCTATTGATAGTCATACATATTATAACTTATATCCATCATCTGCTATTTGCCCTAGGATATTTTCGAATATAAAGCTACATAAAGAAAATTATCCATTGAGATTGATGGTTGATTTTGGTGGTGCATATTATTATCAAACATGTAGATATATTGAATTATTACTTCAAGATATTTTAGGTTTTGGAGAATATACTATTTCATCATCGTTTGATTTTGTAGATAAAATTAAGAATATAAATATAGATTTACATGACACAATTTGTACTTTTGATATAAATGAAATGTATGGATCAATAGATAGAATAGAGTCAATTAATATTATTTATAATGCTCTTGTTTCAAAAAATGTAAAGTCTGATATTATAAATTTTATTATAAAAGTATTGCAGTTTATTGATAAAAATATTTATGTTAATTTTAATAATGAATATTATAAAATGAATTTTGGTTGGCCAATGGGTCTTCCTGCTGTTGCTCAAATTTGTAATTTTGTTATATCAACATATGAAAGTAAAATTTTAAAACAATTGAAATATCAAGAAATTAAAGTATATCATAGATATGTGGATGATGTTTTTATTTGTGGAAAACAAGAATTAATAATCAATTTATTTAATGAATTAAATGAGATTAAGGATATAAAATGGGTTATAATTAAAGAGAAATACAATTCCATAAAATTCTTGGATATTCAAGTTACTCTTAATGATTACAGTTTGGATTATCTTATGTTAATTAAACCAATTGAAACTAGAGGTTTTATTCCATATGAATCACATGTACCTATGTGTCATAAGCTGTCTGGATTGAAATCATTCTTATTTCGAAATGAAAAATTATGCAAATATTCTAGTGATAAAATTAAAAATGTACATTTATTTGTTAATGACTTGTTAAAAATTGGCTATTATAAAAATGCTATTGCTAATATTATTAAAGGATTTAAAAGAAATCAACACTATAATAAAATTAAAAATAAAAATATCAAAATGAAATGGATTTCAATGCCATTTATATCAGATGAGCAGGTCAAGTTTATTAGGAAAATTTATAATGGTTTGTGTCATATTGCTTTTTCTCTACAAATAACATAAATAGATTGCTTAATAATTCTAAAATTCAAAATTCAAAGTTTAATCAAAATTCTATTATATATAGATTGATATGTGGATGCGGCGTACAATACATTGGTGAATCTAAGTGTACATTTGAGAAGAGAATAAAAGAACATATGCTTTTATATAATAGAATTCAAAAAGAGAATCAATATGGAACAGATGTAAATAAACCTTCATCATCTGTTATATTTGATCATAATAAATCTTGTCAATATGGATTTAAATTTGATTATAAAAATATGAAAATTATTCAAATTGAACGTTGTCATAATAAACGTAAAATAAAAGAGGCTATGTTGATTTCAAGAAATCATCAAATGTTAATGAATCGCCAGTCATCAAATGTTAAGATAACAGAATTGTGGGAAATCTGAATTGAACTATGGGTATTGTTAAGGGTTGTCTCATTTTGATTATTCAATGTTATATAGTTGATAAAGACTACAAAGTGTATAGTCGAAAGTACTTCTAAAAGAATATAATTTATATAAATTGTACTGTATTTTGATATATATATTGATTTGTATATTACATATATTGTGAAACGAATACAGATATCAAACTTTATTTATTATATATATGTCAAAGCATTAACCAGGAAGTGAAACCGGGCCAGCTGCTTGGAAGGCAGCTATGCTAACTGCTAGGCCAGTGATCTTTATCGCAATATGCATTTTTAAAAAATAAAATATGCCTAATCCCCCCTCTCCCCCAAGAAAATAACTTTATGAAAGTAGAATTATTACAGTTAATGATTCTAATTCATTTATATTCATAAAAAATTTAGATTAGATAAATGCTCATATTTGAGAATGTTTCCTTATACTATTTTGATTCATGATTTTTATTGCTATATTTAATATTATATGTAATGCATGACTTATTTAATTTATCAGTCATGACTTTAGTGATATTTAGTAGCATGTTATAATTTCCCAAAATGCTAAAGTCTTCATTACAGATATTAGGCATAGATTTCTAATTTATAGCAACTATGCATAGAAAGTTTGTTTTACAGCAGATCTAACTACTTTAATACTAAGTCTGGTCATACCACCTTCTTGCAAAGTAGGGTATAAACTGAAAGAAGCAATAACTCTTTTAAATAAAAAGCTATACATTTTTATGGCAAATCCAAATAAAGCCAAGAATATAAAACAGACTATAATCCAAGCATTAACTAACTTAAGTCAAAACAAGAACTAATACAAAATATACAAAAAGTAGAAAGATTACAAAATAATAATAAAATTAGTATCTGTGAAGAACTTATAAAAACTGCTAACACCTACTGCACTAAAGATATAACAGTAATTTTAAACAAGTAAAATAGATAATATCAGAGTTGGATGCATGCACCTTAAAAGAAACTAAAGAGAAAAAATAAATTACAATATGATATAACACAATACAAACTTTAGATAACCAAAACTAAAATGAAAAAATCTAATTATACTATTAGGAAATTGAGTCTATATATAATTTTAGCAAAGGATTTTAAATTACTATCAGTTTACAAATTTGGAGTTACTCACTAAAATCTTTTTGTGGAAACAGTTATAATGAAATGTGCTACAAAAATATCAGATCTCATACATTTTTTCTCACATTGTACCTTCTGTAACTATGTTCAGTACAAAAATAACCTATTGGGAAGCCTTCAACCTATCTAACCCAAATACTCAGAAGGTACATACTTAGCTCCCCATCAACATAAACTGCGCAAATTAGCCCATAGATTGAAATTGGCATCTAAACACACAGATTTCCTTTTCAAAATTAACCTAGATAGCCTCTCCATTGCTATATTTCTTAATAAAAGAGGCTTCGACATAGATTCCATCTTCTGTCTCTGTCTTTCCAGCCCAGAAGATATTGACCATATTCTTTGCCTTTGCCCAGTCTGGCAAGGACTAAGACAAAATTTCGAGAAATACATTAAAAATAATGGTCCGGATCTAACATTACTTCAAGGGGTTATAAGTAGAAGCATTTGCACTGAAATCAGGCTTGCCACATACATAAACTTTGCCATCTGGTTGTCCAGATGCAAGGTGATTTTTCAAAAATTACCATCTGATGAAATTAATAACTGCTTCCTCAACATAATTAAAAATATTCAAAAAACAGATAAGAGAGAGGCAGATCCATACCTGGCCATATTAACCTGGGAATTTACAACTGGCCTAAACAGTAACTGATTAACCACCCCCTAAATAATTGACTTGTAACTATTAAGATTTAATAAAATCCTCCAAACATAACTCACCAAAACAGGGCTTACTAACAATGGGATTTCATTATAGACTAGATGAATGATATGTTCACCTTGTATCCACTGGCTAAGTTCTTCACTAACACTCATTTGTATTCTACTGACTTTTAGATCTATCCTTCTTTGTATATATCATCCTGTAACCTCATCTAGCTAATTTTTGTTGTTTCTTTATATTCGTCTATAGGTCAAATAAAATTATCTTGAAAGAGAAAATATTAATTGCCTATCAATTAGACAAAAAAAACTTATTTCTGTATTAGGAATGAAATTTGCAGCAGTAATAAACATTAGTATATTTAAACCCACATATAATGAGTTATTTATTTATATAGCGCTGTTTTTTTTAATTTATAACAATCACTAGGGAATTCCTGAAAAGTTTAAAATCTATATAGCGCATATGTAGAGAAGTGATTCCCTAATGCATGTTCCAAATTAAAATCTATATCTAGAAAATATATTCATTTTATAATATTGATTACAAAATTTCAAATGTACTATTAGATATAAAACTGTCAACATTTAACATAAACAACTATACGTATTGCCACATTTATAAGCAAGCATAAGAAGTGGTGGTCATGTGATGTTTATTGATTTAACATAGTAATAAAAGGGAAAAAACAGCATAGTATTCTTAAATATTTAAGAAATTATTATTTATAAAAAAGCAATAAATTGGTAGATTATTATGTAATATAATTAACTTTTATCAGCTTGTAGTATGAATAAATGGATCTATCTATTAAAATCTTTAAATAAAATAGCTTCTGGAAATACTTATCTAGTAAAAGCAGTAGAAAATTACCCCAAAATATTAGATTATTACTGAGATATTATAGATCTTTGGGATATTTCAGATTAGTAAGAACTATAATTCTAAGATTATGAATAACAATTATATTTTTTCAGTCCTTATCACACTTGGGAAGATACATTTTAGATAACTTCATAGCAAATATTTCAAAACGTAGGTAATCTTCACACCATAGCAAATATTTTAAAACATAGCTAATCTTTAAACCATCATGGATATACGAAACAAATTTTAAACAACAAAAGTGATATTACTTCCAGATGATTAAATCACTAACGCGTTAACTGATTAAAAACTGTCGTTAGATTATCAATACATATCAACAGTTTTATATATATACACCTAAATATGTCAAAAATAGAGGTTAATCAATTTCCAAATGAAATAATAGTTTAAAAAAAGCAATTGAGACAATCTGCCTCAAATAAGCCTTGACAAATTACCAGCACATTTTTTTTTAAACTATAATAATGGGAATTTTGAATTGCTGTGTATCCTGGTTAAATCAACTTATCAATTAACAAAATCAAACAACGAAAAAAATATTTGAAAAAATTCTTGCATTTATTATTTATTTGATTAATACAACTTCCATTTAATAAATGCTCTAAACTTAGGTATATCAGAATTGTATATCCTGTATTAAAGCATGTACTTATATTGCCATCAAGCAAAGTAAATATTTTTAATTACAGAATTGAGGAAATTCACTTAATAAATGGTATAATAAAATCTAAACTCACTTTTAGTGATTTAATCGTAGCTTATAAAAACTTATAACCACACCTTCTTAAAAAAAAAAAGTTGAATTATAGATTTAAAGAAAATAACAAGTGGAACAATAAAACCTAGCCAGACTTTTTAATATCTAGGTCATCAAAAAAATTTCAAAATTTCAAGCTACCCCCATCTCAATCATATTTGAGATATATTTTAAACCTATTACGTATATTAATTATATTAATAAAACATAACTGGATGGAAGATTAACTCATCTATTTGTTGTTGTTTTTTAAAGAATATTTTTATGCCTGGTTCAAAGAATGTGAAACTGTTATAACAGTTAGCTCAATGGTTTTCAACACAAACAGATAAATGAACAAATAAAAAACAATTATCCACATATTGCTGTACTATTAATACATTGAGGCAAAAATAATTTGGATAATTATTGTAATTTTACTTTTCGTAAGAGAAAATGTGCCTTAATAGCAATTTCTTTTGGAGCAAATAGTGTACTTCCATAACTGCACTCAAATCATATATGAATCAATGCGGTTATTAATTCACTAGAAATGCTTAACCGATTCTAAAAAAAAAGTAAAACCTTTTCGTTACGCAGATCAGACGTTCAAACGGTTTACATATTTTAAATTAAATACCTTTATTATATATATATATGAGAAATGTAATAAAAGAATAGCATGGTTAAACGTAGATAAAAAGAAATAGGAAATTTTGTAAATATATTACATGAACATCACACGATCACCATTTCGCATGCATACACGTGCTGTTAATAAGAATACCAAACTCGTTATATAGTAGTGCCATTAAGTGCAAACCTTCGTAATCAATGGAAGCAGTGACTACTCATCCAACAGTTTCTTTCTAGCTTGCGGCTTTCATCAGTGAGGAATCTTGGATTTGATAGCACTGCACCCTAAATCTTAGAAACTAATGTTACCCTCCAGCAGATACCTTTTACTTATTTAGTTAACTATACTGCACACTAAATCTTAGGAGCTTTATAGTTAACCAAATATGTAAAAGGTGGCTGCTGGAGGATTGCATTAGATCGTAAGATCTAAGTACAGTGCTCTCAAATCGAAGGCTCTTCACTGATGAAAGCCACAAGCTAGAAACTACAGTGGGGATGTTGGATGAGTAAGCACTAGATAGGGATTTTATGCAAACCTTGTATTAATTTATTACTCTGGATTGCACTTAGTGACACTACTATATGGAGAGGTTAGTACTCATATTACATGAATAGAGAATTCACTTAAGGCAAAAAGAAAATAGTTTCTTAATTGTCTTGTAAAACTTTATTGCCATTAGAGTAACAATTTCTAATTAAATTGACTTATTTTTTAATATTAAATAAACTATGCATTTACTAATTCATTTGTATATGTGTGTGGGAGATGATGACCTGGATTATCTGATGACAGCTGTTTCACCATGAAGTGTATATATATATATATATTGGTAATCATTTATCTTTTTCACAGGTGTATGGTAATGTGTATTGGTAATGTGAAATAGAGTGGATAGCTGAAGAGTGCTTGAAAGTCTGTGTTCAAATTCTCTATAATTACAAACATTATTTTGTTTTCTGTATATTTCATTATAATTGTCTGTTTCTAAATAAAAAGTATATAACTATAGCAGCTTATATAATAAAGTAATCGTTCAATTGAAATATTTCAAACAAACATAAGTTTATTTCAATAAACATGTCAAGATATTTTAATTTTTATTTTCTTTCTTTAGACTCACTATTAAAGAATATCAAAATATTGAAGCAGTGAATGAATGATCAGTCTCTGGAATACAAGATCTATGGGTCACTGGCTTAGATTTGCCATTTCTGGTGATCAAACTTTCAATGAACTTCCAAGGGGAAAAAAATCATTCAATTGTGATTATGATCATAAGCCATGATTATCAGATATTTCATACTTTTAAATTAATCTTGACAGTTATTAAGAAAACAATTTTCTCAACAAACAGGCAAAACTCACTATATATATTGCCACACACAGCAAGCTAGAGTAATCAATGGATGCCAGAAGGCTTGTGCATAAAATCCCCATCTAGTGCCTACTCATCCAATATTCCCAGACTAGTTTCTGGCTTATGGCTTTCATCAGTGAGAAGCCTTGGATCTGAGAGCACTGCACCTAGATCTTAGAATCTAATGCAACCCTCCAGCAACCACCTTTTATCTCCATTTAACTACAAAACTATGAGTCTTAAACTGAAAACACCTTAATGTTTTAAATCCAAGCCCATTAGCTTATATTATTCTATTCTTAGCTTATTGATTACTCTAGCTTGCTTGTGGCAATATATATAGTGAGTTTTGCCTGTTTTAACAACAGTTATACACAAGCATAAGAGGTGGTAATCATGTGATGTTTATTGGCTTAAAATGTCAATATTAATGTTAAAATGTTAGATATCTGGTAATAATCACTTATAAATTTACAATCACCGTTATCTAATTAAACTAATGTTAAATCTTGAAATTTTTTACTAATGCAGTGGCAAACTGTAATTCTGATACAAGAGTTTACTAATGTTTAAAATTACTAATTGAATATTAAATTATGGTGCATGTGTGAAGGATCATTACTTTCATATCAGAACTAACTAAACAAATTAAATATATTCATAGTAAACTATAATTATTATATTAAGATAAATATTGATTGTATTAATTAGAAATAATCTATATAGTCATATAAATATACCACATCAGATCATACAGGATTATAATATTCTTTTGAGTTCCTCTAAAATCAAATAAAAATTTAGTTTTGATGTACTAAAACCAAAAGATTTGTAAAATATTTGAGTAAATTTTGTATTCATAACATGCTAATTAGGGAATAATGCAGAAAGATTATTCACTTTATGCCATTCAATGCCGTTGACATAAACACAAATCTAGTGGTATAAGGCTAATGCTATATATAACCTGCATATAATGTTATGTCAACTGAACATGAAAAAAGAAATTTATCTTTAAATCTTTTAAAAATTTATTTCATGCTTTTGTGATAATTTATTTTTTGCCTTTATGCATGATCACCTTTTCTTATGCCTCCACAAGCTGTTAAGAGTAGCAAATTTCTCTATAAAACAGTACCACCTAGTGCAAGCTATATTATCAGTAGTTACTAGAAGACTTGGTAGAGATTAAAATGCATGACCATCTAGCCTCTATTGATTATTGTACACTAGGTGGCACTACTGGACGTGAAATTTGTGACTGTCTTTAAATAACTTGCTTGAGAACAATACATTATCATACTTAGTCTTCATTCATATAAAATTACTTATCCTTAGAATGTGATTGACATTTTTAAAAAATATTTTTGCACAATTGATATGTGCACAAAAATATATTTAAAAAATATTTTTTATTAATCGTTCATAAGAGAAGAGATTATCCAATAATGAATAATATTTCTGTAGTACATGAGAGCAGTATAGTTAAAATTATACTACAGAAATATTATTCATTATTGGATAATCTATAGTTTTATGAATGACTAATAAAAATTATTAATATACTTTTATTAAGTGATTTGTGTCAAAGTTGTGAGAGCAGCAGGTTTGGCACTTATCAATTAAACTGTAGTAATTTGCTATCTATAAATATTGGACAATAATAAAGATATGTGTAAGAGATTGTGTTCTGGGCCAACTGATGAAATCTAGTTCAGCATGAAATATGCATCTTGGGGATCATATATTTTTTCATGTTTTTGGTCATATGTTTATGATTACATTCTTCCACAAGGAGTCAAAAGCAGATGAAAACCAGTCTATATCTTGCATGAGAAGTGTTTGTTAAAATTACACTACAGAAATATTATTCTTGAAAAAATATTTTGCATCTAATTTATAATTTTTTTGTGATATAAAATGTTTATTAGAAATAAATGTTAATAAATAATAAGTCATTACTATCCTCAGTTGTTGAAAATAACCTCTGTTTGTACCGCTAAACAGAAATAAATATCCAAATATTAAATCACCCACATGGTTAAGAAATTCAGAACCCCCTCTGTGAAATAAATATATAAATATATTAGAGTCCCTATTTCAAAATAGCCAGTTTTTAAAATGATTTTGAGGCTGGTTATTTTGAAATTCAGGACTGCCTCTGTGAAATGAATATATAAATATATTAGAGTCCACATTTCAAATATGGACTCTAATATACTATAATGGGATAGAGATAGAGTGAATCTGGGGTAATGTCAAAATCATCATCAACCCCAGTTCAACAAGATATTTCAAATAATTCAATTTAATATATTGAGATCATAATATTATTAGATATAATATTAAAGTATTGAAGTAATGAGTATTAAAATAAGATTTAATGGATAATATTAAAATAAGATTTTAAAGTAATGTTTAATATCCAAAAATATATAAATAATAGTAAAATATTATATCAATAATATATAAGCAATATTATATATTAAAAGAGGGAACATGAGATCAGTGAGATCTCTGGGAGATCAGCCAGCTAAGTTCTTAGAAGAGATAAGTTAGTTAACTTCTTAGAGCAACTATAAGTATAATATACATCAATACAATAAATCAACAGTCTATCATGTAACTGGATTTGAAACAGGTCTACTGTAGACCAGGCCAACTATTTAGCCTTTACCACCTTGGGCAATTATTTAAACATAATTTGAGTATACCATCTTAAGTGCTAATTCATTAGAATACATAAAAATCAGAACAATAATGCTGCAATATTAAAACATGCTGATCATCATCAATGCTCTGGCCACTTAGTACCATTAATGTACTGGCCAACTATAAACTTAATTTCTAATATACTAAACTAAATAAAATGTAGAGCAGGGGCTTTAAAAAATATAATCTTAGCCCATTCCAGGATATATCAATCATACTGGATGCCCCTTAAGCACTAAATGCATCCCCATTTATATAATCAGCCATTATGCATGAATCTAATTTAGTGAAAACACCTCAGTGAAAACATAAGCTCTAGTACTTTTATGGTGACCAAGGGAATGATGGAATATAATTTTTAACAATTGAATACAAGTTTATTAACAACAATAAAAAAAAATTGAAATTAACACCTCTAGAATAAGGCTATACACATATTAATTAATTCTACTGATTTTGAGTAATATACAGAATTTAAATTATCACATTGTGATTTACAATGATTACTATACAAAATTCAAGTTACTACATGGTGATTTACATATAACACACATATATATGCACACAGCCATGTGTTTTATTATTACATGAATATATTTATATTTGTCAAAATAATAGTATTAATTTTTATACCATGTAATTAACATACATATTTGTGCACATATAAATGTATGTGCATATTCACATATATGTTATATATTTTAACTTGTTACAATAATAAAGTTATTCAAAATATACTTTCCATAATTAATTCTTTGGTTAATATACATTAAGAGTATATAAAATTCACATATGCATGTGTAATATATAACATATAATTTGAATTAGCTGTTAAACTTTATTACAGCTTTTTCTTTTCTTTTTAAAAAATAGTCAATTTTTGATAGATTAGAAAAGTTATTTTTTATCAGGTTACTCTCATTCAATGATAAATGTGTTTAAAAATATACTCTGGCAAACTTCTTTTGTTTTTTTTTTTACTCTAAAAGATTTTGGAGTTTTAGAAGTGTCTATGAATCAATCATTTCATTCCAGAAAAAATTTACTTGTCTTTTTGTATATACATTTCTCTGTGCTTTTTTGCATATATAGATAAACCGCAGCATACATACACCAATTACTTCATCATGCTTTCTCTTGGTGAGTTTGGTTTTCATCTTTGAGATAGGTAGAATTCAGGTAATTTGTTGGTCTATCATGAGCTCCCTTCTGTATAGGGCTTAATGGGCTTCAGCCAGGAAACTGTCTTGGTTTGATAGATTTCAGACAAACAACTATCCTCTTAGCACACATCTGTAGCTATGAATTTCAACACAAAGAAGTGAGTCATTTTCCTCCATATGAAATTAAATTCCACCATTGAACTATAGAACAGCTGCTTTCTTCTGTCTTCACTCCAGGTATATGTTCATGGGAGCTCTGTCCAACTCTGCTAGCCATTACTGCAGTTAACTATTCTGCTTCTCAAAAATATTATTAGCCAAGCCTTCTGGCCAGCCCCTACAAATATATTTAGGCAAGACTAAAATAATCTTTTTAATCAAACCATTTATAGTATTGGATTGCTAAGGTGACATCATTACTAATTTAAAAACTGTTTTTATCTTTCTAATTCCTTTGAAAGCAACTTTGAAATCCATATCAAAGTGCAATATACAAAGATTTTCACATACATAGAAATCCACCAATTAATTAATTAAAAACCTTTTCCCATCTCTCCAATCTCTTTGAAAGCAAGTTTGACCATCCTATCAAAGTATAATCTACAAAGTTTTCAAATAAATAACAGACATGTATACAAGCATTAATAAAAAAATAAACCATGCTTGTTTTTAAGTTCAAAATCAGAATTACAAATAATAAAAATACTAGACCTTTTTAAACTATTTACTTTATAATAAAATTCTATTTTAAAATCAGAATTATTTAATCCCTTTATAGTTGCTATTATTCTCAGTGACATATATAAAATATCTACAAAAATTTTTGTCTGTGTTTATTTCTACTTTTCCTTTATTTTATGTATATATGTGTGTGTGTGCGCACAACTATGTTGCTGTGTGCCATGTAACCCAATTGGTTACAATATTTATATATTTATTTTACAGAGGGTGGTTTTGAGGTTAGCTATTTTGAAATACGAATTCTAATATATTTGTTTCACAGAGGTAGTCCTGAATTTCTTAACCATGTGGGGTGATTTAATATTTGAATATTTAATTGTTTGAATTTTTTTTTTTTTTAGTGTAATACACTTTTTAGGAAATATTTTTTAAAACCATAAAATCTAGATTTCATTACATTATTTAATAAGTATTGAAAGAGTTAGATTTTCTTAGAATTAAAAATCACAATTCCTATATTATCATGTAAAAATATATTTTAAAACTGTTTATATGCTATGCTTTTTTTTTTTAGAATTTTTTTGTGTTTCTTTCATTTCTGCAATTTTCTGATTTTTTTTAAAAAATCTGATCTTTATTTTTTGCTCTTTGTATTTCCTGCTTATTGTTACTTTCTAAATGCATGTTGTTACTTATATTTATATATTGGACTATTTCCATCATCTTATATGAGTATTGAATGTCTTTAGAAAAATTTAACTCTATTTAAATATTCCAAATACATTCAACTGTTACTAACAGCACATCAAACAGTTTAGTAAGTATATAACAATGTTTTCAAGCCATATTTTTCTCTCTGCTTCTTCAGGTATTTCTGGCTTGACCAGTGACAGTACTAGCATGGGAATCGAACCTTGACCCTTAGATTCTTAATTATTGAATTTTAAGGTAATGCTTTAATATTCAAGAATCTAAGGATCCAGATTTGATTCCTATGTTAGTATTATCACTGACCAGGGTAGCATCACCTGAAGAAGAGGTGAGGTGAGAATAATACCTCTGAATGTTATACATATATTAACCTGTGTGCTATTACTAAAAGGTAAATGTATTTGGAATATTTAAATAAAGTTACATTTTTGTAAAGACATTCAATATTCATATTAGATGATGGAAATAGTCCAATATATAAATACAACTAAAATACCATCATCACAAACCTTCAGGAAAATACATGTTATTACTGCCTTTAAAATATGAAAATAATATCTGTAAATTTTTATCTGATTAGAATCCAAAACTCCTATTCTTAAGTTGACAAATTTGTATCATTTCTCTGGGTTTGGGAAAATGAATTGTTTTGCAAATGTAACTCTTGTTTTTATATATTGTCAGTTTCAGTAGTTTTTTTTAAGTTTAATTTTTATTATGTTAAGATAGCATTGAATTATTCAATAAAGAATATTCGAGTTTTATTATTAAATTGTTACATTTTGATTTACAGGTGTCAAACTTACTCCACCCACAACATTGACACAATCCACTCTAGATAAATACAATCATGATTATCACTAATCATTTATTAAACTAGAAATTATCTCTAACCCAAATATAAATCGTAAATCTTAATTAAAGATTAATATACCTGATTTTTAAATTAATCACTCATGCATGGAGTAATTCAACTTTATTTCTCTTTTCTTATAGTTATCTTTTATAGATGTAAATGCAATTTATCCACAACTTTGAACACTTTAGCAAAAACCTTTTATTGTACCTATATACATAAACAATCTTAGATTTCAACTGTCCTGCAGTCTTGTTCAGAACTATGATATAATGAACAACATAAAATAAAATAATGACTATATAAATAATACCATAAAAATTGTAAACAATAGAATTATTATTATTATTTTATTAATTTTATTGTTTACAATTTTTATGCTATTATTTATATAGTTATGTATTTCATTTTATTTTGTTCATTATATCATAGCTCTGAAGAAGACTGCGGCACAGTTGAAAATTAAGATTATGGATGCATATAGATATAATAAAAGGTTTTTGCTGAAAAGTGTTCAAATGAATGGATAAATTGCATTTATATAAGATATTGTAGTAAAATAAAGGAAATGGTGAATTAAGTAATATTTTTATAGATATATTTAATGAGATATTATTTTATATAGCGCTATGTTTTTATACTGTAATAGTGATATTAGCGATTTTATAATTTATCTTTAAAGGGCATGTGCATTGGCTTAATTGCTAATATCACTATTATAGATGTATTTAATAACTTTCACATCACCAAACATTACTTTTAAAATATACAAATAAAAATGTATCTTAGGAGTCATTTGTTTTTTTAGATATCATTTTATTAAAGATTTTTTATCAATGATTTGATTAAATAAATAAGTAATCAAATGATGTGATATGTTGGACTATTTCCATCATTTATGAGTGATTGTTGAATGTATACAGAAAATTTTAAACTTTATTTAAACTTTCCAAATACAAACAACATATCACATCTTGTAATATACCATCATTGCAAACCTTCAGACAAGTAATCAAATGGTTTTATTCTTCTAATGGTATATTGTTCTGGAGTTTATAAAGTGACAGAATAGATGATACATATATCTTATACTTCAGAATTTGTTACTCTATTACTATAAAAAACAATTACATAAGTAATGATTTGATTAATAGAAATTAATCAAGATTGTGAATACTGGGCTTCCATTTTATATCTCGACTCATTTTTTTAGAACATGAATAATATTGCTTCATTAGCTATATGCCATTTAATATAGTAGTTGGGGGATGGGAACAAAAACTAAACATTCCTTGATTAAAGCTCAACCTGTCAAGCATTGTTAGCCGAGAGGTAATCGCAGCTGCCTTGCAAGCAAGTAGTTGGTTGCAGACAGTTGTGGATTCATGTCCCGGCCAATGCTATGGCATATGGAAAAAAAAATCTCATCCTGTCACTTTTGACATTTTAACATCATATGACCTCAACTAGAAACTAATCATTGAATTATTTATGTTTTGATTTTATAATATTGTACAGTTATTTTTGTTTTAATAATTTGTATATTATTTTATATGATTTTAAATATATGATTTACAAACACGTTACTGTTTGGAAATAAATATTGTTGCTGTTGTTTAATAAATTACAATATTATTTGTTAATTATTGGCTTGGCTGTGCTCAATATTACAACCTAATATTTTAAAGATGTTTAAGTTTTTCACCATCATTTGATTTTTTTGTTGTTGCATATATATATATTTGAAGTTTTACTAGAGATTTTTTTAATGTCGAAGCAAGGAACTTACCAATAAAATATCACGTAACCTTATCATATGACTAACTTACACATTGTGGTTTCAGAAGCATGCATTTTTTCATCACAGTTATGCCATTTACTGTAAGTTTTAATAACTAATAGATGCCAGATAATAAGAGCTTAATAAATACCTATCTAGTGAGGTCCTATCCTCCCTAGACTAATTTAAGCTTATAGCTTTCATCTATTCCAAGATCCAAAGCAATTCACTGATGAAAACCATATGCTTAAAACTAGTCTGGAAGTAGTGCATAGAGTAGCACTAGATATAGATGTATTCATTGCTAAAGATTGCAATAGATTACATAGCTGTGGGGAAAGAAAAAATTATGATAGTTATCATCTGGAGAACACATTCAGACAACATTCTAACGACTGTTACAAATCATTTTTCAAAAAATGTTAGATGTTTTTGAAGAGTATTCCAATTAACACTAATCCAAAATTGTTTACAACTTAGTATAATTATTTGAGAGAATTTTTCAATGTGTATTTCCATATGTCAATCTAGTTTTTGTGGTTTAAAATGTATACCCAAATGGCATTTTACAAAAAAATAAATTAGAATGTCTTTTCAGTCTAATTAGAATAAAATGATAAAAATAAATTATAATTCAGTGTTCATACAAAACTAAAAGTATATTACTAATGCATTATTGTTTTACAGTCAATATAATGGTACTTATAAGGTCAGGCCAAATTAATATGGAATCTTTACCCTTCATCTAAAATTACCTAAATATGTATTGCCCTATTAGCAATTGGATGGTTAGTCAGATTGTCTATGAACTTATAAAAAAATATAGCCTTATTTAGATGTCTTAATCTTTCAAAAAAGATTTCCAAGTTTGAATATTCTGATTCTGATGATTAAAATTAGGTGTACTAACCATAACACCATAAATTTCATACATTTTTTAGAATATGACATTTATTTTCTGAAGAAGAAAGAAAATGATGCCAATTTAGGCAAGTATTTAAGAATCAAAGTTTTCTAATAATAGAAAACAGATTTAAAGTCTACAGTCATTCAGAACTCTTAACATCTAAGATATTATATAATGTGGCATCTTGGCAACATAACGTTTTGTGGTCACACCTGATTTATATCACTATACAGATGTGTTTTTAATAAATGTTCTTATTTATGGATCTGAGACTTGGGCACTTAATAGTAGAGCAATACAAAAACTTCAGACCACTCAAAGAAGTATGAATAGATGCATGTTGGGAGTAACAAGAAGAGATTGAAAACGCAATATATAGGTAATAGAAACTGACCTCATTGAAAAAATTAAAAGACTGAAGTGGAGTTGGGCTGGACATATTGCTAGAAGAGATGATACTATATGGACAATTGAAATTTTAAACTGGATTCCAAGAGATTGTAAAAGACCCAGAAAGAGACCACATGTCAGATGGATGGATGAAATAAGAAAGTGTGCAGGGATGATGTGAAGAAGAGAAGCTAAAGAACGGAGAAGATGGATTGAACTTGGAGAGACCTTCATCCTGCAGTGGATTGATAATGGTTGATGATGATAATGACGGATGGCAGAAAATATTTTATTCAGAAGATTATTTTTATATAAAAATCACTAAACAATTCTTTAGAAGCACTAATACCCACGATATGTTCAAGCGCCGTTACTTAATCATAATTGTATATTACCAAATGTAGTTTAGTTCATTGCTATATTAATAAAATAGTTCTCATTTGTCTAATTATTCAATCCAATCTTTAGATAAAAAAATTATATAAATGTTTGGTTTTTTTTTTAATAATGAAGAAAATCAAATGAAAAATGTTAAATTAAGATACTTTTATAAATGTTGCTGTATTTATCTAATAATTTTATTTAAATTTTTGAAAATATTTTGGGAAAGTTTTACATAAGCATTATTTTCAGCCAATAAGGAGCTTTCCGAATTTTATCCAGTTTTCCCATCTCATGTATTAAGCAAATTTCTTTATCCCATCTATTCACTTCACATGCATTTTTTTTTTTTAAATTACAATTTTCTAGGATCTAGTTTAAAACATTATTATATATATATATGACGGAATTTTATTAAATATGTATGTATATAATAACATATTTGTATAACACTTTTTCTAGCCTTCAATTTGAAACTTGAGATTTGTTTTAAGTTAAACGTTTATAATTTAGAAAGGAAAAAAAAAGTTTTCTTTTTGTATATAAACATATTTACAAATGTGGGTGTGTATTTACAAGACAGATATTTTTTTTTTTTTTCAATGAAACGCCACTGACATCTTTACAGCTTAATAATCTCAGGGATCCAGCCCAGCCATTAAATCGACATTAGAAAATTTCACTCACCGTAATAAGTGTATAAAAGGTTCAAAAATCAGTTATTTGTTAATATTTAGCTCGGAAAATAATCATTTAATCATCTCTTCGGAGCAGTTTAAACTTTTATATTTTATTTCGAATTCTGTTCTATTATCAATTTAGTAAAAAAATATTTTGTTATTTCGAGCTTTATTCTAAAACACATATTGATATAAATATTTTAGTTAACGAAAAAGACTACAATGTATATAATTTTTTAAAGAAACGTTTAAAATATTTATTTAACATGTTTTGGGCACATATGATTATAATTAATTTTAATTAAATAATTAAAATTATGTTATTAATTTAAACTAATTGTTTTAATATTTTTATATCAGACATTCTTTTATGTACGAATATAAGCGTGTGTGTGTGCATATATATAGATAAATAAGTAAGGATACATAAATGCTGAATGATTTGATAATTATATATACATAAAATATTTTATAATAAATACTTTTATTTACTACACACTAATAAACCAAAAAAAATTTTTTTTTTTCAACTACAAGGGTTTTATATGTTCAGAATTGAATTAATTCAATTATTTGGTATACATTTTTATTTCAAGTTAAATAGAAACATCTTAATTGTGGTTGAAGAAGGCAGTTATTTTTGGCTGTTTAGTGCACAGTAAATAGAAGCACATATAAAATATACAAATTCACAACTAAACCAGACTAGCCAAAAAAACCTCTAAAACACAACCAATGGTTTCACTGCTACAAGCAGACTTGAGAAGTCTGCTTATAGCAGTGAAACTATTGGTTATGTTTTAGAGTTTATTTCATTGGCTAGTATGGTTTAGTTGTGAATTTGGTATAATTATTATTTTTGCATGATCACTATTTCTTATGCTAGCACATAACTTATTAAAACAGGCAAAACTCTTCATACAGTAGTGCCACTCAGTGCCAACTAGAGTAATCAATGGATACCAGAAGGCTTGTGCATAAAATCCCTATCCAAAGCTCCTCACTGATAAAGGCCACAAGTCAGAAACTAGTCTGGGGATATTGGATGAGTATGCTCTAGATGGGGATTTTATGCACAAGCCTTCTGGCATCCATTGATTATTCTGGTTGGCACTGAGTGGCACTACTGTATGTAGAGTTTTGCCTGTTTTAATTATTATTTTATTGACTAGTTTAGCTTTAGGCTTTTAATGTTTAGAAAATATTTATATATTATTTTTAACTTTTTAGTGCTGGATCTTTTTGATAATTATTCCAATTTTAATTAAAATAAAGAATTTGAAAGAAAAACATGCACTAAAAATTGATTTCTAGAACCATGTAACCTATTTGCTGCTCTATCAAACAAGAAATGCAATATGCTTAAAAAATCAAGAATGATTTAATATGAAAATCTTAAAATCTAAAATCTTACCCAGAAAAATATAATCAAAATTTGACAGTATAATTATTCTTCAATGCAGTTATTTATAAAGTGTAAAAATTTTGAATAAAATACAATCTACTTACATTAGATATTACAGCTTTACATAATAACCATAATAAGATACTTCCTTATTAACATAGAAATATCCAGAACTCTTTAAATGATATGTCTGTGAAAAACTTACTTCATCAACAGTAATGCATGTTTTAGGAGCTGTTATCAACAAATAGAGTCACAATTCATATATCTATACTAAGCAGTGAGTGGCTCTTTTATTGAAAAAAATTAATACAGAAGATTGAAATACAATTTATCCAAACCACTTCAAACACTTTTTAACAAAACTCTTTATTTATACATATACATAAACCTACGTTTTGACTGACCTACAGTCTTCTTCAGAGCAAGTTTATTTGGATCTTCTAAAAAAAAAAAAAAAAAATATTTTGATCTTCTAAAAAAAAAATTATTATTATTTTTTTTTAGAAGATCAAAATAAACTTGCTCTGAAGAAGACTGCAGGTTGGCCGAAATGTAGGTGTATGTATATGTACAAATAAAGAGTTTTGCTAAAAAGTGTTTGAAGTGGTTTGGATAAATTGTATTTATAGGATATTAAGGCAAAATAAAAGTGTGATTTTTGGTAATATTTATAAAGATTGAAATACTTATACTTTATTTAATCATTAGTTGCTTTTACTCAAAATTAAAAAATAATAATTAAATTTAGTTTTCATGTATATCCATAATCTAGTATCTACAAAATCTACTCTCTGACAATTTATATCTCGCTAACATATTCCTTTTTCCTTTTGAATTATTTTAATTGACTTTATAATAAACCATTAATGTGTTGAAGGATAAAATGAATGACGTTAAGAAAATAGTATTAGATGACTATGATAGAAAGATTAACTCTCTAACACTTTAGCATCTTTCTCAAGATTTTCATGCAAAATGTTTTGTGCCATTGTTATAAATATTTTACATCATTATGTTTAGGATTAATTCATTACAGAATTTAAGTTTTAAGTATTTAAAGACAATAACTTTTTAAATGCCAAAGATTGAACAAGACCCCATTGTAATCCTATTATACCAGTTTCATAGTAGATGTGGTAAAGAAAAGCCACACATACAATGACTACAATTAAGCACTTTCTTTATTGCTGATTGAGATTCTCCAGTGCCTAAATACTTATCATAATAAGAAATGAACTTAATACTGATCATATTATGTAATGCTAAATAATAAACATTGTTTGAACAGAAACTAGCATCTTATTTAAAAAGGTCTTAATTACATTTATTAACAACAAAGCAGTGAATAAGGATTTCTGCCATAATAAATAAATAACTGTAATAGAAGTAACTAAAAAATGCATAAAATGTATCATTAAGCTAAAACTATAAATGGAAATTAAATGTTATGGAGATTATTATCTCTACCATTTATATGCCAGTATCCTATACATTAACTGCTTTGTTGAGCATTGCTTCTTGCTGATTTTTTATGTTTCAATAAAGAGGGAGATATGTGTGAATTTTCAGATCATAAGATGAACATGATTTCTAGATGGAGAACCCCATAGGATCAGGATTGAAGACTAGCTGCACACTTTGATTACTGTCTAATATTGCATGATGCAAGGCTGCCCTTCTGTAAATGTAATTACACATGCCTGCATGTTGAAGACATCTCTCCCTTGAAAGCTTTTATGCAGTAGCAATAATGAATATGACAGTACTATAATGTTATAATAATCTTAATCTTAATAATAATAATTAATGGATTTCTCGGTCTTTTTATAGGCTTCTTCCTTATTGTTTTCCATTATGTTTTAATCTGCATTTTTGCTTAGATTAATCTAACATTCTTATAAGATACAGCCTTGAATCCTTTTTCTTTGTCTCTTCAATTAATGTAATTAGAGTTATTATTTCCTTTCTTTTATTTATCAGCCAAGCAATCTTTAAGTGGATTTAAGTTTACAAGCTTTCTTTTTATATTTTAATTCAAGTTTTATTTTTACATTTTTTTCTTTAAATAAATAGAGAGAAAGCTCTAGTTTTAACTTTTTACTCAATTACCCCCCCCCATTTTCCTATTCACTCTTTAACTATTAAAACTTTTGTTCTTCTAAATAATGAGATGATGCAATGTTTTATTTTTTGGCGAGTTGCGTTTAAAAAAAAACTCTTTGAAACATTCTATAAGTTATATTTCTAGCTTATTTAAAATTTAATTATTTCTTTTTGTAAAATTTAATCTGATCATTTACTAATAAATGATTTCACATGTAATGCAGAACTTTTATTTTTCAAAATTTCATTTTAAAATTCATAAAACTAATCATATTTTTTTCTTAAAAAATTATGAAACATATAATGCTATTCTCTAGCGGTACAATATATATATTCTTTGCTTGTTATTTTCTTTTATTATTATGTTAAATCCATTATGTTTATGCACTTTATTATTTTAACTTGCAACCTATGATTGGCTATATGCTGGTCATTTAGCACCAAAATAAATGAAATTCAAATTATTATTATTATTATTTGTCTCCATGCAGAATCTTTATCATAAGTATATTATATATTTAATAAATTAAACTATTATTATTAAATTTATCTTTATGTTGGATGTTAAATAAATTTTATTACAATTTTTCAATACTTTCTAAAAATGCTTTCAATAATATTAAGGAGAACTTTACTGATAATAGTTGCGATATAGTTAATCATGGCATTAAAATAGAATATATACCCAATGATCTATTTAAAAGTCTGTGATGGTTTTCCTGTACTTTTAATAAAAGATTATATGAAAATAGTTTCATACCACTAAAATATTAAACCATTAAACATCACATGATTACCATTCTTTATGTTTACACAAGCTGTTTACACAGAGGGTAAACTCTCCATACAATAGCGCCAGTCAGTGCAAGCCAGAGTAATCAAATGATGCAAGAAGATTTGTGCATAAAATCCCTATCTAGTGCCTACTCATCCACTAGATCTTAGTGCAGTGCTCTCAGATCCAAGGTTTCCCACTGATGAAAGCCACAAACTAGAAACTAGTTTTAGGATATTGGATGAGTTGGCACTAGATAGGGATTTTATGCACAAATATTCTTGCATCCATTGATTACTCTGGCTTGCACTGAGTGGCAATATGTATAGAGAGTTTAACCATTGAAATATACTTTCAATGTTTTAATAAAAACTGCTATCTTTCATTTATATGTAAAAATAAAAATAATATCAATATATAAAAAAAAATTTCATTTAAAATTTTCTAACTCAGAGTTATTTGTTTTTTCAAAATATGTGAGAGATATTTAGAAGTCAAATAAGTTCACTGACCTTAAGCTTTTAATATGTTTTTTTTTTTTGTTTTGTAGATCTACTTGAGACAAATTAATCAAAAAAATGATATATATTGAAACAAATTTATAATTATACATGGTCATATTGCTCATTCTATAAACAATCAACTTAAATTGATATAATTTACTTTTACTTAACTAGAACATTTGATGAATTAATTATTATAAATTTTTAAATAAAATATCTGTTATGGGTTATATCATACTTTCAAAGTAGACTTTCTTTTAATAAATTAAAAAATCATATTTTATATTCTTATATAAATGAATTAGTTATATTTCAGAATAGCGTATTGACAGCATACTGTTTGCAATTTATGTGAATGATTTGAGTTAAATATATTGTGATGAATAATATTTTATCATATGTAAGTGATTGCAAAATTTCAAAATTATTACCTGTTATGAAGATCGTATATAACTTTAGATTCATATTGATGTTATCTTAAAATAAAATAAAAAGAGGTATATGGTTTAATTGCTTGGAGTTCATTAGAAGTTTAAACACCAGACCTGCGAGCACCAGAATCGATCCTGGGACTCCTACACCAAACAGTGCAAGGCAAAAATGCTAATGCCTATATTGCTTGGGTTTTCATAAGATATTCGAGAGCCAGGCCTATGAGTGCCAGAATCGATCCTAAGACAGCTCGATCCCAAGTCATATAAAATAGAAATAAAATATCACATGTAATGAAGCTGCACTCAATTTATATGCTAAATTTTCTATCACACTTAATATAAAAAAACATCTATATAAATTTATTTATAAATAAATACAAAATATAACCCTTTTTTATAAATTATCATATAAACAAATCTTTTTATAACTGCATTTTAAATATATATATAATATCTTTATACCAGTATGCATTACATGATCACCATCTCTTATGCTAGCACATAACTGTTATTAAACAGGCAAAACTCTCCATACAGTAGCACCACTCTCTGCTAACCAGAGTAATCAATGAATGCCAGAAGGCTTGTGCATAAAATTCCCATCTAGTGCCTACTCATCCAATATTCTCAGCCTAGTTTTTAGCTTATGCTTTTCATCGGTGAGAAGTCTTGGGTCTTTGAGTACTATACCTAAATCTTTAAATATAACACAATCCTCTAGCAGACACTTTTTACCTATTTATTATTTTAATAATCTCCATACTTTCTCTTTCTTTTTTATTCTTTATATAAATAAAGATACAATAAAAGACAAATGATTTAGTTAACTATAAAGCTGTGAACTCAATATGAAAACATAATAATGTCCTTAATCCAATCTAATTCACTTGTATAGTCATCGATACCTGAACTCAGTTTGGTATCTATACATTTTGGTGTCTTTGGTCTATTAATAACCACTGTCTCTGTCATACTATGGACAGCATTAATATTCTTATACAAGCTGTTACAAACTCTCTATACAGCAGTGTCACACAATGAAAACCATACTAATTAATGAATGCTAGAAGGTCTGTACATAAAATTTCTATCAGCTGCTTACATATCCAATATTCCCAGACTAGTTTCTAGATTGTGGCTTTCAGGCACAGAAGAAGAAATATTATTTTAGTTATGTAGATGTTCAGATGTTCAATTACCTGAATGTAATAAAACTTATTCATATGAAAAAAAAAGTAATGAATACGATTTTTAAAAAAAAAGATTTGGGGCAAAGTAGTATAAGAGCCTTTTAATAACAAAATATATAGAATTTTCTATTGCAACAAGGATAATTATTTGTTTTATATTAAAACATGTGCTCATAATTGTTATAAAAAAATTAACCTTCTTAAAATTCTTATGTTCTGAAAGAAGTTTTTTACAACTTTTAATATATCCAGTTGAAATTTCTTTATTTTATATGTAAAGATAAGCTAATACTTGTTGTGTAAAAGCTGCCCTATAATTGAAAGTGCATGCTTAATCAATTTAATATTTAACTACAAGTATAATGTATATACTGAACTTTAGATGTAAGTAGAGTGGATTTAAACACACTATCAATTTTCCTTCAGCCATCAACAAGAATAATATAATTTAGTATATCATAATAATTCACTGTTTTTTATAAAGAAATAAAAATAAGACATGCCTGAGAAAATACATATACAAACATCATATTTAAATATATAATCAAGTGGATGTGACGTGCATTCTTGTTATGAGTATGTTATATAAATAATACATCACAAATACCACATCTGCGTGTGTATATATATATATATGTTAAGACTTGATATATAACATAATTACCAACATAACTTTTATATTAAAGTTGTAATAACTTAAGTTATTTATACATGACATTAATATTGGCTATATACGAAAATAATATTCATTAAAAACCAGTCAACACTTAGACAATCCCAATATCAATAACAATTAACAATTTCAAACTGTTGTCAAGGCAACCCCCATTAACATTAATATGAATGTATACATCTTAAATTTAACTTCTTTGTAAAAAAAAAAAAACAACAACTGATAAATCACACATTTGAATTACTTAACAGCATATTATTATGTTTTTATAACAAAATTCCATAGTTATAGAAAAGCATTTAATGTTTTAACAATGTGTAAGAATGAATGTCAAAAAATTATTTAAATTCAAGTCATTCATGCTATCTAACGATATATAATTCTTCTTACTCCCTTCCCTCTTATACTTTTATTCATTTGTTCTAATATGACTTATATGTAAAATTATTACTATGCTTAAAGTAGAATGATTTATATTTTATTGATCAAGCTCTGAGATCTTTTGTTAATCTAACTAGTAGATAATGTATTCTTTTTAATACCACCAATCATAAAGAAATATATGTAAAGACTTTTATTATTTAAACCTAATATATAAAAATTATTTAAACAGTAAATTTATAAATTATTTATTATTTAGTAAAAAAATATATAAATTAAATATATATATATATGTACATCATTATTATATCAGATTATGCTTATTTAAAATTCTTGAATGAATTACATAAAAGTGAGGATTTTGATGTGGCATTTAGCCACCATTTGAATTTGGAACAAGTTCATAGTCAAAAATATGAAGCTTCTTTTAATTCTTTCTTATTTTCAGAGCTCTGATAGATATGTTGCAAATTGTTTGATGGTGGAATCTTTATTTTTTTTTTCTCAAAATATCATGTATGGCAGTTTGAGATTAACAAGCTTTTTTTTAATGTAATCCTTTTAATATTAAGTTGCTGTTAAGTGTAAGACATTTCATGGTGAAATTATTACATTAAGACAGTTTAGAGATGTTTGTACAAAGTTGTTATGAAGTTGATTTTTTAATGAAGAAAAAACCTTTTGGACTACTAGCCTGCCATTATTTTTTTGAATATTCAGAGAATTATTTTTATTCATACTTACAGATAATCCTAGAATCCATGATTGGCAGTCATGTCTTTTTTTTAATTATGCATTTTCTGGGGCATTGTTATCCCTTAACATTAATAAATGTTTTACTTATTACTATTAAAAAATATCAATAAATTGGTAATAAATTCCTGTTAACTTTAAAAAATAGCAATAAATGTACTATAAATTCCATTCACAAGATGTAATTATTATTTTTTTTTTACATTTATGCAAGATAAGATATTAAAAAAATAATTAATTATATAATGAAGTTTGCATACTTAAAAATGTATATATATCTTGTTTTATTTCACAAACACACAAAACATAGGAATGCATTTGTCAGTAATAAAAAAGGGTCTTTTTTTTATTTGTTTATTGACGGTAACATAAAAAGAGTGTTTATTGATTTTGACTAAATTAAAATTTTAAATTTTAAATGTTAATATTTTTTTTATATTGAGGTGTGTAAATATATAACATTACTATAAATAATATGAAAAAATTAAAATTATATATGTATAGCATATATATTATGTACATTTATTGCTATTTTTTAAAGTTAACAGGAATTTATAATCAATTTATTGATATTTTTTAATATTAAAATGTATAATTAAAAAAATACATGGCTGCCATTCTTGGGTTCCAGGATTATCCGTAAGTATCTTTTCATTACACAGTTTTAACTAAAAAAATAAATTCTTGACTACTATAATTTTAGAACCCTAATATATTGAATTCCTTAGTTATGTATATTTATATTATTTGTTCTTTTAAAACAATGTTTATTATAACAAAATATCCATATGTTTTCAGAAATTATTTTGTTTTTGATTGTTTTATAATTATTTTGAATATTAATTGTACAGTATTATATGTATTTAAAATAAAATAAAATTATTTTACATATTTCTAGTAATCCTTAACACACACACACACACATATATATATATATATGTAAATCACTCTCAGGTTATGAATCAAAAGTACTCTAAATGTTGAACAAAAAATCAAGAATAGAATGAATGACTTATTCTTGGAGTTTGAGATTCTATTTTTAGATTTGTGTAATTGATTATGAGTTTAGTAACTATTAAGTATCATATTCCATCTGACTGATATATCAATTTCACTTTGAATTACCAACAATGTTGTCAAAGGCATGCTTATAAACATCAGAGCTCCAAGAATAATTGATTCATTACTATTTCTTTAACATGTAGAGTGCTTTTAATTCATATTCTGAGGTAGGGTGATTTTTTCCCTTTGTTTATATATTCATTAAGGTATGTTTAATTTAAAATGCATATATATATATATTAAATTAAAGATTTCCATGGATTGTTATGATAATAAAGAATAGAAATGAGGAGATAATATCCATGTAAATAGAAATAAACTTTAACCTTTAATGTTATCAAAAACTTTAATGAAAAAACTGGTTTAGCCTCAGAAATTTTCATTTAGTAGTAATTGATAATTTCTTAGTAACATCAAAAGTTAAAGTTTATTTCTATATATGTATATTAAATATTTTAATATATGGAAATATATGTTGTATTTTTATATTAGAAAAAATTACTAACATATGTTAATAATAATCAATAATAATAGTAAATTGTAAATGTTTCCTACATTCAAAAGAGTTCTTTTAAATGCAACCTCTTGGTATTATATACAGACTAAAGCACTGTAGTATTTATTTATGATTTATGGAAAAAAGTTCACAATCTTTCACAAATTTCTTAGTAATAATAGACTGTTCCACCAATCTGTTATATGTTATAAATTAATAAGTAGGATGCATTGGAGTTCTTTTTTCCACAATGATTAAAAATGTTAACATTTATCTAGTTCTTTTTGAAATGATATATAGATATTTAATCCCAAATATTGCAACTGAAAATATTCCTTTAAAAGTGATATAAGTGATATCTTAATTTTATAATTCTTGAATAAATTTATACTAATATTTATGGCTAAAAATAAATATAAATCATCTATGTTCAAAAATATATTTTCTTCATTAATATAAATTTCTCTAAATTGATTATTTCTGATTCTCTTCTGTGTAAATTGTTGTCAGATTTTTTCAGACTAAAAAATAGGTCTAATTAGTATTGATGACATATCGACATTTATTTATTAAAGATTGCTTAAAAAATTGATGGTAAAGATGCTTTTATTTACTTTTTTCACTATTGTAAAAAAAAAAACCAGATAACTTTAGCCTTAATTTTTCTTTTTACTAGTCTTCAGTCTTTGTCAAATATTAAGTTTTCCTAAATTCGTTTTCTCATACTTATCATTCTATCTCCCTTAATTTAGTACTTCTTTTCTTTAAAAAAGCTTAGAACCAATAATTAACTTTACACAATTTTATCTAAAGTAGTCCTCTATACTTACTAAAGTAGTTCCAGAAAGTTAACATTTGATAATGTAATAGATAATGAAAAATATATTAATAATATTTAACTCATTGCAAGCCATTGAAACTCTTTGAGAGCTGAAACATGTTTATAATATTAAATTAAAAGTGTCAAACATCACATGATCACAATTCTCCTCACTGATGAAAGCCACAAGCTAGAAACTAATCTGGGGATATTGGATGAATAGGCCCTAGATATGGAATTTATGCACAAACCTTCCTGCATCCATTAATTCCTTTGGCTTGCACTGAGTGGCACTACTGTATGGAGAGTTTTGTCAGTGGATGTGTAATTAAAAGTATCAAAGTAATTCATATTTACAGCAGACTTAAATTCTATAATTATTAAATGCAGCATTATAGCTGCATAGTATTATCTTAATGACATTTATCTTGAATTAATATCAAATCTTTAAAATTCCAATCAATGCCTGAAAAGTCAAGTTTAAGATGATCAATAATCACAATATTAAAAAAAAAGATTATTATTTGTCTCACCAAAATATCTATAATTATTACATTTATGTTTAAGATTTTATTTGTTTTTAATATAACTTTGTTGGTTAGATCTTTTAAATTTAAATGCAGTAAATTCAGTAATAGAAACTATTGCTGTAATTAATCGTGGGGGGCAGTAGTTATTATATTATCACAAGATGAATCATTGTCTAATAATACTTTTACATTATCAGAATCAGACAATTGGCTTTATGATATTTTATATTAATAAATTAACTATTTCTATACACTTTTACATTTAAAAAATTGACTTGGAATTTAATTCTTCTCCAATTACATTATAACTTAATAAATCAATAAAAAAAAATTAGAATAAAACTTCATATTTACAGAACTTTTTAAAATAATTTGTAAATGTAGACTATCATACCATTTACAACTCTCTTAAACACTTTATCAATACTTTTTATTTATATCAAAACTAACAGTTTCGACTGTCCTGTAGTCATCATCAGAGCTACAATATTCAAATATATAATTATATAATTAATACACTTATACACATATTCATATACATAATTAAATATCATATTATTCATTAAATAATAAAAACATTTCGATAAGCAATTTTGAAACTGACCACAATGCAGAATAAATGGTTTGTTTAGAAAACACGTTCAACATACTAATGGTAATAATAAACGACCTAAATAAAGTTAGATAAGTTTTAATATTATAATTAAAAAAATTAAAAATACTATGAACAATCTTTTCATTTTATATAGATAAGTTTTAATATTATAATTAAAAAAATTAAAAATACTATGAACAATCTTTTCATTGTATATGGTTGGATACAAGACTATTATCAAAAATAATTTTAAAATACATGAAATAATACATGCAGACCCAATCTCTATTTAGTAATGTTTGTGTGATTATTAAACTGCTGTTTAAAAAAAATCAAATACATTGAATTTGTTTTTGAAAGAATATACTTTTAATAAAACAGGATAAATGTCCATATTTAAAGTCATATTTAGAAATTATCTTTGCAGGTATTAATTGGATTATTCACTTAAATAATACTTTATTGAGTACTTTTATTATGTAATGGTGTCCAAAATTTTTGAAATAAAGATTTAGTTATTATCTAATAGATATGGTTACATTTTGTTTGAACCAATAGATGATCCTTCATTTTGTAACTATTTAACATCGATTGTTTGACTTATGTCAAAGTTGGCAATAGATAAATGAATAAAAGGCAGTTTGACAATAACATTATCAGTTTTTGAAGTAAAGATGTATTGTCATGAATTTCTTATAAAGTTTTATTTTTCCCCCCAAATCAATGAATACTTTTTTTGCACTTTCCTCAACAGTTATTATATTGTGTAATGGGGGAGTGGGGATTTTGAAGCTCATGGTCATGGATTGTCACTTTTGAAACAATCTTATGACCTTCAGAGGTATAAATAGACTATTATTATTCAGAAATGCATGAATTCATATTCTGTTTTTGATTTTTTTTACATCATCCAAAATGATATCTCAAATATATATATATATATGATCACTAGATGGAGCTTTACCGATAGCTCCTAACAAGCTTTGTTTGCATAAACTCCAAGAAAGATAGAATTCAATATCTTTCTCGGCGTTTATGTAAACAAAGCTTGTTAGGAGCTATTGGTAAAGCTCCATCTAGTGATCATAAAATGCAAGCTAAAAGCAAGTTACGAAATTTATAACTTGTTTTGTTTATCATTTATATATATATATATATATGTAGACCACAATTTCATATTGCATATATTAATGAAAATGCTGAGATGTTTATATATTAATTAAAATCTGAATATTATGTGCATACATATATATATTCTCAAATGTTCGTGGCATATAAGAGCAATTTTTTTAAATTCTATATTAAGAAATGTATTTCTATTAATTTAAATTTAATAAAAAAATGGCACTTTATACTATCATATTTGCATTCCTTCGGTAATCATTTCAATGGTTATCACAAAAAAGGAAAGTCATATGATCAGTTTTCTACCCCAATATTTTAATAAAGAATTTAAACTTATCTTTAAATTCTCAAAATTTTGAACTTACTGTATAGTCCAGAAACAATGAAATCACAGTTTTATAATACATCAAACATAAGGTGGTTATTTCTAATATCAAAATGGAATTAGTTCAGAATTTGAAGATGTTATTGAAATGAAACTTTTTTTAACAACAATCCATTTTACAATAATATAAATATCAAATATTTCAAATATTTTAACATATCTTAAGTTTGAGTAATGTAGAAATGTATGCATTTAAAATGTTTTATATTTAAATTATATAAAGAATCTCTTCAGATAGCTTCCATTATATCATATTATCATCCATCAGAAATATAACTAAAAATGATTAATTTATTTATTATTAGGCCTTATTTAAATTTTTAACAACCAAATTTTAATTTGAGTTACTGTTTACCTTTAATATTTTTTTTGTCCTTTTCACTTGTGTTTATAAATAATATTTTAATTTGCGAAGCGCCAATAGTTGAAAACTGAAATAAATCGAGATACTGCAAATCTCTAGTGCTCATTACAATACATAACTGACAGCCAATCAGATGTCAAGGATAGCCATCTACAATGACATCAAACTAAACAATGACATCAAACCTAAACACACAACAAAGATTTTACGAGAAAAGGGCAGCTCTTTTCTTATAAAATCTTTGTTGTGTGTTTAGGTTTGATGTCATTGTAGATGGCTATCCTTGACATCTGATTGGCTGTCAGTTGTTTTTTGTAATAAATTAACAAAATGTTTTTAACATCGGCAACTGAAAAGGTTTTATTTACTTTTTAGATATGGCTGAGTGCATTTTCAGTGTGGGCCACCAGACTTTTACTATAGTAGTATAAAAGAAAATAAACATTTCTAATATAAATATTATCTGCCTATTTCCAAAGTTGTTTTGAGATCTCTAAAAAAATGCAATATGTTTAAGAAATTTAAATCTAAACAATTAAATAAATTTCTGCTATTTTTTTAATAATTAATAAAAAGATTAAATTATATTACTGTGTGTACATTGGTTTTTCAAACAGATTTTATAAAAGAAAATAAATTAAAATCAAATATATTGGCTTTTTGTATTTTTATGAAAATACAAATTTACTTTTTCAAAATGCTTCATAAATCAAAAATATTATATAAGAATCAAGAAATTATAATGATTTCCTATGGCAAAAATTTAAATTGTTACTCTAAATTCAAAATAAATTTTAAAAAATCTGAAAAAGCTAATAAAACTAATAAAGTTTAAAATTAGTAATACTTAATGAATAAACTTTTATAGAACAGATTATTAATAAAAAGAAAGTATTAACCTGTGGGTAAATATAGTATATAATAAAAAAATTTCAAATGCCGTATTTTTTTAAAGAAAATAATAACATCACAATTTAAAGGCTGTTAATACAGTAATGAACTCGCCATACAGTAGTGCCACCTATTGCAAGCCTTAGAAATCTATGAATGCAAGAAGATTTGAGCATAAAATCCCTATCTAGTGCCTACTCATCCAATACTCCCAGACTAGTTTCTAGCTTATGGCTTTCATCAACGATGAGTCTTGGATCTGACAATACTGCACTTAGAATCTAACGCAACTCTCCAGCAGCCATCTTTTACCTCTCTAGATAACTATAAAGCTATGAGACTAAAATGAGAACACAACAATATTTTCAATCCAAGCTTATTCACAATCATATAGATCTGAACTCAGTTCAGTATCTATACATTTTGCTGTCTTTGTTTTTTTTAAAATCACAGTCATGATAATCCTATAAACAGAAGGGGTATAAAACCACTTAAACTTCACATGTTCACAATTTTCTATGCCTACACAAACTGTTAATATAGTAGCAACATCCTAAAAGATTATTTTATGGAGAATATGAGCATAGTTTTCATGGGAGAAATAGATCACATTTATATTATAAGACATTCTAAAGAAATGTAATAATGTCTACTCATATTGGGACAACATTGCAGACAATAGAATGTATTATAGCTCTACAATTAGACAGGATGTTGAAGAATTTCAGGAATAAAAGTTTTTCTGAAGTAATTAAATGACAATGAAGCAAAATAGCCAACAAACAGGAAAATGGGCCCATATGTTTTATAGGTATAAGTGATTCACAGATTAGTTTGTAATTCTTTTCTTTTCTTGGAGTTAGAATAACCATACTTGGTTATGAGTGGTGCAATTATATATATATATAACCATACTTGGTTATGAGTGGTGCAATTATATATATATATAAACAAGCTCTAAATTATATTGTCACCTAACATACATCTTTCTTATTTTTATAATTAAAAAATGTGTTCTAAAGGAAAATAACAAAAAGTTGTTTTACCTGCATTCTTATGCAATATAATTCAAATCTGCTTTTGTATTGCGTACTGTACTTTTTGCAAGAGCTGAATTATGTATTGCTCTCCTGTTATTATTCTAGCAATTTAAAATACATGTTGCAATAGTAACTGATATTTTGCTAAGCTATTTCTTTTGTTAGAAGTGACATTTATAATAAATTTAAAATGTCATTTGTAATGTGCTGCAGAAAGTCTTTTATTGATAATTGATCTGAATTTTATTTCTTGTTTTTCAGATCAGAATATTAGCAAATCTTTTGTATTTGCATAGCAGGTGAAATAAAATAGCCTTAAATAGTCCACTGCATAAAAAAGGATTTTCCAATAGCTTCTCGTAGATGACCAGTGAAAAAGAAGACATTACTCACCAGGATTTTAATTGATAATTAGGATTTAAACAGTTTTCAAACCTTGGTTTACTATATCTATCTAGAAATAGCTAAATAATTATTTATCATCAATATTAGAGGGGGAAGTATACAGAAAAAAAATTATAAACCTGATCAAATAGGAAGAGTTTACATGAAGCATCCTATAATGGAAGGATTGTTTATCCACCTATCATATTTATTATTAGACTTCAATTCCATACAAGTTTTATTTGTATGGAATTAAAGTCCATAATAAATATGATGCACTATAGGATCTTTCAATACATTAATGTTTTTTTTTGTAAACTATGTTTGCACATATTATTTTTATTTCTCTGTAATTATTTTTGTGAACTAGTGCATGTGTGAAGTATAGTTTCTTTCATAACATTACACACATACACATATATATATATTGATACGAAGATTTTCATGGGTTGCATATATAAAAGACATATTTTGCAGGTTTATCTATGTTAAAAATTTACCCATGCAAAATTAGAGAAGCCATTGAGATACTTAAAAGGCCAGATTGTATCAATAAGCAAGATGATACATGCAAACTTTCTCCTATTCGGAAAGACTTTTTAAAAAAACATTCTTAATTTAACATCTTTGCTATTGGTAAAACTTTAACATTTTTTTTAAATCTGTGATTGTAGTGCCTCTACAACCATCTTTCTACCTTTTATCACCCAGTAGATGACTTGTGTGATCAAGTCGAAACATTGGTATATCAATATTTAATTTTTTAACATGGGTGAACCCGCAAAATGTTTTTTATATATATTAATCACTATATTATTAATTATTACATATATTTAAACTAATAAGATTCAGTGTTGCAGATAGTTAAAAATGAGAAACATTCTCTCTCCTGTGATATATAAACTCAATTTTTGCAAGTAATTTTTCAATTAAAACAAAATCAAGCTTATAAGAAGATCAAGCCCTAATTTAAGCACCATCAATAAACATTGATGGGCCACCTATGCTTTTAAAACATTTGTTGATGAGGGAATACATGACAATTTTCTAGCACATGTGTGAAAAGTAGTTTTTCCCATAGTGTTATATATATATATTTGAAAACCAGGCATCAGCATGGGATTTGGCTTTCCTGTCCATTAAAGTGTGAAGATTTGCTATCTTAATATAAACTGAGTATTGATTATATATGTGTGTGTGTGTGACAGAGAGATGATAATCTGGACCAACTGATGAGTGCTAGTTTAGCATAAAATACATATATTGGTGATTATTTATCTTTTCTACATGTGTGTTTGTCATGTGATTCAGTTGTATGAGATAATGTGGATAGTCAGTGGGTGCTTGAAAGTCTGAGTTCAAATCCCCTATATCATGAACACCAAATAAACTTAGATTGCTATGAATATGACATATCCAAGTCGAAAGCATGCTCAGAATGAATAAAATTAAAGTTTAAGTTAAATAAAAGTCTATCGTTTAGGGCAAAATGTACATAACATTTAAATAATATTAAGATAATCCAGAAAAGAGGGATCGTTTTTGATTTATCATTTTATTATTAATTATTACTACAAATGTATGTTTCAATGGCAACATTAAAGTTTTTAATTAGAATTAAAAAGGATAAATAAAGCATTTGAAAGTATGCAAAAGAAATATTGCATTTAAACAAAAGTCCGCATTAAACCTGAAAAGTAAGATAACTAATAGACATTTGGTTCAATGTGGAATATAGAATGTATTTTTATAAATTTCGAAACACTATTAGATTTAACCATGCTTAATCTTTGATTAATGTTGACAATATTTCTTATAACTTTATTTACAAACATATATTTTAATATTATTTCATTTTAGCATGTGATTTTTAAACCATTAAACATCACATGATCACCATTCTTTATGCTTACATAAGCTGTTTACACAGTGGCTAAACTCTCCCCACAATAGCGCCACTCAGTGCAAGCTTTCCTGTATCCATTGATTACTCTGGCTTGCACTAAGTGGTGCTATTGAATGGAGAGTTTAACCTCTGTTCATATGATTTTTTTTTTACTAGTGAAAAGTAGATCACGGAGTCTACGGATGTCAAAATTTGGCGTAGATAGCAATTAAGACTAAAGTTTGCATTTGTTTACGCTTGTTTGTTTGTTTTCTATATTTTAAAAAAATCAGTAAAAAGATGCTGAAACTATATTGTTAAATACGTTAAATATATATAATTATTACGAAAACAAAAACACCCAAATTCTAAAACGTATTTATTTTTGTGTGCATGCGTGTATATGCAATTTATTACTAATAACCTCTAAAAAAAAAAATTGAATTAGGATATTACCTACACGCGCATTTTGTATATGTGTGTTATTCTGCAATCAAAAGCAGTTGTCCCGGGTTAGCGGGTTCGCTTCCCGGCTGATGCTATGACACATAAGAAAAAAAAAGCAAAAGTTAAATCGCAATGAAATATTTTGCTAGCCATTCTCAAATAGCTTGCTAATATTATCTTTTTATATTTATATAAGTATAACATTTGTATATATATTTATTTGCAATAAAAATCTACAAATCTAAAATAAAATTATAGTTTAACTCCTAAAGGCATGGCTAATAATAAAGTTTTCTGAGTTAATCATGTTATTATGCAGGAAGTTTTTGAAGACCAGTTACAACAAGGAAATGTTTTATGTGTGACTAAATTACTGTGTTTTCTCATGCATGTACTTTACAAAACGAACAAATATAATTAGTAATGTTTAATCACTAATTAATATATTATTTGTTAACCACAACATAAAATTAATTATTGCGGAAAATAAGTTTGTACGTTTTGTTTTAACAATTGCAACAAATATGTAGGATGTTAATAATCACTTACAAGAAACATTTTCTAAATTTGATTTATCTTTAATTATAATATATACTTAATACTCCTTTTTTTTTTTTTAGTATGTTGTATTTTCATTAAATACCACATTAGCTTCACTAATTTTACACCCACAGTGTATATTTTATTCAAAAAACAAAACTAAAGTACTTTTTAATAAATTTTAAAAATCGGACAATATATTTAACATGAACGATATAGCAGTGTGCCAGTAAAAAGATGGGTGGCCATTGGATCTTTCTCCGAGCCTCTTGCGTATCCATTTCTGAATTTATGTGTGTGGTATGTAGTAATGCAGTTTAGCTATTTAAAACTATGCCAAACTCTCCATACAGTAATGCCTCCCAGGCAAGCCACAGTAATCAAGGAATGTAAGATGGTTTGTGCATAAAATCCCTATCTAGTATCTTCTAATCCGATATTCCCAGAATAATTTCTAGCTTGAGGCTTTCATCAGTGAAAAGCCTTGGATCTGAAAGCACTGCGTCTAGATTTTAAGATCTAATCCAACCCACCAGCAATTTCATTTTATCTTTTTAGTTATCTATAAAGCTATGAATTCAAAATAAACCAAATGTGTTTAATCCAAGCTAATTTGCTTGTATAGCCATATAGATATAAACTCAGTTCAGTATCTATAAATTTTGGTGTCTCTGGTTCTTTAATAACCACACAGTGGCCATCATTCCATAGCCAGGAATGGTATTAAAGCACAGAACATCACATGATAACCATTTTCTATGTTTAACCAAACTACTATTTAGCATAAAACTTTTAAAGTGCTAATGTGTTTGGATCCAAAATTATGACATAAAATATGACAGTGAGTTTCGTACCTTAACAACTCCTGTGCTGATGTTAAATTTTATTTTAAAGAGGAGAAAACTGCTGAAACCTTTAAAGTGTTTCAAACTGTTTATGATAATAAATCCATGACTTGCAAAAACAGTCTAAAATGACCTGCAGCATTTTATGATGTTACAGAGTGAATTGGTATGAAACATTGCCACATTTCATGTTGTCACTGATGATGCAGACACATTAGAGCTTTACATTTTTTTGATTAATAGTTAAACTATGTTGGTATATAACATTTGCACTGATTCAGAGACTACATGCAGCTTGGAGAAAGAATGAATCACCTTTAGACTGTGGTGTACTGTTTAACTTTCAAAAATAATGATATGAATAGAATTAAAATAATAAAACAACTGAGTCAGTAACATTTTTTTTCTGAAAGCAGATTGCCTTCTTATTGAATACAAAGTCTTTACTTTTGGCATTTATTGCCATAAAAATCAGTGTGCTCTGGTTTATTGCTACACTGGGAGTAACTGCTTTGATTACATATATATATATATATTATATACCTATATATATATATATATATATATATATTCTAACCTCCCCCCGCGCATCCTCACCCCAAAATATATTGTTTATTACGAATATTCCGGGTTCTACCTCAGTTAACAAATAAATAAATGAAATATTCAGCATTGATTAAAATGATTACTAGCTCTAATTTCTAAAATACAAATACGGTTCAATTTTTTAAAATGAATTAATAAATATTTACTATTTTCATGAGACATGGAGTGACAATACGGGGAACGAGATAGACTACATTGAGACATTATCCACACGATACTACCTCAATGGCATAAGAACACTATTCCCCCTTTTTACTATACCAAATAACTAACTCATAGTATTCTTACGACTTTCTGAGCTCTATTACTACGATTAAAATAATAATTATATCTTAATCTTCTTTATAACAAGAATCTAGCTTAATTAAATAAAATGAAGCAAAATAAATAAAATCTCAGGTTCATAAATTGTATTCTAACTGATTTAAAATTACGGTAGTAAAATATGAAAAGGGAATTTTATGTCATAATCTACTACACAACAACTAACAATAATAAAAATAATAATAACAATAATAATATAATATAATCTTATTTCTTCCTAAATGAAATAAATAAATACGTACGTGGTAGTATTTTTAATAATCTGACAACAGAATACGTGTGGCAACATTAGCATATAATTTAATGTAATATTGTGGCAACCGACTTATGACCAATAAATAATATAAAATTATGATCTTTTAATTTTAACATACCAATAAATTCTCAAAATTCTTATAACACTTTTATGTTTACCTTCTGTGCAAAATCTATATGTCTGTTTCAATTATAAGTGTATCGTGATTTCATGCATCCATGTGGAGAAATAACAACGCGGACACAAAACTTTAAAATAAATTTAAAAAAACAAAGTTTATTAACAACATAAATAAATTAACAATATTTTTACACTATGTACATTGGATATCCCTTACTTTCATATCTCACTTAGTTTATTAGTTTATAAATGAAATCAAAATATTATTTACTTTTCCTAGTTAAATCTTATTTTTAAAACACTTAAGAAACTACAGTATTATTATTTGATTTATTATTATGGTTAGCTTGTTACAAAATGCATTTCTTATATGATTATCACTAACACTTTGCATCCCTAATACCATTAAAATTATATTTTTTACAAAATTTCTATTCGTAGTAAAATTCTACTAAATAACAAATTTTAGTTTTATATTGGTTGTATGGAATCTTACAAAGTCAAAACATTGTTCTACATTCGGTATTAGGTTTTTATTATTCATTATCCGATGTTTATTAATCCTAATATTCTCATTCAAGCCTTACTTCGGATGATATAGTTACAACCATTAATATACCATGCACAAGTATATGTTTATTACACATTATTGAACTATTTTCTTAATAAATATGCAATACTTATTTTCTAAATATTATTTAAAAAATAAAAAAAATTCATTCAAATTTTATTATCACTTTTAAAATACTTAGTTTAGATTTCTTTTCAAAATCTTATATTCATTTCTGAATTAATTTTACAATGTATTATATGATTCTTTCTCTCTTTATGATATTTTGGACTTTCAATTTTAAAATTACACAATTCTATACATTCCAGCAAATAAACTATTCTTACATAAACGATAACATATCTTCAGTCCTATTTTATTCATTATTTCTTTGAAAATATCTTTCTGACCGATGCAGATTCACGAAATAAGGATAGCGAAGATAGATGCATAGGATCAAAATACAACTAGAATATTACTCGTCATAAACCTTGACAATCATGGCACAGTGAATTAAAAGACACTATAGAGGAGTGACCTTTACCTGTCTACCAACCTCTATTATAGGAACGATGCTAAAGCTATTTCTTCAGCTTTATTATAACATCAAAAAGTTTAAAGATATGCAAAAAACACTGTCCAAACTATATGTGTTCAGTCATAGGGCTTAGTTAACTATACTGAAATCACACAAAACTAAATATGATCCAAATCCTTTATTTTCCTATTTCTTTAAAAAAAAACATCATCTTGGTTTCCTCTCCACTAGTACTTCCAAGTCACTATCCGATCTTATTTCTCAAGATTTTTCTATACTGTACATCGACAAATACATATCTGCATTTCTAACAATAATAAAATTCATTTATTTTAAAACTATTCCACTGTTCTATAAGAAAATCTTTTTACTACTTTCCTCGTATATTTAATCATATACAACTATTTAAATATCTGAATACTTTATCACATGAAAGTTCAAAAGAATCACACAATTGCTCTGTTAAATTATATTATTAATATACTTTAAATAAATTATTGCATGCATATTCCGAATTACTCCTATCTCATTATATGTTAAAAATGTTGTATAAAATGTGTACATATAATTTAAACTTTCACACTTCATTCTTAATCAATAGATGATCTAAAAAAAAATACATTATGCATTATAAATAAATATCAATATTACCAAACGATCTTTATCTTCTCGATCGCGTTCCATAGGCTTCACCATCCATTTGATTCTTGTAGATATAAGACTCACATACATACACTTTATTTTTAAACAATATTTCTAATAATTTTATCAAGCTATTATATTTAAATCTCAATATTACTAAATTTATGTTTATATGTTTTCCCTAATCTCACATAGCATTTTATATTCTAAAATAAATTAGTAAAATATTTAAACTATATTTACTGTACTTCTTTATCAAACTTTCTTGAAAACCGTTCATATTAAAGCTAAAAAAAAATGTTTATTATTTCTTCTTCAGTCACTTAATGTTCTATTTTAAGGCAAAACAATTATTGCTCTGTTTAATAAATATTCATAGACGACAATCCTTGGTTTTTCATAATATTTAATACAATTATTAATTATGATATTAGTTAATCCCGTAAAGAAAACGTCTACATATTCTCTTCTAATATTTTCTGCTAAGATTTTCTCCCGCGCGACTTTTATGATGCATCTTCTAGGTACTTTGCTTTAAATATTCAGTAAATTTTTTGGTTTCCATGGATCCATTTTCATTAATTAATTTAAATTTATATTTTCTAAATCAAGCATTTCTCCAATGAACACTTTATAACATTTTTAATTTTTTTTAGAGAAAGTTTTTCTGTTCTTTTTTTTTTTAAAAAAAAAACACAATAGCTCTTTCATATCATTCTTCGGTAATCTTTCCTTTCTTTTAAAGTTCTGGTACTATATACTTTGTAATATTTCCTTTAAAAAGGACAAACATTTTTTTCTCATTATAACTTTTACATAATTCTTTATAATATACAGCATCTTAATTTTCCCATAGAGAAGAATAAAATAACTTCAGAGTAGCCTTATAAAATTTGTGCGTCATAATTTTCCTGACGGCAAGTAACTTCTCTTTTAAGTTTTCATATAGCGTCCAAATTATATTCCTCTGAGTTACAATAATAAGTTTCTGGTTGAGCATAAATAAAGCTGTATCGAGGCACTTTACAAATATTTTTCCTTTAGCAATATTTTTAGGTATTTTTTCCTTTAGTACTTCCATTTTTACTGCAAGGTTTTGGCTAAACTTGAATAAAATTACTGGCAAGAAAACTTTTAAAATTAGCCCTTCATGTAAAGGCAGTCAAAATATTATATGTTAAAAAAAAACTTTTAAAATAAATACAAAATTTTAAAATTATATCACTTTTCTAGCTTACGGTCTTATCCAGCTAAAAAAATATGTTACTTCCTCCTTCACTTACACATTACTTTCTCCCGCTTCGTCTCTTTCTTATATTTTGTCTGCTAAATACCTCCGTTGATTGGTTAATGACCTTTTTAGCGTGAACAAATTTACACATTTTTTAGTTTTATAACAGACTAGATTTTTCAAATAAGACATTTATGACGTAATGATTTGAAATATTACTTAGAATAGTATTTTTAAACTCAATTATAGTTTAATCAAAATCATTTAAATTTTAAAAATAATTATTAAAACAATATTTAACATTTCAACTTTTTACTTTAATGACAGATAGCAATTACATTTAGTTCCATAATTCACAAACTTTATTATTATTCTAACAAGCGTGTGTGTGAAGGTATATAATATACAGTCACATGATTACTAACTTTAACAGATGATTTTTAATTTACGTCTCGGTCTAAATTACCAAAACTGACATATTTTATAAAAAATTTGGAAAATAATTTAAACTTGTAGAACTAAATATAATTCTCACCATCCCAAAGTTTATTTTAAAATATACTCTATTAATTTTGACTATTAAATATAATTATAACACTACATATGGCATTTATTTAATTATTAGTTTTAAAATATCATACTCAAATTATTAATATTCTTTTAACTATTTATAGCTGTGTTATTTTATATGGCCAGCTTTTACAACCATAAGCAAGGATATAATTAAGCGTTATTTAACTGTTCCTCTTAAAATAATCCATTACACTTTTATATATCAGGTATTTTCAGCCTTAAATTGTACTATAAAATCTAATTATCCTACTATTATTTATATATCATACAAACATATCTTAAAATTTAAAATTTTTTTAGCAATTGACCATTCTACCCTATTATGACCTATAGATAAGGGCACAATATATATATATATATATATATATTACAAATCAATGTCTGTATTTCTGCAAAATAATATACATAAACTTAAAAATATTAGAAAATAGAGTAATTAAAATTTAAAATATATATATATAAATGTCACTTAGGAGTGCTTTCGATTATCCTCATAGTCTTTATCCACTAATACTTTGAAAGGTCAACTTTTTCATAATTCCATGATCTTAACATTTGCTGCCTGCCTGTTGATTAAGTCTTGCTTGTATTTATATATTAACATAGCTTCCTTGATTGTTCTTTTATTATTATTTCTTTCAGTTTGTAATATTTTTATGTTATTATAATTGAAATCAAAACCATATACACATGATTTATTATGATCATAAAAAATAGAAGCTAATAAATTATCATTATCTTAGAATTTTGTTTCATATTTTGAGCTCTTTTTAATCTTTTCTCTAATGTGCATCTTGACTCACCTATATATCTGCTACCACACCTACACTTCCATTTATAAGTGATACAATTTTTCTTTGTAAATAAGGTTTTATTTCCTTATGAAACTTGCCATTGATATCCAAATTTTATTATCAGAATTAACATCATTATTAATCTTATTTTTATTTTTGTATTTATATCTCGAATTAAAAGTTTTAATAATATAATAAATATGATCATAATTATATCCAACATTTAACAATTCATTAGAACACATTTCAATATTTTTGCCTTTATCCAATGAATATTTACAAAGATTATCATTTTTAAATAAGAAGAATTTCAAATCTGTCATTTTAAATGGCGTTTATATTTTCTGTTCTTTTTAAAAAAAAATTAATTACTATATTTTCTAATATTTATTTATAAGTTTATGTATATATATATCTGGGCTAGTAATATTTTTCTTTATCCTCTGTCATCATGTTAAGACTAGTTGCCTTATTTATACACAATTATTTATTTATACTTATTTCAATCTATAATTTAGAAATACTTTTTATGCAAAATGGTGCAACAAAACAATCATTACTCAAAAAGTTTGATTATAGATGGTAAAATTTATCAAGATTGTTTCAGGTATAGATATAAGCCTTCCAATTTTAAATATATCCTAAATAAATATTCTAGATGGTTTACATGTGACTGAAAATTGTGGGAAAATTATTTAATTATATATTTGTTGTTGTGTTTGTGTTTCTTTACACTTAAGATTGTCTGTCTTGGCAGTGAAAGAATTTGATTGTGAAATTTTTTGTTTTTTCTTTAAAAATTTTGACTAGATTTATTTAATTATGGATTTGGTATAATTTATTTATTTTATTGACTTGTTTAGTTTTTGGCTTTGTTATTAAATAACTATCTAGATTGTAATAATATAATATCAAATAATATAAGTATAATAAAACAATCCAATAGAATAAAACTACAAAATTTTAAAAAATGCCTATATAAACTTGAAGATTAATATCCTTTGCTATAGCCAGCTTCGGCGTATTCTGCCATCTTAAGTAGCAATACATTAATATTTAAATATTATTAAACTACTTAAGTTGGCAGAATATGCTGAAGCTGGCTATAGCAAAGAATATTAATCTCCAATTTTATATAGGCATTTTTTAAAATTTTGTAATTTTATTCTAGTCGATATATATATATATATATATATATATATATATATATATATATGCTATAACATTCAGTAATGTGTGAATATAATGTGTTGTGTGTATATCATCAATATCATTTTCAACCATTAATAATTCAATATTGAATAATATTACTATAAGTTTTATCCAGATTCTCTGATCTATAGCTTTCTTTTTTACATCGCAGCAGTAAAATTACTTATTTCATCAATTTGTATCACATATGGCCTCTTTCTATGCCTTTTACAATTTTTTGGAATTCAGTTTAAAACTTTAACTGTTGATCTATTATCATCTCTTCTAGAAATATATCCAGCCCAAATTCTTTTCAGTCTTTTTATTATTTCAATGATGCCAGTAATATCTGTTTGCTCTCTCACCTCATTTTTTGTTATTTTTAATATATATCTTTTCATACTTTGTTCAGTAATCTGGAATCTTTAAATTGATTTTCTGTTAAGAATCCCAGTCTAAGATATAAATGTGAACTTGTAAAAACTCATCTATTTTTTTTTCTTTTTTCAACATGTAAGCATCCTTCTTTTTAATACTAAGTTATTGCTATCAAAAGGACATTATCCAAGTTTAATTCTATAATTATTTTCATCTATTATATTTTCAACTGTATTAATAATTAAAAGAATTTTTATTGAGACAATATCAAAAGATTATAAAATAAGATTTTATTTATGTTCAAATTTGAGATTTATACTTTTTTTAACTAAAATACTTAAATAACTTAAATTTGAAAAAAAAAGGCAAATAATTGTTAAATTTTTTTTTTTTTTTAATGTATATCTTAATAAACCTACTAGTAATGACGTACTATCTTATTTTTTTAATATATATATATAGCAGTTTTATATTTTAAAAGATAATGAATTAATTAAGGAGTTTCAAAAATAAAAACTATGATTAAAAAATATTGATAGAAAAATAAATGTGTTTCAAAAGAACTTATTTTTTAATTATTTTAGAAATTGTTATTTTAATTGCGATTAAAAGTTGAAAAAAGTCAGTTAATAAAATTAAAGATTCACTGAAACTAAGCTTTTCTAACCTTTAAATTGGCAATTTACTTAAAGCAAAACAGTGATGAAGAATAAGAAAGATGTCAAATAATTATCCTTGTATTCGTGGAATAATATCTATCAAGAGTCATTATTATTACGTTGTTGTTTTTTTAAGAAGTTAAACTATCTGAATTATCAATTACTTGTGTTAAAAAATTATTAAATTTATTGCAGCAAATAACTAAAATATTGATAATCAATATTTTTATTCAATATTAAAAAAAAAAATACTAACATTGGAATTTTCTAAAAAAAATTATTTTAATTTATTAAAATAAATTCGCATTATAAATATATCAAAATGCTCAAGAATAAACACTTCAGTATTCAATATGTCTATATAAAATAAAATCTTCACTATAGTTAGCTTATGGCATTTTGCACCATTTTGAGTAGCAATCACCCATTAAAATTTAAATCTCATTAAACTCTCACCAGAGTAACGCTCCCACGTAAATTGCCAACTTTCCATAAATTACGAATACTCAACAATTACATTGTTTATTCAACACATTGTCTGCAGTAGTTATAAAATATGACTATTTTTTTTTTCTTTATTTTCCACATGCAAAATAAAAACACTATCTTTGTTCTTCACTCTATCTGCACACCCACACATAGAATCCCTATATTTATTCATTAGGTGTGTTGTTTTTTTTACATCCTTAAATATATTGTTGCTGTGTCTATCAATATAGTGAAATAATAATTTTAATGCAACAATAGAAAAGGTGCAGATTGATAAAATAAAAGAATCAGTCAACAATTACTAGAAAATTCAGAAAAATTATATCAATTTTATTAAATGTAGCTAAAAATAAAATTGAATGTGTGACCAAATGTGTATGAATGAATTTAGTAAATATCTACAGACTGAAAAATTAAAAATATAATATACATTTATTATAATTATTTTAAATAGTTTATTTTTAGTTTTAAGTTTAACAAGATAGATAGATAGATAGGTGGGTGGGTAGGTAGGTGGATAGGTGTGTGGGGGGCAGGTAGGCAGACAGACTGACAAACAGACATAGATAGATAGATAGATAGATAGATAGATAGATAGATAGATAGATAGATAGATAGATAGATAGATAGATAGATAGATAGATAGATAGATAGATAGATAGATAGATAGATAGATGGATAGATAGATGGATAGATGGATAGATAGATGGATAGATGGATGGATGGATGGATGGATGGATGGATGGATGGATGGATAGATAGATAGATAGATAGATAGATAGATAGATAGATAGATAGATAGATAGATAGATAGATAGATAGATAGATAGATAGATAGATAGATAGATAGATAGATAGATGGGTAGGTGGGTGGGTGGTAGGTAGGTAGGTAGGTAGGTAGGTAGGTAGGTAGGTAGGTAGGTAGACAAAGAAAATTCATTTAATGAAATCTATTCTTTTGAAAATAAAAAAAATAGTGTTAATAAAATTTTATTTTAAGGACATTCTGGAGTGAATTAAAGCACTCTTATTTAAACTGCGTTTATAAAGTTGTTTATATTATTTTAGTCTTACCTTAAAAACAAATTAATGTAAAAGCAAGGCTAAAAATGAAATTAGAGGTGAAAGTAAAAATGTTTACAAACTTAATTAATTTTTTTAATTAGTGGAAAACTCCATATATTTATTAAAAGTTGAATATAAATACAACAGAGAGGAATTTATTTATTAGATTAGGTTATATTTTTCCAGATGAATAAGCTGAGTCAGAAGATAGAGTATTATATTTGTTCAATGAATTTATAAGAGAGTATTGCAAAGGTCTGTGAAATTTCTTGAAGTCTTCAATCTACCATGTTTAAAATATGTATTGTATTAAGAAAAAAGAATATGTGAATAAATAAATCAAAAGTCTCTCTTAAACCTACAAAATCATTCAATATATAGGGTATATGAGCACAGACTTTCACACGACCCACTACTCTCCACTCTATCTAATAATACTGATACACTCAAGCACATATATGCTGAAAAGATAAATAATCACCAATATACATATTTCATGCTAAACCAGCAATCATCAGTTGGTCCAGATTATCATCTCCCACACATATATACTATAAGTGCTCAGATATATATTAAGATAGACAATCTTCATACTCTAATGGACAGGCTCCAACTCTTCAACCGTCCATCCAATTGAAAATCTGATGATGGAATGCTCGAAGGTCACCCTGAGGCCAAGATTCTTGTCACACCCATGTTGACCTAAGGACAATCTGAACCCCACATGTACAGGACATAATCCATTTAATACATATGCAAGGATGGGCAGACATCTCTACAATGTAATAACTGAAACACAGGCTTATTCTATACCTGTGTCTATATATGTAATGATATAAGAAAGTATAACTGTGAACTAGCAAGGAAAGCTGTAGAAGAAAATAAAAGTCTTAAGAATGTAAAACAACATTTTGGTATTGGTAGGAAATTTATATCTGCAATAAGAAAGAAAGATGGAATTATTACTAAAAGGAGAGATGACATCATGAAATTGGTAGAAGATTTTTATCAAGAATTATATAGTAATAAAGAACAAGTACCTCCTATATCTATTACATCTTCCAAATTGCCCAGAATTTTAAATGAAGAAGTGAGACATGCAATTAAATGTATGAAGAAAGGAAAGGCTCCAGGTAATGATGAAATTATAATTGATATATTAAAAGAAGCAGGTGAAGAAATAGAAAAAATTTTAGCAAAGTTATATACCAAATGTCTAAATGATAAAGATGTACCGGATGATTGGAAGAATGCAGTAATAATATTAATATTTAAAAAAGGTGATAAAGAAGATATTAGAAATTACAGACCTATCAGCCTTTTATGAGTTTTATATAAAATTTTTACCAAGATAATTACTACTCGTCTACAGAGAACATTGGATTTCCACCAACCAAGAGAACAAGCCGAATTTAAAAGTGGTTTTAGTACAGTAGATCATATCCAAGTATTGAGAGAAGTTATAGAAAGGACAAATGAATATGAGTTGCCATTATGCTTAGGATTTGTAGATTATGAAAAGGCATTTGATTCTATAAACATTTCTTCAGTGATTAAAGCATTAGATCATCAAGGTATAGATCCAGGATATTGTCATATTTTAAAGAATATTTATAAAAATGCAACAGCAACAATTAGATTACATAATGACACTGGTAAAGTCAACATTGAGAAAGGTGTAAGACAAGGTGACTCCATATCTCCCAAACTTTTTACAGCAGTGCTGCATGAAGTATTTTGTGGATTAAAATGGGAAACTAAAGGAGTGAAAGTAAATGGTGATTATTTAAGTCATTTAGATTTTGCAGATGATGTAGTTGTTTTTGCAAATAATGCTTCAGATCTGCAGGAAATGTTGCAGGAATTATCAGATGAAAGTAGGAAAGTAGGACTAAAGATAAATGTTAAAAAGACTAAAGTAATGTTTAATTGATTTGCTCAAAATATGAAAATAAAGATTGATTATGATGAATTAGAAGAAGTTAACAGTTACAAATACCTTGGTCAGATTATTAATACAGATGGAAACATAATGGAGGAAATTAATCATAGAATTAAACTTGGTTGGAGTGCTTTTAGTAGAAATAACTTGATACTAAAAGGAAATATGCCTATGTGTTTGAAAAGGAAGGTTTTTAACAAATGTGTTTTACCAGTTCTTACTTATGGATCTGAGACTTGGACACTTAATAGAAGAGCAATTCAGAGACTTCAGACCACTCAAAGAAGTATGGAGAGATGTATGTTGGGAGTAACAAGAAGAGATCATAAACGCAATGTATGGGTAAGAGAACAAACAGGTGTTACTGACCTCATTGAAAAAATTAAAAGATTGAAGTGGAGTTGGGCTGGACATATTGTTAGAAGAGATGATAATAGATGGACAATTGAAATTTTAAACTGGATTCCAAGAGATTGTAAAAGACCCAGAAAGAGACCACATGTGATGAAATAAGAAAGTGTGCAGGGGTGATGTGGAGAAGAGAAGCTAAAGATCGGAGAAGATGGATTAAACTTGGAGAGACCTTCATCCTGCAGTGGATTGATAATGGTTGATAATGATGATGATGATATATGTAATATATAGAATATATGAGCACAGACTTTCACTCTCCACTCTATCTAATAACACTGATACAGTCAAGCACATATATGCTGAAAAGATAAATAATCACCAATAGACGTATTTCATGCTAAACCAGCAATTGACTTAATAATATATTATGTGTTTTGTTTTTTTTTAAATTGTGATATACCGAGAAATGGAGTATATATTTAGGTGAAGATTATTAGTATAGAGAAAATGTGTCAAAATATCGTAAATGATATTATAATTAAATGGGTTTTTTTCTTTATTTTATTGTTCTTTTTAAATTATATGAAATATCTATCTATTTTTCTATATATATATATTAAAGCCGAAAATTTCAATATGATTAGTTTAGTGGAATATAAAGTAATTTTTTTTTTAAAAAAAAAACAAATCAAAATGCTTGCAAGACAAGTTAGTTCATTTAGTTACTTTAAGTTCATTAAATCACTAGATCTTGTCGTAAACAAAACAGTACAATAATTTAAAAATAGTAAATGATTTACACAAACACACCAATCGACATATTCATTTATTTGGGAAGGGGAGGAAAGTTCTACAAATAATAAATTTAGTAATTAAAAAATATTTAAATACAAATATATGATATATATTTTTTAAGCTGAATGTAATTAGAGGGAATTTGAACCCAGACTTTCAAGCTCCCTTTAGCCATCCACTATCTTATACAACCGATACATATACCACATACATGTGAAAAAGATAAATGCTCTCCAATATCTGTATTTCATCAGCATTCATCAATTGGTCCAAATCATCATCTCCCACACATATATAATCAGTGCTCGCTTTATATTAAGATAGCAAATCTTCAAACTTTAATGGACAGACTTTATCTTCTTCATTCTCCAACTCTTCAGCCATTCATATCATTGAAAATCTGTTGATAGCATGTTCAGCCCTATTTTTTAATTTTCTTATCATATTCATGTTGACCGCAAGTAAGGTTATGCATATGAGAGGGAAGTGACTTATGGTCAACATAGGTATGATAACAAAATTGGCAAATAGTGGCTTTGAACATGCCATGAGCCTATTTTCAATGATATGAATGGCTAAAGAGTTGGATGAGTGGAGAAAATTGAAGCCTATCCATTAATAAGAAGTCCAAGTGGTTGATGTTCCTAATAAAAGACGAGATTTAAAATAAAATAAATAAATCCTTATAGCACAGTGGGAAGGAGTTCTTGACATTGTCTTCTGTATCATCCTGTTTGTTGATCCAACTTTAAAGAAATACATCTATAACCTAAATTATTAATTTAACAAGATATCATCAATTTATTTACTTATTTGTTTATTAATTTAATTTCACAACAGTTTTATACAATTCTTATGTAAAATATAAACTGCAGGTTATGGTTATTATCGGTAAAACTTTTATTTGATTTATATTTTTTTAAAAATTGAGCATTTGAAAAACAAAACAGTTTTTATGTTTTCCACATATATATTTGTGCTATTATAAAAATATAAAATCACAATTTTGGAATAAAGCTTATATCATTTGTTTTTATATAAAAAGAGTGACTTTGAGTTTTTATTTGAAATTTATTAATATCTGTATTTTCTCTTTTTAGTACATCAGTTATTAATTGGTTGACAAATTCACTCGTTCGACTAAATGATAATCTTGTGATTTAGTAGATTGTTTTTATAAGCCATCAGTAATTGAAATATTAAATCACATATAATCTTATTTGTAAACATATATATTGGATTCAATAAAATTCCCTTTTGTTCCAATTTATATCTAGTAACTAATCAAATTGTTAATTAAGTTAACCGAGAGAATTAACCAGTTAACATGCCTTAGTCAATGCTCTATAGTATCTAGGTTTATTTTGTATAGCTAGCCGAAGTAACAATATAAGTAGTGATTAAAGTACATTCATTCATGTGTAATATATTTTCTATAATGTAGATAATTTGTTATCCTTAACTTTATAAAGTAGTAATTTGTTCAAATAAAGTTAAACATCATAACTCATATTCAATGGCTGGAATTAGTATATTTTACGATATTCATTTTTGAGGCAATTTCTTTTCTCTTTATAAGTAAGTGGCATGTCATAATAAGTACTATTACAATATAGATAAACAATTTTAAAGCTTTTTTTTTTTTTAAAATCTCACACTTCGTTGATATATTTAAAGATAAGCATATAAATATTTTATTTGATTGCTTTATGCTGACAGTTTAGTATTTTTTATTTTTAATATGCGTGGATAAAAAAAAACATAACTAAAAATATTAACTTTTAATGTATCAGTCAATATGCATATATCAAAAGAATTAATGAAATAGCATTATTATTTCTACAATAAATTAAATTACTTTTTGTGATTTTGGGTAGACGTATTGAAATTATTTTATACATTGTTAAAGAATAAATAATTATCACCTTATAATTTGATTATTAAAGAATGTAAGTTATAATACTCTTTAATATATATATATAGTTTAATGCTATATTAAATTTTATTTTAATATGTATATACATGTGTGCGCGCGCGTGTGAATCCGTGTTTAAATTAACCAAATTATTTAAATGATCCTTGAATATATCAAAATAATGTAGATTCATTGCTTAAAACTAGTTAAATTTTACTATTAAAAAATGTTATCAAATTGGTAACAATAAATAACACAAATTATTATGATTATGGTCTGTTAATTCTTATCCAAACATCAGATAAATATTTAATAATTTCAGAATTTAAATAGGGAATTAATTGCATATTAAATAATGCATTTCAAAAATATTAATCTATACTCAAAAAATAAAATACGCGCGTAGGTATGAATGGAGGATTGATCAATTAAGGAAACATTTGTAAGAATGTTATTTTAATACTAATGAAATGAAACAATAAATAAAAATAATGCTATATAAGAGTTAACTCATATATATAAAGCTTACAGTATAAGAAGCATAGGCTACCTACGTATTAGACCTGCTACCTTGTTTGTGATAGCAGAATGTTATATCTTTCTCGAGTATGGGAAGGGGATCTATAATAGCAAAATGCCATACTAAAAAGTCAAATTTTTAACAATAGGAAAAGTATAAACCTGTATTTATTATTTTTGTGTACAAATTCATACTTTTCGTATTGTTAAAAATTTGACTTTTTAGTACCTCAGACGCAGACCCAGGCAGCAGGTCTAATATGTAAATCCCAAGCATAGTTTCCAATAAGTGTTAATTAAAACTATGATATAATTATATTAAATTTAAATATTTGATTGTTTTATTTAATGCATTCTGAATAATTAAATATTTGTGAGAATATGATTTAATAGTAAGATAAACTAATAAAGAATTTATTACTCAAATATAAATCTTTCTTATATATTTTATCTTAGAATATTTTGATATATATAAAATATTTTTAAATTTTAAAAGTTTCACAGATACGTTCAATATGTCAGAATATGATATATCCTGGAGTTTCCTAAACAATAACTGTCACATTGATTATGAAGCAAAGAAGTATAGGATAACATTAGTTCAGTAAAATTGCATTGTACTTGTTAGTCCAAATCAATTGTAGAACCATTATTTGATTGGCTATTGCACCTAATATTTTTTGTACACCAGCCATTGCATTATAAGTTTAGTGAATAGCATTGCTGCCAATTTCAGGTAACATATATTGTATTTAACCTAATCAAATCTGTAGAGATTTGATATTCATAGTCATAGATGTTGCATATTAGTATTATTTTAAGATGAAACAACCATGGGAAACATAACATTTTATTAAACTACTTTTAGGAAAGCAAATCTACTTTCTAGATAATTTAAGCTTTATTAATGATAAATAAGTTTATGTCATGTTGAAATGCATAATTACTTACCACATTTAATTTAGTTAATGAAAATTCAATTGCCAGATGTATTGGATATCATAATATTATTTTGAATATCTGTTTTTCATTTCAGATAGGGAAATGCATCCTGGGAGAAATAAAAATTGCTTAATCTCTAGACTAGATTACATTCTATATTTTTGTTGAATCATTTTATGCAAAATCCTATTTAAATGATCTACAATCCATCAGATGCTCAAAATTATCTTTTTGCATTCCATAAAATAGTGACATTTCCTAATTAAGAAATTCCAAACCTTGTTGACAATTTCCTGATTATGATTATAGGCAATTGGCATTTCCCCATCTTAACTGATTAAGATGAAAATAACTCACTAAGAAGTATAAGTGTTCTGTGGAAGTTTTTATTGTATCTTCCCTGAAAATTATTATTCTTAGGAACAGGATATTTCTATGTACCATTTTGAACTTTTTGGATATAATACTTCTCCATAATTATGCATTTCTTTTAGTACTGTGTTTATTTCTTTATTTTGTGAATTCATACTGTATTATTTTGTCTCTCAATCTTTATTTTCATTCGATTTATTTTCACCTTTTGTATTGCACATCTTTATTGATTGCCTTCATGTTCTCTTGCATATTTCTACATTCTTGATTTTTAATATTAAATGGAACTTTATTTAACATTTTCTTTGTGACTTTGTTATCCTTTCTTTTTTTCATAAATTTATATTCCTTCAATCATTTTTATTATGTCTTTCATAATATTTTCTATTTTCTAGTAGCCTCTGATAATTTAATAACTTCGTGATCAAGTTCTCCATTTGTTGACATTTCCTCAATCTTCTTCATTTGTTCAGATTATTTTCTGTTCTATTTTTAATTTTTGGATCTGCTATATTATGTTCTCCATTTTAAATTTTATTTCTGTTTTTCCTGCAATTTCTTAATTTGTTGAATAACTTTTTTATTATTTTTTAAATATTTTCTTTCTATATTCTTGAGATGTTTTTTTATTTTCTTGTCTATCATTTTTTCTATTTTCTTCTTGGTTTTCAAGCATCTCTTTTATTTTTCTGATTGTTATCTATTGCACACTCTTTTTATTTTCTTGGATTGTTTTTAATATTTCCTTGGCTATAATATGATGTTTCATTAAAAAATATCTTCCTTATAATTAGATTAACATTTTAAATATGTTGACTTGAAATAAAGATTTATATGTTTTAAATATTTCTGTATATGTGTTGTTATATATTTGCATTACAGTACTAAAGTTTCAGCAAGTTCTTACATGTCTGCATTTGAATAATAATGGTGGCCATAATTGTCTCAAAAAATATCAGTGCCAGAAAATAGAATACATAACATATTATAACGGAAACGTGATTCTCCGGTTGATTACCCTTTTTGGAATCTTTTCAATTATTATATTTAAGCAGTTGAATATTTATTTTTGTGAATATTTCATATACTGGTTGTTCCTTAACCACGCCGTTACAATGCAAGCAGAGATCTAATACAGATACAAGCTTAACCCTATATCCGTACTCTTGATTGAACCCCAAGGCAATACGTGCATATTACCTTGGCGTTATTTTTCCCAATCAAGAAATCCCGGCTGCTGAACAAAGTAAGTTATTCAAACTTAAGACCGTCCAGCGCTTGCTATTTATTTGACTCGGGAATTCGCACGACAAGCAGCACATGAATATTTTAAAACCAATTAGTATGCCCTCCTTTAATCACTTTACGGTTTCCCCTCTATCGTAGCTTGGCGATAGCAAAATAAAGCAATGACACAAATTTAATAATAAACATGTTTAATAATCATTCACACTTATAAATAAAATAGATTACAAAAAAAATACATAATAATATGATTAAATACACTCTTAAATAATAATATGATTAAATACACTCTTAAATAATAATATGATTAAATACACTCTTAACTAATAATACGACTAGACTAACGACTTATAAATAAACCCATAATTTAGTTCTTAGTGACTTATATGTAAAGTTCTATTTCAAATGTTCCGTTTCCTTTTATTTTCTTTTTTTAGATTTCGATCATGAACAGAGTAAAACAATGCATGCATGCTTATATTATATTACCTAGGCTTTTCGTACTGGTCCCATGGGTATTCCTACGAGCTCGCGATTCAATTCTTCCATTCGTGGGGTTATTCCTTTCTGCTTGCGATTTGATCCTTTAGGTTATCCAGTTACAGACGAGTCCCTCCAGCAGGTCAGGCATGATTTTACATGGTGAGATAGTGGTGAGACGGGTTAGATGCGAACCCACGTCCCTTTACCGCTACTAGCCACGCATTTCTTTCATTTCTCTTCTGGAGCTGTTGTTTCCACAACGTCTCGACTGCTAATTCCCTAGATAACTATTTAATTTCTTAAAGTCTTTCTGTTCCTTGCTTTTGGAATTTTTTTTTAATTAATATTTTATCTCTCCAACCAATCCTTATCATCAAGTTTTTGATTTATTTAATTTGCGGTTGGAATGTAAGTCCCAATTACTTTCGTTGTTATCATTTCCTTGACCGTAGTTTTAATTAAACTTTCACACCTACGGCCATATTGTTTCTTTTAATATATTACATATTACATTTCTTTATTTAAGTTTACAATTCTTTCTTTCTTTTTTTTTTACATTCGTATTTGACATTTTATTTAATTTGCTAACATACATTTTTACTAAGAGAAGCGCATTTAAATTATAGGAGAGAAACGAGAGCATTCTTTATTTATGCACCCCCCTCCCCTTCTCTTACTATTACAAAATTTTAAAGTTATTTGACCGTAAAACTTAATTTCTTCTATGATTTCTTTTTTTAAAAAAAAAAACTAACAGCTACTTTTATTACTCCATTATTTCTAACTTATTCCCAATGTATGTGGCGACAACTTTACGTGGTCGTCACATTACACTCCGCCCGTTTTGAGAATTAAAATCGGGTCGAAACTTATTCGGAGTTGAGAGCTTATTTTAATTCTTTTGCTTTCAACTCTTGCTTCTGCTTTATTGCAGACTTTCCCACTCTGTGGTGAGAGTAATGATAACGATGATGAGGGTGACTGCAGAGAGACAGCTAGGTAAAGCTATACACTTCTTTCCAATCGATTTTGGCTGATCAACCAATTTGATCTCCATGCACACGAAACCATAGCATCCCCTAACCCTACAAATATAATGTGTTTACAGCGTGTGAACAGCAGCGTATTCTACTGCCTGTTCATCTTGCGCCAACTACTAATTCTTATTCTTTATTTATTTCTTTTATTTATTCGTGAATGAGTCCAGGATTCTTACTGGTACATCATTGGAAAGTTAACCCCTCTCCCTCCCAGAGCCATGAGAATCAAAAGTGCGAAGAGACGGCTGAATCAAGCTCAAAATACGACCCAACCTAATGCATACCCACACACACCTATGCCTCAATCTGCAACCTCATACACCAACTAGTGACATCTGTCATTTTACGCAATATCACTATTTATTTATTTCATTAATTTCATTATCTAATAACTGACTTTTTATCGAGCCTAAATGATTCTTCTTTATATTTTATTTCTGCTTCATTGATTTGTTAATTCAACCTGCATTTAAACTTACAGATTGTGATACGAGTAATTATTTATAGTTTTTTTTTTTTTCTGTTATTACTTTATTTCCTCGGTCCTGCTGTGCTTGACTGCACCTAAATACTCATTAAATCATACTATTTTTTTTTTGTTGTTGTTGTCATTATTGTTCTAGCCGCTTTAATTACTTGCTGGGAGACGATTTGTCCCATCTGTCATATGTAAAACAAAACACTTTTTTTTTTTCGTGATCCCATGCCGTTATTATTTATCACGCCGACATATCCGTCCGTTTATTATTTTTGATTTTCGTCTTAGGTTTTGTCTGGTGGTTTTTTATCCTTCCTTTTGCTATATTGATATCCACTCGCGCTCGGACCTGGGTTACTGTTCCATTGTCCTTTAGAGTCGGCTGGTTCATACGGATACTTGAAGTCTGAACTTCCGGTCTGTTCGGGCATTTCTGACCTTTCTGCTCTATCAGGAGGTGCCTTGTTTCCTTCCCAATAGTCTCGATGAGGATTGTATTGCATCCTCTCTATGTGCAGATCGTTAGGCTGGGGTTTAAATCCCCGATCCTCCGCCTTGTAATTAGGCCTAACGCTGTCAAACGCATTCAACAGCTCGGCCACCTGCTCGACAGTCTTCCTTTCAGTGCCTATCAGCATCTGTTCTACATTATGAGGAAAATTGTGCCTTGTTATTCGAATAATTTGTCGCTCTGACAAAGGATGGGCTGTTAGCGCTCGTAATTTCGCCACTTGGTGACGGAAAAATTGTGTGAATGGCTCCCCTGGTCTCCATTTGTCTTGTGTTGTCCGATGTAAAATATTTTCCTGATGATCCTCACTCCAGTAGCTGGCGAGCAAAGCCTCTTTGTACTCCATAAACGTGTCTGGTTTGTTAAATAACAAATCCAACCAAGACTGTGCGGCACCTTGTATATGACTACACGCAATGGCGATCATGGCCTCGTCACTCAGCTGGTTTACCGTGAAATATCTCTCTAGGCTACTAAGGTGCTCTATTGGGCTTTCCCCGATGTACCCGGAGAAGACGCGAATTTTTAAAAACTGGTTCACTGTAGCAAGATTCATAGGGTTGCATTCTCTCACGCCTCTCTGCTCTTTATTATTGATCTTGGCTACTTCTATCATATTCTTCCTTTCCCCCACCTTTACTTCTATCTTCTCCACTGTTCCTGCTAATTGATTAATGCCTATTCTCATATTTTCTATGATTTTCCCATTTTCATCCGCTATAGCCTCTAATTTATCATATTGTTCCGTTTTCAAATCTTCTACTGCTTAACTTAACGTTTCCAGCTTATTCTTCACATACTCCATCTCATCCTTTACTTACGCCATGTTTGACTTTATCCCATTCCTCCAGAATGCGCTGCTTCATCTTCTCCATTAATTCCTCCTGGTGATACATCCTTTCATTTGTGACCTTCATTTGATATGAGGTTTGTTCATGCTTCTTGTCCACTTCTTCAAATTTTTTTCTAAAATCCTCTCTTATTCATTTGTCCAACTCCTCTATCCTCCTACTATTTCTCTCATCCCTTCCCCTCATTTCTATAATCAACCTTTGCTGGCCTTCTATTATTTTCGCGAACATATCCCTTATCATGGGGTTTTCTATTTGATGTTCGTGATCCACCGCTGTCTCCATTCTCTCACTAACTTCTATTTCCCCTTCATTAACTAATTCTCCAGACAGTTCCATTTGCTCTTCGGAGGGTTTTCCTCCTTTGCCCCCTTGTGCGTCCATTTTCGTTTGTGATCTCGTGAGCATCAAGTTATTTAACACACACGCACGCTAATTAATTACTTATATATTTTACTCTACTGTTTGTTATTCTAAACTTCTTATAAGATTATTTGACTCTATATTATTTCACCCATGAGGTACGTTTGTTCGATCCCCCGTCCCACTCACTAATCATCACTCACCCACGCCTGCCTTAAAGACCCCTACACAACTGGCTCCAATCTATAACCTAACTTCCCACGTTATCTTGCGTTCTTTTCTCTCCCTTGACACGCTATTACTTATTTTATTTTATTTTTCCTTTTTTTTTTTATGCTTCATCTACCACCAAGCTATTTTTGATTTGTTTATTAATTATTTGTTAAACTATTAATTTTGTTTACTCGAATTCAAATGTGCTGGACTTGTAAACGTGACAAGATCCCGGACTGGCCCCCAATTATAACGGAAACGTGGTTCTCCGGTTGATTACCCTTTTTGGAATCTTTTCAATTATTATATTTAAGCAGTTGAATATTTATTTTTGTGAATATTTCATATACTGGTTGTTCCTTAACCACGCCGTTACAATGCAAGCAGAGATCTAATACAGATACAAGCTTAACCCTATATCTGTACTCTTGATTGAACCCCAAGGCAATACGTGCATATTACCTTGGCGTTATTTTTCCCAATCAAGAAATCCTGGCTGCTGAACAAAGTAAGTTATTCAAACTTAAGACCGTCCAGCGCTTGCTATTTATTTAACTCGGGAATTCGCCCGACAAGCAGCACATGAATATTTTAAAACCAATTAGTATGCCCTCCTTTAATCACTTTACGGTTTCCCCTCTATCGTAGCTTGGTGATAGCAAAATAAAGCAATGACACAAATTTAATAATAAACATGTTTAATAATCATTCACACTTATAAATAAAATAGATTACAAAAAAAATACATAATAATATGATTAAATACACTCTTAAATAATAATATGATTAAATACACTCTTAACTAATAATACGACTAGACTAACGACTTATAAATAAACCCATAATTTAGTTCTTAGTGACTTATATGTAAAGTTCTATTTCAAATGTTCCGTTTCCTTTTATTTTTTTTTTTTTTAGATTTCGATCATGAACAGAGTAAAACAATGCATGCATGCTTATATTATATTACCTAGGCTTTTCGTACTGGTCCCATGGGTATTCCTACGAGCTCGCGATTCAATTCTTCCATTCGTGGGGTTATTCCTTTCTGCTTGCGATTTGATCCTTTAGGTTATCCAGTTACAGACGAGTCCCTCCAGCAGGTCAGGCACGATTTTACATGGTGAGATAGTGGTGAGACGGGTTAGATGCGAACCCATGTCCCTTTACCGCTACTAGCCACGCATTTCTTTCATTTCTCTTCTGGAGCTGTTGTTTCCACAACGTCTCGACTGCTAATTCCCTAGATAACTATTTAATTTCTTAAAGTCTTTCTGTTCCTTGCTTTTGGAATTTTTTTTTTAATTAATATTTTATCTCTCCAACCAATCCTTATCATCAAGTTTTTTGATTTATTTAATTTGCGGTTGGAATGTAAGTCCCAATTACTTTCGTTGTTATCATTTCCTTGACCGTAGTTTTAATTAAACTTTCACACCTATGGCCATATTGTTTCTTTTAATATATTACATATTACATTTCTTTATTTAAGTTTACAATTCTTTCTTTCATTTTTTTACATTCGTATTTGACATTTTATTTAATTTGCTAACATACATTTTTACTAAGAGAAGCGCATTTAAATTATAGGAGAGAAACGAGAGCATTCTTTATTTATGCACCCCCCTCCCCTTCTCTTACTATTACAAAATTTTAAAGTTATTTGACCGTAAAACTTAATTTCTTCTATGATTTCTTTTTTTTTTAAAAAAAAACTAACAGCTACTTTTATTACTCCATTATTTCTATCTTATTCCCAATGTATGTGGCGACAACTTTACGTGGTCGTCACAATATGTAGTCTAAATAAGTTATAAAAAAGATAAAAATGATAATAAAATAATAAATGCCTTAATTAATTATATTATAATGTGAGTTTACTATGGCTTTAGTTTAATGGGAATGAGTAAAACAGATTCAAGTCTTTAAGTGTCTTTAACCTAAAAACTATAATAAGTTTTGTAATCGATTTTTAACATACTTTTATCAAATGGATTTCCTTCACATTTTATACATATGTTAGAAATCAATGACAATGTTATATGATAGAGAAATATTTCAGGATGTGTGGATTATTTGTTTAGTGTAATGGTGTTCCCTGACCAAATTTCAAACTTGTTGATATTGGTTCAGTAAGTTTTCAATGATGCACATGAGAAAGCAGTATTTTTTTTAAAAAAAAAAGCTAAAAATAAACACTGTAAATTCAATAGAAATAAAAACAAATCTTAATTCAGCAATTCCCACCTTTTTTTTGGTCATGTCCTGATGTCCCGTCCCCCCACATGTAATATAATTGTTATTATTCAAAAAGTTAACTCCTATTCATGTGGGGGAAGCGTAAAACACCATTAACATAAAGACAGTTAAAATATAATAAAGTTTCAAGCTACTTAACTTGTTCTAAGTAATAATGGGGAGATAAAGAGCAAAGGTTGTCTAAATAGAAAAGACATTGAGAAGAAGAAGGTGCAGAAAGAAAATAAATTTAATAAAACATTCTTAGATTTAATTTATACATAAGATATAAGAACAATTAGCAGGCTTTCAAATTCTCTGTTAATAATTCCATTTTTTTTAAAAAAAAAATTCACTGTTAATAACTCATTCTGAAATTTCCCCACTTAAAATTTAAATTGTTCCCCTGTAGGGTGTGTACCTCACACTGAAAATCACTGACTTAATTTCTCTTGATTATAAAAATTGCTTTAAATTTTAACTTCTTTTCATTGTTGGAAAAGTGATATATCAAATGCCTAAATGATAAAGATGTATGAAATGATTGAAATAATGAAGTACAGTAGTAATATTGGCATTTAAGAAAGGTAATAAATACATGTATATTTTTCATACTAAACAATTTATCTATGATAGTCCCCATCTCCAGACTGGTTTTGAGCTATGGATCTCATCAGTAAGGAGCTAGGACATTAGCTCCTCACTTATGAGAGCCATAGATCAAAACCTGTCTTGAGATGGGGATCATCATAGATAAAGGCTTCAGGTATTTTTTCTTGTAGCATTTATCCATAAAAAAATAAAATAAATAAGCTTGTTTAGAGCTATTTGCAGGCTCTTTATATATTACATATTGGTAATGCAAGCTATATAGGTCATGTGACATGTGACTGATTTTTACTAATATTATATTAAACAATGTAATTAGAAAGGACATTAACCCAGACTTTCATGTTCCCTACAGCTATTCACTCTATCTTGACCACATACATTTATCTTTTTTACATGTATGTGGTCATGTGTATCAGTTGTATAAGATTTAGTGCATAGCTGTAGGGAACTTGAAAGTCTGAGTTAAAGTCCTTTCTTATAATAAAGGTAATAAAGTAAATATTAGAAATTATAGTCCTATCAGCTCTATATAAAATCTTTATCAAAATTACAACTTGACTACAGAAAACATTGAGTTCTAAGCAACCAAAACGACAAACTGGATTTAAATGTAGTTTTAGCAAAGTGTATAACATCCAAATATTGAGAGAAGTTATAGAAAGGACCAATGAATATGAATCACCTTTGTGCTCCAGTTAGAGTTTATGAAAATGCATTTGATTGTATAAGCATTTCTGTACAAATTGATGCAATAGATCATCATAATATAGATTCAGAATATTGACTTATCCTGAAGAACATCTATCCAAATCAACAATAGTTATTGAATTATATAGAGAAAGCAGATTTTATAGATAAATGTTGCATTTTTCAAATTTTATAGATCTTCAGGAAATATTGCAAGAATTATGAGATGAAAGTAAGAAATTAGGATTAAAGTAACTAACTACTAAGTAATATTCAATAAATTTTATCAGAAGAAAATAAAGATGAATAATCATGCATGGATAGTTGAGGTCATGCAAAAGTCTGAGTTTAAACCTCCTATATATTACATATAATAGAGCAAGTATAATCAAGCCTGTACTGTAGAAAAGTATATATTTATCATGAATTAGAAGTTAACTATAAAAAAAATCCTTATTCAGATTATTAATCCATTTGAAAATGTAATAAATGAAATTAATTATACAATTAAAAATTGGTGGAATGCCTTTGTAAGAAGTAATTTAATATCAAAAGGAAATATGCCTAATGTTTATAAAGCTAGGTTTTTAATAAACACTTTAGCGGCTCTTCCTTATGAATCTGAAACGTGGACACTTAACAGAAGAGCAATTCAGAGTCTTTAGACCATTCAACACAGGGTAAAGAGATGTGTGTTAAGAGTAACAAAAAGTGGTTGAAAATGAAATACATATATAAGAGAACAAACGGCTATCGTTGACATTATTGAAATAATTAAAAGTCCGAAACAAAGCTGTGTTGGATATATTCCTTAAAAAAAACGATAATAAAACATTTAAACAGGATTCCAAGAGATTGTAAAAGACTTAGAAAGAGGCTGCATATTGCATAGATTGGTGAAATAAGAAAGTTGACTCGCATGTGTAGAAAAAAAATGGTCATAGTTGGAGAAATTGGATTAAATTTGAAGATATCTTCATCCTATAAAGGACTAATTATGATTAAAAATGATAATAATGTCAATAATTTTAAAAAAAATTTAGAGGGGGGGGGGTGAGCGATTTATTTATTTTTTAGAAACTCTGAAAACACGATATTATCCTCTGTATCATAATGTTACGCTGTATACTATTATAATTAATTTATCCTGTGTTCTTAATTACTCAGTGATCTTCACTATATACTTAATTTCACATTACACTTTGGCCTTTTCAGTGTTTTGTTAATGTTTACATTGCTACAATTGTAACACCGCTTTTATATTTATCCCAGGCTGTTGAAATTATTCCCAAGTGCATGACCTATAATTAGAATTTGAATAATTGATGTAAATGTTGGGATTATATGTAGATTCCCAATTTTGATTTATAGTTAATTGCTTTCCTTGTATTATATCCTGATTGTGAATAACATATATATTTTGAAATGAACTCTGAAACCAGCTACATTTTTTTTTTCATTTAATACTATCTAATTTATATTTCAGTTGACGAGCTATATGTATGTGAATCCAAGCAACATTAAACTAATAATTCGCAAAATAGATTTCACATGTTTTATATGTATGCCATTGTTGTGCTCGGTTTGGTCTAGATCGTAGCGCGTCCATCCATGAAATTGATAGTATTAAGATCGAATCTGGTGCGCTCCCATTTCTTAAGAACTAACGAATAATAAAGTCTTTTTTTTTTTTTTTACCAGTGTCTATTTAAATTTTATTTACACTTAATTAGTTGCTTTCCATTACATATGCACAAAAATCTATAATTATATGAATGGTTTCATGGTATAGGAAATTTTAATCAAATATAGATGAAGCTTGTTTTTTTTGTTTTTTTTTTTAAAAACATTTAGAATTTTATTTTTAGGTAGTTAATGCCGCTAATATCCAACTATTGATTAGCAAATGAGTTACTACATATTTTTATTTAGCATAATTTTAAAAAAAAGTTCTGCGCATGATTTCTCTTTCTTGGAGAAATTATTGAAGTATTTATTCGATTACAATTTTTAGTCATCTTTTCAAATTTATCTTAAATTTTTAATATAAAAAAACGTGTCAAGCGTTGTTAGCCAAGAGGTCAGAGCAGCTGCCTTGCAAGCAAGCAGTTGATTGCAGACGGTTGTTGCGGGTTCGCCTCCCGACCGATGTTATGATATATTAAAAAAAAAAAACAACGTCGTGTTTAGAAGTTTCAATCTATCTATAGATTCGTATCTGTTTTGTTTTTTTTTAGACTAAGATCACGGCTTAATTTATTTTTGATATGATTAAATAATTTTTAAAGATATATATATTTAAAGGGTCCCCTGATCAAAGGTAATCACATGTGTCTGATAAGTCAATGACCTATATTCAAATCTGGGTGTAACTGGGAAATTTTTTTTCAAGTAGTTGATTGTTTTTAAATAAGATTAACATCTTTCAGGTTGCTGGATTATATTCAACATAGGTAACTATTAGATCAATAGTCAGTAAATGTGTTATATAGCTACTATTATCTAGAGAGAAAAATAAAAAGACAATTCATAATCCATGCTAAAAAGCAACCTATTGATGTACCTTTTTTCATAGCTCATCTAGAGATAGCCCTGTGTGGTTAAGCGGTGTCGGTAATGCGTCCAGAGCTTCTTATGAACTCCGAACAATAAAGCTATAAGCATTTTTTTAAAACGAAGAGATAGATTTTTGCCCTGCAGTAGAAAATTTAAGATTGATTTAATCTCCTACCTTTAATCAAAACAGTTTAAAAGAAAATAAATAATAGTTGCTATCTGAATTTAAATGGTTAAAGAAGATCAAAGATTTTTTCACTTTATATTATCACTTTATAATTATTTTAATGTGAAAATAGTTTAAATAATGATAGACACATTATTTTATAACGTACATCTAATAACATCACAATAAAATAAAAATTCATATTCTTGGAAATAATAAATAGCTTAATATAATAATACAATTTCACTGGTATTATAAACTTATAGCTCTCTTTTATTGCACACATGTGATATGTAACAAGGAGGTCTATTAAACTATCATGGCATTAACTAAGATAAAAAAAGATAAATGAATATGTTACTATATGTATAATAATGTATATAATATAAAGATAGTTTAAATTAATCGGGATATGTAGGATCAGGAGGAGAAACATTGGTATAAACTAAATGTAAATGAAGAATAACTACAGATGTCTAAATGAGTTTTCTTAATCTTATAAATTTTATTCTCCAAATGCTAATCCATGTTATGTTTATTAAATTTATTTAAATGTTAAAACATGTTTCTTGGTTTATTTTTCTGTTGTTGAATTCTGCTTAGTCATATCCTTATATACATACCACGATCATTAATTGTATGTATACAATATGCTATACTCATTCCCATTAATAGGCATATACTCATCTTATATATATTATTAATTTGTGATACAAATATTACCTGAACCTGAGGATCATATACATCTCCCTGAGTTAGGAATCAGGAATAGCGGGGAGTAAATTACAATGCATAGGTGATAAGTTAAGGATAGAATCAGTAGTTATTTAAATCTTAATCTCTTCTCTCTTAGGTATGAGTTTTACTCATCAGAAGGAACCCACCCACCTTTGTGCACACCACGATGAGACTGTCCCATTACTATATATATATATATATGAACAAGGAGATCGAAAATGAAATACATGGATAAGAGAACAAGAAGATGTTATTGACATTATTGAAGTTTTCTGGGGTGACGTGGAAGAGGGAGACTAAAGATCAGAAAAGATGGATTGAACTTGAAAAGATCTTCATCCTGAAATGGATCGATAACGATAGAAAATGATGATGATTATGATACATAAACATTTGCAAAGTTTTATATATGCATATGTGTGTAGGAATTATAATTAATTACATTTTAGATATATCGCAGACATTATTGGGAAACATGCCAATAAGTTCTAATATGCATTTCAATTGACTGTAATTTCTAAAACTATAGGATTATAGCGCATAATTAAAAAGACTAGAAAATATATACGTATGAAATTATTATTATGCACCTATATAAAAAATATTATAAATATATTTGGAAATGATTGTATAGTTTTTAAACAAACTTTATAAAAACTTTCCATTATGCTGAGTTTAGAGAAATCATGTATCCAAAAAACAATAATATTAACTGTCTAAATTCAGCTATTTAATTAGTTATAAATTATCAAACTAATTATATTTAAGATTAAATAAAATATAATAAATTTATCACTTTAAAAAAATGATTATTAATTAAATATTTTTTATATCTTTTATAAATGGTTATTAAGCCAATGAACATCACATGACCACCACTTCTTATGCTTGTGTATAACTGTTGTTAAAACAGGCAAAACTCACTATACATATTGCCACACACAGCAAGCTAGAGTAATCAATCCTGCCTAATAGAATAGTGGTGTCTATGGTTATTAAAGAACCAAAGACACCAAAATGTATGGCTACTGAAATGAGTTCAGACCCATATGACTATATAAACTAATGGGTTTGGATTGAAAACATTAAGGTGTTTTCAATTTAAGACTCATAGTTTTGTAGTTAAGTGGAGACAAAAGGGTGGCAGTGCTCTCAGATCCAAGGCTCCTCACTGATGAAGGCCACAAGCCAGAAACTAGTCGGGGGATATTGGATGAGTAGGCACTAGATGGGGATTTTATGCACAAGCCTTCTGGCATCCATTGATTACTCTAGCTTGCTGTGTGTGGCAATACGTATAGTGAGTTTTGCCTGTTTTAATGAATGGTTATTGTTACATATATACTGTAATCTTCCGAAAAAAATGAATGACGAGTACAATAACAACAAACGATAGAATGATGAAACTCTACTTAACTTAATACTACTAACATAAGATAGATTACAGGAACGGTAACACATACAGAGGTTTTAACATTGAGAAGCATATGAAATATACGGCAAATGGGATTTTATTGAAATTCAATTATTTAAAGAATAATTAGACTCTCATTTTTTTTTTTCATATGTCATAGCATCGGCCGGGACGCGAACCCATAACTGTCTGCAACCAACTACTTGCTTGCAAGGCAGTTGCGATGACCGCCCGGCTAACAACACTTGACACTGTTTGATAATTAATATAACTTTAATAATACACGAATACTAATAATAAATTACCAACTTATTTTAAATTAATAATTTATAAAACTTTTTACTATTTATCCTTCTACTTCCATAGATAATTATCATTAAACAGAATAATCACTGACTCATAATCAAAACCCTTATAATTAACTAAAATCTAATATTATATAACGCAATTTTGAATACATTAATTATTTTTAGCATTTACCCGTTCTATTTTATCTTTGGAAACAAACATCAAAATTGATCTTATTAATTTCTAATATCTTGAATAATATAATAGTTAAGATTTACTCCTTTTAATAAACTTTATGATATTTTTTATTATCTTATACTTTTGTTAAACTTAAATAAACTTTAAAATACACATGTGACTTTTAAAAATAATATAAAATTTCATAATGCTTTGAACGTATAATAATTCTTTAAATTCAAATTTCAGATAGTTGTTCGGGTACTTCAATCTTTAATAAAATAAATATCAATTGAATATTACTTTGATCAAATTATAAATTAAAATTGATTGATGTTTTATTTGTTAAGTTTAAATTGTTTATTAGAATGTCATACTTAAAATATCCAATTAATAAGTTTTATACATGATTTTCATTATGCCGTGCTTAAATGTATGACTTTGCGATATCTATGTTCCCATAAAAATATAATACTAATTGTCAATTTTGAATTAAAAACACATTTATTTTTAACAATAAAAAATTTATAACAATAATTATGATTATACATTATAACATAAACAATTTATTAAGCAAGGCAAAACTCTCCATACAGTAGTGCCACCCTGTGCTAACCAGAATAATCAATGGATGCCAGAAGGCTTGTGCATAAAATCCCTATCTAGTGCCTACTCATCCAATATCCCCAGACTAGTTTCTGGCTTGTGGCCTTCATCAGTGAGGAGCCCTAGATCTAAGAGCACTGCACCTAGATCTTAAGATCTAATGCAACCCTCCAGCAGCCACCTTTTATCTCCACTTAACTACGAAACTATGAAAATGAAATTGAAAACACAATAATATTTTCAATCTAAGCTCAATAGCTTATATAGTCATATGGGTCTGAACTCAGTTCCGCACCCATACATTTTGGTGTTTTTGGCTCTTTAACAACCATAGCCACCACTATCCTATTAGGTAGGATTGGTGTTAAACCACTAAACATCACATGATTACCATCTCTTATACTAGCACATAATTGTTATTAAACAAGGCAAAACTCTCCATACAGTAGTGGCTATGGTTGTTAAAGAGCCAAAGACACCAAAATGTATGTGTGCTGAACTGAATTCAGACCCATATGGAGACATTTACCTTGTTTAATAACAATTATGTACTAGTATAAGAGATGGTGATCATGTGATGTTTAGTGGTATAAACAATTTATACCACTTACATTAGTATAATTACATATTTACAAATTTTTACATTAGAATAACTAAAAATAAATACCATCTTCATTTCATGTGTTATTATTGGGTCAGTATCATTTAAGTAATTAAATGATAAGTATTTAATAATATTAATACTTCTATTCATATTATGAATTGATTTACCATTCATATTTTTGTACATTTGAGTAATTTCCTTATAACCCCAATAATACTTCAGTTCTCAATTATTTTATACTTGTTTTTACTACATTTATACCAATTTAATATAATTTAGTTTAAAAAATCATTATACCAATATATTATTATTTACTAAATAAGCATTTATTTTATATAGCGTATGTAAACAATTGTATTACAATCAAATATCAGCCTTTCACACTAATTGTGCATACACTTTGCGAGTGTTAATAATAAATAAATACTTTCTCACCAATACAAGATATAGTATTTATGCAGGAATAAAAGGAATCCTCTTATTCCTACAACTCAAATGCTTATATATGAGCAAATCTGAAGTACTGGCCAAGAAAGTATGATGATGGAACAGTCACATTAAATTACTATATATAATGTCTGAATGAATGACGTCGGTGAAATTATCTAGAATTTACTAAACGTCATTCCAACTGAAACTTAATAATATGTAAATAAGCATTTATTTTATGTAGCATATGTAAACAATTGTATTACAGTCAAATATCAGCCTTTCATGCTAATTGTGCATATGCTTTGCGGGTGTTAATAATAAATGAATACTTTCTCACCAATACAAGATATAGTATTTATGCAGGAATAAAAGGAATCCTCTTATTCCTACAACTCAAACGCTTATATATGAGCAAATCTGAAGTACTGGCCAAGAAAGTGTGACGATGGAACAGTCACATTAAATTACTATATATAATGTCTGAATGAATGACGTTGGTGAAATTCTCTAGAATTTACTAAACGTCATTCCAACTGAAACTTAATAATATGTAAATAAGCATTTATTTTATATAGCGTATGTAAACAATTGTATTACAGTCAAATATCAGCCTTTCACGCTAATTGTGCATATGCTTTATGAGTGTTAATAATAAATGAATACTTTCTCACCAATACAAGATATAGTATTTATGCAGGAATAAAAGGAATGGTTTTATAACTACAACTCGAATGCTTATATATGAGCAAATCTGAAGTACTGGCCAAGAAAGCGTGACGATGGAACAGTCACATTAAATTACTATATATAATGTCTGAATGAATGATGTCGGTGAAATTATCTAGAATTTACTAAACGTCATTCCAACTGAAACTTAATAATATGTAAATAAGCATTTATTTTATATAGCGTATGTAAACAATTGTATTACAGTCAAATATCAGCCTTTCACGCTAATTGTGCATACGCTTTGCAAATGTTAATAATAAATGAATACTTTCTAACCAATACAAGATATAGTATTTATGCAGAAATAAAAGGAATCCACTTATTCCTACAACTCAAATGCTTATATATGAGCAAATCTGAAGTACTGGCCAAGAAAGTGTGACGATGGAACAGTCACAATAAATTACTATATATAATGTCTGAATGAATGACATTGGTGAAATTATCTAGAATTTACTAAACGTCATTCCAACTGAAACTTAATATTATGTAAATAAGAATTTATTTTATATAGCATATGTAAACAATTGTATTACAGACAAATATCAGTTTCAGTTGGAATGACGTTTAGTAAATTCTAGAGAATTTCACCAACGTCATTCATTCAGACATTATATCTAGTAATTTAATGTGATTGTTCCATCGTCACGCTTTCTTGGCCAGTACTTCAGATTTGCTCATATATAAGCATTTGAGTTGTAGGAATAAGAGGATTCCTTTTATTCCTGCATAAATACTATATCTTGTATTGGTGAGAAAGTATTCATTTATTATTAACACTCGCAAAGCGTATGCACAATTAGCATGAAAGACTGCTATTTGACTGTAATACAATTGTTTACATATGCTATATAAAATAAATGCTTATTTACATATTATTAAGTTTCAGTTGGAATGATGTTTAGTAAATTCTAGATAATTTCACCGACATCATTTATTCAGACATTATATATAGTAATTTAATGTGACTGTTCCATCATCACGCTTTCTTGGCCAGTATTTCAGATTTGCTCATATATAAGCATTTGAGTTGTAGGAATAAGAGGATTCCTTTTATTCCTGTATAAATACTATATATTGTATTGGTAAGAAAGTATTCATTTATTATTAACACTCACAAAGCATATGCACAATTAGCGTAAAAGGCTAATATTTGACTATTATTTACTAAATAACTTATATTTTTATATTGTTGATACAATACAAATAATATACTTTAAATAAATAACTGAATCAAGAATATTCCATGTTAAAATATTATACATTCGTCTTACATGCTTATCAAATACTTTTCATTCACAATCTTCATTATTAACTGAAATACAGGCTTATTATATACCTGTATCAATATATGTAATATACAGGGTATATGAGCACAGACTTTCACATGACTCACTGTTCTCCACTCTATCTCATAACACTGATACACTTGAACATATGTCAAAATGTCATCAGTTGGTCCAGATTATCATTTCTACACATATATGCAATAAGTGCTCAGATATATATTAAGATGGCCAATCTTCATATTTTAAGGGACAAGCACTTGGGTGTGATGAGAATCTCGGCCTCAGAGTAGCCTTTGAGCATTCCATCATCAGATTTTCAATTGAATGGAAGGTTGAAGAGTTGGAGTGTGGAGTGGATTGAAGCTTGTCCATTAAAGTATGAAGATTGGTTATCTTAATATATATCTGAGCACTTATTGCACATATGTGTACAGATGATAATCTGGACCAACTGCTGGTTTAGCATGAAATACATATATTGATTATTTACCTTTTCAACATATATGTGTTTATGTCTATCAGTGTTATGAGATAGAGTGGAGAGTGGTGGGTCATGTAAAAGTCTTTGCTCATATAATCTTCATTATTATAATTTTGCTCCTCTTCTTCTTTTCTTTAAGTATTGATTACTATTGTTGAAGTGTTTAAGAAGATTGGAAATAGTATCATATGTAATCTTCATTAATGTTGATCTCATGTTACCCTTCCAACAATAAGTTATTTTTATATCTTATCACATCTAATTATTTTTATTTTGCATATGTTTTCCTTTTTTTAGACTGTAGTTAAAAACAGTAGAAAGGAAAACTATAGACTCCTAAATAAATTACTTACATACAATGCTTACTCTATATTTTAATATCACAGATAATACTTTGGATAAGAAACTAATTTAATAAACCACCATACACAGAAGGAATGGAGACAAATAACATTTATTTATTAACTACTATAACTTTTGGGTAGTCATTATTATTTTAATGACTCTACCATAAGAAATCCTGGCTTAATTCTAAAGCTCTTATGGAATATAATGATTATCTTTCTAATGAAATCCTCTCAAATTCCCATAAGAATAATATGGGTGTTTTTTGCATCAAACTTACTACCTATGACATTAGTTCTTCAAGATGACATTACATTATCCTGGCATTTTAAACTTATCCATTCAACACATATATATTTTTCAGCATCAGCATACATTAACTTTCTCATTCTAACATATAACTTTATTTTCCTGTCTTTTATGCATCTATAATTATGACAGATCATCTGACAAAACAAATAATTTTTATTCTTATGACAAAATGACATAGTATATTTGATACATTATAATGTTTGAGATCATAGATCATCTCCTTAACTATTACATTCATTTTATTTCATTTTTTTATTTATAATATTATGCCCATATTATACATAGTATTTATCTTAACAGTATACCTTTTCTTGACTCATAATTATTATTCAATCTTTATTATGAAATATGTGTCAATATAATAAATTGATAATCTCATATATACCACTTTTATTAAAACAGGTAAAACTCTCCATACAGTAGTGCCACTTAGAAAATGATGATCATGTGATGTTTAGTGGATTAATACCAATTATGCTAATAGGATAGTGGTGTTTTTTGGTTATTAAAGAACCAAAGGCACCAACATGTATGGGTACTGAACTGAGTTCAGACTTATATGATTATATAGGATAATGAGCTTAGATTGAAAATATTATTGTATTTTCAATTTTATTCTCATGGTTTTGTAGTTATATAGAGATAAAAGGTGGTGCTAGAGGATTGCATTAGATCCTAAGATCTAGGTGCAGTGCTCTCAGATCCAAGGCTCCTCACTGATGAATGTCACAATCCAAAAACTAGTCTGGGGATATTGGATGGGTAGGTACTAGATAGGAATTTTGTGCACAAGCTTTCTGGCATCCATTGATTACTCTGGCTTGCACTGAGTGGCACTACTGTATGGAGAGTTTTGTCTGTTTTAATAACAGTTATGAACAAGCATAAGAAATGGTGATCATGTGATGTTTAGTGGTTATATACTACTTTTCTTATAATCAAACTATTACTTTTAATGCATACTAAAATTGCATAAAATCATACTATCGAATTACCCAGTACTATCTTTTATTTCTTTAGGACATCCATACAAAAATTTTATAACTAAGCATGCTATATTTTCAATTTAAAATATAATTATATTTTAAAATTATCTTAATTCTAAAATATTAATAAAAACAGAAATTATTTAAATAATTTCTGTCTACCATAAAATATCTTATATCAATACAAAACATTAGCAATAAAAAAAGTTGTGAATGAAAACATTTTTCAATTTTTTTTTTTTTTTTAAAAAATCACAAAACTTTTCACCATTATCACTATGACAACATTTGATGGTTAAAACTTAATCACTTGTCATCATTTTTTCTCTCCTCTCACTAGAAAACACACATTGTTTAAAGAACAACATTTTAAGATTAAAAAAAAATCACAATGAATAAAATCTTCTTAAGTTCTTGAGCTCTTTGAAATATTCTTCTAGGATCCTGGAATTCCCTTGAGTGAACTTTAAAATCTGGGACATTCAATAAAGTTGTAATAATTTTTCAAATATTAAATATTAGTTTATAACCCTCATTTTCTATTAAAATCATAGCATATACCTAGTTTGTCTGTAAGAAGTTCTAACTGACTTTTCTATTGTTCATATTTCTGAGCTATTGTAAAAGGTTGATGTGCATATATATATATATCAATTAGTTCTAGTTTGTGATAATATTATAATTCATCTTTTTCTTTAATATTCTTTTTTTATTAAAATAAATTAAAATTTATTAGATACAATTGAACATGTTTATCTGTACACCAAAATACATTGACTTTCTGCTAAAGATCAACCTCTTCTCCCTGCCAACAAAATGTGGAAAAGAGAGTTTAGCAAGATCAACCCTCAATGCCAACTATGTGCCACAGCAGATGAAACAATTCACCACCTCCTGTATTTCTGCATTTTTCTCAAGCCGATCAGATCCTTTATTAACGAAAGCATGTCGCTGGATATTAGAGAAGTTTTAGTCATTCAAAAGGCTATAAAGAGTGGCATATTCTCGAAAATCAGAATCGCCATTATTCTAACCTTTGCAATTTGGCTATCCAGATGCAAGTGTATATTTGAAAATGCTAATCGCAGTGTCTGCAACTTCTATATCAAATTACTCAAGCGGCTCAGGAACAGAGATAGATTGCTGGCTCCAGATTGGCTTTTCCATGAAACCTGGGTTAAGGTCATCCTCCCAGAGGAATGAAGAAGGGCAATGACCCCCCAGTCTCAGACCACAGCAAGTTCTACAGAGTGAATGCTTTGCAACAGTGTAATATTCATTATTGAAATAAATGATTCTCTTTTTTACATTCTCATACTCTTAACGATTTTCATCAAAATATATATCTTTTGCTAGTAGCAAGAATTGCTCTATCATTATTTGTTTTTAATACCATATAATAAATAAAAAACATCAATTATTCTGGCAAAATTATTTCATTATTAATAAAATACATATTATTTATTTTTCTTATTAGGTTTCAATTTTATTTCAGCATATAATTCACTTAATCCAATATAATTCTTTTAAATATCTATAAATATTATCAAGTAACAACTATCTTTAAGTTCTGTAAAATGTTTTTATAATTTTATAATGACTAATAAATAAAAGTTTCTTAATATCTTAATCATTAAACTCATTAAAAATAAAGAGATAATAAAACACTTTTTATGGAACCATATCTGCAAACTCTTTGAATTTGTTTATAATCTTTTTCCACATAATAATAATGATATTTCTTTTTACTTTCATTAGTAATCACAGTTTGACATTTAAGATTGAATTCAGTTCCTCAGTAAAGAAATTGTTTTTGTTTATTCCATGGTTTCTTTATAATCTGCTTAAGATATCTTGTATAATTATTCAGCTTATTCAAAGTAACTTAATTAATTTAAAATAAAATAAGATAAAAAAAATTAATTTTTTTTAACTAGCTAATTGAGACAGATTATTAGCTCTCATTGTTTAATCAATTCTTTTTTTTTTTGTCAGCTACCATCTTTTTACATTGTACACAGTATGATGTCAGATGATTAATTAAATCAATTTCATTGGTCATCTACTATTAATCAGCTGGCAGTTTTTTTGCATAAATTAACTTTTATCTACAAGTTGAAATAAAATAAATAAATATTTATAAACTAAATTATTAAACTTAATTGCTTTTAAATTTAAATACAAGTATTCTTTATAATAATTATTTATTTTAATTAATATATATAGTTAATAATTATATTTAAAAGACAATATTGTTATTATTATTTAAAAATTCTAATATTATCAAATTTAATATTCCCCACTGAAAGAAAATATTATTTTCCAATAAATAAATAAAATACATTTATTCTCGTTTAATAAGACTCTGCAAATGTACTCACACACATACACCTTTAAAGAGCTACTGTAATAAAAATATAACTATTATAAAGTTTAATGCTTGTAATTATTAAATACTATTATAATTGAACTAAATATGATAATTTAAAATATATATATATAACTATTGTAAAAAAAGTGTTTGTTGACTAAATCAACAGAATCCTATACTTACATCCTAAAGATTAAACTTTTATTCATAATATAAATTAAAAAATAATAATAATATAATTATATATTTTCTAAATTTAAAATTTTGATTATATAAAATTTACATCCTTCTTTGAAAGAGCAAATCAAAAGGTTACAATGTATATAATCATCTCTCATAGCAGTTTCCAAAAAGTTTTTTAAAGAAATCAAGAAATATCCAAATTTGAACTAAAGGACATAGAGAAGGTTAATCATTACACCACAAGTTCTTTTTATATCTATAAATTTATATTAAAATTGCTATACTTTCAATTTTACTAAAGTATTAAACAACTAAAATAAAGCATGGGAAAACAAAAACATGGTTTTAAACATTTCATCTTGTCACCAGCTGCATCAAAATTACAATCACATTTTTTTTAAATCAGCATTTAGAATTTATGCATATATAATGTTAACATTTCTGCAGTACTTCCTTGAAAAACAAACATAACTCTGACTGAAATGCCACAGACATTCAAACTTATGTTTGTTTCATAAGAGAGCACTGCCAAAGTTAAGATAACCAATGTCAGCAATATTCTATATTTGAATTTTAACTAGCAATGTGCAACTGCTTCTATTATATATATATATTTAAATACAGATATACTTTATATCCCTGGAGTTTTAGATGTAATTATAAGGGATTTGAACCCAGACTTTTAAGCTCCCTTCAGCTATGTAATCTATCTCATACAACCAATACACATGACTAACATACATGTGAAAAAGATAAATGATATTCAATATTCATATTTCATGCTGAACCAGCATTCATCAGTTGTTCCAGATTATCATTTCCCATATATATATATATATATATATATATATATATATATATATATAATTAGTGTTCAGTTTATATTAAGATAACAAATCTTCAAACTTTAATGAACAAGCTTCAATTTACTCCCCTCTTTAGCCATCCACACCATTGAAAATCTGATGACAGAATGCCTAAATCCCTTGATTATGCTAATATTATTGTCATTGTTGTCATGCCTATGTTGACCTTAAGTTACTCTAATTCTTTATGTATAGAATCTTATCCATTTAATACACAGAAGAGAGCATGCCAATAATATTCACATCATCAAGGGATTTGATATTCCATCATCAGATTTTCAATAATGGAGTAGATTGAGTCCTGTCCATTAAAGTTTAAAGATTTGTTATATTAATATAAACTGAGCATATATATATATAGGTGGGGAGGGGAATTATGATCTGGACCATCTGATGAGTGATGGTTCAGTATGAAATATGTATATTTGGAGATCATTTATCTTTTTCACATGTGTGTGGTCATGTGTATTGGTTTATGAGATAGAATGGATATCTGAAGGGAGCTTGAAGGTCTGGATTCAAATCCCTATAATTATATATGTATATAAACAAAGGGAGTAAATCACACACATCCCAAGTTATGAATTAAAAACGCACTAAATATTGAACAAAGGATCAAGAATAAGTTTGCACTAAGTTCTTTATGCCAGCAATTTTTAGCATTTATATTATATTTAATATATCAATTAAAGATTTATTTAAGCATATGATTACAATACACGACTGTTAATGAAAACATCCACAGAAAAGATATATGTTGAAACCACAAATTCCATCTTCAGCCTATCTTTTTTTTTAAATAATTTTAGGATGTGTCTAAATAAAAGTATTGGATAGATGGGCAAATAGAAATATAAGGTAAACAATTTAACAAACCGGAATGTAGACAGATTATTTAGATAGATAAATAAATTGATAGCTAGGTATGTATGTAGACATATTGACTGATTGAATGATTATTATACATTCCGATATATATATATAAGTAATTAATTTATTCATTCAGTATATTGAATGTTTATTATAGTAAATAGAAGGATTCAAACTTAGGATTTTCAGTCTATATATCTCCACTTCATCTTAAACAATCGATATTCATAACCATACACATATGAAAAGGATAAATAATCTCCAGTATACATATTTCGTGCAGAACCAGCACTCATCAGTTGATCCAGATCACAATCTCTCATACATATATACAATCATATTAAGATAGCAATTCCTTAAACTTTAATGGATAGGCTTCAATATTCTTACCCTTCCAACAATTCAACGGTCCATTTATATGTATGTATTAATGTGTGGATGGATGCATGGATATATAAGTAAACATATAAAGTATTAATGGTTTCTTTTTAATTTTCCTGATGACAATTTTTAATATGTAAATAATTAAACACAGTGACCCAGTTTTTAATATCACAGATCTTCTCTTCAGCTGATCAGATCCTAGATATCATGGCGATGATTCAAGAATTATTAGAATCTTATTTTTAATTAAAACAGGTGTCATTTATTTTATTTGAAAAGTTTGAAAATCTAATTAGTATTTGATTATACTTCACATCCATCTATATATTCCGAAAAAGGGTCGTATAGCGGCAATAGTTAATACATTCAACAGCTGCACCCTGATCAAGTTTCAAAGTTATATACTTGATCCCCCCCCCTCAATTCTAAACACGCTTATGTTTTTTTATGGAGCAGTCATTAGACAACCTTTTTTTAAATCAAACTTTATTTATTCTTTTGTAAATATATTCAATTATCAACAATAAAACACAGGTTGGTATAAAACTCAATCTTTCCATTGGTATTATTCTCCTCTTTTTTCGCATATTACTACTGTAACCAATGATACCTAGATTACATTACATGATCACCATTCTGTATGCACAAACTTTCTTGCATCCATTGATTATTCTGGCTTTCACTGAGTGGCACTACTGTATGGAAAATTTAATCTCTGTGATACCTAGGTTAACTGTAATTCAGACACACAAAGACAAATAAGCAGACCCCAGAGAGGTTCTTTTTTTAGAAAACGATTTTTGTGTTGCCAGTCAGAAAACTTTTTGTCTGCTTGCTTGTTGTTGTGGTTGTTGTAGTGGTAAAATGATTAATTCTGGAGGCAAAGTTCCATGGATTATATTACAGCTCTGTTAGAATTATTTATCAACTCCATGGAATAATAAACCATTTTATACAACACGTAGAATTGATTTTTTCACAGGTATTTCTCAAAAAATTTTCTGCACTTTAATTTTTTAACCATGAAAATCTTTGTTATTTTTCATTTATTGGGTTGGAGACTGTTGGGTCGTAATTAAATATTTAAATGTTGATGTATGTGTGTGTGCGCGCGCATATATAATAATACTGAAAAAAAATGCATTCAAATTTTATCATGTTATTAATTTATACATCATTATATTTTAAATTTTGATTATATGACACTTTATTAGACTTTTCCCTCCTTTTGAGTTATTCTGTAAATAACATTTCATCACTTGTAATGACAGGTGTATAAATATACTTTCAAATAAATTAAAAATTCACAAATAAAATATTTATTTATTTATTTAAAAAAGCAATTATAAAAAATAATAGTAATTTTTGAAGACTTCAGGCAGTTGGTTTGCAAAAATAAACATGTAATAATGTGAAAGCTTCAATGAAGAAAATAAAAAGTTTAATTGATATTTTAACTATCTGGTAGATTGTTTTTTATTCAAAAAAGTGTCATATTTTATAAGCTTAATGCATTTTTTGTTTGCCTGCGTAATTTTTTGAAAGTTAATATTATATATAGGGTATATGAACACAGACTTTCACACGACCCATCACTCTCCATTCTATCTCATAACGCTGATACACTTGAACACATATATGTTGAAAAGATAAATAATCACCAATATACGCATTTCATGCTAAACCAGCAATCATCAGTTGGTCCAGATTACCATCTCTATACATATATGCTATAAGTGCTCAGATATATATTAAGATAGCAAATCCTCCTACTTTAATGGACAGGCTTCAATCTACTCCACACTCCAACTCTTCAACCGCCCAGTTGGAGTGTGGAGTAGATTGAAGCCTGTCCATTAAAGTATGAGGATTTGCTATCTTAATATATATCTGAGCACTTATAGCATATATGTATAGAAAATGTAATCTGGACCAAATGATGATTGCTGGTTTAGCATGAAATACGTTTATTGGTGATTATTTATTTTTTCAACATATATGTGTTCAAGTGTATTAGTGTTATGAGATAGTGTGGAAGGTGGTCGGTCGTGTGAAAGTCTATGCTCATATACCCTATATATTACATATATAGACACAGGTATATAATAAGTCTGTATGTTTCAGTTATTACATAGTAGAGATGTCTGCCCATTCCTTGTATATGTATTCAATGGATTATGTCTTGTACATGAGGGGTCACATTGACCTTAGATCAACATGGGTGTGACAGGAATCTCGGCTTCAGGGTGGCCTTTGAGCATTCCATCATCAGATTTTCAATTGGATGGATGTTTGAAGAGTTGGAGTGTGGAGTAGGTTGAAGCCTGTCCATTAAAGTATGAGGATTGGCTATCTTAATATATATCTGAGCACTTATAGCATATAATGTGTAGAGATGGTAATCTGGACCAAATGATGATTGCTGGTTTAGCATGAAATATGTATATTGGGGAATATTTATCTTTTCAACATATATGTATTCAAGTGTATCAGTGTTATGAGATAGTGTGGAGAGTGGTGGGTTATGTGAAAGTCTGTAATCATATACCTGTATATTACATATATAGACACAGGTATATAATAAGCCTATGTGTTTCAGTTATTACCTAGTAGAGATGTCTGCCATCCCTTGAATATGTATTAAATGGATTATGTCCTGTACATGAGGGGTCAGTTTGACCTTAGGTCAATATGAGTGTGACAAGAATCTCAGCCTCGGGGTGGCCTTTGAGCATTCCATCATCAGATTTTAAATTGGATGGATGGTTGAAGAGTTGGAGTGTGGAGTAGATTGAAGCCTGTCCGTTAAAGTATGAAGGTTGTCTATCTTAATATATATCTGAGCACTTATAGTATATATGTGTGGGAGATGATAATCTGGACCAACTGATGATTGCTGGTTTAGCATAAAATATGTATATTGGTGATTATTTATATTTTCAGCATATATGTGCTTGAGTGTATCAGTGTTATGAGATAGTGTGGAGAGTGGTGGGTCGTGTGAAAGTATGTGCTCATATACTCTATATATTACATATATAGACACAGGTATATAATAAGCCTGTGTGTTTCAGTTATTAGAAAGTTAATATTGTGTTCAGCAATAATGAAAATTTGTCTGCACAGAAATGGGAAGAAACTGTGATAAGTGTTCGTTGTGTTGTGTTCTTTTAAAGAAACATTTCTTTTTATTAAATTTCACTTTTTTTTTAGCAAAAGATATTCTTTCTATTGCAAAATCTTCTGCTACTTTCCTTTTTAAAATTCTCAGTAATGAATTTTGTTTTTCATCTTCCTTTTTCCTGTAGTTTTTACAATCCCAACACATCGATAATTTTTTATTTTCAATCTAGGTTCTTTTTATATATATAATTTTATCAAGAAATATTTTTTTCCACTTATTCTTTTCATTGTTTCATCTTTTTAGTTCATCTTTTTTGTTATTTTTTTCAATTAAACATTTCTTTGTTTTCAGATTTTATTATTATTTCTAATTTAACAAGTCTAGTTTTATATAACAACCATGTTTTTCTGAAAATAAGATCTAGTCTTATATTAATTTCTGCTCCAAGAAACACCATAGGGCTTATTTTGAGGGCATGTCTTATTTTTTTCAGGTACAAGAGTATACATTTATTCAAGTACTTCTTCTCTTTACAGAAAGCTGTAAGATTCTTACCCCAGGAGCCCCCGCACTTCTTTTCTTGTACTTGCCAGAATAGATTTTTTTTTCACTCATCTTATCTGGTGATCAGAATATTATTCCATTTAAATTTACTATTAAATGAAATGTTAATTGAAGACTTACAAAACAGGAGTGGTAACAAAATGATTACAGTTAAGAATGGTTTGCCTATATAGGAGCAACTAAAAAATGCATGGACAAAAATTCAGAAAATGTTTCTGTATGTCATATGTGCATATTAAGTGTGTCCGTTATAATATACAATGATGTATTGAATTATAATGATTTATGTGAGTATGGAGACTTAAGTTATCTAAAAGTGCTCAGCCATATAATTCTTTTCTAATAATACTAAACTTCATTTTTGTGCATAAAGTGCACATTAAAACTTACCACTCAAAGGTGAAGTGCAAACAAGGATTGTATTATAATGATTTATATATGATGCAATTACATTCATCCATTATCAAGCACTTTTCAAATTACTTGTAATAGCTGTGTTTGGTTTTTTTTTAAAAAAGTTTGTTTTAAGAGAAAAATACGTAAACTAAACATTATTATTTCTATTATCTTAATAAAATCTTTTAAGTGAAAAAAATGTTTAAAACAATCGAACTAATTTTATTTTTACCTAGAATATTTAAAAGTTACTATCATAAAACTAAAACTAAATCAAGCATTCTAAATCTAACTATTAAATAAAATATGTATGTAAAAATATATAAATGAAATATAAATTATCTGATATACTTATTTGTAATAGATAAATTGTTCCTCTATAAAGGTAGAATTGCATTTGTCAAAAATTGTTGATAAGAAAATACAAAAGAACCATAAAATTTATATCCTATTTATTTAAAGCATTAATGTTAATAGTATTATTTATTTGTAGTGTAAAAGTACAGATAATCCAGAAGTGAAATTGGGATGATGGGAAACAATCATCATCCCCAAATAAACAAAATATAAAATTAAATATAAAAGAAATGAGCATGAATATGAGGAGCATGAGTCTGCACTATAAATAAGTATAAGTTCCTGAGTATTACACAAAAATAACAATCATTCATCATCATGAATGATCAACAATAAAAATAAATCAATAGTCAATCTTGTGATTGGATTTGAAATGGATTATTATAGATTAGGTTAATTATTTAGCCCTTTCCAGCTTGGGGCAATTATTTAGACAATAATTTGGATGCACAAACTAAGTGCTAATCGATAAAAATAGAACAATTTAAAAAATAATGCTGGGATACAGAAACATGCTGATCATCATCAATGCCTTCTGGCCACTTAGTATCATTAATGTACTGGCCAACTATAAACTTAGTTTCTAAATAATCAAAATAAAATGAAGTGCATGAACTTTAAAGGATATTCGCTTTGCACTATCATCATCATCTGCAAGAAGCTAGATCAGTAACAAAAGCTCTATAATAGTTACTATAAACAAAAAATATAATACAACATATAATGATTTATAATATTTTAGGATTAAATAAATTCACTGGAGTAATTTTAACAATGAAAGATCAATTTATTAATAATTAAAATGAAATTAAGGTCTACTGAATACAGCTATTCATATAAATTAAGCCCTCTGATTTTCATTAATGCCAAAAAGAAATCATTTTTACATCATAAATTTATATATATTCCAAAAGTTTACATAAACACCTATATAATAGCAAGCAGATGTGCCTTAATAATATAAAATGAACATATTTGAATTGTCATAAACTAATAATGAAAATATGATTAATTTTAATATATGTGTCTAAATGATACTCATCTACATAAACACACAGATGTTCTGTAACATATGAGAATAATAATAATAATAATAATAAGAAGAAGAATAATAATAATAATAATAATAATAATAATAATAATAATAATAATAAGAAGAAGAAGAAGAAGAAGAAGAAGAAGAAGAAGAAGAAGAAGAAGAAGAAGAAGCAGAAGCAGCTATCACATTTTAATGATACATAAATAATGACTGTTTTCACATATATATGTGGTTACCTATGGAAATATGTGCATCCATAAAAATGTGTGCACATACTGATGTTTATATCATATTTTAATTTGTTAAAATAAACTTATTAAAAATATATTTTCACAATTAATTCCATGTTGAAAGTATTCATAAAATTCACACATATATATAAGCACTCAGGTGTGCTGCTTAATAATTTAAATTAACATGTTTAAATTGTCATATAAATTCAATTCATTTTTAATAATTCATAAATGCACATGTATGTTTGTATTAAAAATGTAGGTAATATGAATCAAAGTTATTAATTCATTATTTCTAATGGTAAAAAAAGGTTTTCTTTTTACTTTTTATAAATAAAATATTAATTCTTTAACAGTCCTTCATAAAAGTTTTCTTTTTTAACAGATTATTCTTGATTAATTATAAACATCTTTAAACATAGTCCAACAAGTTTTTTCGTTCTCTAATCTAAAAAGATTTTTGGAGGTTTTTTTTTTTTAATAAATTATACTGAAAATGTATCTTACTTTTTGTTGAATAAAGTTATTTATTTAAAAAAAATTGTAATTTGAAAAGTTACAATTGTTATTTTCATTAAAAAAATTATTTAACGAGTTTAAAGTTGTAAGTATCACTGCCTCTGATTCAAATAGGCAAAACTCTCCATACAGTAGTGCCACTCAGTGACAACCAGAGTAATCAATGGATGCCAGAAGGCTTGTGCATAAAATCCCTATCTAGTACCTATTCATCCAATATTCTCAGACTAGTTTCTGACTTGTGGCCTTTGTCAGTGATGAGCTTTGGCTCTGAGAGCACCTAGGTGCAGTGCTCTCAGTGCTCTCAGAGCCAAAGCTCCTCACTGATGAAATCCACAAGCCAGAAACTGGTCTGGGGATATTGGATGTGTAGATTCTAGATAGGGATTTTATGCACAAGCCTTCTGGCATCCAATGATTACTCGGGTTGGCACTGAGTGGCACTACTGTATGGAGAGTTTTGCTTGTTTTAATAACAGTAATGTGCTAACATAAATAGTGATCATGTGATGTTTAGTGTTTTGCTACTGATTCACTGAAATTAAAATTTCTTTTTGTCTTTTTTTTTAAATTGCAGGAAAACCAAAACGATAATGTATATAGAAAAATCACCAATCTCTGCAGTTTGAGTTCCTTTTTAAAATGACATATGGCATGTTAAAATCGGACAAAATTTCAATTTTTTATTAATATTTTTATTAATAAGTTCTTTTTTTTTCTGCTTAGTTTACTAGATTGCACAAAGAAGCCAAAAGCACAATTTTGGTATTGGTCAGACTCCTTAATAAAATGAATTCAAGATGTCTTGATGTTTATAATTTCAAGGCCTTCATCCCAAAAAAAAAAAAATTTTAATTGATTAAATTATACTTGCATTCAAATTCAAATATAATGGAAGTACTGATTTATGTACAATGTAATTTTGGGCTTTGATCCAAGTTTGATGCAACCTTATTTTATAGAGATAATGATTCTCAAAAGGTTTAATAATTTATTTGTGTGTTTACATTTGTATTAGTATCTTTGGGTTTGTATTTGCATGTCTGTGTTCGCATAACAAGTAATGATTTTTATATATAAAATTAAGATATTATAGAATAGTTCAATGTAAATTTTAAGACTGATTATCAGATGTACAGAAAGGTTTAAGTTAATAAAGCAATCACAAAATTTATGGGCATAGTGCTATATAAAAATATAAACTCTTAAAACCAGTAAAAAGAGGTTTCAAGTGGTGTGTGTGTGGTGATAGGCACAATTGTTATGTATACCACATGGAATTGTATCAGGCAAAGAATCAAATCCTTATTCTTGCCTATGCCTTGATAATCATGCTGTCGAGTCAGTAGTTTTTCCACATCTTGCATTATATTATTTTTAAGTCTATAGCTAGCAAATGAACTATATGCAAATAAATTATATCTTGTGTCACAATAAATTTAACAAGATAGTTGGTGAGCACAAAAACTATAAATACTACTGATGCACACAAAAAATATAAAATGAAAAAATGAAACTCATTTTATTATTGATAATAGCATTCAATTTCTAGTTTTGGATAGACAAGAAGCCAATTGCTATGATGACAAATGCATATTCATCTTCTGGAAATGATTTATTTTGTATCTTTTATTAGGATGAATCTTTTTCTTAGAGACATTTGAGATTTTTTAACTTTTGATATACAAGATAAAAAGATTTTTTTATGTCAATACTTTTTAAGTTTTGAAGCTATGACTTATCTCAGGTAAAAAATATTATATATGGTTTGAATGAGAATTTTGTGAGGAATACAAATAAATTATCAATAAGATGTAATTTTAAATGTAACTAATGATAACAATACAGTAATATTTTTTTCAGAAGTTGAAATTTTTTTACTTACTTTTTAATAGTAATCACTATTTCTCTTAGCCTTATTGTTTTTCTTAGTTTGTCTATTTTTGTCAATATATAACATTTTGTTCTACCTTGTGTAATGGGCACATACGTACGTTACATTGTTTTTTATTATTAATCATGAAAGAAAAATAAAAAGTTCGCTTTTAAAAATTTTCTTTAAGAATTAAAAATTGAAATTAAATATCATCTTAAACTTGTATATATAAATTGCACAGATAAAAAAAAAAAAATTATTAAAATAAAACTTTATTAAAAATAGAAAGGTATTTTAAAAACAAACCTAAAAAGATTTAGAGATAAAAATATATCTTTAATCTTGGAAAACACATTAATTAATCAGAAATGGAAATGATTGTTTTAATTAGTTAAATGTAAACCAGCCTTGGGTATTTAAATGTAAAAACATCGGTCAGATAGGAAAACAATAGAAACTTTTAGCAAATAAAAAGAAATCTCTATGGAATCGGACCTCAGCGAAAGGACCATCGCATTGATGACATAATGTAAATTCAATCCTTCAAATTAATATAAAAGGACAAGTTTGAAAATTATTAGATGATTAATTATTATTACGATGTGACTATATGTATTAGTACGGAGTTGGAGGTGAAGGGATTGAAAGACGCACTTTCAATTCTTTCAGCTATTAAAGAAAAGGGAGTGAAACATTGTTTTCTACATTGAGGACCAACTAAACTAAAAAGCCTCCGAGTGAATAAATAAAACAACGGCTAAATGGATACCAATCTTTTTAGGATGGCGTGGGAATTCACATTCAAATGGCAAGGAACATATAAAGATGAACTGTTTAAAAAACTGTAAGAACTTTATAATTTATGAACATTAAATTAAAAACTTTCCATATATAAAAAATACAAATAGAATCCTATCTGACCAACGTAAATTAATATTAATAATGTTATTTGATTTTTTTTTTTTTTTTTAGTTAAAATCATTTCCATTTATTTATTTTTTGTTCTTTACGTTTTATCATGATTTTTGTTTTTCGTTAAATTAATTCTATAAATGTTAAACTTAAGTCAGGCGTGAATGGCTGTATAGATTTGTAAAGTTATATTAGGGGAGGGTAATCTTAGGTTATTTGTGTCGTAGTTGAATTGGGTCAATGGATGGGATATATTGGTGTGATTAGTAGATATAATATCAGATTCACTATGGGCAGAATCGTTTCATATGCCGCACTCACTCATTTGCCTATGGAAGGAATTATAAGATGGAGAACGCAGTTCCTTTCTATGGAGTTTTTTTTTATTGCTCTTCTTGTCAGATAGATGTCATATTCCTATTTGACGAGAGGCAATTTCTTCTCTTAACTTTTTGGTGCTGCCGTATTTCATATTACATTGAATGCATCGATATATCAGATAAATTGATGCCAGTTTTGGCTGCGAACTTTTAGCCTAAGGTTAAATAGGGATAGAATGTTTTATTTTCAAATGCAAATCTATGTAGTCTATTCATACTTGACAATAAAAATGCATTAAATTTAAGTTGTTTGTAGATGCTTGCATGGATTGGTTATCGGTTAAGTATGTTTTGGGTTTTCATATTTGATCAAAATATATAGACATTCGATAAATAATGATACCTTACGGTGAGTATCTAAAATGTATTTATTCAGATGTCTTTTAAGTTATTGGTGACAATGCAAGTATCTTATGGTGAATACTATTGGGTTGCTTATAAATTTCCCTCTGCAATTGTCAGTATCAATGACTTTATATTTTGATCGTTTATGTTTATTTTGAAATGTTTTTAACCATTGTAATCTATGTAACCGATCTATACTCAAATTATTAAAACAAATTTTTATAATTCCATCTGTGCGAACTTAATTAAAATGTAAACTTATAATATAATAGTATAACAATTAAAATGTAAATTAAAATCTAAAGTAAAGTTAAAAATTTAAGTTAAAGTAAAAAAATGTAAACTGATTCTAAAATAATGTTAAATCTTATATATATATATATATGCGTAAATAAATTCTTGTATGTTAATTACTGGCAGTAGCTTACTTTATTTATTTTTTAATATTGAAATATAATTAGATAAGATATTATATTATTAAATCTCTGCTACTCCCTGAGCTAGTGACATGGGCTAACAACCAGAACCAAAAAATTAAAAAAAAAAAAAAAAAATTTTTTTTTTACTTACGTATCTGCCTACTTTATAAATTTTTCTAGGTTCAAATGCCTAGATGGCGCCCTGTAGTGCAGGTACCTTTAGTCTACCTTCTCCGGATCGTTACCCTTGATTAAAACTGAAGTTGTAAAAATTGTATCTTAAGTCAGTTTTTTAAAAATTCAATATGGCAACAAATACCTTAAATAACTCACCAGCTGTACTTTATATATATGATGCAGTAACTTTATTTGTGCTTCTCTGTATATAGATAAAACAGAATACATATAAACTAATTCTTCAGTAAGCTGATGAACCTTCTGGATAAGCTGGTCCCTTCTAAATAATAGATAGATTTATTGTCATCTTTGAAAAATATAATCTGATAACTGTTGGCCTGCAGTGAGCTCCCTTTAATCTCTCTGCTGTCTAATACATATATAGGCTATTAACCACATACAAGTTGAGCTTTGCCTCCATGTGAATTTAAACTCTACCATCATGAACTAGTAGCAGCAGCTGGACTTCCGTTGTCTTGCCTTCAGTTATATCTTCATAGTAATTCTCTATAACCAGTAAAACTTAAAAAAATTCCCTTTTAATCTTTTTTCAATCTTTTTATTGTCAGGATGGATAAAAATACAATAATTAAAAATGTTTTTTTCATCTTGATTGAAAAAACTAATGACACTTTTCAATTCACTTTAATTCTTTGAAAAACAATTTTGTAGTATTTTTATCAAAATATGTTACACAAGCTTTAATTAAACAAATTTGTTCATTAAAATAGATAGTGGAATTGTATAATTAGCTGTATATCTATTGTAATATAAAAACATGCTTACTTTTAATTTCAAAGTCAGAATTAATAAAATATTATTTAGACTTTTTTAAATGTTTAATTTATATTTTTTTTTTATATTTGAAGTTATTTAATCCTTAACTGTTATCCAGTGTAATATAAAAAATATCTATAAAAATTTTTGTCTATGTTTATTTCTACTTTTTCTTTTAGATATATATACATGTGCACACATACTACTACGTTGTTCTTTGCTATGAGACACAATTGTCGCAACTCCCTCATTATGAGGAAAAGGAAAAGCAAAATAAAACACCAATGTAACAATATTTTACATAATATATATGTATAATTAACACAAACTTCATACATCTAACTATGTACTTCAATTTTTTTAACATTTGACAGGAATATGACAGCTCACAGAATGATTAGTGAACTGAAATTCTGAGATATATAAAGAATTCAGCTACTAGACTATAAGTACACAATGCACCATGAAGACTGAGAGAGCGACCTCAATTTAGACACCATAAACTATCACAAACCTTGATATGAAATAAAAATGCAAAATCTTTGCAAAGCCCTGCTCCTTTGAGTCTTAGGGCTGAAAAATACAAAACTATTTCTTACTCCTTTTCTTGGAGACTTAGAGGCTGAGATAATGGTGGGACTCTGTTAATTGCACCAGGATAAAAAATAAGAATCAAAAAGTGGGTTGGAACAATACCTGAGATAGAACATTCCATGTAGTTGCATAAAAACATTGTATCCTCAAGCTAATGACAAAACCCTCCGTCCATTATCAAAACAGAAAGTACAACTAAACAAACTCCAACCATCAAAAAAACAATCCAATCCCCAAAATCATAGATTTTCTATCCAACTCTAAATATGAACTCCTTAAATATACATTAACCACTATTTTATAACTTATAATCATCAATACTCTTGCATATTTTAAAATTAATTCTGCTTAAAATGCATTCTTTTTTCTTTCTTGGATGTGGTTATATTTGAAAGCAAGTTGAGTGGCAATTTTGTAGTGATGGCCACCAGTACATGATCATGATTGGCCACAGTTGGTAGCCATTTGTAACAGTATACCACATTAGGGCTGAATTATGAAAAGATAGGAAATCATCATTATCCCCAAATAAATAAAATATAAAAGAAATGAGCATGAATATGAGAAATATGAGTCTCATTTGGATCCTTTGATCTATTGTGTATAAATAACTTCATTGCTTTCACTGAGGTCTGAGTTTATTTGTCCAATCCTTATTTGCAAGCTCATATTTTTGAGTGGAAATAACAGCCTTTTTAATTAAATTCTTTTAATCATTTGTCTTCTACATTTTAATCTAGCAATCTTTTTACAAGCATTTAAATAACTTTTCCTAGAGGCTCATTTCCACTTTTTTTTTTTTTTTTTTTACTGTTTTCTTTTAAATCATTTCAAATAAATTTAGAATCTATTATTCTTTTGAATTTTAGAAAATATTTGGTTTTTAACACAAATTAACTTTATGATTAATTATATCATATACATTATCTCTGTATTTATAATATATATATTTAATTTTTATTTATTAAACTTAAATTTTGTTTGTAATTTTTTTATAAGCAAACATGAAGTATATATACACGCATTAGTCAGCGTGGTGAGTTTATTGGCTTTTTACCTCTGAGTTTAAGATCAAGAAACACCATGGTCTTCCTTCTCAGTGCCTGATAAGGCAGAATGAATGTTTGTGTAAATGATAAATATTTTTCCAATACATATATACAATTATAACAGACAAAAATAAAGCATGGCCCTTATTCCCAGGAGGCTGTAAAGTCACCAACCAAGGCAGCGGTTGGTGGCCGAAGGCGGAGGGTGCTAAGAATCCCTGATTGCGGACCCAGGCTGCCATTTGATGATGACTTTTTATTTAGGTACTTACAACTGCAGATCACTTTCAAGTGAAGGAAGATTGCAAGAATTAGAAGAAGAACTGTCTTATATTAAATGGGACATTATTGGACTTTGTGAAGTTAGAAGAAAGGAGAAGAAACAATTGATTTTAAAAGTGGACATATACTCTATTATAAAGGCACACATATTGGAAATACAAGTGGAGTAGGATTCATTATAAATAAAAAGTGGAAGAACAATATTGTGGAGATTGATGGTGTATCGGACAGAGTGGCAAGATTAGTTATACAACTTAATAGCAGATACCAAATGCAGATAATTCAGGTTTATGCCCCAACAAGTTCTCATAGTGATGAAGTAGTAGAAGATTTTTATATGGATGTACAAAAGGCTTTTGATCAGAGTAAACAACATTTTAAAATTGTTATGGGAGACTTTAATGCTAGAATTGGTAGACAAATGAAAGATGAAATTGCTGTAGGTAATTTTGGTTATGGTAATAGAAATGAGAGAGGACATAGACTTGTGGAGTTTGCAGAAAAAGAAAAACTTTATATTATGAATTCATTTTTTGAGAAAAATGTTAAAAGGAAATGGACATGGAAGCATCCAAATGAAGGTACAGCAGAATTGGATTATATTTTGACTAACAGAAAATACATATTTCAAGATTGTAATGTTCTTAATAAATTTAACACAGGAAGTGATCATCGATTAGTAAGGTGTAAGTTACGTGTTAATGTAAAACTAGAAAGACAAAAATTATTAAGAAAAACAATATTTACAGTTGATATTCCTAATCTTCAGAAACATTCTAATGAATTTAAATTAGAACTTACAAATAGGTTTCAAGTGTTAGGAGATTTTGAACATGATACAGATTTGAATGAAATTAATATGAAAATAACTGATACACTTTTAAAAACTGCAACAAACATAGCTGGTAGAAAAAAGCAGCAATTGACTAATAAAATTTCTACTGAGACTAGAGAATTTATGAAGAAAAGAAGGAATATGAAGATATACAAAAATGATGTATTAAAAAGAATTGAATATCTCGAATTTTGTAAAATGGTACGAAAAGAGTTGAAAATGATATAAGAAAGTATAACTGTGAAATAGCAAGGAAAGCTGTAGAAGAAAATAAAAGTCTCAAAAATGTTAAACAACATTTTGGTATTGGTAGGAAATTTATATCTGCAATAAGAAAAAAAGATGGAATTATTACTAAAAAGAGAGATGACATCATGAAATTGGTAGAAGATTTTTATCAAGAATTATATAGTAATAAAGAACAAGTACCTCCTATATCTATTACATCTTCCGAATTGCCCAGAATTTTAAATGAAGAAGTGAGACATGCAATTAAGTGTATGAAGAAAGGAAAGGCTCCAGGAAATGATGGAATTATAATTGATATATTAAAAGAAGCAGGTGAAGAAATAGAAACAATTTTAGCAAAGTTATATACCAAATGTCTAAATGATAAAGATGTACCGGAAGATTGGAAGAATGCAGTAATAATATTAATATTTAAAAAAGGTGATAAAGAAGATATTAGAAATTACAGACCTATCAGCCTTTTATCAGTTTTATATAAAATTTTTACCAAGATAATTACAACTCGTCTACAGAGAACTTTGGATTTCCACCAACCAAGAGAACAAGCTGGATTTAAAAGTGGTTTTAGTACAATAGATCATATCCAGGTATTGAGAGAAGTCATAGAAAGGACAAACGAATATGAGTTGTCATTATGTTTTGGATTTGTAGATTATGAAAAGGCATTCGATTCTATACACATTTCTTCAGTGATTAAAGCATTGGATCATCAAGGTATAGATCCAGGATATTGTCATATTTTAAAGAATATTTATAAAAATGCAACAGCAACAATTAGATTACATAATGATACTGGAAAAATCAACATTGAGAAAGGTGTAAGACAAGGTGACTCCATATCTCCAAAACTCTTTACAGCAGTGCTGCAAGAAGTATTTTGTGGATTAAAATGGGAAACTAAAGGAGTGAAAGTAAATGGAGAGTATTTAAGTCATTTAGATTTCGCAGATGATGTAGTTGTTTTTGCAAATAATGCTTCAGAGCTGCAGGAAATGTTGCAGGAGTTAGCAGATGAAAGTAGAAAAGTAGGACTAAAGATAAATGTTAAAAAGACTAAAGTAATGTTTAATCGATTTGCTCAAAATATGAAAATAAAGATTGATTATGAAGAATTAGAAGAAGTTAACAGTTACAAATACCTTGGTCAGATTATTAATACAGATGGAAACATAATGGAGGAAATTAATCATAGAATTAAACTTGGTTGGAGTGCTTTTGGTAGAAATAACTTGATACTAAAAGGAAATATGCCTATGTGTTTGAAAAGGATGGTTTTTAACAAATGTGTTTTACCAGTTCTTACTTATGGATCTGAGACTTGGACACTTAATAGAAGAGCAATACAGAGACTTCAGACCACTCAAAGGAGTATGGAGAGATGTATGTTGGGAGTAACAAGAAGAGATCGAAAACGCAATGTATGGGTAAGACAACAAACAGGTGTTACTGACCTTATTGAAAAAATTAAAAGATTGAAATGGAGTTGGGCTGGACATATTGCTAGAAGAGATGATAATAGATGGACAATTGAAATTTTAAACTGGATTCCAAGAGATTGTAAAAGACCCAGAAAGAGACCACATGTGAGATGGATGGATGAAATAAGGAAATGTGCAGGGGTGTTGTGGAGAAGAGAAGCTAAAGATTGGAGAAGATGGATTAAACTTGGAGAGACCTTCATCCTGCAGTGGATTGATAATGGTTGATGATATATATATATAAGCAAACATGAAGTATATATATATGCATATATATATATATAGCTTCAATGGTAATTATGTACTAGACCTACAATGTAGGAGACATGCTACACCTTTTCACAGACATGATAAATGTCTAAGCTTGTGATCTCATCAAATAAACCCTGTGATCTCATCTGATCTTATCCAATAACATGATAAATTTACACTTTCATTTATTGTCCAGATTTCATTCAGATAAGTTCTTCTCAAAGTGTTTTTTTATTTCAGTACCGATTTATTTTTCCATTTTCTAATTATTAGTACTTTTTAAAAAACAGTACAAAATGATGAACATTTGGAGTTTATCTGATACTGAGATCAGTGCAGTTGAGTACATCCATGTTTCAGACAAGCAGTGGCATTAAATGTAATAATAAAATAGGCCTTTGTAAAAGAACATGGTTAGAGGGTTCCAGAATTCCATTTTTAATGATGATCTGATTTATTTACAACTGGGCTCACAAATTAACATCCATAGAATGGCAAAAACAGAGCTTGGTTTAGCAGAGAAAAATGTAAAGTTGGAGGTCCTAATAAAATCATTGAAATTGATGAAGGCCTTTTGCACAAAAAGAGAAAAAAACAACCAGATAAATTCTTCCAGAACAGTGGATGTTTGATGACTTGTGCAGGGAGACCAATGAGTGTTTCATTATAATAATTAATGATAGAACAGTGGCAACTCTGATGGAAATCATCAAAAAAAATGTGGAAGAGGAATTGGCGATTTATTCAGACTGTTGGAAAGCCTATAAAACTGCTGAATTACAAGCTGCTGGTTACCGACTATTTCCCTGTCAATCATGTCTTAAGTAATTTTGAAAAAAAAATTACTTAAAGCCTCCATTTCGGAAACAAAATTTTATCCACTTAAAATAAAGTAGAACAGACAAACAGTTGTTTCATTATCGCAGCAATTCCTGTTACATATTGCATGGTAAGTATGTTTTCATTTTAAGTAGTTTGTAATTTCATGCCAGATACACACATATTTTAGATATAATATTTAGACATGCTTTTATTTTAGTTATAGACATAGTAATAATTTAGTTTTATTATTTTTGGGGGGTTGATTTTGTTTCAGTGATTGTAATTTTATGACAGTCTTAAACATTCATATTTAAAGTAACATTTGAAAATTGCATAATGCCAAATTTTTTTTGTGAAATTTATATTTTTAGTATTCTTAAAATTGTACTTTTTCATATTTAGTCTGGTGCAATTAGTGTCACTTATTAGAGCTGTTATGCCTTTCCACATATGTACTCAGACTGCTGATAATTTTGTAAATCTTGTGAAAATATCATGTACCCTTAGTTCATTTTGATGAATTTATCATTTTAAATTTGTACAAATTTCAGTGTACACATTATTTGATTAGATCTGCAGATTGATATGAATGTGAAAAGGCATAGCAGATCTAATAAGTTGCAGGCCTAATATGTAAGTACCACTTCAATATATATATAATGAACAATGATAAAGATATTATTCTTTATCGGATAATCTCTAGTCTAATGAATGACTAATAAAAATTATTAATATACTTTCATTAAATGATTATGAGAGCAGCACATATGATATTTATCAATTAAACTAGTAATTTACTATATATATACTGAACAATGATAAAGATATGTGTAAAGAGATTATGGTCTAGGCCAACTGATGAGTGCTGGTTTGGCACAAAATGTGCATCTTGGGCATTATGATTGCTATGTCTGAGGGTTACTCTATGAGAGAGAACCAGTCAGCAAGCATAAAAATAATCCAGGGTTTTCACAGATAGCAAATTATCACTATTACCATTCGAGGATGGTTTCTTCTTGGAGACTAGATATCCTTCCAAGGCATTGACTACTTTTACACACGTGAACCTGGACACAAGAGAGAGAGTAGATCGTTCTACCCTGCTATTTATATCCATGCTTATCGATCTGTCATGTCTGGTCTGGATAAACGATAGCAGCGCTCTCTTTATATTTATTTAACAGAGTAATCCATAAGCAGGTATGAAGTTTTTACGTATTTATACTTAAGTCTGTAGGTGGGTATATCGCACTCCTCCCCCTACTCTGGAAATAAATAGAGCTTAACTACAAACGTAGTCTTTAAACTTAACAGGTAAACGACGTGCTCTGGAAAGTCTTTGTGTTTTTAACCCTTCTTGCACTGGGTCACACGGTACATCCTCCAACTCTTCATCTTTTGAAGTATCCTTATTCAATACCATTTCCAGATCGGTTTCATCTCCACGTTCCGTTTCTATATTTGTATCCAACGGCATTTCTATATTTGTATCCAACGGCATTTCACTCTCGTCCTCTGATGCAGGGTCATCTCGATGGTGGCGAAGGTGGTTTATGTGTTTTCTAAATGATTTTTTATTTTGTAACTCCACCAGACGAATTTGTTTTGACAGTAGCTGTTTTACAGTTCCTGGGATCCATTTACTCTTCAACACATCATAAATCCAAACGTCTTCACCTGGTAGAAACTTATCCGTTGAGAAAACTCTGCTCTTATGGTTTCCAGGCAAAAGTTGTGATAGATGTGTCCGGCACTTCCGACCCATTAATAACTCTTCTGGGGTTTTTCCTGTTGAAGTACTCGGTGTGAAATGCTGTGTATACATTGCTTGCACTAATGCATCCGACATGTTCTTTAATTGTATTTTTTTTATGGTGTACTTTAGGTGTTGCACTCCTTGCTCAGCTATACCATTGCTCTGAGGGTGGTATGGTGGTGTGAGAGTATGTTCTATTCCTCTGTCCCTCAGAAAATCTTTAAATTTTGTTGACGTAAATCCTGCACTGTTATCTGTTACAACATTTTCCGGATAACCGTGGGTAGCAAACACTTCATTTAACACCCGGATGGTGCACTCAGCACTGGTATCTTTAACCACTCTGTACTCAGTCCAACGTGAATACGCGTCAACTAATAACAATATAATATATCCGTTCAATGGTCCAACATGGTCCAGATGAATTCGCGACCATGGGGCAGAAGGTGCTTCCCAAGTTTCAAATTTTTTTGGAGGCAGTTTAGTTATCTGTTGGCAGTTTACACATTCTTTCAGCGTGTTCTCAATATCCTTTGTCAAGTTTGGCCACCATACATATGATCTAGCCAGAGCTTTCATACGCACTATTCCAGGGTGTCCTTTATGCAATAAGCTTAAGATTTTTTTTCTGCCATTAGTAGGCACTAAAACACGATCATTATTTACTATGCATCCATTGCACACAGACAGTCCTTCTCTTGCAATCCAGATGCCATGACTTAATTCACTGGGGCATCTAGATGGCCAACCTTTTCTTATCCAATTTATCAATTTCATGTATCCTTTATCATTCCTAGTCCAGTGCGCTATGATGTTGCTATTTATTCCTTCTGGATTTAGAGCGTCAATGTAGTTTATTTCCTTTATTTCATAAGTAATTTCCTTTACATCTGGCAATCTGGACAAAGCATCAGCATGACTGATCTTTTTTCCGGGTTTGTAAATTAACGTGAAATCATAATGCGACAATATATCTATCCATCGTAACATACGTGGGCTTGACGATTCATAAACATTTTTTACACAGCCGAAAATTCCCGTTAGAGGGCGATGATCGGTATAGATCGTGAATTTCCGTCCGTATGCATATTGGTGGAACTTCTTTACCGCGAAAATCACTGCTAAAGCTTCCTTATCCACTTGACTGTAATTTTTCTCAGCTGGTGTCAGTACTCTCGAAGCAAACACAATAGGACGTTCACCTTCATAACATGGATGAGAGAGGACAGCTCCGACGCCGTATTCCGATGCGTCTGCAGTAATACATAATTCCCAGTCATTCCGATAATGCACTAACAAACTTTCCGATGTCAGCAAGTCTTTTGCAGTTTCAAAAGCTTTATTTTGTTCTGTGCTCCATATCCAACGTTGTTTTTTCTTTAACAACATGTATAGCGGTGATAGCACATGTGATTTCCCAGCTAAAAAACTTTCGTAGAAATTTAGCAGTCCTAAAAATGCTTGAAGTTCCTTCACGTTTTGGGGTTTTCTGGCATTTTTTATGGCTTTTACCTTTTCTGGGTCTGGGCGGCGTCCTCTTTCAGTTACGATGTGTCCGAGAAATTTAATTTCCTTCGCAGACCATATACACTTTCCTACGTTTAATTTCGCTTTAGCTTGGTCTAACTTCAAACAAACCTGATCCACATGCTTTTCAAGCTCATTTTCTGTCTCACCAATGACGAGAATATCGTCCAAGTACGGGATTACCCCGTCCATTGCTCTAAAAAGCATATCCATTTTGGCTTGAAACACGTTTGGTGCGATCGTTATTCCATACGGTAATTTATTGCACTTATATAAGCCTTTGTGTGTGGTTAACGTGAGTAGCTCTGCCGTCTCCTTAGTTACAGGAATCTGATGAAATGCTGTTTTTAGATCTATTTTTGCAAAATATTTTGCCTTCTGTAATACTGCCAATACTTCTCTCACATTTGGAACGGGGTAAGCTCCCTTATTTATATATTTATTTATTGTGAGACGATAATCTCCACATAACCGTAAACTACCCTCTGGTTTCACAATCGTCACTATCGGGGTCATCCACGATGACTCTTCCGTAGGTGTGAGAACTCCTTTAACTACAAGATCATTTAATTCTTTCTCTACTTTTTCTCTTATCGCAAACGGCACTTTTCGAGGTTTACATATAATTCCTTTTGCATCTTTCACTAGTTCAATATCCACTGGTCTAGTTCTAAATTCCGACACTCCAGGCCTAAACAATTCCGGGTATCGTTCTTTTATGGTAGTTTCTATACGGACCTTTTTTAATATTTCCACACGTATTCCCAAAGCCGCGAACCAATTTCTGCTGAGTAACGGGCTAATATTATTTTTTACTATATATAATTCTAGGAACTTATGTCTTTTATTCAACGTCACTGGCACAGTAGCTTTCCCTTGAATATTTATTCTATTTCCGTTTATATCTGTGGCAAACACATCTGCTTTCCGTAGCTTTAAGTTATTATACCAGTCTTTTTTTATTTCCATCCAGTCTTTATGTGATATAATTGACAAGCCGGCACCGCTGTCCACTTCCATTGTCATCCGTTTATTGCAAATTTGCAATTCTACACAAATGTTATCCAATTTGGTGTGGTCATTTCTAACGGCATTGATAGATATTTCACGTTCCACCTCACTCCGGGGCTTGTAATCTGATTTTTTTCTCAGATATTCGCCGTCTCTGGAATGACACACAGCTGCTAAGTGCCCTCTAGTGTTACACATCCTGCAAACTTTGTCTTTATATCTGCAAATATTTTTCAAATGTCCTATTTTTCCACAGCAATTACATGTTTGTTTCTTACTGTAGCCACTGGAGGTCGCGATATTATTTCTTTCTCTTTCTATACTGAAGGCTATTTTTTCTGGGATTTTTGCCGTAGTGTACTCCGATGCCATATTTTTTTTTTTTTTGTGCGTCGCTTAACTTACGGTTCTATCCTGTCAACTGCGCCACTCTGCTATGTCTGAGGGTTACTCTATGAGAGAGAACCAGTCAGCAAGCATAAAAATAATCCAGGGTTTTCACAGATAGCAAATTATCACTATTACCATTCGAGGATGGTTTCTTCTTGGAGACTAGATATCCTTCCAAGGCGTTGACTACTTTTACACACGTGAACCTGGACACAAGAGAGAGAGTAGATCGTTCTGCCCTGCTATTTATATCCATGCTTATCGATCTGTCATGTCTGGTCTGGATAAACGATAGCAGCGCTCTCTTTATATTTATTTAACAGAGTAATCCATAAGCAGGTATGTAGTTTTTACGTATTTATACTTAAGTCTGTAGGTGGGTATATCGCAATGATTACAACCCTTCACAAAGTGTTAAAAGTGGATAGAAACCAGTTCATATCTTACATGAGAGTGGTGTAGTGTAAATTATACTACAGAAATATTATTCATTATTGGATAATCTCTAGTCTAATGAATAACTAATAAAAATTATTAATATAATTTCATTAAATGATTTGTGTCAAAGTTGTGAGGGCAGCACACTTGACACTTATTAATTAAATTGTAGTAATTTGTTATATATATATACTGAACAATGATAAAGATACATGTAAGTGGTATGGGCCAACTGATGAGTGCTGGTTCAGCAAAAAATGTGCATTTTGAGGATCATAGATCTTTTTATATATCTTTGGCCATATGTTTATGATTTCATCCCTCCACAAGATGTTAAAAGCTGATAGAAATCTGTCCCTACCTTGTGTGAGATTGTTGTAATGAAAATTATACTACAGAAATATTATTCATTTGAGATAATCTATAGTCTAATGAATGATTAATAAAAATTATCATGATATATATGAAGTGATAAATAATATTTTAATATTGAATATCATAGCAGGAAATAGAAATACAAGAAAAGTGTTTTAAATAAAATGAAGAACCAATTATATTAATAATAAAATACTAATACAATTACTTATACCTTAAATTCGAATCAAGGACAATAAAAGCTTTAAAACAATTTAGCTTCCAATCAGCTTTATTTTTTTTTTTTAAATAGTTAGTTGAAAGACAATCGATCTAACCATATAATTATTTGGTAATTAAGTGTCTTTTAAATAAATCTTGTGTTAAGATTTGTAGAGGTCCCTACTGTCGTTTTTCAGGGGCATGGTCTAGCCTTAATAGATATTACTTAAATGAAAACATGAATGGAAATGTCAAATCATCACTATTTGATAATAATTCTGGAATTAATGCTTTCTCCTTGTCAGTTTCTGTATAGTTATAGAAGTCTTTAGCCTAAAGGAGTTATTTAAAAAAATTTATCTTTATTTATAACTTATTATTAGAAAGGATTTGAACTCAGACTTTCAATATCCCTATATCTATCCACTCCATCTTATACAACTGATACACATGACCACATATATGTGAAAAAGATAATTGATCTCCAATATATATATATATATTGTATGTATGTGAACATCTGCATCAATTGTATAAGATGGAGTGGATAGATGTATAAGATGGAGTGGATAGATGTATAAGATGGAGTGGATAGATCTAGGGGTCTAGAAAGTCTTAATTCAAATTCTTTCTAATTACATTAAGTTCAGTATAAAAAAAATACTTGTATTTAAATATTATAATTTATCAGTACATTTTTATTTAAGTGCCTTGTAACATAGCTTTGTGATATATATTCTACCTATCATAATTGTTATTATAAGTCAACAATTGGAAATTATAAATACCGATATACAATTATTATTCTATTGTTTGATCACAATATCTATTATCAAGGATTGTTTAAAATTGACAAGCTTTTAAAATCACTTAATATTGAAGTGACATATTTTAAGCATTAATTGATATCGTTATCTAAATATATATTTTAAAATGTTAAGAGTTCATTGAAATATGATCAGAGTGAAATATTTTATAATAAAATAAAGCGTGAAAACATGAATTAATCATCGCCAAAAGAGAGAGGGAGGGAGAGAGAGAGAGAAAAGTATTTCAAAAGTTTTTTTTTGTTGTTGCAAATGACGTTAAACTTAATATTTTAAAAATAGAAATCTTTGAATGCTCTAAGATATTGGATTCTTCATTAGGCTGTCAAAACAAAACACTAATAAAATTTAAAATACCTTTTAGAAGAATCCCATTAAATAAGTAGGGGGGTTTTCAGTCCACATTTATCCTCCATTCCATCTCAAACAACCGATACCCCTGACCACATACATGCGAAAAAGATAGATGATCCTCAATATATGTATTTCACGCAGAACCAGCACTCATCAGTTGGACCAGATCATAATCTCTAACATATATATATGCAATCAGTGCTTGATTTATATTCAGATAGCAATTCCTTAAACTTTAATGGACAGGCTTCAATCTTCTCACCCTTACAACTATTCAACCATTCATTTCATTGAAAAACTGACAATTGAAATCTCAAAACTCTTATAGAATTGGATATTGTAGTGATACCCGTGTAAACATTATAACAATCTAATCCCTCATATTATTGGACCATTACGCATCTATATATAATCATGGGAGAGTGATAAGTTAAACTTATATTATGATGTAATCTACTTCCAAAACAATATGTAATTAGCCTATTCAATGTAAAAAATTAAATAATTTGTCCAATTAATTTTTTCTCTGCAACAATTGAAATATATTTCATATTACAGTACTATTTCAAGTTATAATTAATAATTTGTTAAGCGCATACTCACACTCAATATGTAAGTAATATATATTAAGGTTATAACCTTAAGACTATGTACCTAGATGCAAGAGTAGGGACCTTTACAAATCTTAACACAAGATTAAACTTTAAAAGACAAGAGCTCTTGTCTTTTAAAGTTTAATCTTGTGTTAAGATGTGTAGAGGTCCCTACTGCCATATCTAGGTGCATAGTCCCAAGGTTATAGCCTTAATAATATTTCACTGATTTTGATGATTTGATAGATTTTTCTTATAAATTTTTATATACTACCCTCCTTAAAAATTGTCACCCTACATATTTTGCATTATGCAAAATCAGCACCAATTAACCTACAACTTTCTTTTAAAATTAAATTGTAAGTTTGAGTACTAGATAATCTGGCTAGCCAGATTACGATTGTATATCTATGTTTAAATGGCATCACAATTATTATTTTTATAACTGTAATAACTATTTTCCAAAATAGAGATCTGCCTATAACAATGTTATTTCAACTAAAACAATAGCAATTTTTTTTGCACAATAATGCCACCTAGTAAGAATTATAGTAATCAATAGATGCTAGAAGGTGATGTAACTAATCTTATCTAGTGTCTACTCATCCAATATTCCCAGACTAGTATTTATCTTATGGCTATCATCTGTGATGAGCTTTAGATCGGAAAGCTGAGCATGTCAATTTTTGGATCAAATGTATACCTAGTGGAGAAATAATAAATGATCAAGACTAAATAGGATTAGGTGCATAACTTTTTAGCATCTATTGATTACTATAGCTTGCACTAGGTGGCATTATTGTGTGGAAAAAGTTGCTACTATTTTAACTGTTTGTATATGCATGCATAAGAAAAGATGAGCATAAGAAATTTTAATGATAAAATGAAACTGACTATATTAAAAGAATGTTATTTATGTTTATTCTAATATTTGTTTATATCAAATAATTATTTTGAATGAGGCAAAATTGACCATTTTGATAAATAAAAATCGCTAACAATTTTTTGAATATATTTATTCAAATACTTGCTGAAAAAAAAATTTAACAAAATCATCAACTTTATCAAAAAATAAAAACAATAATTAAGAAATAAAATTAATGATATTCAATTATTCTATTGTTGTCTATATCAAGTCTGTTTTGGATTTTTTTTTTTTTTAAATCATTCTTTTCAAATGCAAGTAATAATTTTATGGCTTTTTTACTTAAAATAAAAAACAATGAGCTATGCTAATTGCTCTAACAAGCTTTATTAATAAATGCCAGCAAGAGAAAGCATTTTTAAATCTCTATCTATAAACCACACCCTAACCTCAGACTAATGGTTTCATGCTTTGGCACTCCTCATTGAGGCGCTAGGATAGTTGCAGACACTAGATCTAAAAATACAACCCAAAACCAGCATTTATCTAAAAGTTATCTATTGAGTAGAAAATCTAAAATTTTCAGACACCTACATGTCTTCAAACTCAACTATTCGCCTCAAATAGTTATATGGGGCTGAGAGATCTTCAGCCAAACCATATATTAATAGCCTTAGCAATATAACATTACTTAAGATTTTAAAGCAAAAGACTATAAATAGTCAATAAAAAATTAAAGTCATATCACATGACCAAATCTTTTTAAGCTTGTAAATAAAAAACAATGAGCTGTGCTAATTGCTCAGCAAGCTTTATTGATAAATGCCAGCAAATTTCAGATTTTCCACTCAATAGATAACTTTTAGATAAATGCTGTTTTTGGGTTGGTATTTTTAGATCTAGTGTCTGAAACTATTCTAGCACCTCACTGAGGAAGACAAAGCAGGAAACCATTGGTCTGGGGTTAGGGTGAGGTTTCTAGATAGGGATTTTAAAATGCTTTCTTTTGTTGGTATTTATCAATAAGGCTTGTTAGAGCAATTAGTACAGCTTATTGTTTTCTATTTACAAGCTTAAAAAGATTAGATCATGTGATATGTGACTTTAATTTTTTTATTGACTATTTATAGACTTTTGCTTTAAAGTCTTAAGCAAGTTATATTGCTAAGGCTATTAATATACGGTTTGGCTAAAGATCTCTCAGTCCCATATAGCTATTTGAGTTGGATAGCTGGGTTTGAAGACATTTAGGTGTCTGAAAATTTCAGATTTTCCACTCAATAGATAACTTAGATAAATGCTGTTTTTGGCTTTGTATTTTTAGATCTAGCATCTGAAACTACCTACTGAGGAGTGCCAAAGCATGAAACCATTGATCTGAGGTTAGAATGTGGTTTTTAGATAGACATTTTAAAATGCTTTCTCTTACTGGCATTTATCAATAAAGCTTATTAGAGCAATTAGCACAACTCATTGTTTTTTAATATAAACTAAATTTAAGAAATTAACAGAGATCACGCAATACACATAATTCTGCATATTACTCATAATGCTTTTTATTTTATCATCCTATGACCAATAATATTTTAAATATGCAGTATAAATAAAACACTTCAGTTTCACAACTGTTCACAAGTGGTACCTTATTCAAAAAATTTAGATTTTATAAAGCTTGAGTTCAATTATATTTTGAGTTTGTGCAAAGTTCAAATTCTTTCATTACTAAATTGCAAAATATAAAATGCGCTAACAAGCACAAGCACACAAAGCTGAAGACAAATAAAGAAATGTATATATGTTTATTTTATTTTAATATATATATTTAATTAAGTAGCTAAGCGCTTTCAAGGATCAGAGCCCTCATATTCATAGCCATTTTGTAGATAAGAAATTGATTAGGAGCGATGTAAATTTACGCAAATGCAATAGTTAAGTATTCCATTTCCGGGATATTTTGTAGCAAGTCTTTTCGGTTTACGGCGTCGCTATCTCTAGCGATAAAGTGAGCCTCTTTTATCTTCCTTTTGAGATCGTGTCGTTCTCTGCAAACCACAACTGGATCTCTAGGTTGGCAATCGTGACCAACTGACGTGCAAAAACTGAACTATAAGAAGTGTCCACCAGTGCTTTATTATAGACGTATGTGTGTTGGGATAGCCTAGTGGTCAGAGAGGCCCTGGTCTCACCATAATATGATGATTTACAAAATTTTTCAGGGTAAGCAATATTATAGATCACCTGAGGTGTTAGCGAGGGTAGTAGGCTGTTTAGTTGTTGGAGTTGGGAGAAGTGTGGAAGCATAAATGATATTTGTTATTGAATATATTGTAAATACTTATATGCACATTAGGCTTAGCACTTAATTAAATATATATATATATATTAAAATAAAATAAATATATATATATATATTTCTTTATTTGTCTTCAGCTTTGTGTGCTTATGCGTATTAGCGCATTTTATATTTTGCACTTTAGAACAATTAGCCACGAAGTTTAAACTGTTTGCTCATTTCATTACTAAATTGTATAATTAGTTTGGGAGTGAAGCAGTATTCAAGAACCAAGTTACAGATTGTGCATGTCATTTTCATTAAATAAATCATATGGTTTGTTGTTAAACAACTCATATAAAATTTGAGCACTGAAAGTGAACAAATTAAGTTATAGTTTATGGATATTGAATTTTATCAATGTCCTATTAATAATTTAAAATTTTATTCAAGTAAAAATCAATTCAGGAACTTTATGTCTGACTTTTCCTCTCAATCATCATTTAAAATGAGTAGTTTTAGCTGCTCTAAGTCACATGACTATTGAAAGAAACTAATTTTGATCTATACAATTGGTTCCTATTACTAATTTAATTATTTATTTTTTGTGTGATTCTCTGAAAATGTTTTGCTAGATTATTTCTTCTATAGATGTTCTTGAGAACCTCCACACCACCAAACATTCTTTTTAAAACATACGAATAAAGATATTTTAAAAGACAGATCACCTGAACCAGCACTCATCAATTGGCCCTGGTCACCATCTCTCATGTATATCGCCTCATATCAGTAATAATCATTACTATATTTATCTAGAATGGATTGAGTCAAAATTGTGGGAGGAATAAATTTAACAACTGTAAATCAAAATATAACATTATTTGTTCTCTTTGGAATAATTAATCCAAAATGTAAGAATCAATATTTATATCTTATATATGTATACTCATTTAGTTAGTCACAATGAAAAGTTTAGTGTTGACCTCATGTTATTACCTAAAAACATAAGTTCACAACCTCTTTTATTGTTTAATTTTGTAGAAGTCGTGCAAACAAGAAACCTAACTTCCGTTACATTGTTTAATTAAGTAGTTTAATACAACTGTTATAAAATAAATATTTATAAAAGTTGTTTAATGAAGGTATGTGAATAATTCAGACAATATCATATTAAAATTTATTGCTTTTTTTTTCTACTTGAAGTTGATAAACCTTTAGGCGCCGAATTAAGGAATATATATTATTAATCTTTATTTATATATTGCTTATTATCCTAGGCTAAATATTGTTCAACAACTGACAGAAATAAAATTGCATATATATTAAAAAAGAACGCACACAAAAATTAACAAATCATTAATTTTACATTATTTTTAATTGTGCTTTAATTAAATAATTTTGAAGACAAAAAGAAATAGTTATTAAATTTTATTTTAAATCGAAGCAAACTTTTTAAACGTTAACTATTCGAATGCCAACTAAAAATAAAGTCTTAGGCTCATTTGAAATCTTAAAAAACTCTATTTTATCTGACCTGAAACCAGATCTCAGGTTAAACATCTGACAAGCAGATATGCTATTACACAATTTATTCAGTTGTATATGGATTATGTGTGTGTGCAACATTTTAATGATGTAGACGTTTTATAATTTTATTGATACTACTAAGAAAAGCTATGATATACTACTATAAATAGTATTATGACACAATGACTATTTATATCTTATAGTATGGTAATAATTAATTAATAATATAGTGATTTATTATATCTGTAATATTGTGAAAGAACTTTTCTTAGCACCTGGGCAATCTCTCCCGTCAATAATAGTTTTAAACCATAAGTGGTTCACCTACGGTTAAAGCTTAGTCTTTAAATAAACTAACAATTATTGACCGTGTCTAAATTAGAGTCTGAGCTTATTATTAGCCTGATGATTAAATCGCCATATTGCATTTGTGAAGAATAATTCCTTCACTATATTACAAATATATAAATCGTTATATTATTAAATATAAAATCTATGTAAACTAATAAGATTCAGTGATGCAGATAGTTAAAAATGAAAACTTTCTTTTCCCTGTGATTAATAAATTGAATTTGTTCAAGTAATTTGCCGATTTAATAATCACGTTAATTATAAGATCAAACCCTAATTTACACATTGTCAATAATTGTTACTTTATTTAAACAATATGCTTTAATCATAAATGAATCACTTATTGTTTTAAAACGATTATTGCAATGAGTAAATACGTTCTAAGAGAATACAAGAAATTATTCCTGAACATAATGTTTTTTATTATTATCTGAGAGTATATTAGTTGACTTTGGTTGACTTTTGCAACCTTAATGATGTTATAAACCTTTATTTACTTCATGATTTACAATGATGTTGACTTTATTTACATATTGGCAGTTTGTGCATAAATATATAATTTGCAGTATTATTTTGTTTTTTGTAATATATTTTAATTTATGAACAACTTATTTTTATTATTTTAACATCATGCATTTTGTAATGAAATCCAAGGAGAATTGAGTATTTAAAAAAAATAAAATTGTGTTATTTAGTTCCTATTCTTTAATCCACTTTTAGTATTTTGTTTTAATAGTCAAACAAACAAATGGAAATACAATGTACATAGTTTTAATTTTCAATATGGTCATGATTTACCAAAATGGTAAGTAGATACAGAAGATGCAGAGGGTTTGACTGGAGCAGTACATCTGTCAAAATATAACGGGGGTATCCTAAAACAGGCTCAGTAAGGTTGGAAATCTTGCTCCAAGTAAAAGAGCAAATGTTCACATGGCCTGTATCTTTTGTATAGGCATAGGATGTGAAAGTATGGCCTACCAATTCTTTCAGCCTTTGGATGAAAGAATTTCAAGTGAGAGATCTCAGAAAAGTTACCATATGGATAACTGGTTGTGGTAGTCAAACATTTACAGTGGAATTTCTATATTTACTGTCTCAAAATCTTCTGATTTACTTAGTTTGTCTATTTGAATAAAAAAATTAATAATAAAGAAAAGTTTTTAAAAAAACTAAAATTTGCAAACATATAAAAATTAACATTTTAATTTTCTAATTGTCCTAGCAATTATGCACAGATTTAACCAATCACAAATTATTACCATTATAAAAAATGATTGCTTTTTATTTAGAAAGAAATGTTAATATCATTTGGATATTATATCTTTTGCACTTTATCAAACTCCATAAATAAGAAAAAATACAAGTTTAGTAATTTTATCTTTATTTTTAATGAGTTACATACTAATTTTTAAAAAGATGTCTAATGTTAATAGTAACTTGGATTAATTTTTTTATCAGTTCAAAAGATGATCTATATATTGTACTTAACAATTTGATTACAACATATAAAGACTTTGGTTTAATAATTATTATGTTAAAAACCTCAAATTCTTTATCAACCAGTTCAGGAAGAAAAATTCTCAAATTTTAAAGGATGGTTATTAAACTTGAAAATGTAAATCAATTTAAATATCTTGGTAATTTTATTATTAATACATGGCTTTAGATATTGAGATACATCATATATTCTAGTATTTTGTAGCTTCTTTCAACAAGTTAAAAGATAGAATATTTCATCACATGAGTATATCTGCTGGAACAAACCTGTATATAGTTAATAATTTTTTGTATGGATGTAACCCCTGATGACATAATATAAAGGCTTTTAAAAAATTTATTTAAAAATTCTGCCTAAAATTTTTAAAATACAGCAACAAGATCATAAAAACAATCAATATATATGCTTTGTCTTTTTGAAATGTGATATTATGGATCCATTATACTAAAATCGTGGCTTTTTTGGATTGGACATGAAATAATTCAAGTCTTTCTAAAAGGGTGTTTTATGATATACTTAAGACATTTATTACGAGAGATGAACCCTGTTTACATTATAAAGATTATCTCAAAACATTGAAAGCAATGAAAAAATACATCAGCAAGATTATAAAATAATATGTTCAATGTCTTTCTGAATGTGATAATATGAAATCCATTACGCTAAAATCATACCTTCTTTGCATTGAACATGTAAAATGAAATAATAATTCAAGACGTTCTAAAAGGGTATTTTATAATATTCTTAAGATGTCTATTGTGGGAGAGATGAATTCTGTTTATATTATAAATATTATTTCAAAACATTGGTAGCAATGAAAAATTACATCAGCAAGATTATAAAACAACCAATATGTTCATTGACTTTTTGAATGGATATTGCAGAATCCATTATGCTAAAATCACACCTTCTTTGCATTGGATATGTAAAATGATTAATAATTCAAGACTTTCTAAAAAGGTGTTTTATGATGAACTGGTGGGAGAGATGAATCCAGTTTACATTGTAATGATCATCTCAAAACAGTGTGAAGCAATGAGAGAGAACAGAATACATTGAAGAACAATCCATATTGCATTGAAATATTTCAGAAAGGCTCTCTGCAGAACAAATTAAACTACCTCAAAATATCAAACAAAAAGAAAATGGAAGCCCACAGAATGGTTTTTGTAATGACATAAAACTCATCTCTAGAATAGTTTTTTTTAAACCTTTTTTTTTTTTTTGGGGAGTTGAAATGCCATACTCATTTATAAATGGCTACTGTATATATATATATATATATATATATAAGTAATAATTATATAAATAAATTTACACTATATTGATTTTTTAAAAGTGTAAATTTATATGGTTTTATATTTATTAAAACAGAATGTGCTAATTTATATATATAAGAATATGCATAGTCAATACCCCTCCGCCATCCTATTGATTTAATCATATTTGTAAGATTTTTATTCTAAACACTATTAAATCCTAGGATTAATTATCTTTGGTTATATGGAATTATTTAATCTTTATTGTTTTAGAAAGAAAATGAACTGTTTATTGATTTTATAAACAATTTTGAAAGAATATAAAAAATTATAGGCTGCTAAATTATAATAAGAATTGAAGTTGTGTATTTGTTAATAGAATGTAAAAATTTTAGAAGAGTATACGTAAAAAGGCAAGTAGTCACCATACAGTAGTCCCTTGTGACTGAGTTTAACAGTTGACTTATTTATCATCATTCTATAGACATGATGCCATAATGGTTTGTACTTACAGATAACCCCAGAACACAAGGTTTGCAGCCATGTTTTTTAACTATAAATGTTCAGGAGCATAATTATCCTGTAACCCTAATGAATATGTTTTACTTCTAATATTAAAATATATCAATAAATTGCATGCACAAACAAGATCATAGATTTGTGGTTATTTTTCAGTCATTAAGGATCTCAGACAGTCAATATGAATAACCCACATTAATCACTTTTTGATCTTAAAAAAAATCACTGTATAAATTACATTACTGCAATTTGAATTATTAAATTTATTTTATTTAAAATTTATTGTCGTACTTTTGTATTATTTCTATGAATGGAATTTATAATACCTTTATTGCTATTTTTTAAAGTTAACAGGAAATTATAATCAATTTAGTAATATTTTTTAATATTAACAAGTAAAACATTTGTTAGGGTTATGTGATAACTATGCCCCTGAAAATGTGTAATTAAAAAAAATATGGCTGCCAAATTTGAGTTCCAGGATTGTCTATATGTTCCCAGTTATTAAACTTGAACTTGGTTAAGATAAACATCAAGAAATTATTCATCATTCCAGAATTTATATGAATAGTCATTGGTTAGCAAAGTGTCTCATAAATGTTTTTTTATTAAAGACTGAAGTACTATGAACATATTTATTGATAGCTGTTTATCACTAAACTACAACAACAAAATATAAAGAAAAAAAAGAAAAAAATGTGATTATTTTGGCAAGTAATCTTAAAAACTTAGATTGGCAATGTAGGTTATCAATATTTTTATATAATCTTCTGTTAAATAAGGGTTAAGATATCACTTTGAAATAGTACTTTGGTTAAATTTTCTAGTCAGGGTTGCAATCTTGCAGTAAAAATTTCTAAGTGAATGGTAAAATATTGTAGTATTTGTTTTTAAGGTGTCAGGCATTATTAGATAAAAATGAAGCTTTATATTTTAAAAATTAAATTGCAGAACTTAGTTTGCACAAAATGAAAACACTTTTTTAGATTTTATTTGTCAGCAGAAATGATTTTAAAGATAATTTTTTAAGTTGTTTTTAATATGGTGAAAGATTTTTTTATTTAATAAATATAAAATATATTTATTTTTATAATTGTATGTTTTTAGAAGGATTTAAAACTTACAATATAAGAAAAAAGACAAAATGAAATTACTAACTAACATAAAAAATAAATATTGTTTATAAAAAATAAAATTTATTTCTTTTATTCTCTTAACCATACTTAAGTACAAATTAAATTCTATATATGGGATGGCACAGACATTTTCAGTTTTTCTTTAATCTCCTGTGGTTATCTGTTGTGCTATTTTTCTGGTTTTGCTTTTATTTGATGGTGGAAACTGGAGCATAAAATATATTGATATAATAGTTTTAAAAAATTGAAAATATCAGTTTAAAAATTATTAGTTTCATTTAATATTTTTTTGTAAAAACACCCTTTTATAAATTAACTGTGATAAAAAAATTTAAAAGAGATTAATTAATTAAATATTTTATCTTGTGTGTTTTTTTTAATTCCCTGCTCTTCAGTTACTTTGATTGTTTACAGAATTAATGTGGTTTCGTTTTACACTGAAATAGATTGGATCATTGTTGTTGGGATATTTTATGTGTGCCCATGATTAAATGTTTTTCAAATGTTGTCATTCATTAAGTAGTTTATATTAATTTTATTTTATGAAATTGAAATCAGTCACATGATTATAGTTATCAAAGATAATTCGGCCATTAACCCACTGTATTTTCAATTAATTATAAGTTGATTATTTCCATTAAAAATTTGCAAAAACTTGACAATGATAATTATTTGCTAATCATACATATTTTCATTATAGCATATACTTACTGAAATTGTACTTTCCCAATTTTGAGCATTATTTTACCTAACATTTATATTTAATACTCCTTGAAAAAAAATAATCCCATAGTTTAAAATAATTTAAGGCATTTTCGCAAGACAGTTATGATGGCTTAGGGATAAATAAAGAAATAGAAAGACAGGCCATATAAGTAGGATCAAATCAATAAATAAAAGTCAAATATTACATGTTAATATTGCTATGAATTAAACTAAAAAAATAGCTTACACATAGTGAAAAACAAAATTATTTGTAAATAGAACTACATATGTGTGCAAATATATTTTTTGTGTGCATATATATATTGTAACTGTCCCTTTCTTTTTCTAATCCACCTCTACCTTTTCCTACATCCTCTATTTACCCTATGCTATACTAGCTCAATAATAAACAATTAAGCTTGAAACTTTCGATACATCGAAACATAAAATAGACTCTAGGGATGATTACAAAAGAGTGGCTTTAACATTGAAAAGTATATAAAATACACTCAACAATGATATTGCTATTGTGAAAATTCACCTGCTACTATCCTATTATAATCATTAGGAAAATACCCACAACAAACAATGTCTAACATAATATTTTATTTAAATAACAATTTAAACTATTCTTCTATGATTTAGGAATCTCACTAGTATGAGAACATTAACAAAATTACATTACTTATAATAATTAGTGCTATCCTATGGTTATCTCAGGGATCAAAGTATTCTATTCTAAATATAATATAACCATTAGATTGATATTTAAATAATTGAATTGCAATAGGGATTTGACTGGGATCCAACCATTTAAATAAAAGCACACTTACTTTTACAAACCGTGATTAACTTCCTATTACAAAACTTAATCCAACTATAATAATAATAATAACACGGCATGGAAATCAACAATGGCTATCTACTTGTTAATATCATTTAAGTAACTGAATCTAATTTTCCTAAGATATTTTCTCATGCTTGTACTAATCCATTACTCTAGAATACTCATTTTATTATAAGCAAAGATTTGTTACACCGTTATTATTTACAAAGTCTAGTTTAATTATAAATTTATTTAATGCACATTGATTACATAAGTAATATTTACTAAGGCAATAAACCTAAAGCATGTGTGGTTGAAAATGTGAAGATAGGGACCTCTACAAGTCTTAACCACAAGTCTAGTTCACTAAAATATATCTCATAATTAGTTAGCATTCACTTACTGTAATCAAATCCTTCAAAACCACAGACCTTCAAATATATTTGGTTAGTAACTTGCACTCTGAAATAATACTTTAAATTTATGATATAACATATATTTCAATTTAAATTGCAAAATTAGAATGTGACTATCAAATATATTACTGATTTTTATTATATTCTCTCCATTTGGTAATACTTAATAGTATTTTTAACATGGCTCGTCAAGATTTTTTTTATATCTTATAACAATATGAAATACCATAAACTTTAATATAGTTATAGTTTAAAAACAATTAACAGTTAATCTATTAATTATAAATTCTTAAGTGTAACTTCTCAAATGAGGTATGTAATCAAAATATGATATATATATAATTCAATGTGGATAATATGCTTTATTGATATGACCTTGTGATGGAAATGACTCTCAGACACCATGAAATTAATACTACCAAGTTTAAATCAAAATGGTCGTTTATTTACAATAATAATAATAAACAACAAACTCATATGAACATTAGGTAAATACTGTATTCAAAATAAAAAATAAGTATGAAAACTGTTTATACATTGATAATAAATTATTTATATTCTTTACAAATAAACTTCGTGATTATTATGTACAATTAACCTTTCCCTTAGTTTGTCTTTTAGTTTTTTTTAAATTATAAATTTATTATTTTATTGTGTATGCTTTCATATTAATCTGATATATTTGCATCATTCATGAGTTATATGAGATCTTCACAATCATTTTCCATATTACCTGATATTTTGTAACTCCCAATATATTGATAATCTTGTAATAGTTAAATTATCATTTAAAATTTGGTTTAAAATATTACACTTCCATCTTATTAACAAAGTTATTACTGATGTGGTAAATATAAAAAGAATAAAAGACAATATTTATGATGTATTTTAAATGAATAATAAAGTTAGGAGTCTTTATATATATATATATATAATGCAATTCATTTATGCATTCATTCTCTCTCTTACTCGTGTTTTCTGTTAATCTTAAGGATCTCAGTTATTCTTATTCATATGATCATTTATTCAAGTTTTATTCAACTATATTGTAATGGGCACACATGCCATTACATTAATTTAAAATTAAAATAAAAACTTAAGTTGTAAATAAAAATAAATTTATTAAAAACTGATTTATTAAAAATAAAAAACTTAACTTAAAAACTGAAAATTAAAAGTTGTTTAACGTATAGATCGCACAGATGGGAAACTTTAAAAACTATTTTAAAAATAAAAGTATTTGAAAGTTTTTTTTTTTTTTTTTTGTGAAAAGGTAAAGATATAAAGATTTGATATTTTTAAAAATAGAAATAATGTTGATTTCTATAATCTTAGAAAATGGAAATGATTGTTTTATTAATTAAATGATTGTTCTAAAGCACACTAGCCCTTGGGGCACTCGAATAATTAAATGGTCAAATAAGAGAATAAAAAGAAATTAAATGACCAATGCATGCACAAAACACAGCACGGACTGTAAATGAAACATGAGAGGATTAGTGATGTCTTGCTCGTTGAATCTGAAAATTTGCTGATAAGAGGCTAATAAAAATATAAAACCCCAAATAGTTGAATGCAGGAGGGATTATTATAATTGTTATTGTCTTAGAGCTGACTATTAATATACCATTATAACTGTAGCTGTATTGCAGATTCCATGGTGTAGAAGTCTGCAATAAATTTAATTTCCTGACAACCAGCTGAGGCCTCCAGATGTCACTTCTTGACCAAATACATGGCAAGTAATGGTTTCATTTCAAAGAAGGACAAACAATCTACGAAAGTGATCATGAAGATGGACCTCTAAATCTGCTCAATCCATAAAGTATGAACTCTTGGGTTTATCTAATAGGCACTTTTTTTAAATTTGTAATTAATAGCTGAAAATAAGAACTTTTATCTGATGTAAAGAATTCAAAATCAATTATTAATATTTTTATGCATATATTAAATTCATTTCCATTTCTCTTTTTTTGTGTGTTAATTAAAATGTATTAAATTAAAGTTGGGTGTAGATAGCTGCATGGATAAAAATTAATAACTATGTTTAAATTCGTTTATGTTTATTTTAAAGGGTTTTAATTTCAGGCTATTTGTTTTGTAGTTGGGTCGACCCTTGTGGAGGGATATATGGTGTTTATATCAATGTAATGTGAAACGTGTTTAGCATACAGGGCAATGTTCCCAATTGAAGCATGACCCAATGAGTAGTCATTGCATTGCAATGTATGCAGACATTTCCTGCACCATTGACTCCTTCTAGCTCTATGGATAGAGACTATAAGTCAGCAGATAGACTGCTCTCCCCCATATGTAGCACTTCCTTTAATTTATTTATATACATGATTTCTTCACCAGACAGATGCACATTCCTGTACTGGATGAGGATCATGTCCTTCAAATAATATCATGCTGTCAGATGCCCATTCCTGTCAGCGTGGTTTTATGCTAGCATCTTCATATTGTATTGGTTGTGACTATATATATGGAAGCAGGCATTGGTTTGGCTATGAACTTTTAGTCTGAAGTTGAATGATTGTTTTGATAAGTTTTTAAGTGAGAAATCTATATAGCCTATCTATACTCAACATGCTAAAGTAAAATATTATTAAAATGTCCATCTGTGTGGACTTTATTAAATAATGATTTAAATTTAAAAAAATAATAACCAATTTAAAATTAATAGTAAAGTCTAAATGTATTCCTCAATTTTAAATATTATATATACGTAAATAAAACTTTTTGTGTTATTAGTACTGGCAGCAATCTAGTTTTTTTTTTTAATCTTTATTAAAAATATAGTTTAATAACTATGTTTTAAACTTCTGCTACTCCATGAGCTAGTGGCATGGGCTGATGGTTGGAATAAAATATATATGTAAAAATTAGATTTTAACAGTATGTATCTGCCTACTATATAAATTTTCCAGGTTCCAATAGCCTGGTGGTGCCCTGTATGGCAGATACGTAACTACCACCACTTCTCCGACTGTTATAATTAGACTCCCAATGTGGCACGATGTATAATAAACCATGAGTACCCTGAGATTAAGAGTTATAATATAGAATATTTGTTCTGTACATGGTTTTACTATCTACAGGCTGATCTTCCCAGACTTAGGAAGAAAAACTATAGAATCCTTTAAAATATTGAGTCTATCTTCCATGCATACTATATTATTATTTACTATGAAACCTTATAAAGATGAGTTACTGATTTTATTAAATACTATCCTAATAGATGGATGGAGATTTCTTTTATTTATGAGGGATCATATTTTGGTAGGTAATCATTTTTTTAATGAACTTACCCCAATTTTATCCTGGCTTCTTCAATAAGCACTTACAGTATGTACCATGCTCATTTATTTGCCAAAAATCCTCCCATATTATTCTAATAACTATCTGGGTATCATACAGATTCCACACACTTAACTATTTATCAGTTTTTCAGGATGATATTTTATATATCCTATCCTGGAATTTTAACTCACCTTCTCCTACAGTGTATTTATCCTCTAATATTCTACCAATTCTATATCAATAGTATAATATATTCTTCCCATGAAACACTTTCCTATCTATATTTCCAATCATGTCACAAAACAAATAATCTATTTTTATTATTATTATCAATAAGATTTATTTTTTAACAATGAGATCATGCTATTATTGTCTTACATTAACATTCACTCTTTCTTGCTCTCCTAAATATTACATTTTATAATATGTTTATTATTATTTTCTGAGAATCCTATCTGATTTTATTTATAATCACTAGTTTATTTCCTTTGCTAAATATGTTTTAACAATAATAATGTATTTTATCACGCTTAATTTCCTAAATTTTTATACTGGCTCAAAATATGCAGCTTTAACACTACATTCCACTCACACACACTTTTATATTATAACTCATAGGTACTCTCTTCCTATATTTAAGCATACTTTTTTCCCTATCATGGAAAACTAACAAAAAAAATTTAATACTTTTAATATTATATACTAAATTGCATATATCAATTCTTTAAATCACTATTATGAATAATACTTTGTATGTATATTTCATATCAAACAAGAAAAATTATTTATAATAACTTTAAAATTGGAATCCTTTCCTTCTTGTTTTTTTTAAACCCATTTCACAATTTTTAGTTAATATTACAATGGTTATTCTGTAGACTTTTACCATTCATTGTGCATTTGTGTTTCTCTTCTCTTCATATTGCTAAAAGAAACAACAAGCACAAATGATGGGACAAAATTTTAAATTGGATGCGTCCTTCCTTCCTAGCTAGTTTTAAAGTTGCATATAATCTTGCTCTTTAAAATCCACTATAAAAAATTTGACGAATATTCTAAATAAATCTCTACTTTATTCTTCTATGCTGCACAAACTTTTAAACATGTTCGAATAAGTCATCAATAAGTTTACTTTCTGATTTCTTTCATTTTCTGTTATTCATTACTCTTGTAAAATTTCAAACACATATTGAATAAATTCATTTAATTTTCTAGCTTGCAGTACATTATCTTTGTGACTTTCGTCTACCCTTCACAAGTTACACAGATTTTTTTTCCTATTTTAATATTCAGTTCTTAAAAGGCTGTCATAAAAGTTCATCTTTTACTTAAACATAAGAAATCTTAATTCAAGTTTTATTTATCCTTTTTTTTTCATTATTAAGTATAGGATACATATTTTCTTCAAATTTTGCAAATTATTTCTTATGTAACAATTGTTTAATTCGAATGAAGATTAGCTTTCTTTGCATTCACCACTTGGGACTGATTAACTATTTTTAACACTCTATGAAATATTTCCATCAGCTTCAAAATTAATAAAAATACTTAATTTAACAAAGATAAATGAATTCTTTCTTACATGGATGCAGTTAAGTTTCTCTTTGAAGCAATGTAGTTGTCTTTCCTTTCTCATGGTTATCTCAGGCAAAATTAAAATAACAACTTCAATTTCTTTTCAAACTTCTTTGGGTATTATCTTGGCTATAAGTGGATGATCAAGATTGGCACTTCTGTCATAATGAAGATTAGTTTATTCACTCCATAGTATTAATAATTAATTTTAAAAATATTTTATATCCTTAGATAGCTTTGCAAATACATTTTTTCCTGCTTAAGACTTTAAATATTTTAACTTTTATAACTTTTTTGTACAGAGAAAAAAATTGAGATTGCTATCTACTTTTTAATACTTCTTAAATCTTTTTACCTTGATCGTCTGCTGCTATATTTTTTTCTTAAAAATCCTGGGATAAAGTGGTGGCAGAAAACTACTTACTAAACTCTCATTGGTCTATATCCCAAATCAACTTGTACAATTTTTAATAACTTTCTATTTAAAATAATTAAAATCAATAAATGTTTTACAAATGAAATTAATTTAAATCATTTCTTTAAGACTAAAGTTTTGATTCTAACTACATTTTTAATAAATGACATTATTAATTGAATTTGAATATAAAATTTATAATAAATATTTATACTTAAAACATATTATTATTATTATTATTATTATTATTATTATTATTATTATTATTATTATTATTATTATTATTATTATTATTATTATTATTATTATTATTATTATTATTATTATTATTATTATTATTATTATTATTATTATTATTATTATTATTATTAAACTAAATTATTATCTTGTAATCGATAATTCAGTAGTGTTTTCGACTGTCATGCAGCCACTAGGTGATGCTGCAGTAGCATCAACAACCACCCAGAAGCCTGTAAGTGATGAATTTGTATCTGAAAATGGCTTAAATTAACAAATTAAAATGCCTAAGGCAAAGTAAATCGAATAAATCCTTCGAAAATACAAATTAAAAGAAAACCAAGAAAATGCTATGAAATTCGAATGTTGGTGGTACTGCAGCATCACCAAGTGGGTGGATGACACAATCAAAAACACTACCAATAATTCTTTCCTTAACTACAATTTTAGATCTTTAGCTTTTAAAAGAGCATTGCATTAAAAATAAATTAATGTCAAATTTATGAGTGACGATGTTTATTTAGCTTAACATCCATTGTATTAAAATTATATATTAGATTGTAATATAAATTATTTATAACTGGCAATGATTATTAAATCTCTATAGAATTCTCTTGTTAATCTTTATGTATTAAATCATTTATTACTATTATACCAAAGTTTATAGCATTACTGTTATCTCACTTTAAAATTTAAAATTTTGGAGCAATAATTTACATTTTATATGCTATTCTTCCTATGAATAACCAATCAAAAGGTTACTATATATATATAGTACCAGTCCAAAATTCCACCTATGTCCTATCTACCTTTGACCTCCATACGCCACTGAGCATGAAGTGGCATATGTTGCAAAATGGAAAATCGATAATAATTTCCTGAAAATATCGTTGGTTAAATATGAATAAAATATCTCAAAAGAATTATTAGAGGAAGTAGATTCAACCTAAAATTAGGTCAATTGAAGCCTTCCCTGTTAAATTATCCCACAATCATCCGATTAACTAAACGTTGATCACTTTTGGATTTTGCACACCTTTAAGAGCACTGAAATATTCTAATTCAACCTCTTGTGCCACCCCCAATTCAAGAAACTTTATTATTTATTCTCCTTTTTCTTTCCCAAGAGAGTGTACAAATATGAATGATCATTATCATGTATAGTAATAAGTTTGGACATAAATGGTGAAACAATCCAACTCCCTGGTAAAGTATCCCTGTCTAGCTCATTATATGACTTATTTATTTCTATCTCAGGTTAATATGTGGGTCAATATTTTGATTAAAATAATCATAGTTATAAGCTAACGAATAAATAATTTATCAAAACTAAGTAAGTGAAATGGCAAACGATTTAAATATGAAATCTATTATTTATTATTCCCTTTTTTGTTTTATCCCCCTCCACCAATTACATATAATATATATATAATTTAATCCAGTTAATATTTCAAATAAGGAAAAATATCATATTAAGGAGAAGTTGTTTGATTAAACTGAATATTTATTTCCAGAAAACAAATGCACATATATAAAGAAATATATTTTTAAATGATCACATAATGGGTGGGGTCTATACCCCATTTCCCACTTTAAAGTAGTAAATTAAGAAATCAAGTGTATGTAACAAATATATTCAAAAAGAAATATAATCTGATGGTTTACATGCATGTCTAATGGCTATTCCTAAGTTTTATAAATATTAACATAATGGGCACATCAATATTTTCATGCTCAATTATATTTATATATGATAGACATCTGATGCTTAATGAATATGGCCATCGAACACTTAGCATGAGGTGTTACTGTAGTAGTTTAACAATTAGGAAAAAAAAAATCCTACACGTGGTGGATTTAGGTCAGACATGCATGTAAATACCAACAAATATTATACATATTACAAAAATTAAATAAAAGGGTTAACATTGATAATACACATGTAAGTGAAGACAAATTAATTATTTACATATAAAAGAAATGCAGAATTAATATTATAAAAAAATATACACTCATCTGAACTTCTGAATTCCATTAAGTTTGACTTCAAAATGGACCACACGGCTACTCAATAGGGTGGATAGGGTTTTCTTTCACCAATATAGGTGTATTGGAACATTGCAAGTGATAATATAACTTAAATACAAAAAGGCATTCCACATGTAAACAAATGTTATTACAAGCTTAGTTTTTCTTTTTATATAGTTTTGCTATGTGAATAAAATTTATTAATATATATAATACATACACTTGTACTGTGAGTGTAGATAGGAATATAGCATAGACCAAAACCATTTATTTATGTACCATATATAAATATTTACAATGCGTATCTAATCACAGCTTATTTGATCTATTAAAATTATATAATTTTAATACATTAAAGATTAGCTGTGCTGAATCTTCAGCAACAGCCATTTTATGCATGACCATTATACACGGTCTGGCACAATATATATGTATATAACAGATAGGAATATATAAATTTTAAGTCTCTAGACAAAATGTTCTAATAAGAAATATAAAAGATCAAAAATTTATTGATTTATTTATATATAAATAATTTTAATATAATAATAAATATTTACATTTAAAATTATTTTAAACAGAAGGGAGTTATACCCTAAGCACATACACTGTACTGTTGTTATAAAAGCTCAATGATGTTATGTAGAGTACTGAGAATGCTCTCTAAAACATAAAAGATAGAAACTTTTGAAAAGATAAGCATGGCTGTCATACCTTTTATGCCTAAATTCAATTATAATTTGTAATATTCCATAATATTAACATGTAGTAAATTGAAAAAATCTGTGATTGTTAATATATAGAAAGAAAGAAATGGATGTAAAGTAAATAAAAAACATCTTCATGTTCTCAAACTGAGATGCTTTAGATTGGCCTATATAATTGAATTTAGGTACAATAGATAAGATGGACACTCTTATCAAAAATCTCTAGCTTGTGCTTTGGTTTGAGAATATCCTCAGTACTCAACAAGATATTTTTGAGTTGCTATAACAACACTACAACATATGTACTTAGGGAGTAAATCCCTGATGTTTAAAATTACATATAATCACTGCACTAGTAAATAAAATTGGATATTTAAAATTAAAAATATATAATTACTAAAGAAGATTTTATCTTAAAATTTGTATCTGCTTTTTTAATTATATATATATATTGTTTATTACTAGAGTTTATTTTGAAAAATAATGCAAATAGACTTATGAATGAAATATTCCATGATGTAAGTCTATTTAAAATGTTATATATACTTATGTGTACTAAAAACACCTAATTATATTCTTTTTTCAATGCTATTCCAAACAATTAATTAAGCAATTGTCATTAAAAGGTTTAAAAAAATAAGTTTGAAATACATAATCATTTAAAAAACTTGAATTTTAAAACAATTGGAGTAGAGAACAATTCAATTAATAATAAGAGGATTGAGAAACAAAAACATTAAACAGTCTCATGTCAACTACAATAACTTAAGTTTATAATATAAATTATTGAAGACAAAAATCTATATATAGAGCTGAAAATATATCAATGTTTTTCAATAATATGTTATGCATTCACATTTATTTATTTTTCTGATGGAACAGCTATCTTTAGAACATTATTCATATGGTCAATACTAAAAGAGCAATTATTTTAATGATTATAATAAAATAATCAACACAGATTTGGAGTAAAATATTTATAAATTACAATAATGTTTAATTTCTTTGCAATAATACACCTATTTAATTTGCTTATAAAAACAATAATGCAAAAACTCGTCTATTTAAAATGTATGTTTTATATAACTGACCAAACTACTCAATGTATTTTGTACTATTTGTATAAATGGATGGATGGGTGGATGGATGGATGGATGGACAGACAGACAGATATACAGATAGATAGATAGATAGATAGATAGATAGATAGATAGATAGATAGATAGATAGATAGATAGATAGATAGATAGATAGATAGATAGATAGATAGATAGATAGATAGATAGATAGATAGATAGATAGATAGATAGACTATCAGATAGATAAATAGATAGATAAGTGGTTAGAGAGACAGCCAGTAAAACAGATAAGCAGAGAGGTAGATAGAAATATCATTAAATAAATGGTAGGCAGGTGGGTAAGTGGATGGGTGGATAGATAAGTACATAGGTAGGAAGATAGTAGATAAGAAAGTAGATAGGTAGGTAGGAAGGATAATATATTTAATGTTAACCAATTATTGCTTATGTAACACCATCTAGTGTTCCATAATGGAAGTAGAAAACAACATTCACACAATAAAACATTTGTAAAATAGAATAAAACTTTTATATGGATATCCAATAAAACTTCAAAAAATTGACTATATAACACAATATACAAAACAAATAATATGTATAATTATACAATTTTATATATATTGTTAGTCAATTGGAAATGAATGGAAAATTATATAAGACAATATATATATAGTTGTATAATATATGTATTATTGTTTTGTATATTGTCATATTAGAGTGTAAATACTCTATATTTTATTTACTTTCGGTTTATGATAAAAATAAATGTAGTTTTATTTTCAATGCTTTATAAAGTACACTATAAAATAAAATGTTAATATTTAATGTTAATTAAATTAAGGCTTTTAAAATCTATAATAATAATAACCTCTAAAAAATAAAAATATAAAATATTACTAATATGCCATTTTTTTAATAAGTAAATTCTACTTGTATATGCCGCGGGGGTAATTAAAAAGGGGTTTTATTTTTAAATTATAACTATAGCGAAAGTTAAAAGCTTATAGAGATGATTCTGAGATTAAATGCTCGACTTTTAAACTAATGTAAAATTATATTGTTCTCTTAAAACACGCACACACGTATTCATCAAAGGTAAATAAGTATAAATTCTTAAAATGAGATTGCAATATGAGATTGCCTAAACCTAAGATTGCCTCAAGCATAAGGATTGAATGAACATTACGTAGGACATGGACCCCAATGACAACTCAGAGAATATTGAACTATGGGTGGAGATTGGATCCTAAGATAATAAACAACCCAGATAAATAGGAGTCTTAGTCTTTGTCTAAACGCTCGGTTACAGTTTTACATGCTTTGTTTTGTTTTTGCTTATGCGTATAAAATTTTAAATTCTCCCGGAAGCTACAACTAGAACTTTCTTTTTTTTTGCTACCCAGTCTATCCGATATGACCACTGTGAAATTAACCTTTAGAGCGTCGATCATCATGATGGGCTAAGAAACCCCTTAGTGATTGATCGACGCTCCAGAACATCTCCACAGCTATGAATAATCAACAACTTTGTCATCCAAACATCGTATTCCAATCAGTCCAAGAACGTTGTCGTTTTGACATATAAGAATCATCCAAACAGACTATGTGAATCATATAAAATGAATAACATTTATTATGGAAACAGTGTCCAACAGGTTCGAACCCTCACCAAGTTAGAAGCAGCAGAAGACTACGCAAAATCCTAGGTAAACACTTTATTTCTTTTATGCTCCCATTCATTCTTTTCGTAAATTTTTAAAAGGCAATCTCATAAATAATTAAATTCATATTTCGTAAATCAAAATATAAAATGATCCATAATCTCATATTTGAATATTAATATTTTAACCTCAACTTCGTAAATAAAATATCAGACGGTATAATTCCTCATATTTAAATCTTAGGATTTTCTGTTATGGTTTAATCATAATTATTGTTCTCTTAACTAAATTATAACACCCTTTATATTATATCATCCATGTTTAATATGATAATATGTTCTTTTCTGTGAATGTGAGAATGGTGTATGTGTGTAATTAAAGATCACTAATGTTTTATTCAATAAATTATTAAAATTATTCTCAAATCATTCTCATAATTAAAATATATTTTAATAGTATATCATTTTTAAGTTAAATATTTATTTTAAATTATTTTATTTTTTTGTTTTGTTTTTTTGTTGGTAATATATGTATTATTGTTTTGTATATTGTCATATTATACAGTCAATTTTTTTGAAGTTATATTGCATCTCTATATGAAGGTTTTATTCTAATTTACTGTTTTATTTTGTAATTTTTTTATTTTACTTTTATTATGGCACACTAGATGGTGTTATATATGTAATAATTGGTTAATGTTAAAATAGATTATTAATATTTGAAAAGGGCATTAAACCATATGCTGAAAAAGCTTTTTATGTATGATTAATATATATTTATAATAGCTGATGTATATGATTTTTATATTATTTGTTATAATTCACATTTACTTATTTTTCTAATTGATGTAGCAGTTATTTTCAAAACATTGTTTGGATGGTCAATACACTAACAGAGCAATTGTTTTAGTAGTTATAATAAAATAATCAGCAGAGATTTGGAGCAAAATATTTATAAATTGCAATAAAAAATGTTTAATTTCTGAGCAATAAATCAACTATTCCATTTGCTCATAAAAACAATTATGCTAAAACTCATCTATTTAAAATTTATGTTTCATATAATTGCCAATCTACCTAAGGTATTTTTGTACTATTTGTATAAATGGATAGATAGATAGGTAAATGGATGGACAGTCAGATAGATAAATAGATAAGTATTAGACAGACATCAATCAAACTGGTAAACAGAGAGACTGATAGATAGATAGATAGATAGATAGATAGATAGATAGATAGATAGATAGATAGATAGATAGATAGATAGATAGATAGATAGATAGATAGATAGATAGATAGATAGATAGATAGATAGATAGATAGATAGATAGATAGATAGATAGGTAGGTAGGTAGGTAGGTAGGTAGGTAGGTAGGTAGGTAGGTAGGTAGGTAGGTAGGTAGGTAGATAGATAGATAGATAGATAGATAGATAGATAGATAGATAGATAGATAGATAGATAGATAGATAGATAGATAGATAGATAGATAGATAGATAGATAGATAGATAGATAGATAGATAGATAGATAGATAGATAGATAGATAGATAGATAGATAGATAGATAGATAGATAGATAGATAGATAGATATGGCAGGAAATAAACAATAGAGCCAGGCAAATAGACAGATAGATATATGGATTCATAGATAAAAATAACTGGTGATTAAATAATTATCATGTGGTCATATTGCACAGTTAATCCAACCTACTATATTACATAGAGATACAGTTTTAAAATTGAAATTGGAAAATCTTTTTATAGTACATTTTATTATGAAAGACAGTTATCACTTATAAGTAAATCTAGATTTAATTTCGAAGCTATTTCTTGTAGTCGTTTTATTTTTTGATTAGATGAACTTTGGAAATCAAAAACAATTAGTTCTTTTAATGGTAATTCAGACTTTTGTATTAATTTTGTTAAAAATGCATAATCGATCTTTTCCAAAGAAAAAATACAAAATGTAGATAAATTATTGCACTGAAACAAAAACTCCATATCCGAATCTTTAAAGAAAGTACCAATAGTAAGTTTTACAATATGTTTGCACATATGTCTGAAAATGCGACGTATTGTGGATATGACGGTTTCATTAATCAAAAAGTTATTTGTAATAAATAGTTCTTTGAGTTTTGGAAAAGGTTGAAAATTCAGTTGTTCATAGGAAATGAATTCAATTTCGCACTCTAATAGTCTAAGGTTTTCTATGTTTGGACAGTAATGTGCAATTTCAAATACATTAATTTGAATCTCATAAAGAGATAGATAACTTATCCATATACCACAACTTCTAATAATTTCTATAATGTCTACATTTTTTACATAAGCTAAACTAAAATTCAATTCAGTTAAAGATTTGTACTGCTTTAACACCAGTGTTCGGTTAAAACTCCATGTATCAGCGCTTATCTTTAATTTTTGCAATGAAGAACAACTCATAAAAATATTTTGTAAATCTTGATTGGAAGGATTATATGTACAATAAATTTTTTTTAAATTTAATGATGAAAAATCTTTACTTAAAGTATGTAACTTTATGATAAATAGTATATCTTCTGATTCTAAAATTTCAAGATTTGGGAAAAGCTTGAAGATCATCATACACAAATCGGGTTTCCATGAGAGTTTTTCGATATTTAAATTTAATAAAGTGGAATAAACTGACTTATATTTTAAAAGGGGAGGGTTTATTATCTTTGTGTGGCCAATATTTAAAGATCTTAAATTATAGCACGTTTGTAAAATAACATCCATTGTTATTTCATCTGCATCTGTATAACTTATATTCAGTGAAATCAACTTCGGGAGGCAAATAATTAATTCTTCGATAATCTTTGTCGTTACATTAGAATCATGTGGTATATTTAACGTTTGTAAATGTCGCAGATTAGTTTTTATTAGTAATATTATATTTGTCGAATTTTCTAACAGCGTAAATTTTTGCAGGTTTGATCTTATAAATAATTCAAAATTAAATTTATTTATTTTGCGTTTTTTCTTCATTTTGTCAAAAATCGTATTCATCAAATTATTTGGCAAAGTTAAGCAATTTTCATACATTATACTTTTTTTCTGTTTCCGAAAAGTATCCAAATGTTTGTAATCGCTAATAGCCTTTAGTTCTTCTGAAAACTCTTCTATCGCTAGATTAACAAGAGTAGAAACTTGTCTTCTGCAGGGCATGGTTTACAAAAAAAAAAAAGAGAAAGAGAGATGAGAGAATAATAACGACTATTTTTGTTTTTACTTTATGTTTTAATTAAAAGCGAATGCTCATTTTATACAATTAAAAAAACAAAAATGGTTATTAAAATAATAGAATATTAAAACAATGATGACGTGGTAAAACAGGCAAAACTCACTACATGTGATGTTTAATGATGACGTATTTTAATATTTGTTATTGTCAATTTTATATAAAATTCAAACAAGTAAAAACCAAAATGCAATAGATCTGTATTAATAATTAATAATTTTTAATAGTCATTCATTAAATTAGGAGTTATATACTTAATGGATATTTCTGTAGTTCAATTTTCACTACATTTCTCTCACGCTAGGTGGAGACTGGTTTCAATTGCTGAGATATTCTTGACATCGTTTAAGGAGAAACCACAATACATCACATCACATCAACACCTTGTGGAGGAGTGTAATCATAAACACGTGACCAAAAATATGTGAAATAGATGTATGATGCACATTTTTTAGTCCACCCCCCCCCCTTTTTTTTGGAAAAATGCTAAAATAAATAGGTAGCAAGATTGTCATGATGGCTCAAATGCCTTACTAAAGTTTTTGATATAACTCTAAATATTAAGATACTAGAATAAACTAGTATGGAATAAGGTTTCAGCGTTGTTATATGCTTATAGGATTATGCTACCTAGTTAGCACTGTATAACTTTTTTTTTGCTTTGGTAAGAAAAATCAAAAAAGTACAGTGCTATACGTACAACTTATCCTGTCACTGTTAATATCATTACCTGTTAAGGTTTTTATATCCCATTTCTGGATTTGAAGTTTTACTTGTTTTTTTTTTAACTGCATTGTGAAAACACTAACAATGACATCAAGATCCATCATTTACTTTTTTATAGTCTATTGGGGTTTTGTCTCTTCATTCCTATTACATCCTGAATATGACATCCATCAATGTTGTTTTTCTCCTACAAATATAATTTTACTTAAGTTATTTCTAAATTAAATTAAAAGAATTAAAAGAATGGCATGGAAACAATACAAAGTATATGTAAAATGTAATATTTAAATCAATATTTATTTATTTACATATTTTTTCTTTATTTTTTTTTAAAATTATTCCTATGGTAATGCTATCATCATCTTCATCAACAACCATTATTAATCCACTGCAAGATGAAGGTCTCTCCAAGTTCAATCCATCTTCTCCAATCTTTAACTTCTCTTCTCCACATCACCTTTCCACACTATCTTATTTCATCCAACCATCTCACATGTGGTATCTTTCTGGGTCTTTTACAATCTCTTGGAATCCGGTTTAAGATTTTAATTGTCCATCTATTATCATCTCTTCTAATAATGCTATACGTTTATCAATAAATGCCAGTCATGGTTATTGGCTATATCTGTGCCAAATCTCTTCTAATTACTAAATATGAGTAGTAGTGTTATAAAAAGATGTCATACTTTAAATAAGCATTACTAATGAAATAAGACTATTTAAATCTAATAATTTAAATGAATATGTAAATGAATTTTAGCTATTAAATATGTAACATTGGAAGTATATAAACTTATTCACAGACCAATTCAATCTTTGTATGTTGCAACAATTTCTTAAGTCGGATTTTTAAAGACCCATTTTAAGAATCTCACATTAATGTCAATTTACACTAATATTAGAATGTGTTTATTGTTTATAAGCTTGGTTTTTTTTTTTTTTAGAAATCTGACTTGTGAAGTATAATCATATATATGTTAATAAGTTAACAAAACGTTTTTAACATCGGCAACTGAAAAGGTTTTATTTTCGTTGTATGAATTCATTTTCTGTTGCGACAAAAATGTTTTGCTAATTTATTACAAATACAAACGAAAACAAAAAAGTAATATTATATGAGAGGCTTACAACATGATGCATAGGGCTAGTCAGCCTCAATCATCCCCATCTCTCCTTACTATCACCAATAAACAGATAATCAAAAATTTTAAATTCTGGTATTTGGAACCAAAATACCCCGATTTCCTTATTAAAATCAATTTAGCTCTATCTTCTAGTTATTTCTTATCACTGATCTTCTTTGTTCTCTTTGTCATAAGTCGGAAGAGACAATACATCACTTTCTGTTCCAGTATCCTGCTCTTTTTACCTATAGAAATATCATTGAGTCAATTACTAAATCTTGCACTTTTTCTATTTTTACTCTCATTGATAGCAAGATACAGGGTCTTTCCTCTTCAATTAGGATTACTAATTTCCTTATGTTTACCCTTTGGATTTTAAAATTCCATTTTGACTTCACCTTTGCATCTAGGAAATTATGATCACTGTTTTACAATAAAATTTTAAAAATTAAAAACAGAGACAGAGTGCTTGCCCCTCCAGACATTGCTAATACTGCATGGAACCTGGTCTCTTTTCCAATACCATTATAAGTAGATAGTTCCTTTTCTTTTTCTTGTTTTTTACTTTTGTATGTTTTGCTAAGTATGTTCTTTGATGATGTATTTGAAAAATGAAGCTTTTAAATCATACACCATTGTCTTTGACTGTTCTTTGATAATATACTTCATGATATTTAGTAATAACTGAAATACAGGCTTATTATACACCTGTATCAATATATATAATATCTAGGGTATGTGAGCACAGACTTTCACACAACCCACCACTCAACACTCTATCTCATATTGCTGATACACTTGAACACATACATGTCAAAAATATAAATAATCACCAATATATATATTTCATGCTAAACCAGCAATCATCAGTTGTTCTAGATTATCATCTCTACACATATATGCAATAAGTGTTCAGATATATATTAAGATAGCCAGTCTTCATACTTTAATGGACAGGCTTCAATTGACTCCACACTCCAACTCTTATAATCCATCCAATTAAAAATCTGAAGATGGAATGGTCAAAGGCTACCCCAAAGCCGAGATTCTTGTCACACCCATGTTGACCAAAATCAATCTGACCCCTCATGTACAGGACGTAATCCCATTAATACATATAAAAGGGATGGGCAGACATCTCTACTATGTTATGTCCTGTACGTGAGGTGTCAGATTGACTTTAGGTCAACATGGGTGTGACAAGATCTCAGCCTCGGGGTGGCCTTTGAGCATTCCATCATCAGATTTTCAATTGAATGGACAGTTGAAGAGTTGGAGTGTGGAGTGGATTGAAGCCTGTCCATTAAAGTATGAAGATTGGCTATCTTAATATATATCTGAGCACTTATTGCGTATATATGTAGAGATGATGATCTGGACCAACTGATGATTGCTGTTTTAGCATGAAATACGTATATTGGTGATTTATCTTTTTCGACATATATGTGTTCAAGTGTATCAGTAATATGAGATAGAGTGGTGAGTGGTGGTTGTGTGAAAGTCTGTGCTCATATACCCTAGATATTTCATATCTAAATGAATTTCAAATCATCTTTTCCAAGATTGTTAAAAGAAAATTGCCTAATAAAAATTATTTGTTTGTTGTTGTTGTTTTTTTTAAAAAAATATATATATGGATTTAATTAATTGTGAAGAAGTTCTTAATATTTAATATGTGATAATACGATAATACTATAGCTTTATAATAAATAGCCCACTGCAGGGAAAATGTTATCTATCAGACTGTCTTACAGAAACAATTAAAAAAAACTATTCACCAACCTTGTCAATTGCTAAGCAGTGAGGGTTTGAGTGGTTTTTCATGCTTGTTTTATCTTCTAGCTAAGAACATATCCATTTACTGATCAACGTTGGAAGGTTAATTTGGATGTGGACAGTTATCTAAGAAAATAAATCTAAACTTCTTAAAAAGAATTATAATCATCCTGGATTCGAATCTAGTTATATACACATACAATTTATATAACATTAATTAGAATATGCATAATACTATCCTAAAAGGAAATATAAAAGAGTATTATAACACCTAATATTTAAAGTTCCCAGCCATACTATTTGAATTTAAAAGATTCAAATATATAACTTTTAAATATTTAATAATAATAATTACTACCTATTTAATGCTTAAAAGTAAAAAGTTACCATGATATATTTACTATATTATATATAAAAAAATAGAAATTCTTATAACATTACAATGCTATCCAAAAAAACAAAATTTTATTAAAATTCTTCCACAATCATGGTTTCATCTACTAACAAATAGATTTTTTCAAGTGAAATTCAATAAAATAGACAATATATATGTACAAAACAAAATAATCTTCCCATCATTCACTTCAAAAACATCTTTCTTTAACATACTGGTCATAAAATATTATTTGACAATGCAGTGGTTATCTTTTATGAAAAAAGTGAACTGAAAAGAAGAGTAAAAGAAACATTGATGATAAAATTTTTTGAATCTGAGGCCATCAAAACATCTTTTAATTTCAAAGGAAGTTAGTTTTTAAAGTGAATGAGGTGAAGGTTATTTTATTTTGTATACATATGTTGTCTGTTTTCTTGAATTTCACTTGAAAAGGTTTATTTGTTAGTAGATGAAACCATGGTTGTAGAAGAATTTTAGTAAAATTTTGTTTTTTTTTGACGAGTATTGTAATATTATATGAATTTCTATTTTATTTGTAATTACTAGTATAAAATTAGGCAGTATTTAATCTTATATATAAAATCCTTATTTTTTCTGTTGTCTGATTGGTGAATGTACAAATGTTTGTCCGATATACGTTTATGCTTTTAATTGGTGCTTTTAATTATCAAGGTATAATATTTAAATCATGAAGTAAATGTGATTACAGTACATAAATTCATGTTTGAAATATATTTAGTGAAGGAAAAAAAATAGATGCTTCAATACCATATTTACATTTATTTTTTGGTTCCTGTATAATTGAAGTTGAAACATGGTCTGAAACTGGTGTGAATTCTCACATTTTAAAAAATATTTGTTAAAACAACCAATTAATAAAAAATATTACAAATATTATATTTAATAAAAAAATATTACAAAAACAGTGATGGTAACTAATAATAAAACTAAAAAAACGATTATATTTGTTCACAACAATGAAAAAAATATATAATTTTTTTATTCAGAGGGCACTTCAGTAAATATACAGTTGCCATAATGCTGTCAAACATAACAGGTATATTTAAAAATTTAAATTTTAATTTAGCTTTATTAAAATGCTTTCAAGGTCTGCCAATCCCCTAATATAGTTCAGATGAATGACATACTCAGTAATGTTTAGTAAAAAAAAAAAAAAACAGATTTACACTAAATCTTAAAAAAAAAATTGTTAAAGCAACCAATTTTAAAAAAAATTACAAATATTGTATTTAATAATACATAATTTTTATTACAAAGAATTTAATGTGACGGTGAATGATGAATACATCTGATATATATATATATATTGTACTGTATTTTATCCTAGTACAAATAGCGTTGGCAATTTAAAAGTTAAATTAATAAATTTCTAACGAAAAATATATTTATGTAAATATATTTGATCTATTATTTTAAACAACGTGAGTGTATATTTTTTTTTTTGGTTTGTGTTTAATGAAATTAAAAAGAGAGAAGGAATGTAGAAAGTACAATAAAAAAAATATGATTTAATTAAAAGAAACCTTTATCACAAGGCCATCAGCAGCATGGAAACAAAGTGATAACATTCATTAAGTAATTAAAGATGGCGATCAAGAAAAAAAGGAAGACTTTGTAGGCTAAATTATTTTAAATTTGGTACACATTGGCAGGTGTCAATAGGAGTTGCACAGAAAGAAAAAAAAATAAACAGGACAAAAGGAATAATAGTTGGTGCAGAGGGTTCTTCTTAGATCGTCCTTCCTGCAGAGAGCAGTAAAAATAAAATTAAACGTGAAGAAATTATGAAAGGTGGGCCAAACTACTGTTACTAATAGACTGAAATATTAAGATGTGCGAGTAGTAGCCATTCATTTGCTGGAGTTGCTTTGTACCTGTGTCGTGAACTACCTGAGTGAAGAAGCCATCTCCTACTAGATTTTAACCACAAAAACTTACAGATCACTGGAATACTGGACCACAGATTCGTTGTAAAAAATCCATGCATGGACAACATTAGAAATCCTGCACGTTAACATTCAAACTTACCGGTAAGTAACTTTATTAAATCAAAAAAATTAGTGATCACTTTCTTGAACTTTTAAGCATGATGAACTGTCACCACGAGTCGTATGAATAAAAGAAACAAATGTTAGCTGTAGTTTTATATATTTTGATTGTCTTTTTATATTTTATTCTCTCGATCATATTAATGTTTTTGTTTCATATTAATAAAGTAAAATATAACTTACATTGTTATTAATTCTTATAGTTCTAAATTCATTACAATTTAGACATTATTATAATTCAAATAAATTGCCAACATTGTACTGAAACACAATCCTCCGGAGATTCCAAAATGTCATCGTAGCTAAATAAATAAAAAAAGGGATGTTTGCCAGTGAATTCAATAAATTAAAAGCTGGCTTACTTGATCCCATTATTTTAGTAGCTACATTAGTTAAAAGAGTGTTGTGTGACCAGGAAAAATAATTGTGTCCATTAAATCTTACTGAATTGTATGACGAAACAAAATTGATAGGACGAAATTTGGTCACCGAGTACGAGTAGTTAACTCGTTTAAAACTCTAAATAACGTAGTGGACATTACAATATATTATAGCAGGAGGCTTTGATTCACTGCTAGTTTAATAAGACTGTAGCTGCAGATTTTTAACTAGAAAAACTCATTAAATACGTACTATATATATGGTGAGGGACCAATTAATAACAAGAATTATAACTAATAGACCGACAAACCATAGACATAACTAAACAATATATATGTGTTAACCCTAAAACATTATTAAACTTATTTATACATATTAATATGCAGTCCTATGGTTTACCAAATAATAATAAAGATCAGTATGGCCTATGTAAATCATTCAGAAAAAAATACTCTGGTTATGGTCATTTTTGGAATTTCCAGCTCTATATGTTTTCCTGCATTTATTTGGTTTCATTCCCCAAAGCTTGCCTTTGTTGCCTGTTTATTTTTCTTAGTTCTTTGGAATAACTTAGACAGCTTTTTATGGGAATTACAAAAATTACTTTCTAAAAGTGATTTTTCCTTAATTGCATTTCTGTTTAGTTTTGTTATAAATATAGCTACATTTTTTTGGCAATTATGAATTAGATTCTAAATGATTATTAAAGACTTAAAAAAAGATCACATGTAAAATTGATTGAATAAGAAAGAGGTTAGGGATCAGAAAAACTGGATTAAACTTTTTTTTCCTATGTCAAATGTGTTGACTGGGAAGCAAACCTGAGCTAGCTTCTTGGGAGGCAGCTATGCTAACCACTAGGCCACCAATACTTAACAAAACTGGATTAAACTTGGAATGACTTTCATCCTGCTTTTGAATTAATAATGTTTGACAATGTTGAAGATGATGATGATGATAATGATATAAATTTTAATTATACATGATTCTATATTTGGCTATAAGTAGTTATATTTTATAGGATCTTCTATAATGAATGTAAATAGTTGTGGAAGCTCATTCATTATACAATGTATTCATACTATTATATAATTAAATATGTGTATTTGGAGATAATTTGTTTTGGGTGATCAGCCTTGAGAAAATTACTATTTATAGCCATGTAAATAGGGCTAATATAGTACAAATTTATATATATTGTAATGATAATTACCCTTTTCATAATTGATAATAATAAAATAAAAACACAATATTCAAAAATTAATTTTTGTCTAGGGAACAAAGATAACTAACTGGCGACAATGTATATGCTGAAGTGACTAAACAATTTTCTTTTTAGTTGACAAATCTATAATAGTCACAAATAATGATCAAATTAAACTCACATAAGAAACAAATTACTATGCCGATTCAACTATATTTACTGATCGCTACCCCCCTCCATAATAATACCATTATTAAATGATAAAATAAATAATCGGCTTGGACTTTGGATGTGAAATAAATAACAAAATTATTAACAAATGACAATAACTTAAATTAACAAATAGAATAATAATAACAATAATTATAACAACAACAATACTAATAATAACAACGACAACAGTAGTAGTAGCAGTAGCAACAGCAATAGCAGTCGTAGTAGTAATAGTAATAATAATAAATGTATTACATATTTACATTTAAAATTATATGATGAGCATGCATGAAAGGGAAAATCTTTCTGGCTTTATAATAATTCAATGAGTAAAGCTAATAATAAGTTCAGTTTTTTTTTTACCTTAATATCTTTGTGAGCCCACATATATTTCTGTCTCCATGAATGTAGGTATAAAATCATTAATTTTAAATGTCTGTTAGCAATATTAACATTTTAACTTCTTTTGATTTATTCTATGTAAGTTTTCCTATGATGGTTCCATTGTAGTTTTTCTATGATGATTTTTCCAGAAATTTAGAGCATCCAAATAAGTAGATTTACAAACTAATTTGTAGAATATTTCTATGTGATAAGCAATTTAGACTATTTGTTTTCTTCTTATGGCAAGTAAGTGTCACATATTTTAGCTTCAGCATTAAATAGTAATGAACAGATCAGATGAATCAAAGTTAATTTGAAGACATTCCTTTGTTTACAGCTCCATAGTCAGTTTTTCTCATGTGTCATAGCATCAGCCGGGAAGCGAACCCGCTAACCTGGGACAACTGCTTGTAAAGCAGCTGTTTCTGACCTCTCGACCACCAATGCTTACCATTGAAAAAACCAGAGAAGGCATTTTGGAGCTTTTATCTCAAGGATCGCATGGTTTTTACTTAAATAATCATTACTATTTTATTGACTTCTCTCCAGTAAGTGACATGATGAAGAAGTAACAATAATTCCCATCTTTTTGTTGGAAATGCAGATGATTGAAGAAACTTCAGTTGGTTTCCATAGCTTCATTCATTTTTTTAAATAATAATTTTTTATTCTAACATGTTACTTCTTAAAATTATTACTATTATTTTCAAAACACTTTAAAATTTATTTTATACCATGACTTTTAATATTTTGTAATGTATAATAAAGAAAAATATTTACATAAAAGCCATGCCTGTAAATTCAGAGTTACATATATGTGTAAAAATACATATAAAATTAATTGATACATTTTGATTTACAAGTCTTATTCCATCCAAAATTTTGGTATGATCCACTTTTGATAAAGAAAGTAATGATTATCACTAATGATTTATTAAACTAGAGATTAGTTCTAGTCCAGATATAAACTTTAAACCTGTTATAGATTAATATATTTGTGTTTTTTTAATTAAACACACACACATGGAATAATTCAAATTCATTTCTCTTTCCATTTTTATAGATGATTTTAATAACCATCATACTACCACAATAAAATCAAAATTTTAAAAACATAAACCAATTATTCTAATAAAAATTTACAGACCATTAATTTAATGACTTTAGCTAAAATATCTTCCATCTTACCTGGAAATTCTTTCTTGATACTACTAAGTCTTGTTTTTGTTTTGTTTTTTGAACTTTTAAAAGTATAAATAAACTTCTGTTTATAAAATATAGTCATAGAATAAAGGTTTAGTCATTCATTTTTAGAATGCTCTTTTTAAAAAAAAGTTAATTATTTTTTGATGGCAAGAATAGATATGCAAACTAAATTAAAAAATTAAAATTATAACAATTATCTTTTGTAGTTTTCAGTTTAAATGACGATCATGAAATAATTTTTTTTTTTTTTCAAAATTGCTGGCTCAACTGGCTTATTATGAATTGTATTTTGTCAAAGCCAATGTATATGAAATAAAAACAGTAATGTAAATAATATATACAGAGAAGCCATGAACTATACTAGTTTTTGTTTCAAGGCCACCTCATGTCCAAATGTATGTATTATATAATAATTCACATTTTGTGAATAAACATTGACTAGAAAAGAATATGTATTTTTATTGAACTGCCACTGTTCAATACTTTTCAACATGCATATATGATTTTTTATATGTATAGTATACATATATAAATAATAATTATAGTATAAACAAAATTTTAAAAAGTAATTATAATATATTGTGTTTTTCTGAAGGTTTGTGATGATGGTGTTCTAGCTGTATTTTTATAATGGAAATAGTCCAATATAAAAATACAGATAATTATAATATAGTATTGAAGGGACATATTTATATATATTTTATGGAGTGTTTGTTTACCAATGCATTCACTGAAATAATAAGAATAAGAAAAAACGTAACTACAGTATTTTTATTTTTAAAATAAAATAAATAGCAAAATGTCTGATTTCTATCCTATTAATACATTCTGTATTTTTTTTTTCAATAACTTTTTTTATAAAATATAATGTACTAGTAAATAGTCAAAATAAAAGTCATAGATCAATTCATAGATCACATGACCCTATCTCTTAAGCTTGTAAGTTATAAACAGTGAGGATTGCCAATTCCTCTACAAGCTCTGAGGAGTGCCAAAGCACGAAACCATGGTCAGGGGTTTGGGGAGGGGTTCCTGACAGAGATATTTTAAGTGCTGGCTCTGGCTAAGCATTTATCATAAAGCTTGTAGAGGAATTGGCAATCCTCACTGTTTATAATGTACTAGTCTCTTTATCAAAAAATTAAAATCTTTTTAATTATTTTCATGTTTTAAATTATTATTAAGTTTTAAGTATGTTCTACAATTTTGTAGAACTTTTAGCATTATCCTCAAAACATATTTTAATAAACAAAAAATATTGCATATCAAATTTGGAAAGGATTATAAAGGAAGGATTGTACTTTCAACATAAAGTGAAGAAATTTTATTTAATATATTGTGACTGCTCCTCTCTAGCCTACGATATTACTAAGCACCTGAATCAGAGATAATGATAGTATGAGACTTGGCTTGTATGTTAAGAGGGGCATGCAGCTTTAAAATCAAGTAAAGATCAAGACCATTACCTGACTGCATGGAAATACCATTGAATTCGAACCCTTTGAGAATTGCTATGCTATCTTCATGACTAACAATAATAATCCAACTTATCTAAGACTAAAATAATTTTTCAATTAAATATTAATACCAATAATAAGTAAAACTGATTAGAACTTGAATTTATATTCCAAATGTAAATTAAAGCAAGTTAAGATTTGAATCTTCCTTCTTATTATAAAGAACATCTCAGGGATATCTCACTGCAGAAGGGACAATGCAGAGAACGAAGGATAACAAAAAGCAATTTTATGAAATCCCAAATTCCCACAAAAGGCATAAGATCTAAAACAAGATTATTATCAAACAATGGTAACACTTTGCTCTGCAATAAGACAACTAAATTGTAAATAGTTATTTAAGGTCTTATAGGATTTATAGCACTTAAAAAATGATCCACTATAATTAATAACTCTAACCAAACTATAATTTAGATTATTATAATAATAGTGAGAAATTATATGATATGATGATGATAATGACTCTAATACCTGACATCAATCTTGGATTGGTTCAAACTTTTATACACCCATAATCATATGCTCTTTAGTATAATTATCATATGCATAAGCATGTTATGAGTGATTTCACCACAAGTAATTTATTACAAACATGCATTTATTTAGAAGTGATGATGAATGATCACTATTGTTGGTTAACTAAGGACATAGAAACATAAATAATATCAAAACAACATAGCTTTAAATTAAATAAATATCAATTTATTAAACACAAATATTCAAATTTCAAACTTTGGAAATCAATTTTAATTTTATAATACAGAACAATAAAATTCATTTGGTTATTATTACAAATGATAATAATGAATGAATACTACTATTGGAAAAGTGGGTAAATCTTAATGCTACAGCAAGTATTATCTCTGTTCCTCTCTTTCTATCTTTACATTTACCAGTATTTAAATAAAGCAGAACAAATACTGCCAAATAATACTATGCCCTTAGTAATCAACTACTTAACTATTCTTGTCCACTAAAGCCAACATTATTAGTCTATACAATAGTCGATGATTGCTTTTAAGTAATTAACTGAATAATATTTAACATGTACACTGTGTTATTAATAACAATTAATTAGCAACTGTTAACTCTTTAAAATATAAACTTGAGAATGCTATTTCTTATATGTAAAACACACACACATTTCATATCCAAGAATAACTTAAAGCTTATCTTAGATCAATATTCCTGCTTTAAATCATTAAGTAGGAATTACTTCTATTGTGATATTCTTTCTACAAATCTCTATTTTGTTATAATGGTAATAATTGTGTATTTGTCCAAACCCAATTACAATTTGAATTAACTGTTTCCATTTACACTAAGGAATTATTTAGCAAAATCACGTTTATGTTTGGGAGCTATTCAGATATTCATTGCTAAACTTCACCCATGTGTGACATTATTTAACCTTCATAGACTCAATAACCTTGTACTCTTAGAGATCATATCCTAGATTTCCTCTATACAAACCTATGCAGACATAGGTGTGGTTGAACTACATTTACACAAATCCTCAAATATGTCAATGTTTACCATATTGGCTATGAGATTGACACTTACTATGCTATTGCAATGTCAGTAACAAGATTCTTTATAAAACACTTTGAATTCTCTTGACATAAAATTTCATGGGTTTTACATCAAATGGTTCATCTATATTCATGCTTAAATGACCTATATTATCCCTACGTCTTATACACTATGGGGCAAAATATATAGTGAATGAATACCCATGTGAACTTTCAAAGTTATAATTCGACGAGACAATTTTAGATTTATACCATAAGCACATCAAAATCATCAGCTGAAAATATATCTCTAACATTTTATCATGGTAACTGAGATATTCTTATATACTAAATATTAAAATCCCACCACAGCCATCAAGCTATATTCTACTAGTAGGATTAAACACTATCTTGACGAGTAAATACACTAACACAACATAACGAATAGTACTACTACTACTAATAATAATGCACACACAAGGCAAATAAGATCAACACATATAAAATAAGTGTTGGATTAAATAATTTATTATTTAATATATAATCCAAACAGAATGAAAACGTGACCAATAATTCATCCCTAAATAAATATTTCTCATTCAAAAGCATGTATTCATTCTAATTTTAAAATAACAATATGCTAGATATGAGCAATATTTTTGACCCACCAAAGCAACACTTTAAGTTGTTTTACCTTTTAGATTTAAAATATTATAACTTTAAACAAAGCTAGGAGTACATCATTGAATTAAAACACCAAAACCACCCATATTTATAATACCCATTCCAGCGATGTTTATCTTCAATATACCCTAAAGATAAATAATTTATAGCATACATTCAAGGCATACCTTCAATAAAATTATACCCACATTTTTTAGTCTTCGTTGGCATTTAAGTATCAATTATAGATTTTAACATAATAAACAAATAAAAAAAACTTTTATATTTTTTTAAAATATAATAATAATACTAAATAAACTTAAAATTAATGTTCTTTTACAACACATCCTGAAATGCTAGCTTAATGAAAGGTTTTACGGATAAACTTGGTTTTTTTTCCCACTATTAGCAATTAAACGTAAACTTGATAATTATAATAAACTAGTTTTACTTAGACAAAGTTAATTTCTTGTGTGCGCGTATTTTTATTTTATTTTAAAGTTCTTTCCCAACTAATTCAGAAAACACTTCAAATTATAGTTAAAAAAAAAAAAACTTTCTTTAAATGATTGCTATTAAAATACATCTGAATGACAGTCTATAGCTTTACTGCAGGCAGCTAAGACGAATGATGAAAACATTTCATATAGAAAAGTATAAGTTTCCAAAAGATTCCAGCAATTTTGCTCTTTAAATATACTAGACTAATAAGCTGTCTTAATAAGTTGGAGTTGATATAACTTAAATATTCATAGTTCTGTTATATACATACCACGATACATTAAATACATAAGTTAGTGATTAAGATATGTAATATATTTTTCCATTAAAGATATTATCATTATTAAAAGACATCATAAGTATAGTTAATGTTGCATTATCACGAAATTACTCTTCCACTGATCCTGGTTCAAATAATTATTAACACAATTTACCTTAGGAGTTAAAGATTATTTTATTTTAAAATTATATAAAAGTTTATAAGCAAAGAGAAAAACATTTTACAATAAGATAAGCAAATTCTTAGTAAAACTTCCTAGCAGGGTTATTCATTGTTCTTTCCTGAATCTACTGTTTCCCATTCCAGTAATATTGTAAAGCTTTTAGAGCCATTCATGTATTTTGTTTTTCTTAAAATGATCCAATGCAGCAAATATTAACTTTGTATTTCCGAAGAGTGAACTAATGATTTCTTTTCTATTCCATTACAATGACTTCAAAACAAATAAAGAAAAAATTATAGGCATTTCCTTTTAAAACGAAATGTATTAACTGTTTCTTTTTGCAATTCTTTTTTTTTTTTTATGTGTCATAGCATCGGCTGGAAAGCAAACCCACTAACCCGGGACAACTGTTTGTAAGGCGGCTGTGATGACCACTCGACCACCAATACTTGACTTAAGTGGTTTCTTCAGCACTTTTTTTTTTACTGTCAGCTTTTCTTTCTTTTTTTCTAGCCCGCGAAAAAAAAAAAACAGAAATTACACATATATGAAACATTATTCAATCGAATTGACTTCTGATCGTCTGCTTTAGCTTTTATTTTTAAACTTCACAATAACAAAAAAAATGATAGATGAATATTTTAAAATATCAACTTAACTTATGTGACATTAAAATTTTATAATAATTTTTTTTTCTTCGGCATAACTATCCAATTAATTCAATGTTATTAACTACTATTATATAAGATAAATTATTTCTCATATCTATTTAATAATTATAAAAGTATAAAAGAAATTTTATTATTGAATTAAAAATTAACTGTGATAAAACACAGTTGCTGAAGCTTTAAACATAAAATTATAACAATAAAGCTGAGCGCTTTCGGGGGACTTAAGCCTCCATAATCATAGCTCAATACAAAACAAATACAAAATATAAACACTTATTCACAAGCAAAATGTGTATCTCAAATAAGATGTAAACTAAATCTAAATAAATAAATAAAATACAATATAAATAAATAAATATTATAACGTCCATATTTTAGAAATATTAAAACAAGAATCCTTTCTATTAATAGCATTAGGATTACCAGCTATAAAACAAGCTTCTTTAACCTTACGCTTTACGTCATTCTTCTCCGTACACACTAATTTTGCCTCTACTGGTTGACATAAGTGTCCAGCCTTATTTTCATGTTCCACAAACACTGAATTTCCCAAAAATTTAGTTTTAGTACGATGATATAAATATTTATGCTGTGAAACTCTATTTAAAATATTGGTTTTAGTTTCACCATAATAAATAGAACCACAATCTTTATGAGGACAAGAAACACTATAAACCACATGCTGAATTAAGTTAGATTCAATTTTAAATTTTGAATTGTTAATCAATCTATTTATATTTGGAGGTGAATGAAAAATTACTGGAACATGAAAATAAGGCTGGACACTTATGTCAACCAGTAGAGGCAAAATTAGTGTGTACAGAGAAGAATGACGTAAAGCGTAAGGTTAAAGAAGCTTGTTTTATAGCTGGTAATCCTAATGCTATTAATAGAAAGGATTCTTGTTTTAATATTTCTAAAATATGGACGTTATAATATTTATTTATTTATATTGTATTTTATTTATTTATTTAGATTTAGTTTACATCTTATTTTAGATACGCATTTTGCTTGTGAATAAGTGTTTATATTTTTATTTGTTTTGTATTGAGCTATGATTATGGAGGCTTAAGTCCCCCGAAAGTGCTCAGCTTTATTGTTATAATTTTATGTTTAAAGCTTCAGCAACTGTGTTTTATCACAGTTAATTTTTAATTTATTGATTTTTGTTGAAGTATATACATACATTCTTTTTATTATTGAATTAAATAAAACAATAATTCTTCTTAACAAATTAAATCCTTAAAACATCACATGATCACCATCTCTTATGCTAGCATATAACTGTTATTAAACAGGCAAAACTCTCCATACAGTAGTGCCACTTTGTGCCAACCAGAGTAATCAATGGATGCCAGAAGGCTTGTGCATAAAATCCCCATCTAGTGCCTACTCATCCAATATCCCCAGACTAATTTCTGGCTTGTGGCCTTCGTCAGTGAGGAGCCTTGGATCAGAGAGCACTGCACCTAGATCTTAGGATCTAATGCAACCCTTCAGCAGCCACCTTCTATCTCTACTTAACTACAAAACTATGAGAATGAAATTGAAAACACAATATTTTCAATCCAAGCTCAATAGCTTATATAGTCATATGAGTCTGAACTCAGTTCAGCACTCATACATTTTGGTGTCTTTGGCTCTTTAACAACCACAGCCACCACTATCCTGTTAGGCAGGATTGGTGTTGAACCACTAAACATCATATGATCACCATCTCTTATGCTAGCACATAATTGTTATTAAACAGGCAAAACTCTCCATACAGTAGTGCTAACCTGTGCCAACCAGAATAATCAATGGATGCCAGAAGGCTTGTGCATAAAATCCCCATCTAGTGCCTACTCATCCAATATCCCCAGACTAGTTTCTGGCTTGTGGCCTTCATCAGTGAGGAGCCTTGGATCAGAGAGCACTACACCTAGACCTTAGGATCTAATGCAACCCTCCAGCAGCCACCTTTTATCTCTACTGAACTACAAAACTATGAGAATGAAATTGAAAGTAAATCCTTACCAATACAGGCTCATTCAAGCACAGACACCCATATGCACACCTATTAAAATTGCTTTTGTGCACAAAACTTTGTCTGACTAATATTATTTAATAACTTGTTTAAAATACTTTAAACTCCCTTTATACATCTAACGATTAATTATCAAACCTGAGATTTATTTACAATATAACTACAATATTTCAAAAAAACATTGTACTTCTAACAATGATTATTTTTTCTTTTAAAATTGGACTTATAATAGACTATTAAATATGGACTTCCCCCTTTCTTAGGGCATTAATAAACATGTAAAAGTATTATTATATGCAATTGCTGCAAACTTTAGCTTCAAAAACTACCAAGAATTTTGCTGTATGAAAATATAATTTTTTTTCTAACTTTATGCATCACATTATTGCAATGGAGTCACAAGGCTCAATTGGAATGTGCACAATATATAATCATGCATGGTACTCCAAGACTTAGTGGCATTCAGAGAAAGAGAAATGTCTACTGAATATTGTAAAATTTATGCCTTTTATCATTTTTTTGTTTCTTTATTAACATTTTTGTTTGTTTGTTTGTTTACATTTTGTTTTGGATAGTGTATAATCGAAATGGTGTAATTAGATACAGCATAGTTTTTAGTCTCATTGTGCTAAATAAAACATTTTAAGCATGTCATTCCCATTAAAACTTTTAATTTGCCACTTATACTCAGTATTTTATTTCATATATATATATTATCAACATTACTGATTTGAAGTAGTTTGGATAAAAATGAACAGCATTTAAAACCAGATTAGTCTATAATTTTGAAGACATTAATAATTTTATAGCTACCATTTTACCCAAAATTATTACAAATCAGATTATGAAAATAAGCTTACAAATTACAACAAAGATGTCAGACACTTTACATATAAAAAACATTTTGAAAAATCTTACATAGGTGTGTTTACATCAGTCAATGACAGTTTTCATTGCTTTAGCACTTATTAATTTGGATTTTTTAATCGAAATATTAGCCAAATTTTTAATTCAACTTTTTCTATAAAACAATTTTGATTATCAGCATATACTTCTAATAAATTTTCTGTCAAGTCACAACAGGAAATAGAGCAGACATATTTTTTCAAGCACATACGTCTAATTAAAATAGTTTTAAATCATATACATAAATATTCCATTAAATATTGACAAAGTATCATCTTTTATCTCTAAAAATATTTGAATTAACATATATTTATGTAAACAAAAAAATTAGTGAGATTATTTTTATGTACTGAATAGAAAAATATATTAGCAGTTGTGTTGCTAGATAACTAACAGTTACTATTGGCTGATTTTTAAACTAAAATTGCTCTAAAAGTTTACAATAAGCTTTTGACCTCTAAATAATATATCACCATTCCCTATGCTTACACAAGCTATTAAAACAGTAGCATGTGATGTAATGTGATGTATTATGGCTTCTCCTTAAACGAAGTCAAGAATATCTCAGCAATTATGCCCAGATAAACCTGTTAGCCACTTTTTTTTACATTCCCCACTCTAAATTTACCCATAATCTGCTCTATCCCATTTCCACAACATAATTTTTTTCAACTCTATAACCTTTATATCTAAATCCCCCTTATCTTTTCCCAAACCCAGCATAAAAACCAATAATTCACATTCTGTATAATCACTCTTTTCATATTTATTTTTCCACAACTTCATTATATGTACCCTTTCTGTTTTCAAACATTTACATTCAATTAACAAATGCCTAATATTTTCAATTCCTTCCTTACATAATTTACAAAATAAATCACCCATATTTTTCCATTTACGTATATATTCTTTTGTAGCTAAAGATCCCGTTCGAGCCTTAAACAATAAACTACTTTCCTTACTATTATCATATATTAACTCACACCTAATATTCTGTTTATTTCTATATATATTTAAACTCTTTTTATTCTCCATACTATTTCTCCATCTCTCTAACTCCCTAGTCTTTATTAATAAATTTATTCTTTTATCCCATTCCTTACTACTATAACACTCAATAATCCTCTTAACACAATCATCCCATCTTTTGTATAAATATACTGATATAAATTCTTTATCCAAATCTTTTGCATATCGCATTACCTTTCTCACCCATCTTGTTACCTGCCTTTTACTCATAACCCAATTAAATACTATTTTAGCTATTCTTTTATTATTCATAAACTGCAATCTACCAAACATTTTCATTTTACTTTTTGCATCTCTCATATGAAAACTTGACCATCCCATTTCTCCTTGAATTGCCTCACTTGCTGTCCATACTTCTGCATCCAATGCATGTCTTCCTACTTCCCTTTGAGCTTTTTTTAAATAATCTAATATCTTTTTACTAACATATAATGCATCATTACCATATGTTAACCCTGCTACTGCAACTCCTTTCCATATAATTCTAGCTACATCATATTTATTATATGAAAAAACTGTTAATTTCTTTATCAATCCCTTTCTTTTCTTTACTTTATTTATCAATTTTTCCTCCCATTCATCCAAATAATTTTTCTGATTACTTAAAATAATTCCCAAATAACTATATCTCTTCACCACACTTAACTTAATATCTCCCAATAAAAATTCTACATCTTCTCTTTCCTCAGTATTAACCATCATTATATTTGATTTTTCTTCACTAAATTTAATCCCCATCTCTTTACCCACCCTTGCAATAGTGCTCCCCTAGTGTAAGCTTTAGTAATCAATGAATGCAATAAGGTTTGTGCATAAAATCCCTGTCTAGTGCCTATTCATCCAATATCCCCAGATTAATTTCTAGTTTGTGGCATTCATCAGTGAGGAGGCTTGGATTAGTGAGCACTGCATCTAAATCTTAGAATTTAATGCATCCATCCAGCAGCCATCTTTTACCTACTTATGTAATTATAAAACTATGAGTCCAAAATAAAAACACAATAATGTTTTCAATCAAAGCTCATTCACCTGTATATTCCTATTGATCTGAACCCAGTTTAGTATTTATATGTTTTGATGTCTTTGGTTTTTCAAAAATCACAGTCACTAACATTGCATGAATATGGAAAGGTCTGATATAAAACCTAGGTTTACTTAGAAATAAGTGGGGATACCTTTTTTATTTCTGACCCAAGGTGTTATATAGGTTTAAACTCAAACATATACATTGATAAATATGAGAAATTAAAATAAATTCATATCCTCTTTACAATTTGTAAATATGATTTAATTGAACATATGTGGCTCTCTGGATGAATGAAATGCTATTTACAGGATATAAAAAGAATATTCATTTTTTCTAAATCTTCATATTATAAAAATAGGTGTATGGGTTAAATCCTTGAAAGAGAAATAAAAGGGGACCTTCTTTTATTTTAGCTACAATGATAAACTACTGTGGATTATGAGAGAAAATTGTTTAGTTTTAAAAGCTATCAATAGTGAGTGACATTTGATATTAATATCATCTATGTTCTTTATTACTTTTACAAAGCATTTTTACAACCTAAAATACAACAGTTTCGATTGCCCCAACAATCTTCTTCAGAACTTCTACTTATATCTCCAAATCTTAACTCATATAGAATCATGACTCCCAACACATCTTTTTAGTTATTATATGGAAATAATCCCAATTACTTCTTTGTTTATACCATAATTAATCTATGAAAGTATTTAACATAAAAATGAAAAATATTTATAGGATCCAAGAGGAAGATGAAATTCTTTTAAATCTTCATATGTATAATATATATGTCTGGGTTTATATTCATATAACACCTTGGGTAAAAATAAAAGAGACTCTTCCTTTTATTTCAAAGTAAATCCAGGATTTAAAAAAAAGCAATAAGGAATAGTAGAGAAAATTATTTAGCTTAGAAAACTATCAACAGTAATTGAAAGTTGCCTAGCAACAATACTGCTAACACATTTCTGTGATCATTACATGGAAATAACTCCATTTTGTTAACATTGTAATTAATCCATAAAAGTATTTAACATGTATATATATTAATTCTAATATTCTCATGGATAAATGATGATTTCATATTATTATTTGCAGGAGATTCATTGTAGTAAATAAAATAGCTAAATAATTGACATTTTAGTACAATAACAAGTACTTTCGTCAGAGATAAGTACTTGTTTTACTACTGAAATATCAATTACTTAGCTGTTTTATTTACTACATGAAATCTCCTGAAAATAATCATCATCAACCATTATCAATCCACTGCAGGATGAAGGTCTCTCCAAGTTCAATCCATCTTTTCCTATTTTTAGCTTCTCTGCTCTACATCACCCCTGCTCACTTTCTTATTTCATCCATCCATCTCACATATGGTCTCTTTCTGGGTCTTTTACAATCTCTTGGAATCCAGTTTAAAATTTCAATTGTCCATCTAATAATAATATAGATAGATAGATAGATTGAAATATCTATTCTTATCTCCTATATCATAATTTACACAAATATTGTATGAGAAATACAACAGAATTTAAATAGAGGCATTAATATTTTCATATTACAAATAGTGATTACGTTTATATGGGTGTATCCAGAGAATATGCTTAAATTGTATGTAAGCCATCGTGACTCTTTTTAACCACTATACATATAAAATGGCATTTTTGTTATATATTTTAAAGAGAGTGCATACTGTGTTTGACTGTCCATAAATAATGATTGTGTAGATTATTATTAATGCAAATATTAATTAACAGCAAACTGCTTAGGCAAAGTGTGTATGTATATACGAGAATTTTAGTATGTATTTTTTTTTCATATGTCATAGCATCGGCTGGGACCGAACCCGCAACAAACGTCTGCAACCAACTGCTTGCTTGCAAGGCGGCTGCGTGGCCGGGACCGAATCCGCAACAACCGTCTGCATCCAACTGCTTGCTTGCAAGGAGGCTGCGTTGACCTCTCGGCTAACAACGCTTGACGAATTTTAGTATGTATTTAAACTTCAAATACTCATGTTAGGTCGAACCACTGAGACAGACAAATACAAATTTTATAAATAATTTAAGAAAAGTTCAAATAATAATCAAAGAAGTGCTATATTTTGAAGCATGAGTAAAAATGAATATATAAAAAAATGAAAGCCGGAAAAAAATTATTATGAACGACTTTATAAGCAGATAGTATATAAAGTTTATTTCTCTAACAAATAGTAAATCAATATTAAATTTTAAAATGTTCGTTTAAATACCTTATAAGTTAGTAAAATTATAACATAATAAAAGTAAACAGTCTTTTTTGCTTGTTTATTTATTTATTGCTTACATTTTTAAAAATTAATAAACGTTATTGAAAGAATAAAACAACGAAATGAATACATTTTACAATGTTGTATAACGGAATGCGATCAACTTATGAGCTGTGGTATAAAAATTTTCAACATCACAAGTTTGAGCTATTCGTCGAGTAGTTTCAGTAAGTTAGTGTCTAGCTTTCGATAATTTGTTTTTGGTTTTGTTTTTTTTTAGAAATTTCAACGAAGAAATATTATTTAAACAAATCAATTAATAACTCTTTATAATACCAATTTTAGGAAAATCTAACAAACTCTTCTTCTAAATTAGGAAAGAAACTCTCAGAATGCTGTAATATTAAGTACCAGTAACCGCAGCTTACAATTGTTAGAAGCAGAAAAGAAAAACTTAAGCCATACATTTTCATGATGCTTATGGAACAAATTATCATCATCATCATAATTTTCAACCATTATCGATTCACAGCAAGATGGAGATATTACCAAGTTCAGTTCATCTCTGATCTTTAGCGTCTCTTTTCTACATCACGCCTGTGCATTTTCTTACTTGTTTCATCCATCTCAAATGTGGTCTCTTTCTAGGTCTTTTATCGTGAGTGTTTATATTTTGATTTGCTAATAGTATCTGCAACGTGTACTGGAAAGGTATTCACTAGGATGTAGATCATTATGGTAAAATGGATTTCTTACTTAGAGACTACTGATAAAATCATAATATTATCTTTTTGCCTGAACTCATCATAAAAAATATTAAACGTTGAACTCCCACATTTATTGGAAATATTTTAAATACCTGCAAAGCATTGTAAATATCTAGATAAGACAATCACAAACTCTTCCTGGAAAAAAAAAGAAAAAATCCAAGAAAATCTAATATGGATGACTAACTATCAAACGTCAAAACCTGCCTTTGCAACAACTTTGTGGGTAGTGAGTGTTTACACAAAATATTTCAAAATAAGTAAACTTGTATGTTTTTGTTATATAAAAGCCTGAGAGATAAAAGTTAAGAATTTGAACATTTTATGGAAGAGAAATGTTTTTTGCCATTAAATTTGAAATATTTCTGCCCCTTTCCTCTCGTTATTAATATTTTCCTCATGCTCACTTAAATTTAATATTTAACGCATGATTAATATACACTTTTTTAAGCAAGCCATATAGCATATGCTACAATTTAACTTCATGTAGCTTTATCCTCATATATACATATTTAAATATATTTCAAATTTCTATTCCATCACATATGAATGAAACATATGATCAAAGACATATGAGATGGGCATTTCATGCTGAACCAGCACTCATCAGTTAGCCCAGATCACCATTTCTTCTACATATCTTCATTTATTCAGTATATATTTAGATAGCAAATTATTATAGTTTAATTGACAGATTTCAATTTTTCTGCACTCACAACTTTGACACAAATCAATTTACAGAAATATATTAATAACTTTTACTAATCATTTATTAAGCTAGACATTATCACTAACACAAATATATACTTTAAGTCACGAAATACATTAATAACTTTTACTAGTTATTTATTAAGCTAGACATTGTCATTAGCCGAAATATATACTTTAAGTTATGATTTCGTATTTTTCTATTTTTGATGATTATATATAATCTTTCACGTTGAAAAATGGGGATAGTAATTGTATTTATTTATTTTTAATTTATTTTGGATGAATAGAAATATATTGTTACATATTATAACGGTCTGGATGTGCAAGAACAATCCAGTCTTACCGTATCTACACTACAGAGCGCCACTAGGCTACTTGAACCTAGAAAATTTATAGAGTAGGCAGATACGTGCTGTTAAAGATCCAACTTTTATTTATTAAGACCATCATCCCATGCCACTAGCTTAGTGAGACACAGAGATTTATAAGATATAAATTCTTATCCAATAATATTTCAATTAAAACAAAAATAAAAGAAGCCACTGCCAGTAATTAACACACATTTATTTATGCACATATAAATTTTTGAATCATTTTTAAAATCACTTTTACTTTAAAATTTAACTTACATTTTAACTTTGATTTTTAGAATTTAACTTATGTTTAAACTTTTATTTTCTAAGTTCGCACAGATGAATTTAATATTGTATTAAAGTGTCGAGTATGAATAGACTACATAGATTGCATTTGAAAAGAAAATATTCTATCCCTGATTTAACCTTAGGCCAAAAGTTCACAGTCAAACTAACGTCAATCTATCTGACATATCGATGTATTCAATGCAGCATGAATACGACAGCACAATACCACACTGTCAGGAATGCACATCTGAACAGCATGGTTAAGAGAAGAAATTGTTTCTCATCCAGTACAGGAATGTTATATGTCTGGCAAGAAGAACAATAAAAAAGAAAACTCCACAGGAAGGGATTGCGGTCTTTTTTGCCAACTTACGATCCCATTCCATAGGCAAAATGGGGGTATGTGGCATAATATGCGATCCTGCACGTAGCGAATCTCATACTACATCTACTAATTAAACCAATATATCCAATCCATTGACCCAATTTAACTACGAAACAAATAACCTAAGATTACTCTCCCTTAAACTAACATATATAATTATGAATCTATGCGGCCATTCACACCCAACTTAAGTTTAGTTTAACAAAAAAAAACAAAATCATAATAAAACTTAAAGAACAAAAATAAATTAATGAAAATGATTTAACAAACAAATAATACATTCAATAAAAATAATTAATAAATATTTTAGTTTGGTCAGATATGCAATACTATTGCTATCATTTAAATACTGGGAAAGTTTTATATTTAATGTTCATGAATTATCTAAAGTTCTTACGGTTTTAAAGGTCCATATTTTGTAGTTGTTTGTAATTTTGAACGTGAATTCCCATGCCGTCCTGAAGATATTGGTATCCAGTTAGCCATTGGTTCTTTATGGTAGCTGGTATTTTATTGCCAGGCCCAGATGTCCTATAGTCCACAATATGGAAAAACGATGTTTCATTTTTTTATAACAACTGAAGGAATTGAAAGTGCATCTTTCAATCCCTTCACCTCCAACTCAACACATCTCTGTCTTCTCATAAATAATTACTTTTATTTCCACACTTTTTTCTTTTATAATCAACTTTTGGATCCAGTGTGCATTACATCATGATGATGATGACCCTTTCATTGAGGTCCATCTCCCGAGGGATTTCTTTTATTGGCTATTAGTTTTTATTGTTTTTTTTCTCTCCTATCTGAACTTTACTTCTACATTTTGGAATGCCCAAGGGCTAGTTTACTTTTACTAATTAAAATAATCATTTCCATTTTATACAATAGAATTATTTTAAATTATTTTACAAACTTAAAGATATATTTTTATCTCTAAATCTTTTTAAGTTTTTGCTTTTAAAATACTTTTTTTTTAAATAAAGTTTTATTTTAATAATTTTTCATCTGTGCGATTTTATATATTAGAGTTTAGATGATTTTTAATTTTCAATTTTTAATTCTTAAAAAAGTTTTTTCATGTCTAATTTTAAAAACAAATAATGTAAGGCGTATGTGCCCATTACAATATATTATTTACTTACTTAGTGTTAAATAATTATCATAACTGAACTATTCTAAACATCGAAATAATGAAATATGAGCAAATAATATATGTGCGGATAATATACACAGTAATTGTTTTTCATTCTCATATAGGCATATCTAATTTAATAATCATTCATTATAATGTGATGTCAATATATTTTTTCTATTTTACTAATAGCTTTTTAATAAATTGTATTTTTACATAAACTTAGTACCATTCGTTAATTCATATTAGTGTCTTATCTGTAACATAAATGTATTTTAATGTGGTTGTATGTTCATCACCATTTATTTACTTCAATGCTCCAATACTGTGTTAGTATACTTGGTTACAATTGCGGACATAGTATGAGTAATTTTAATACTCAGTGGAGTTCTAAAAACACAGATTTGGCAAAAACTAATATGCAGCAATTTGGGATAGGTTTTAACTTACTTTAAAATAAAAGTCTTGTTTTAGTCTATTACCAAAAATATCGATGTATTTAAGAAATCAAATCATTTTATGAAATTGGCTTACCAATTTGAAAGAATAGAAATATGCATATAATATCTTGCACAACATATTAGAATGGTCATATACCATGACCATTGACACACTTATCTAAAATTATTAAGAAAAAAATCCAAATTCAAAAGGGAAAATAATTATTTTAGCAATTGGAGAAAGTAGAATAGAAAAAAATGCCTGGTTAATAAAAAATTAAAAAGTTTTGTCTTTCAAAAAGTTTAAATAGAAACTTAATTAACATTTTATAGATTGGAAAAGAAATTACAATTAAGAAATATTGCAATTTATTCCATATGATATAAGCGCTCACTAACTCAACCAAAAATGCATATAAATGTATAGATGTCTTGGTGCATTCTCTACAACTAAAATAAAATTCAGCAACTCTTTTAATGAATAAATTAATGAGTGAAAAACAGAAAGTAAACTCCATGTTAAATTTTAATAAGTAATAGATTATTTAGTGAAATAACTGGAAATTATAAATATATAACTTATAAGATTTGAAATACAGGCATTCTTATACCTGGAGCTTAATTGTAAATATATGGGATTTGAAGTCAGACTTTCAAGCAACCTTCAACTATCCACATTATCTCATACTAGTGATACACATGACCACACACATGTACAAAAGATAAATAATCACAAATATACATATTTCATGCTGAATCAGCACTCATCCATTGGTCCAGATTATCATCTCTCCCACATATATATATAATCAGTGCTCAGTTTATATTAAGATAGCAAATCTTTATACTTTGACAGGCTTCAACCTACTCCAACCTCCAACTCTTCAGCAATACATACCATTGAAAATCTGATGATAGAATACCCAAATCCCATTCTGATGCCAATATTGTTGTTGTGTGGTCATGTGTATCAGTAGTACGAGATAGTGTGGATAGTTGAAGGTTTCTTGAAAGTCTGAATACTTATGAAAATTTTTGTATATATATATTTTTTAAATTTAAGATATAAAAGACTTTCCAAATCTCGAATGGATTAAAAAAAGTTTCTAAAATAATTTATAATTATAAATTTATTTAATTTAAATGCACATTGATTACATAAGTAATATTCATTAAGGCTGTAGCCTCAAGCACATGCGTATTAAAATGCGATAGTAGGGACCTCTACAGGTCTTAAACCACAAGCTTACTCTTTGGAAGAAAAGAGGGAAATTTGAAAAAATGACTTATGGTATTATTGCTTTAATTTGCAAGAAGTTTGAGTGCCAGACCTGTGAGTGTTAGAATCGATCCTGGGATGTCCCAATCGATTTTGAAACCTCCAGATTCCTAATTCGACACTCTACCAACAACGGCAAACTGTGCAGGGCCAAATAATTGATAATAACTAGACATACAGAAAAGTGATTGATAGAACATTTATTATTATAACTATTTTAGAAGACACAATTTATATTTTTTAATGACTTAGTTTTCGGTTTTTAAAAAATTTTAATTTTATCATTTAATTTATTAGAAAACTATATTATTGTTGTTATTTTTATCAATCTCATTATTAATTAGAAATTTGAACTCAGACTTTCAAGCTCCCTTTAGTCATTCACTCCATCTTATACTAGCAATATACATGACCATATACATGCAAAAAAATAAATGATCTCCAATATACATATTTCATGCTGACCCAGCACTCATCAGTTGGTCCGGATCATCATCTTTCACACATATTTATAATCAGTGCTTGGTTTATATTAAGATAGCAAAGCTTCAAACTTTAATGGACAGGCTTTAATCTTCTCCACACTCCAACTCTTTGGTCATCCATATTATTGGAAAACTGATGATGCCATGTTCAAAGCTCTTGTTTGACAATTTTGTTGTATCATACCCATGTTGACCATAAGTCATTTGGATTCTCATATGTAGGGCCTTAAGCCCATTCAAATACTTACTTGCATGTTTCAGTTATTATATAGTAGAGATGTCTGCCCATGTTTTGTATTTCTGGGCACTTATAGCATGTATGTGTAGAGATGGTAATCTGGAGCAACTGATGATTGCTGGTTTAGCAAGAAATACGTATATTGGTGATTATTTATCTTTTCAACATATATGTGTTCAAGTGTATCAGTGTTATGAGATAGAGTGGAGAGTGGTGGGTCATATGAAAGTCTGTGCTCATATACTCTACATATTATATATATAGACACAGGTATATAATGTGTGAGTGTTTCAGTTATTACATAGTAGAGATATCTGCCCATCTCTTGTATATATATTAAATGGATTATGTCCTGTACATGAAGGGTCAGATTGACCTTAGGTCAACATGAGTGTGACAAGAATCTCAGCCTCAGGGTGGCCTTTCAACATTCTACCATCAGATTTTCAATTGGATAAATGGTTGAAGAGTTGGAGGGTGGAGTATATTGAAGCCTGTCCATTAAAGTATGAGGCTTGGCTATCTTAATATATATCTGAGCACTTATATTATGTATGTGTAGAGATGGTAATCTGGACCAACTGATGATTGCTGGTTTAGCATGAAATACGTATATTGGTGATTATTTATCTTTTCAACATATATGTGTTCAAGTGTATCAGGGTTGTGAGATAGTGTGGAGAGTGGTGGGTCATGTGAAAGTCTGTGCTCATATACCCTAAATATTAAATACTTAGAGGGAATTTAAACCCAGACTTTCAAGATCTATTTAATCATCCACTCCTTCTTATATAACTAATAGACATGATAACATACAGGCAAAAAGATAAATAATCTCCAATATACATATTTTGTGCTACATGTGCTACATCAGCATTCACCAATTATGTGGAAGATGATCTGGACCAACTAATGAGTGCTGGTTTAGCATAAAATATGTATATTGGGGATTATTTATCTTTTTAGCATGCATGTGGTCATGTGTATCAATTGTATAACATGGAGTTGATGACTAAAGGGAGTTTGAAAATCTAGGTTCAGATCCCCTCTAATTACATATAGCTTAAAGTATATAAACTGTACATGTATTTAAATATTACAATCTCATTCCTATTTATTATTACTATGAGTGAAATTATCCTAATGATATGGCTTGCTAGGTAGTAAGATTTTCCTTGTGTCTATGGCTTAATTAAGAAAATGAAAAATGACACCACTACTGATATATTAAAATAGTTTATACCAATAATTAATTATTTTAATAATTCACATGTGAAAGACAATATAAAAAGATGATCAAAAATGTCTGATTTGTGTTTTAAATTTGTAAGCTGAAATGCTTTACTATCTTGAACTTCATGGTTGCTATGATCTTTGGGAACTTTGTATGTAAATAGTATTCAAATAGGATGTGGAAGGACAGATGGAGATAAGCACTTTCTATATTATTAAAAAAAATAACAAAAAGCATTTTCAAGAGACTTTGCTAAAATAATAAAACATGTATTACAATCTGCCACTGTGCTAGTAAAATTCATTGATCATTACATAGTATGACATCTTCCAAAATTAGCACGAAGTTAATTTTAATATTTCATAAGTTCTATGAGATTATTAAAAGAAATGGATGTAAAGTGAATGATATAATATATATTCATGCTCTTATTTCAAGACACTTAAGATTGGCCTACCAAGTACATTTAAGATTGGGAATAAGACTGTCATTCTTATTTTCTCAAAGTCTTTATCTTGTGGCTGGAATGAGGGGATCCTCGCATTTGATATCATTGATTTGATTATAATACGGCGCAAGAGAAAAAGGATTTTAATCTTCTAAATAGAAAACACATATTTACTTCTGGCATTTACCCATCATTTATTTGCTATGTTTGTTTTTTTGTTGTTGTTGTTTAGTTTTATTATTTGTTGATTATATCCATGTGTTGGGATTTAAAGGTTCATAACTCACATTGCTAACATGCTATTAATTTTAAATTCATTAATGATAAGATGTTACATTGTAACATTTTACTGCTTCCAAATCTTTGTTTCAAATATGACACTGCATATGAATAATAACTACTCTTTGTTATTGCATTGCCAAATCAGCAATCTTCTGAAGAAGATTGCTGGGGCAATCGAAACTGTAAACTATAAAAGAGAGTGGCGAATAAAGCATTGTGTAACAGTAGTAAAGTGCATGGATGATTTAGTATTATATGGCATATGAATAATACTTAAATCTAATATATACAATTTTCAGATCGATTAATTATTAATGTATAATTATTAATGTATACTTTTGCATTATAATGATGAAAATGTCAACAAAAGAATTTTTCATGAATTCATAATTAAATTTTAAAAATGTACTATACTTCCATTATTACTGAGTTAAGAATATTTAATTTCAAAATAAATTCACCATTTCATTTAGTTGAACTTATTGAAACTGGTCAGTAGATTAGAGACGATGTATGGAAACATGAATATTTTAAAATAAATTTGTATATAAACAATTGAACAACTAAATTACATGTATAAATACAGTTTATCCAAATATATACAATAAAAGGTTTTGCTAAAAAGTGCTCGAAGTGGTTTGGATAAATTGTATTATATAAGATATTATAGCAAAATAAAGAAAAGGGTGCTTTTGTTAATATTTCTAAATTACATGTATGTCTGAGCAGTATTAGCTATGCAGGGATCTTCATATTTATATCTTTATAATGCATATTTTTCCATAATTATGATTGTTTTTTAAAAAATATATATGTATTTTTATGGAAATCCTCTTCAACTAATTAATCAAAATATTATATGTATTTGAATAGAGATTATAATGTGGCGAGTAATTAAAATCAATCGATTAAGGAATTTGAAAAATAGAAAAAAAAAATTGTACTATGTCTAAAGGAAAATATTTTGAAAACATGGCTTTATATAAATGGCGCGGGGGGGGGGGTAATTATTCACAGTTTTGAGTTGAATTTGAGTAAAGAGATTTTTAAAACAGATTTTAAGGCATGTCTTCAAATTTTTTTATTAGAAGACATCTAGATTAACTGTTCACATAATTTTAAATGGACTATTATAACGTAGTGATGACAAACTAGAGAATTGGAAAAGACATAAGACCCATTGTCCATGGATTTTTATAAAAGGAGTAATTATCTTCTTTATTGTGCTTCTGCCAAAAATTGAAAAATTACATTTAGAATAAACCTTAAACTACATTACAATTCATTACTTGCTCGAGAAAACTATCCATATCATGCTGATGCATAATTTTGAAAAGTATATAGGATGAATACTAAAAAGAAAAAATCTATAATAGTGGATAAACATTGTTAATAGAACTTTTAAAATTTGATAGATAAAGAGTAATGAATATAATTTTGATTTTCATTTACATCTACCATTTTAATTATTTAAATGAATATTTAATTCCCTTAACTGTATAATGGTGTTATTTTTTTTTTTTTTTAGATTTAATCTGTATATGCTCAAATACATTTATAAAACATATATATAATAAGAGTACCAAACTCTCCATACAGTAGTGACACCAAGTGCAAGCCTTCATAATCAATATATGTTGTAATGGTGGCGCTACTGTATGGAGAGTTTTTACTCTTATTAACAATATGTGTAAGCATATGAAATGATGATCATGTAATTAAAACTTATATTTATAAAGAACTTGAACTCAAATCTTCAAGATCTCTACAGCTATCCATTTTATCTTATACAATTGATACATAGGACCAAATACATGTGAAAAAGATAAATAATCTCCCAACATACGTATTTCATTGCTGAACCAGCACTGATCAGTTGATCCAGACCACCATCTCTTACACATATATACAATTGGTGCTCAGTTTATATTAAGATAGCAAATCTTCAAATTTTAATGTACAACCTTCCATATTCATCACTCTTCTGTCATCCATATCAATACAAATCTAAAGATGGAATGCTCAAATCTCTTGTTGGTGCCAATATTATTGTCATACTCATGTTGACCTTAAGTCAATCTGATCCCTCACAAATAGGACCTTGATATGTCCATTTAATTATACAGAAGAGGAATGGGCACAATACGGGCTGAATATGTAATATTCAAATACATGTCTGTTGATTATACTAAACAATCTAATTATAAGGGATTTGAACTCAGACCTTCAAGATTCCTACAGCTATCCATCTTATACAACTGATCACATACATGTGGAAACGATAAATAATCTCCAATATACGTGTTTCATGCTGAACGAGCACTCATCAGTCGGTGAAGACTGAAGCTTGTACATTAAAGATTGAAAATTT